>JAWQEG010000974.1:52500-734790 GCA_033782935.1 Petrolisthes cinctipes
TGCTCCAGATTTACCAACACAAAATTTCCCCCTTTTAATCTATCCCTGTTTCCTGGCATAAATAGTTTGGAGGCATCAATGAGCTCTAAGGTACTGTGGCAAAAGTATATTATTACTCACTTATGGACAGAGTAACATCAGAGGTCGTAGGAAATTTTTGTTGGCAATGAGGAATAAGGAAATGAGGAATAATTATGAGAAGCGATTTTGCAGGAGAGAGAGATACAGTAAAGAAAGTAGGAAGGAAGGAAAAAGGATGGAAGGAAGGAAGGAAAAAGGATGGAAGGAAGGAAGGAAAGAGGATGGAAGGAAGGAAGGAAAAAGGATGGAAGGAAGGAAGGAAAAAGGATGGAAGGAAGGAAGGAAAAAGGATGGAAGGAAGGAAGGAAAAAGGATGGAAGGAAGGAAGGAAAAAGGATGGAAGGAAGAAAGGAAAGAAGGTAGGATAGAAGGAAGTAAGGAAGTGATAACGTAGTTGTAGGAGAAACTAATATTGAGATAATGACTAAAAATACAGTTGGCTACAGGAATTCTTACACAGGTTATAATTATGGAAGAGAGGTCATTCATTACTGTGGAAGGACTGCAATGAATAGTCTACCAAGTGACTCAGTGATTAGCAAAAACAACAACAAACCTAGTTATAATGTTGTATTGCAGTTACGTATAGTCTTACATTTTCCATATGTTTTAAACTTTCGAAAACAATAGCCTGTATACGATTTTTTTTTACCTGTGACGGAGTGAATCTATACATACAGTGTAAAGTGGTATGTACAGTCACGAGCACTAATAAGTTTACAGGTGTGCTTCGAATACCTGGAGACAGTAAATAAATGCACAATAAGATCTCCATTGGAATTACTTCATTGGTGAAATTGAACTGTTCGAAGCATCAACCAAACCTGTATACTTATTAGTGCTCGTGACTGTACAGTATGTATGTATGTATGTATGTACAGTATGTATGTTTGATATAGCTGAGAACCACGCACGCGAAAACTTATCGTCGCTCACAGCAAAACAAACAAAATATTCATCTTGGGAATCAGCAGAACGCCAAATAAAAAACCCGTTTCTGGCATATTTCCAGCACATCTTCACGATACAAGGAAAGACACGTGTATTGAATTGAGGATGATAAGATATGAAGAAACTATATTATACACGTTACAAAGTGGACGTGACGAAGATATATACATAACACAATAGGTAGGTAACGTGGTCATTGATAAACAGAATATTAACACACACACACACACACACACACACAGAGAGAGAGAGAGAGAGAGAGAGAGAGAGAGAGAGAGAGAGAGAGAGAGAGAGAGAGAGAGAGGAGGGGGAGGGAGAGAAAAAGGATAAACTAATATAAAGACACCAGAGAGAGAGAGAGAGAGAGAGAGAGAGAGAGAGAGAGAGAGAGAGAGAGAGAGAGAGAGAGAGAGAGAGAGAGAGAGAGAGAGGTAGCTTGACCCTTATCACGAATAAACCCAGTGAGGAAATCCCTTAATTAGTATATATAGGACACCAGGTGTATCTCAGGTAACTAACTATCTATATATACAGGTATGTGTGTGTGTGTGTGTGTGTGTGTGTGTGTGTTTGTGTCAGTGTGTGTGTTTGTGTCAGTGTGTGTGTATGTGTGTTTGTGTCAGTGTTTGTGTTTGTGTGTGTTTGTTTGTGTTTGTGTTGTGTGTGTGTGTGTGTGTGTGTGTGTGTGTGTGTGTGTGTGTGTGTGTGTGTGTGTGTGTGTGTGTGTGTGTGTGTGTGTGTACGTGGAAACAACAAAACAAGAAGGTGAATAACAAGAGAGTGAATAACAAGAGGATGAATAACAAGAGAGTGAATAACAAGATAGATGAATAACTTTTGAATTAATTCGTTCACTAAATATGAAAACAAACAGACAAACAAACAAATAGACAAACAGACATACACAAGTCAAACAAAAACAATAAGAGTAAACAAACAAACACACACAAAAAACAAACAAAAAATCGGGAAAGGTTACTAGTGTATAATGTATGAATGAAGGGAAGTACGGAAATGCAAGCGTGAATGAATCTGTGTGTGTGTGTCAATGTGTGTGTGTGGTTGTTTGTGTCAGTGTGTGTGTGTGTTTGTGTCAGTGTGTGTGTGTGTGTGTGTGTCAGTGTTTGTATCAGTGTGTGTGTGTGTGTTTGTGTCAGTGTGTGTGTGTGTGTGTGTGTGTCAGTGTTTGTATCAGTGTGTGTGTGTGTGTTTGTGTCAGTGTGTGTGTATGTGTATTTGTGTGTGTTTGTGTCAGTGTATGTGTGTGTTTGTGTCAGTGTGTGTGTGTGTGTGTGTGTGTGTTCACCTTCACGCCTGGCCAGGGTGACCTTTACTCGGTACACTCGACTGGTGTGAAGAAGGACTGGTGTGGAGGACTGGTGTGAAGGACTGGTGTGTAGGAGAACTGGAGGACTGGTGTGATGCAGGACTGGTGTGTAGGACTGGTGTGTAGGAGGACTGAAGGACTGGTGTGTAGGATTGGTGTGATGCAGGACTGGTGTGTAGGAGGACTGAAGGACTGGTGTGAAGGATTGGTGTGTATAGTACTGGTGTGAAGGACTGGAAATACACATCCTACAAATAAACACACATGCACCTTGTTCAAATACCTCATCATTTTTAATATATAATTATGAAAAGAATGGAAAAAAAATCCTGGGAAACCACTGAGGCTGAGCCAATATATTCCAAGCAACCTGACCCCATCGGTAATAAATAACACTTGGAGATGCCCTGCTGTATATAACTTAATGCCTCACTCACCTTTTATTGATTTCAGCAACATACGTGGCCTTCTTTATTATGGGGACAGTACAGCGTTGGTAAATCTGAGCTAGCCTAACTGATTCCTCCAAATTATTCTAAGCAGCAGGGCCATGTACAGTCACCATCAAATATCCACCGACACTTTCCTTCCATTGTAGTAAATATCTTGGTAATAAAGAACAACACGTGTATGATTTTGCAGCACCTCATACTAATAATTGAGGGGATTGAGTTAACGTAAGGTGTTGTATGATTATAATTTGATATGATACTGATTTATTTGCACGATGGAAGGAAAGTGTCGGTAGTTAATTGATTGTGGCTGTACCATTATTTCTGTAGATCTGATGGTCCTGTTTCCTAGTATGCTTTGGAGGGACCACGGCATTCTAATGAACCAAAAGTATATTAATAATACTATCCCCTGAATTTTTCATCTATAAAACACCAACTCTAGCTCCTCCGCTATCCCACATCTTCTCTTACTCACTGAAATACAGTTACTGGTAGTCTGGGCAGGTATTCATAAAATCATAGTTCACTTCTCAGTAAAATGTTTGTTCGTAAGCGTTCATGTATGGCAAGGACTATAGGACACGTCACTGCTTCGAAATCATAATAATAATAATAAGCTCATTCTAACAGCATAACAAACCATTCACTGCTTCGAAATGAGTCTGAAACACATATACGGTGAGGTCAGTATTGCAAACATAAGAACAAGTCGAAACTCTTGCTAAGACGCTTTGTGAATACTGGCCCTGGGTACAGTACACTACAGCCGGCCGAACACGCTTCCTCAAGGGTCACCACTGCAATGCCAACGCTGGTCTAGATAGTAATCCCGAAACGCTAGTAGTGAACTCAGCTCCAAGCATTCACAGGTACGAGGGAGTGGTGAGAAGGAGTTGATGTTGGAGAAGGAGGATCTGATGTGGGAGAAACGAGGGATGACTTGGTAGGCAGATGAGTGGAAGCTAATTTAAAACCGAAAATATACCCGGTGATCAATCATTAATATTTTGATAATTGTGTAAATTTTTAATAACTATTTACTATAAGGGAAGATTTACTTGTTGGTGAATTGGAAGATCTTTAAATCCTCTCTAAACTATACCAGGAAACAGGACCAGATTAACATAAAATGAAGTTGCGTACAATAGTAAGGAGGAATCAGTAGCCCACCTAGAATTTACTCTAAAAATAATCTCCCCTTAATAATATAATAAAACACAAAGACATAATAGAGACAACAATATAATATTTAGACGCTGTGAAATACAACCACAACAACTGCTTGAGAAATGGTGAACTATAATACTGTTTATTAATTGTAACAAATGTGAATATTTTAATATTACATCTAACAACTGCTGACACCACTAGCACACACATCCAACATGAATAAGTTTCCGAAAATAAACTGAACTAAGGTTAGAACTATTTATAAATGCAAAAAAAAATAAACTACAAACATAGGAAACAAACCAACAAGATCCACCATAAGGACTAAACTAAATTAATATAATCAGCCACATGCATCTCATTATCTACTACTGAAGAGCAGCTTATATAAAACGGGTTACCTATGATTGGTGAGTGGGAGATCAATGAATATATCTGAGGTTCTGTTTACTGTCACTTTGAGCCAGGAATGTTGTGCCTTCTTGGTATTAGTGTCAAATACAGACGATTTCGGAATACTAGATAATGTGTAGATGTTAAGATGTATTAATGAGAAGTGTCATTGCATCTTGTTTGTCATCTTCGTCTAAGTCTAACCCATGACTTTTCTTGAATGTTACTGATATATAAATTAGGCATAGGTGTGGCTGCGAAGGAGTAAATATATATTGTTTCATAAATAAGTAACTTCTTCAATCTTTCCCAGTATATATATTAGGAGTGACTTAATCATAAAAAGATATAGGCCTATATCTTACTCCCTGGCTACCAGACCTGGCCTGACAACACCTTACAGGTGTTTCTTCACTGGCTACCTGTTTACTAGAGCATCCGTCTGTCCTTGAGATTATTATAAGAACAATAACACCGACATCACTGTGGGTAAACACGTGTCCCTTCACTAATAATACTGTACAACCTCTAGATGTCATTCTCAGGAAGCCATAGCCAGGCATCTCGGAGGAAGTCGGGGAATACCTGGGATGTTAGATAATACACTGGTTCAATTGGAAGATTCATTCACCTACATAAATGATCTCTGAATACATTGCACCCAAACGTGTTCCTTCCACCAAGCGTACTCAAGGTTTGGATTTATGTCGGTTTTACTTGAAAGGATGACGGATTTACTTTCTGTCTTTGGTTGATGACACGGAGTGAGTTGAGGAGTGTGTTCGGCATGGAGGTAGTATTTTCATTGGTGTCCGGTACCCTTGGGGTAGGCGGTGGCAGAGTGGATACATCGATGGAGTGTAAATGGCATGGACCCAGGTTCGAGTCCACGAGTAACGTCTGGACTTTTTCAGAGGTGATCTGATGGGTCCAGCTGTTCGTCAAGTATCCTGGCTACGCCGACCCGTCAAGGAAATACCCCCTACATCGTCGTCAACTCACAACATAGAAGATGCCCGACCATATTCCAAGATGCTGTGAGTGACGATGTAGCTGCCCTCTCCTTATAGTGACGTGTATAAATAAGGTGTCGTCATCTAGTGAGGCAGAAGAGAACCTACCAACACCATCATGAAACTCCACTATCTCATCTAGGGCGACATCCAATAATCTCGGAGCCTCACAAGAGTCACGGGCTACTGACAGCCTATAGTCCCGAGGTTGAGGTTAAAAATAAAACAAAAAAACGTAATTAATAAACAAAAATTCCTTACCTCCGTTGGGCAACAAGCAACACACACAACTCTCTCTCTCTCTCTCTCTCTCTCTCTCTCTCTCTCTCTCTTGTGAGTAGCCTTCAGATTTGCCAACATATTAACTTCTTACCAAATAGGAAACTTCAGTACGAGGAGGAAGAGGAGAATTTGCTGGTAGTGCCAGTGGGGAAGTTGTCATGCTTCCATCACCGAAGCAGAAAATTAGTCTGAATTTCCAGCTAATGTCTCCTGCCTCGGAAATTCTAGGATGTTGTTAGTTGTGGTTGCCAAGGGAATATTATCATTAGTTGTAGTTCTCAAGGGAATGTTAATAGTTGTGGTTGTAAGGAAAATATTGGTAGCTGTGTTTGCCAGTAAAATATTGGTAGTTGTGGTTGTCAGGACAATGTTTTGGCACCATACACAGGCACGATTTATTGCCCTTTACTTTAGTAATTAAGGATTATCACACATCTTAAAACATTTAAACATTTAAATCCAACAGCAATTAGAATTTTGCTCTTCAGTGGAAGGGAAATACCAGAATTTAAAACATTTGATCATTTGTAAATCCAATAAATAGCAATTAGGGATTGCTACAAAAAAAAAATGTTATCAATTATAAATCCATTAGCAATTAAAGATTACTACAAATTTAAAAATATCGACTATATATCCAATAGAAATATGAATTTTACTATATCAAATCATTATAAATGCAATAGCAGTGAGGATTGTTCTGCCAATGAATAATATAACTTAATGTTTCAATGAATAAATCGAAGACGAGTCAGAGTTTCAGTACCACAACACAACGGGTCAGTGATTATAGGAATAATGGAGTATAGGCTATACAGTTATTGTCTTGAGGGGATCATTTAACATTGAGTCACTTGATAGGATGCTACTAATTCCTCCAAACAATGCAGCAAAACAAATCCAATACTCGTACGGTTGGCCACAAGAAATCTTACACAGTCTATATGAAAAGAGAGGTCATTATTCTGAAAGTACTACAGTGAATGGTCTACCAAGTGACTCGGTGATTAGCAAAACAACAAAGTTAATAATAATAATGTTGTATTGCAGTTACGTTGTCTTTCATTTTTTTTTCTATGTGATTTTAACCCTCGAAAACAACAGCGTGTGTAGGAATTCTTGTCGCCAATAGTACACTGAGGTATAGTTTATTTCCTGGCATAGTCTGGAGGAATTAGTAGCCTTCCAATTCACCCAAAGTCAATTTATTATTCCCTTTAAGGCTTACAAGCAGGATGGTATATTTAATGAGTCACTGGTTCCTCCTAGGTTTTCCAAGCAGTGGCAAGCAACATGCATCACTCCCTCCCTCCCTTCCTTTCGTCTGTCTCTTTAGTGGTACTGTTTGAAGGAACCATTGGCCTTCAGTTCGTCTGCTGCATCTTAGTAACCTCGAATTGGTAAACTGGATTCCTTCAAACTATGCCAGGAAACAAATCACCTCAAGGGGTATATAGCACATTGTTTTGGGTGGTAAATCTGAAGCAAATGATTCCTCCAAACTATTCCAGGCAACAGGATACCATTATTTTTCTTCATCTGTAAATCTGGAGCAAATGATTCCTCCAAACTATTCCAGGCAACAGGATACCATTATTTTTCTTCATCTGGGTCTGTTTCCTGGCATACTTTGGAGGAATCAAGGCACTACAGTATATTAATTAAAGGTATACCATCCACTTAATGTTACTTCTAGAGAATCTGTTTCGTGATATAGTTTGGAGGGATCAAGACGTTCTAATCATGTATCAAAAGTGTATTACCGGTTTAAATCATTCTGGGCATCCTTCCTTTGGCGATACTTCATCTTGAGTGATATATGTGACCACAGAGGAACCGTTCACCCAAACTACAGTCCATAACAATATCCTAATCTTGGTTCCTTTTTAATATCTCGGGCTCTGAGTAAGCTTAGAAGATTATTTTGATATTGGGTCACACGTCCAGTGGGGATACAATACAACTTTGTCCATGCATATGACAACAACCACTGTATTGATTGGAATTCTGGAAAAATGATAATTAAGTGCAACAATTTCAATAAACGTAAAATATTAGAATCAGTATGTATACAGCACTATAAAAACTTTAACTTAAATGAAGGTATGTTCAAACTGGATCCATTAATGAAACATTAGTGGTCAAATCCCTCCCAGATGTGAGGTCGGGTCGCGTAGGAGCGGCCAGGTCGGGTTGGTTGTGTGAGGTGAGGTGAGGTGTGGCCTGTCATCAGTAGACACGCCTTGTTCCTCCCTCCCCCATCCGTTCCCGGGTCCTGTCAGCTACTTATTTCTTTTCATGTTTCATTCTAATCTGTGCTGCTGAAGAAGGAGGCAGATGCCTCAGAAACGTTCACAATAAATACTCACGAATAAAAACACACGAAATCAAGCTTACATAAACCCAAACTCAAACACACATAAACTCACACACACACTAAAAAAAAAAAACACAAAAACACACAAACTCGAACTCACACACACCCACTCAATAAAAAAAAAAAAAAAAACACACACACACACAGACCAAAACTCAGACACACGCACACACACAGTACAAACCGATGGCTCTGATTACCATACAGACCACCTGATTGTATGAAGAAGATTTTGGGCTTTATAGCTATCGACTCTTATGCAGATCATTAAAGCAGTCAGTCTTGCTACATCAACACATCATCCCCCAGCCTACAAGGTTGTAATCATCGCTCTTACAGCTGGGGGAGAAGTAAATGTATAAATCACCTTCAACACACGGGCAACTGCTTGAAATTCTCTCGCCTTTATACCAGTGTTACCAGATCAAACAGTCACCAGTATCCATTTTTTACTTGTGCCCACCACCCACCCACCCACAAAATTGGTAACAGTGTCTACTCGCAGTCTTTTGCCTCTCGTGTGGAAGGGGCTTAATTAAGAGAGAGAGACAAAACGAGAGGGGCATCGCATCTTATCCCACCTTATAACAACATGTGGTCCTTTTCGTGACGTGTTGGATAACGAGCACTGTGGCAATAATTAGTGTTTAGGGTCAGATTGAAGAGTAGCGTCTCTGTTCGTATGTGAAGGTGTCATAGCCAAAGCACTGAGTATTAATTTGATCGTCTTATGACACACTGGACACGAGATTTGATGTTCCCTAATACACATCCATAAAACTGTACTAAAAACTAATATATTTTTTCATTATGACATACAATTTTCTGCTATACGTTTCTGGACATCTGTATATAAAAATAATAGTTGCCTCAGGACATACTATTGAGTACGGAGTCACGCCTGATACACACAAAATATATATGCCTCTGAGAAAAGACACTATGCATGGGGCGAGTTTACTGACTTGCCCTTACTTAATAATTAATAGGAGTTGTCACTTGTGAAGCCAAAGAAGGATATGTTGTTTATTACAGTCATGGAAACTCGCAAAAAAAAAAAAAAAAAAAATAAACAGAGACAATAAAAGACTGAATATTAATAGTTGGATATTCTTTCCTTGCTTTAAGGTGGTAATTCGTGTTTCGTACATTGGAGTGCCTTGATTCCTCCAAAGTATGCTAGGAAACAGGACCAGAAGAGCAAAAATAATAGTGTTCTTCTGTTGCCTGGAATAGCTTAGAGGATTCATGCAGTTGCTCCAGATTTACCAACACAAAACTTCCCCCTTAATCTCTTCCACGTGGTTGAATTGCATATCCGCATCATGACAACCCCTTCCAGTTAGGAGAATTTTCAGTTTCTCCTCCTCCTCCTCCTCCTCCTCATTATTATTATTATTATTATTACAGATACTCCCTTTACTTAACGCTCGAACACCAGGCAAATAAATATTGGTTCATCAAACATATATGAAGTACAAGAGAAGTGACACAGCGAAGTGCATAATAATATATACAGTATTGTGCAACCATGGAAAATGTATGAAGTGAACCTACCAACCTACACACCAAACTACCAACCTACCTACTTACCTACCAACCTACACCAACCTATCAACCAACCAACCTACCTACCAACTTACCTACCAACCTAGCTACCTACTTACCTACCAACTTACCTACCTACCTACCAACCTACACCAACCAACCAACAAACCAACCTACCTACCTACCTACCTACCAACCTACTTACCTAGCTGAGATGACGTGACTGCAACATGAGTCAGAGGAAGTGACTGGATAACATTACTGTCTTGTGTGTGTGTGTGTGTGTGTGTGTGTGTGTGTGTGTGAATTTACTCAACCATGAACTTCCTCACACCTCACACACTGTTTTATGTCCTATGCTACTAGTCCTGTGTGTGTGTGTGTGTGTGTCCTGGATCCTGTTTATCTTTCATGTGTGTGTGTGTGTGTGTGTCCTGGATCCTGTCTATCTTTCATGTGTGTGTGTGTGTGTGTATGTGTGTGTGTCCTGGATCCTGTCTATCTTTCATGTGTGTGTGTGTGTGTGTGTGTGTCCTGGATCCTGTTTATCTTTCATGTGTGTGTGTGTGTGTGGTGTGTGTATGTGTGTGTCCCGGATCCTATCTATCTTTCATGTTTTGTTGCCGATCTATCGTCTGACTCTATGTATATAAATAAATAAATAAACCTACCTACTCCTTTATCTAACCTAACCTAACCCAACTGAGTGAAGAAGGTTGCAGGCAGTGGTATTGAACGTAAAATAATATACTGACCTTATCTACCTATATTAGCTCTGACTATAACCTTCCTACTTTCACGATCCCTATAATACTAGTTTGTCTGTTTACTCCCCTGCATGACTCAAGGCACGAAAGGTCGAATTAGCCAGGGTTGAAGTAAGAAATGCCACGAGAGCGAACACTGGAACACAACACAACACAACAACCGAATCCACTACAGAGAGAGAGAGAGAGAGAGAGAGAGAGAGAGAGAGTGGTATAGGTTGCTTATTTTTTCCCCCCCACTAGATGATGACGACACCTTGTTTATATACATACGTCATGATCAAAATAAGCTTGTCTTCACTGCTTGAGGACCCTGTGATAAATAATGTATGAGAATTAGAAGCTTCTGATTACACCTGACTATATATGCCACGATACACACTCCTTCTATGTAGGTGTGTGTGTGTGTGTGTGTGTGTTTCATGGCAATATTTGAAGACTCATTTATACATCCAATTTTCTGACTACATCACACATAGGGTCCCTTAATTAAGTGGGTAGTACAGTGTATTGGTAAATCTGGAACAAATGATTCCTCCAAACAATTCCAAGCAACAGGGTACCGGTAATTTTGCCAATCTGGTCCTGTTTCCTGGCATACTTTGGAGGAATCAAGGCACTCCAATGTACCAAAAGTATACCATATACCCCCTTAAGGAGAGATTATTATTGTCTTGTTGGTGAATTGGAAGGTCTGTGATTCCTCCAAACACTACCATGAAACAATTAAATCCCCTATTAGCACCATTGAAGGCGTCTGTTTTCTGGTATAGTTTGGAGGAATCAGTAGCCTTCCAATTTACCTTAAACTATCCCAGGAAAGAAATCACCTCAGTGTTACTAAAATAATTACATGAGAGAATCTGTTTTGTGACATTGTTTCGAGGATTCAGTCGCCCTCCAATTTTGAGTCAAGACCTTCTTCACTTTAATTAATTAAGGGGAGATTCTCATGTTGGTAAATTGGAAGGCTACTCATTCCTCCTATCATTGCCAGAAAATAAATAGGGGATCTGTTGCTTGTTTCTTGGCATAGTGTAAAGGAATCAGAGACCTTTTTTTTTCCAATTCACCAACAAGAGAATCTCCCCTTAAGTAACACAATAATAATAACAACAAAAGAATCTCCCCTAAACCAGTGAAATGAAAAAGGTGAGGTCCAAGCTCATGTCATAGAGTTTCGTTCGAGATGCCTATAGACACATTAAGTTTAAAGCAGCACAAGTCGTAGTAAATAAAGGGAAAGATGGATGGAGGTAAAGTGTTCCAGAGTTGACCAGTTGTGTATATGAAAGACTGAGAGTATTGGTTAACTCTTGCATTAGTGTGTGTGTGTGTGTGTGTTCCAGAGTTGACCAATTGTGTATAATACGAAAGACTGAGAGTACCAGTAAGTTGCATTAGTAAGTTGGACAGAAAAGGATTGACAGACTGAGTGAGTGAGTGAGTGAGTGAGTGGGTGGCTTAGCGAGTGAGTGAGTGGCTTAGCGAGTGAGTGAGTGAGTGGGTGGGTGGCTTAGCGAGTGAGTGAGTGAGTGAGTGTTGTATGATGATCCCCTGAAAAGAGAGGAAGGAAGTATTCAATTATGATGGACAATAAATGCGGTTTCTGCTCACCTTGAAGTTCGCTTATATTATATTCTTTGTCGTAATCATTGCCATTGTCACTAAAGCAATATTGTTTTGGGGAGTAAGTTAGTTAGTCAAAGGATTTACGATGGTTAGTCAGTAGTGTTAGGGGAGAGTTGACTGTGCAGATGTAACCTAATTTTGGAGAGTCAATCATTAGTGTTAGGGGAGAGTTGACTGTGCAGATGTAACCTAATTTTGGAGAGTCAATCATTAGTGTTAGGGGAGAGTTAACTGTGCAGATGTAACCTAATTTTGGAGAGTCAATCATTAGTGTTAGGGGAGAGTTGACTGTGCAGATGTAACCTAATTTTGGAGAGTCAATCATTAGTGTTAGGGGAGAGTTGACTGTGCAGATGTAACCTAATTCTGGAGAGTCAGGAGAGTCAGTTATTAGTGTTTGGGGAGAGTTAACTGCGCATAATTATGTAACCTAATTTCAAACAGTTTAGTAAGTATAGTGTTAGGGGAGAGTTAAATGCGCAGATGTAGTCTAATTTCAGACAGTTTAGTCAGTATAGTGTTAGGGGAGAGTTAACTGCGCACATGTAACAGGTAAGCCGTCGAAGCCTGAGAGATATAGTGGGGAATTCTGAAAAATCTCGTTGCAAGGAACACCAGAACAAGTATTATTATCATTATTATTGTGTACATATAATATTACACAAAACATATTCCATTGACACGAATAATGAAGATAGAAACATGAAGAGGAGTTAGGAGACAGTGAAATAAGAAGGGTGTATTCAATCTTAGTTGTATTAAGAAGGTACAGGAATAGGGGGTAAGGCTTGGGGGTTGGGGGGGGGGTTTAGGGGGGTGCGGAAGTAGGGAACAGGCTTGGGGTGGGGGGTTTAGGGGGGTGCGGGATGTAGGGGGACAGGCTTGGGGTGGGGGGTTTAGGGGTGCGGGAGTAGGGAACAGGCTTGGGGGGGGGGTTTGGGGGGTGCGGGAGTAGGGGACAGGCTTGGGGGGGGGGGGTTAGGGGGGTGCGGAAGTAGGGGACAGGCTTGGGGGGGGGTTAGGGGGGTGCGGGAATAGGGGACAGGCTTTCCACCCACCCCAAGCCTGTCCCCCTATTTCCGCACCCCCCAAGCCTGTCCCCTATTCCCGCACCCCCTTAAGGGACCCTGTGATGTAGTCAGAAAATTGGAGGTGAAATGAGTCCTTCACGTGTATGACTTTGCAGCACCCCATAATAATAATAATAATTGAGGGGGTTGAGTTGACGTAAGGTGTTGGTTGTTGTATGATTATATTTTGATATGATACTGATTTATTTGCACGGTTGAAGGAAAGTGTCGGTGGTTATTTGATTGTGGCTGTACATATTCAAGGAGCTTGTTTGTTTTGTGGTATGGTCAGGAGGAATCACAAGCCTCCAATTCTCATACACGCGATCACAGGGTGGTAACTAAAGAGTGCCTTGATTCCACCAAAGTATAATTATATGTCATGCAGGAAACAGGGCTAGATTAATTAACAAATGTAATGGTGGTGTGTTGTTGCTTGGAATAGTGTGTGGAGGAATTAGTTGAACCATATATTTACCACCAAAATAAAGAACTACAAGGAAAGAACCATGTAGGAATTAATAAAGGAGGAGGAAAAATTACAATGACAAAGAGAAGAGAGAGGAAGGAAGAAAGGTAGAAGTAGATGATAAAGAAAATAAGAAGGATGGCAAGGAAGGAGAATGAACGGGAGGCAAAAGAAAGAAGGATAAAATGAAACCAAAAGACGAGATTAATTAAGGGAAGTTTCCACGTGGAGGAGGTGCATGGGCTGGGAGGGAATATATTATCTAGGATGGATGGAGGGAATTCATGGAAGGAGAAGCAGGAGGAGGAGGAGGAGGAGGGGTGAGGTAAGTTGCATCACACGTGACCTTGTGCAGAGGGAGGCAGGGAGGGAGGGAGGATCTGACGTATGATTATAGGTCTCTATCTAATGTTACCTTCACGTCAGCGCTAACACACACACACACACACAGATAGAGAGAGAGAGAGAGAGCACTTACACACACACAGAGCACTTACACTCACACACACAGAGAGAGAGAGAGAGAGAGAGAGAGAGAGAGAGAGAGAGAGAGAGAGAGAGAGAGAGAGGACATACACTCACACACACACACACACACACACAGAGAGAGAGAGAGAGAGAGAGAGAGAGAGAGAGAGAGAGAGAGAGAGAGAGAGAGAGAGAGAGAACACACACACACACACACACACACACACACAGAGAGAGAGAGAGAGAGAGAGAGAGAGAGAGAGAGAGTTATACAGTATAGTAAAATCTACATACATGTGCTTTTAATATTCTGCATAAATTATTCTAACATAATATTGCCTGTGCTGAATTCCTGCCTTGGCAAACTTTTCCTACTCTGTTTGTCATGTAATATATTAATTTCTTTCTTAGTCGCTCTGTAGGTAAAATATGTCATCGATTCTTATAAAATTCTATGATAAAACTATGGGTATACTCTAGTTAGTTAGTTATTGTGGCTTAGGAAGTTAGGGACCCTGTGATCGTGTATGAAAATTGGAGGCATCTGATTCCTCCTGACCATGCCACAAAACAGGCTCCTTCCATATAGGTGGTGTTTCGTGGTAAAATTTAAAGGACTCCTCGCTCTATCTCCAATGTTCATACTACATCACAGGGTCCCTTAAGGAGGAATATAGCACATTGTTTTGGGTGGTAAATCTGGAGCAAATGATTCCTCCATACTATTCCAGGAAACAGGATACCATTATTTTTCTTCATCGGGTTCTGTTTCCTGGCATACTTTGGAGGAATCAAGGCGCTCCAATCTATCAAAAGTATACTATTCCCTTAAAGAGACTGTCTTGTTGGCATATTGCCAGAAAACAGACGTCCTCCATTGAACTAATAGGGGATCTATTTCATGGCATAGTTTAATTAGTGGAATAAAAAACCTTCCGATTCACCAATAAAAAATCTCCCCTTATTGCCTATTGACGTCTATATGCATTAATTAAACCTCTTAGATTCGGTTTCAATATTCTCTAACTGCTGGGTCAAGTGCTTCAGCCACTCGTTTGCGTATTGCTGTGCCCCCTAAATATTGCCCGACTTACATCTTATTTATGGCCCATGTATTCCCTACATTTGACATATCATCAGCTGAACAGTTGTACTCTGATCTTGTATCTGCTACTCATGACTTTTATTGGCTATACGTCTCCCGGCCACACCTCCAGCATCGCCATACTGCCCACTCCTGGACGCTGGATGCACGTATACAGGAGGCAAAGGAGGAGGCTGAACGTGATGGCCTATTGTTTCAAGCCAACCCAACCCCTGACCTACTCCATCGTTACCAGATGTCTAGGGACGCTTTAGTTGCCCTGCAGGATTGTGCTCACACTGAGTCTTGGCAGCGGTTCACTGACAACATCAACCAGCAAACAAGTGTGGCTTCTATGTGGCACCTCATCCGTCGGGTTGTTAAAAAGACACCGGCCACTGCTCGTCATCACACTCCCGCCGACTATGCCCAACAACTTGTCGATGCCTGGTCAGAACAATCTACCTCAGCCAGTCTACCCATCCACATACAAGATGCACTCACTTCCCGTGCTGCTGTCCATCGGCTACGTCTAATGTCTGCTCTGTTGCAAGATGATGACGATGATGCAGAGGAGATAACTGAGGAGGAGTTGCGACGTGCTCTCTCTCGGGGTAGAGCTTCTTCCCCTGGTGATGATGGTATTACTTATGCTGTGCTGCGCCTACTTCAACAAGTTCCTGGGAACCCTCTACTTCGACTGTACAAACTTTGTCTTCGTGATGGTTGTGTACTACGAGCCTGGACCAGCAGCACAATAATACCCATCCCTAAGTATGGCACTGCGAAGTTCAGGCCTATTTCCCTGACTTCCTGTTTTTGTAAGGTTATGGAGAGAATCTTACTCAATCGTCTCATGTACAGACTACAAGATCGCCTTTCTCCATGGCTGTTTGGTTTTCTTCCCCAGCGGAGCACACACCACTGCCTAGTCGACCTGTACTCTCGCCTTAACAGGGACAGTGTGGTGGCCTTCATTGACCTTCGAAGTGCCTTCGATGTTGCTAATAGAGACGTCATTTTGGATCAACTGGTTGACTTTGGGATAAAAGGTAATCTATTACGGTGGATTCGGGGCTACCTGAGTAACAGGATCTCCCGTGTGTTTTTCAGTGGTGCGCTCAGTCCTTTGCGCAGTTTTAATCTTGGTACGCCTCAAGGGGGTGTTCTCAGCCCATTGTTATTTAATATTCTGATGCATCGGCTGCTCACTTCTCTCCCTGATATTCCTGGAACTACAATTACGTGCTATGCTGATGATATCTGTGCTCATTCTACCTCACCAAGGAATCTCCAGCGGTTTCTTGACTCCTTCTCTGTGGCCTCCTCTCACTGTTGCATTATTGTCTCCCCAGATAAGAGCAGAATATTCACCTGCCGCCTTCCTCAAGCTCGGCCAGTGTTCACCATTGGAGGGACTGTCATTCCCATGTGTTCCCAGTATCGCTACCTGGGCGCGCCAGTCAATATTTGGCCGATTATCCCTGCCAGACCTCAAGACCATCCCTTTGTCCAGGACTTATTGGATCGTCTCCAGCGCCGACTTACGCCACTTCAGTGGCTCACTAACAACTCCTCGGGCATCTCCATCCCAGTAGCCAGGACTATCTATATTGCTTTTATCCGTTCAGTTGTTTATTACCTCTTCCCTGCTCTGATTCAACTTCCCAGGGCTACTCTTGAAACTTTAGAAAAATTTCAGAATAGAGCAATGAGAATAATTCTCGGGTGTCCAATGTCGACCAGGATAGTGAACATGCAGAGTGAGTTGCGTCTTCCCCCGTTAGTGGAGAGAATTTATTCTAATGTTACTTGCTTCACTGTCAAGTGCCTCCATTTCCCACATCTTTCACCCCATTACTCTCAGTTAGTCAGGACTTCTCTTAGACCAAACTACCCGGTCCCTCCCATACTGCCTGCTGGACGTACTCTTACAAGGTCTGTTTCCTCTATGCTCCGTAGTCTTAATATAGATATAATGGTGGCAGACGTCCCCCCAGGGCCCCCTCCGTGGATGCTACCAACACCTGATGTGAGCTTCACACCTACTTCCAAGTCGGAATTACCTTCTCTACAGCGGCAGTTGGCTCTGGAACACATAGAAACAGTGACGTCCTCCATCACAGATCCATACTGCCTCTACACTGATGGCTCAACGCTAGTGGATGGTACAGCAGGTTGTGCCGTCTTCTCACCTGACATGGTGTCACCTCCAGGGGGCTGGGTTGGCCGTCGTCTCTGTAACCACTCTAGCTCAACATTGTGTGAACTGTATGCCATTCTGGATGCTGTTTGTCTTGTTTATCAACGTGGAGTGAATGCTGCCATTTTTTGTGACTCCAAATCTGCCCTTCATTCCCTCTCTAGTGTTCAGCCCACACACTCTACTGTTATTCAGCAGATTTTATCGTTTTTGGCCTTATTGCGTCATCGTAACTTGACTGTCAAATTTTTATGGGTGCCATCCCATGTAGGTTTACGTCACAATGGTACAGTTGACAGACTCGCAAAGGAAGCCTGCCATCTGCCTCCTCGTGGTGCTGGACGTCCTCTCTCCCTGACATGTTACCTCTCTAAAGACCGCTCCGCCGCTCTCCTCCCTGTACGGCGATGCAGGGATGCAGAGAGGCCCTTCAGCATCTCCATCACACATTATGAGTCTGTCTGCCGTCACAAATATTCCTACCGTCGTCGAGGCCTCATGGTTCGGAGGCACAATGTAGTCTCTGCTCGTTTGAGGCTTGGCTACCGGCCACCGTGGCAGGTTGCTGGGATGCAGGGTGAGCCTCCCTTCACTGAGTGTCGCTTGTGTCGAGCACCTCGTGCTAACACTATAGAGCACTATTGCCTGGCCTTCCCCACTGTCCGACACTTGCTGCCCCAGGGCCTGCCACTTGATGTGGTTTGTCGACACCTGCTGAACCATCAGGTTCTGGAGGAACTTCTGGTACGCCACCCTCGTTTTGGTGGATTTAAATAGGTCATAATGTAAATATTTGTCTGTATGCTTGTGCTCCATTCTGTTATGTTTTCGTGACGTGTGTGTGTGTGTGTGTGTGCGTGTGTATGTGTGGTTGTAGTCATTGGATTCTCATGGGTCCCGCCTACCCGTATGTATTGTTGCCTGCCTATTGATTGACGCTACGGACGCAATTAATTAAAAAAAAAAAAAAAAAAAAAAAAACTCTTAGAAAAAATCGCATGTGTTCCTTGGTATGCAGTACTGACCTCACCACCAAAGTGTTTCAGAGCCATCATTTCGAAGCAGTGCACCATTAAACGTTCCGAACTCATTTCAACTGTCACTCTTTTCATTCTATTTCCTTCCTGCTTACTGTCACACCTCTCTATCACCTTCTCCTGGAGCTATATGACCTCGCTGTTGCGGCGTCTAATATCCATCAATCAATTTTAACACTTCTTGGCTTGAAGTTGTCCAGTACGAGTCTGTTTTATGGTTTCAAAGCAGTGCCAGATTCTATATAGTCGGTCCTTGCCTTGAATCAACACCTACCAACAAAATTTTACCATAAGAATGAACTTTACTTTGAGATATAGGTCCCAATGAAAAACACACATACACACACAACAATCTCAGACACTATACCATGCATGCACTCGTCTCCACATGCACCTCCCTACACACACACACACACACACACACATATGAACACATCACTCTTTATACACATTACTTTACCTTACATTTACATAACCTTAATGACCATTATGAAATCGATAGACGGTTACTTAAGGGGGTATATAGCACATTAATTCTTGTTGTTGGTAAATCTGGAGCAACTGATGCTTCCAAACTATTCTAAGCAACGAAAGAGCATTATATTTATTCATTGGTCCTATTTCCTGACATACTTTGGAGGAATCAAGGCGCTCCAATGTGCCAAAAGTGTATTATCCCCTTAGATTAACGGGAGATTCTTTTGTTGGTGAAGATGAAGGTCTCTAATACCTCCAACCTGTGCATGCCACGAAACACAGAACCCCTATTAGTACCCTACCACTGAGAGCGTCTATATTCCGTTATAGTAAGAAGGAATCAGTAGCCTTCCAATTTACCAACAAGAGAATCTCCCCTTAACCCTATTAGATCCGACCCCCCCCCCCCTCCCCCCGCGCCAATTCTTGCGTTACGACCCTATGACTGTGGACAAGATACTGATAGATAGTTTTACAACACGAATGTTTTTGAGAAGACAGAATGTAAACAATGCAGGCAGCGCAGCGCGACGACAACACATGGCAAGGTGTATATGTCTGCTCATTAGGCTACATATACTCGAACATCAGACCTTAAATGCTTCCTTGTATACTTATTACTGGTTTAAGACGCAGGGCAGAGAAGAGGGTGCATTGGTGGTTGGGTGGATAGAGGTGAGTGACCCCACAACACCACCACCACCACCACACACACCTTAAGGCCAGACAGACAAAGCCATTACACTCATCCCCCGTTGCTAGCCACTCCCTCTCTTACTCCCTCATCAGCAGGACTAGTAGCAGCTGGTTTTCCAAAGTCACTTCCAGCAGCAAGAAACACAACTCAAAAAATAAAAATGATCCAGAGAATTATTGCATGGATCTGTTATGTTTCCGTGTGTGTATGTGTGTGTTCTGGATATCGTCTATAGCATTCACATTTTGTTTTCGATACATTGTCTGACGCCATGACGCAATAAAATAGATATAAACATAATAATAATAATAAGAAGAAGAAGAAATAATAAATAACACTGTTTAAGGGGCTTTGTTTGCAGTGAGGAGTTATCGAACCAAGGCCACTAGTTGTATGGAAGGCAATATAAATTATACCACTTCTCCGCCAATCACCATTACCATAACTATATAATATCGAAAGTGGACATTTACCGTCAGATATATTATATAAAATAAGCAACAAACCTTAAGGGGGAAGTTTTGTGTTGGTAAATCTGGAGTAACTGTATGAATCCTCCAAACTATTCCAAGCAACAGAACACCATTATTTTTGCTCTTCTGGTCCTGTTTCCTAGCATACTTTGGAGGCATCAAGGCACTCCAATGTACCAATAAAGAATTACCACCTTAAGGGGAGATTCTTTTGTTGATAAATTAGAAGGCTACTGATTCCATCTAACAATACCAGAAAACTGACGTCCTCGTGGGTACTGGTAATAAGGGATCTGTTTGGAGGAATCAGAGACCTTTTTTCCAGTTCACCAACTCGATAATCTCCCCTTAATTAAATTTCCGAGACTAATTAAGGGTCAATTCCACAGTGGTATTGGTTTGTTAGCTTCCCAACCAACCACACTTGTAAGGCTTCAATATTTTCCAAAAGGTGAGTTATCCACATTCACAAAATCTATCTATCCAACAGTTAGATTATGATGATCACTGTATATTTTACTCACCAAATTCATTAAATAATTCACCCATAAGTCATTTACACGGCTAACATTCTTTCGTTTGCGTGTTTACAAACCACTACCAACCATTGTGGAATTGACCCTAAGTTTATAAGTTTGATGACAGTGGCAAAACTTTTAGTAGCGACGAAAACACTGAAACAAACAAACAATAATTATCACATAGACACTTGAGGAATTCTTCAAACATGTTTACTTATAGTTTTACATCCGACTACAAGGTTACACAAGTTCATTTAATTAAACAGATACATAACAACAACAATGTACAGTCACGAGCACTAATAAGTATCCAGGTGTGCTTCGAATACCCAGAAACAGTAAATAAATACACAATAAGATCTCCATTGGAATTACTTCATTGGTGAATTGGACTGATCAAAGCTTCAACCAAAACTGTATACTTAGCGCTCGTGACTGTACAGACTAAAAATGCCTAGTCCTGCGAAACACCAAATATCTGTTCTGACAAATATAAGAAGGAAGTATAATCTCCCTAATTATAGAGAGGGTTTGGTTTTGGTTTGGTTTGGTTATTGGTGCGTAACGCCAATCCACTTCTTAATAATGGCCATGAAAGCGATGTAATTGTGGAGTGATAGAGTGTGTGTATGTGTAGAAATGTAGTGTGTGTGTGTGAGGTGTGGTGTCTGTGAGTGTAGTAGAGTTTGTGTATGTGGGGTGTATGTGTAGAGGTGTAGTGTGTGTGGTGTGATGTCTGTGTATGTGTAGGAATGTAGTGTGTGTGTGTGTGGTGTGGTGTCTGTGAGTGTAGCAGAGTGTGTGTATGTGTAGAAGTGTAGTGTGTGTGGTGTGGTGTCTGTGAGTGTAGTAGTGTGTGTGTGTCTGTGTATGTGTAGAAGTGTAGTGTGTGTATGTAGTGTGTGTGGTGTGGTGTTTGTCTGTGAGTGTCATCTAGGGAGGGCTTAGTAGCATAATCATAATATAAGGAGGAGTGCAGTTGAATGAGCAAGGCGAGACATTTATCTATTATTAGTATTATTCCTCTCTCTCTCTTATGCTTATAAATCACGAAAGGAATGATATACAGAACAAAAACACATCGACAAACTAGTCCTATACAGAAGACCCTCTCAAATCGACTGCATAATATAAATTCAACATGTTTATATGAAAGCCCTATTAGGAAAGGAAAGAGGCTGCTGTCAGTACCACGAAACAGGCAGAGGCACAGTACCAAAACGGGAAGAGG
Source organism: Petrolisthes cinctipes (assembly GCA_033782935.1). NCBI lineage: Eukaryota > Metazoa > Arthropoda > Malacostraca > Decapoda > Porcellanidae > Petrolisthes > Petrolisthes cinctipes. The sequence goes on from JAWQEG010000974.1 coordinate 74,227, forward strand.
TAGTGAGTGACGGACGCTGTGTATAAAGTAGGCTACTATTGGTGCACAAAAGTTAATCCCTCAGTCAGATACCACGATTAATGACTGAATTCACTGTGGTACGAAAGACAAAACACGCTTCAATATCTATCATTGTTATTTGGACATTAGAACCATTGGTATGTACAGTCACGAGCACTAATAAGTATTCAGGTATGATTCGAATACCTAAAGGCAGTAAATAAATGCACAATAACATCTCCATTGGACTGTTCAAAGTCTATACTTTTAAATCTGTATACTTATTAGTACTCGTGGATGTACAATACTTTAGTTATACTGTGTTTGGGAACGAACTTTTGTGCACCCAATTAGGCTACACTATATATGGGACGGTAAAGATAATGTATTGTACAGTACGTAGAATCAGGGCTGGCAGCGTCTGGCATCCCTTATGACGTCATGACTATAAACAACATTCTTCTCCCTCCAGGTTTTTCCAATATTATTACATCGTCCTCGATACTAGGTGGCTTACATCTATCTATCTATCTATCTATACAAGTACTTTTTATTCTATACACCTTTATTATTACATCGTCCCCGACGATACCAATGTTCAGGTTTATAAAGAGGTTATTGTTCAGTCGGCAAAGAAGTATTGAAACCACCCTTACATTGAAATTTATTATAACTATCCATAGGGGAGTTTGCAATACTTTTTTTTTTTACTGACTGTAGGTAGGTAGGTAGGTAAGTAGGTAGGTAGTGTTGTGCTTGTATTATGACTCATGGTTTGCGAATTTCCTCACTCACAATCACATACTTATTCTGCACTCACCCTTTATAGTCTAGTCTACACTCTCTTGTTCAGCTGTACTTCAAGGCAATAGTTATTATGTACTGTGTTGCCTAACATTACTACTACTACTAATTGTACTACACTATCAACAACTACTACCACTACTACTACTATTATTACTACTATGCTACTACAACTACTACTACTATAACTACCACTACTTCTACTACTACTACTACCACCACCACCACTACTACTACTACTACAACCTACAACTATTACTACTGCTACAACTACTACCACCACTACTACTAATACTATTTCTACTACAACAACAACTACTACTACTTCTACTACAACAACAACAACAGCTACTACTATTACTACTACTATTCTCTACCAGGTAAACTGAATCGTTGTAATATGGTCCAGGTTTCGATTCGTGGGTGAAATATATTTGAATATATCTATCTACACAGCAATGTGTAATGACTGAGAGAGAGAGAGAGAGAGAGAGAGAGAGAGAGAGAGAGAGAGAGAGAGAGAGAGAGTTGAAGAAGAGAGACAAAGAGAATAGTAGTAATATAATAATAGTTGAGAGAGAGAGAGAGAGAGAGAGAGAGAGAGAGAGAGAGAGAGAGAGAGAGAGAGAGAGAGAGAGAGAGAGAATAGTAGTTATAGTTGAAAAAGAGAGACAAAGAGAATAGTAGAAATATATATAATAGTAGAGAGAGAGAGAGAGAGAGAGAGAGAGAGAGAATAGTAGTAATAGTTGAAAAAGAGAGACAAAGAGAATAGTAGAAATATATATAATAGTAGAGAGAGAGAGAGAGAGAGAGAATAGTAGTAATAGTTAAACAAGAGAGAAAAAAAGAGAATAGTAGTAATATGAGAGAGAGAGACACACACACACACACACACAGTTCCGCCAGACTGACTAGGATACCGGAAGAGGACTCACTCCCTGGAACCTGCCTCAGTCGTTTCGGTGCAAGGGGAAAATAATCTACTCAATATTTATTTATTTAATTTTACACGAGGGACACATGTTTGTTTACTTTTGACTGTATATTGTCTGTAGTAGCCAGGTTGGTTTTATTAGGATTTCGGCTCTTCTTAGAGGTAGGACAAATGGTAGTGGAGATTAGGCTATGTTTGTGTTGGTAGTAGTAGTAGTAGTAGTAGTAGTAGTAGTAGTAATAGTTGTTGTTGTTATTTTTGTTGATGGTGGAGTAGAAGTAGTTGTACTAGTAGTAGTAGTAATAGTAAGGCAAAGTGACAAATGGTGTGTTGTTGATATGAAGATGAAAAAATACTGATTATTATGAGGATATGATTATGAAGGCTGATAACTATGATGAAGAAGGCTGATGTATTGATGAAAGAATATTGATGTGTTGATGAAAGAATATTGATGTGTTGATGAAAGAATATTGATGTGTTGATGAAAGAATACTGATGTGTTGATGAAAGAATATTGATGTGTTGATGAAAGAAAACCCCACCATGGTATAAAATAATGAGGATTGTTCTTGAATACGGTCCATGGTTACACACTTGGATATAAACTACCTTTTTCTGAACAAACTGAACTTACATATTATTTACTGAACCCGTCCTTGGTAAACACTGACTGACTGACTCCAACTACAAACAGACAATCGATTCTGACCATGACACGCGTTTCTTACCCAATGACTAAACTCAGTCAAACAAATAGAATAAAATACAAACTTTTATTTTCGGTCTTTCTGCACTTAAAATGGCCTTGACCTTTGACCTAAAGAACAGTATTAGGGTGTTGATAGTCAAGTGGTCAAACTGTGGTGCATATTCAACAAACTTAGTTAAAACATGAAAAATATGGCAAAACAAATTACTTTAACAATTGTTTTACTTATATTGACCTTGACCTTTGACCTCCAGGCCAGAATTAGAGTCAGAATAGTGGGACTGATAAACTGCATCACAGTCTAAGCAGAATCCACCTTAAATATAGTGCCATGTATAATTACCGTAAAAATGATCATTTTTTGCCCATTTTAGGTTAAAGAGTTGGTCAAATTTTGCTGGTATTTAAACTTGGCCGAGATATTTGCCTTAACCAAACCCACACCGAAAAATGAAAGTCCTAAGTCAATTATCTAGACAATACCAAAATTAAGATAATATAAATTTATACATACACAATTACAGGTTAATAAAATCACACGAAAACCAAGAACGATTGAAGTGAGAACATAAATTTAAACAAAGATTAGAAAGATGAAATGAGAACAGTATTTAAACGAAGAAGAAGAAAACTACAAGAGGGAGACCATATCTATACAGTATATGAGGCTTGGGAATACCTGATGAGTATAGGTAGATAGGTAAGGTAGGTAGGGCAGGTTGCGTCGTGGTGTAGAGAGAGAGAGAGAAAAGGTGGGGAGGGGAGTGAGTGGAGAGAGAGAGAGAGGGAGGGAAGGGTGAGTGGAGAGAGAGAGAGAGGGATGGAGGGGTGAGTAGAGGGAGTGAGGGAGGGGTGAGTGGATACTGAGAGAGGTAGGGGTGAGTGGATAGTGAGAGGTAGGGAGGGTGAGTGGATACTGAGAGAGAGGGAGGGGTGAGTGAAGAGAGAGAGAGGTAGAAGTGAGTGGAGAGAGAGGTAGGGGTGAGTGGAGAGAGAGAGAGGTAGAAGTGAGTGGAGAGAGAGGTAGGTAGGGGTGAATGCAGAGAGAGGTAGGTAGAGTTGAGTGGAGAGATATTAAGAGAGGGGTGAGTAGAGTTAGAGATAGGAGGAGGAGGAGGGGGAGTGAGTAAAGAGGGAGGAAGGGAGGGAGAGACAAGGGACATCAAGACTCCTCCCATCTTCCAACTCGTAAAGGACCACAGCCCCTCCTGGCTCACTCACTTCCAGGTATAAAAACCCCACACTCGGCGTCAACACCACCAGTTCTCCTCGCAGCAGCAGTCTGGAAGGTGGGAACTACAGATTGTTAATATATTCTATACATTCCCTGGACACTAACTAACTAACTAACATCTACTGCACTTATCGTCTATAAGCAGATTCGTTTGGTGAAGGTGGGAACTATAGTTTATATTCTATACATATATTCCCTGGACACTAACTAACACCTTCTACTGTAGGTACTGTACACAGAGGCAGATTCATTTCGTGATAAAGTTTTATACTTCTTTGGTGCTTAAAGGGAGAATCTCTTTTTAGTGAATTGGAGGGGCTGTTGATTTCTCCATATACTGACTGAGTGGTTCAAAACTCTACCGACAAACTTTGCCAATTGATAGATGAACAGATTGTAAGTAAAAATGTCTAATTATATAAACGACAAAGATGCACTTAAGAATTACAAGCACTGAAATCAATTGTACAAAACTTGATACAAGAATCTGATGTTGTTAACAACTGTCATTGAAAATTAAATAAAAAATTCAAGTTAAAAATAATCTTATGGAAGGCTTAGCAGACTGAATACGAATGTCCAGTGAAACATAACAATGTCTTGTTTATTTTTATCTCAACTCGTTGCAATGAAAAGATAATCAGAGACATTACATGACACGTAGTCAACGCCTTAGCCAAGTGTCCGAACAAATAACAACATTATAATTAAGGGATTGGAAGGACTCGAACTGATACCTAGGCATTGAACTGATTCCGAGGCTTCGAGGTTTGAAGTGTTCTGTCTGTCGGCCATAATATGATAGGAATGGCTTGGGCTGCGTAAATTATTTAACTTCAGTAATTTAATTCTCTTTATCAATTCCTCTTTATATAGTTAAAAAAAAAAAAAAAATCATACAGGAAATATGTTCAATTTCGTATCAGGAATTCACCCAGTAAATTTTCGGTAGAGTTTTGAAACGCAATATATATAATTCAATTTTATGTATGTATTTACTTATTTTTGTAGTTTGATCTTCTTTTCTCCTACTTAACCATATTCTGGATTTAAAGTTTATAAGGTTATTATTTGTCTGTATTCTCGTGTTTCGTTTTGTTATATTTCCGTGAGTGTGTGTGTGTGTGTGTGTGTGTGTGTCGATGAGTGTGAGTGTGTGTGTGGGTGTGTGCCTGTCGATGACTATTATGGTGTGTGTGTATGTGTGTGTGTGCCAGTGGTCATTAGATTTTCAAGGATCCTGTCTACCCTTATGTTTTGTTGCCTATCAAATGTTCAAAGTCATTGCGCAATTACAAAAAAAAAAAAAAAAAAAAAAAAAAAAAAAAAAAAATTCTTGTGTCGAAGTATCCCTTTATACTTGGTGCTGGTTATAAATGTAAGACAAAACTCGTGTCACTGTCTTGTCCAATAATTTAATACATTATCTTGTGAAACATTATGAAAGTCCCACTATTATAGTAACGTTCATGCCCAGTTTGTTTAGTTCTCTACCATATAATATTTTCACCAGATTTTACTACACGAGTTTTGTCTTTGATATAGTAGTAACTAAGCATATTCACTTAGTATTATACAGAGACCCTCACGTTAATTTAACATTATTTCAGTAGCAAGTTGATTTTTTCAGTATTTTTCAGTATTTTCTGTATGTTGTTAATTAAGTCTTTAAGGGGGGTAATACACTCTTGCTTGGTAAATTGGAGTGCCTTGATTCCTCCAATGAAGTATGCCAGGAAACAGGATCAGATGAACAAAAATAATGGTGCACATGTTGTTTGGAATTGTTTGGTGGAATCAGTTACTACAGATTTTACAACACTGTATTTTCCCCCTCAATGGTCCAACTCAAAGGTATTTAAGGGGATGGTATACTTTTGATAGACAGGAGTGCCATAATTCCTCCAAAGTATGCCAGGAAAACAGACCCACATGAAGAAAAATAATGGTATAATGTTTCCTGGAATAGTTTGGAGGAATCATTTGCTCCAGATTTACCACCCAAAGCAATGTGGAATATAGCCTCTTAAGGACCCTGTGATTGTGTAAAAAAAATAAATTGGAGGCTTCTGATTCCTACAGAATATACCACGAAACAGACTCCTTCCCTATAGGTGCGTGTGTGTGTGTTTCGCGGCAGTAATTGAAGGACTCATTTACCTCCAATTTTCTAACTACATCACAGGGTCCATTGCGAAGCTGTAATTCATATGTTTGATGTGTTGATGATTTGTGTGTTTTGCTTGTATTTATTTTATATTACATAAGACACGAGTTAAAAAAAAAAAAAACCACAACTTTGGTATGAGGAAGAACTGCAGCATGGCAACGAAATGATTTAAAACCCTGCATGTGATCGTGAATGAAAACTGGAGAATTCCTTTTGCTCCTGACTATGCCACGAAACAAGCTCCTTCCATATAGGTGGTGTTTTGTGGCAATATTTGAAGGACTCATTATTTACCTTCAATTTTCTGACTACATCACAGAGGCCTTAAGGGTCTACTGACTCTACTTGGACTAGCCCTATAAAAACTAACCTAACCAGTCCTTCCCCGGGCAGTGTAATCAACGGCATATTACAGTGCTGGTGAGGTGAATCTGACATGCAACTGATTCCTCCTCCAGGGTATTCCAGGCAACAGGAAACCACCATTATTTTTGTTCATCTGCTGCTGTTTCCTGGCATGCTTTGGGGGAATCAAGGTGCTTTAATGTATCGTACCAAAAGTGTATTGCCCCTCACAAATAAGTGTTACCAACCAAGGATGCAGTGGTAATAATAGTAGTGTTTGTTCTCTCCTCACGTCACAGTACAGTCGGTGGAAAAAGTCCTGTCGCCTCACCTGCTTCACTGAGACATGCAGTGTTCATGGACTCGAGAAATACGCACGTTTTCTACACATAAAAATCTCGAGTCTATGAACATCGCGTGCCTCGGTGAAGCAAGTGAGGCGACAGGACTATTGTCGTCGACTGTACAGTTGCCCAAGAAAAGACTGCAACCAAATTTGGTGGTGTGTGGTAATATCTGGCAGGTGCTCCAAAGTAAACACTCGTATTTAATCAACGGATCACTCGGAACTTATAACCGTTGTAAGGATGAATGTAATTAGCCGAAGCCAATAACATCCATCCATACAAAGGTTGTAGGTTCTGAGTGATCCATTGATAAAATAGGTGTTTACTTTGGAGCAGCTGCCAGATATTGCCACACCACCAGCAAATTTGGTTGCAGTCTTTTCTTGGGCAACTGTACATCCCCTCAGTCAGCCACAATATAACTGAGTCGCTATTCACAAAAAAACCTTAGAGTTTGGACTTGTTCGTATGTTTGCAATACTGATCTCACCACAGTGCTTCGGGTTCATTTCGAAGCAGTGAATGGTTTTGCTATTCTGTTTGTATGAGCTTATTAATATGAGATGGAAGTAGTGTCGGGTTCTACCAGTCCTTGCCATGAATGAACGCTTATCAAGAAATGTTTAACTTAAGAGTGAACTTTGCTTTTGTGAATACCTGCCCTGAATCAATCGCCTGTGGTTCAACCGACTTAATTAAAGGGGAAATTTCGTGTTGGTAAATCTGGAGCAACTGAATCCTCCAAACTATTCCAAGCAACAGAACACCATTACTTTTGCTCTTCTGGTCCTGTTTCCTATAGCATACTTTGGAGGAATCAAGGTACTCCAATGAAAAAAAAAAAAAAAAAAAAAAAAAATTACCACCTTAACAACAAATGATAGATGGTCAACCCTGGACCTGCCAACTATAATTATTTTGTCGTTCGAACCACAGAATATCAGTTGTATTTGCATGTCTGGCTGAGGGAACCAACTTTTGTGCCGTACAATATATATTCCGAAACCCTCTATAAATTTAATTAACGTAAAAAAAAAAAGTAATAAACAAATAAATACGTAAATAAATAAATAAATAAAAGGTAAAATTTGTCTTGGTTTGTTAGACTATTCATTTATTAACTTTAGTGAAATCGTAATCCATAATATTAGACTTTCTGTTTGGTGGTCAACTTTGATATTAATTAAGGGACCTTTTGATGTAGTCAGAAAATTGGAGGTCAACGAGTGCTTCAAATATTGCCACGAAACACCACCTAGGCTAGGCTATAGGGAGGGAGCTGGTTTCGTGGCACAGTTGGGTTGAATCAGAAGCCTCCAATTTCCATACACGATCACAGGGTCCATAGGGTGATTGAGTGATTGATTGGGTGGGTGAGTGGATGGGTACTTGATTGATTGACTGGCTGGGTGAGTGGATGAGTGATTGAGTGACTGACTGGTTGGGTGGGTAAGTGGATGGGTGATTGACTGATTGGGTGGGTGGGTGGGTGATTGACTGAGTGGATGGGTGATTGAATGACTGACTGGGTGGGTGTGTGGATGGGTGATTGAGTGATTGTGTGAGTGGGTGGGTGTGGGGATGGGTGATTGAATGATTGACTGGGTGGGTGTGTGGATGGATGATTGAATGATTGACTGATTGGGTGGGTGTGTGATTGAATGATTGACTGGGTGGGTGTGTGGATGGGTGATTGAATGACTGACTGGGTGGGTGGGTGATTGAATGGGTGATTGAATGGGTGGGTGAGTGGATGGGTGATTGAATGACTGACTGGGTGGGTGGGTAAGTGGATGGGTGATTGACTGATTGGGTGGGTGGGTGGGTGATTGACTGACTGGATGGGTGATTGAATGACTGACTGGGTGGGTGTGTGGATGGGTGATTGAGTGATTGACTGATTGGGTGAGTGGGTGGGTGTGTGGATGGGTGATTGAATGATTGACTGGGTGGGTGTGTGGATGGGTGATTGAATGATTGACTGATTGGGTGGGTGTGTGGATGGGTGATTGAATGATTGACTTGGTGGGTGAGTGGGTGGTTGAATGACTGACTGACTGGGTGGGTGGGTGATTGAATGGGTGAGTGGATGGGTGATTGAATGATTGACTGGGTGGGTGTATGGATGGGTGATTGAATGACTGACTGATTGGGTGGGTGTGTGATTGAATGATTGACTGGGTGGGTGTGTGGATGGGTGATTGAATGACTGACTGGGTGGGTGGGTGATTGAATGGGTGATTGAATGGCTGGGTGAGTGGATGGGTGATTGAATGACTGACTGGGAGGGTGAATGACTAAATGAATGATTGACTGAGTACTGTCTATTCATCTATTATATATTTCAACACAACAACAACCACAACAACCCCCACAACAACAACAACAACGACCACTACAACAACAAAAACCAAAACCACAACCACAACAACAATAATATCTATGGCCCCCTGTTTACTATTTCAGATGATGTTTGACGTGTTGGTAGTGGTGTCCCTGGCAGTGGTGTCGGTTCAGGGACAATACCCAACTGGAGGAGGAGGTGCTGGTGATGGTGGTGGTGGGGATGGACAACAACAGCAGCAGGTGACGTTATTTAATTTATTTATTTATTACTATTACTATTTATATATTTTTATAAGGCTATTATTTTTTTTGTTTTTATTGATATATTTTTATTAGTTTTTTTTATATATTTATTTATTTTTATTAGGTTATTTCATATATTTATTTATTTATTTATTACTTTTATTTACTGATTTATTTTTATTAAGCGATTATTATTTTTTTTAATTGATATATTTTTATTAGGTTATTTCATATATTTATTTATTTACTATTATTTATTTACTGTTATATTTTTATTTTTATTTCATATATTTATTTATTTATTTATTATTATTATTATTATTATTATTATTATTATTATTTACTGATATATTTTTATTAGGCTATTATTATTATTATTTTTTTTTTTCATAATTGATATATTTTTATTAGGTTATTTCATATATTTATTTATTTATTACTATTATTTATTTACTGATATATTTTTATTAGCTTATTTCATGTATTTATTTATTTATTGCTATTATTTACTGATATATTTTTTATTAGGCTATTATTTTTATTACTATGATTATTATTTATTGATATAGTTTTATTTTTTTTCTTATTTTTTTATTATTATTTTTTTATTGAATTATTTTTATTTTTTACATTTCTTTTTCATATGAATTTTACTTTTATTAATGAATTTTATTATAGTCACACAGGATCCAGGAAACACACACACATACACACACACACACACACACATGGTTACAATTTGGCATTACATTATTCCTATATCGAAGTAAATTTATGTCGTAACAAGAATAATTGTATTAACATTTTTCTCTTGAATAAAAAAATAATAAAAATATGTATGTAGCAATGAAACTATATGAAATCTCTCTCTCTCTCTCTCTCTCTCTCTCTCTCTCTCTCTCTCTCTCTCTCTCTCTCTCAAGATGCTCCAGTTTACCAAAAAGACCTTCTCCATTTGTTATTATTATTATTATTATTATTATTATTATTATTAATGAAGTGTTTGGTAACATGTTGTGTGTTTCAGGCTCCTCCTTTTGTGGACCCATCAATCCCAGTGCAGTCCTTCCACTGTGAAGAGGTAAGCTGTTTCATAACACACTTGTATATACACAGGCTTGGGGACAGGCTTGGGGGGGGGGACTGGGGGGGTGCGGGAATAGGGGGACAGGCTTTGGGTGGGTAGAAAGCCTGTCCCCTATTCCAGCACCCCCATAACCCCTACCCAAGCCTGTCCCCTTACTCCCGCACCCCCCTGACCCCCCCAAACCCCCCGCACCCCCCTAACCCCCCCCCCAAGCCTGTCCCCCTATTCCCCCTGTCCCCCATTAGAAGTATGAAAAAAAAAAAAAAAAAATCCAGGTTTTGTTGTTTTGGACATTTGTAATCGTCTGAAATACCAGTGGACTAATTTCAACACTTATCATTCTCTCATTTATATACTTTGTAAGTCACGAGCTAAAATAATAAGAATCCAGGTCCTCTAGTTGTTGAAATTTGGAATCGTCTGACATACCATTCAGTGAACCAGTTACAACACTTATCATTCTATCCTGTGTCTCCTTTGTATATCTTGCTGGAGCCCATTGGAAGAAGATAATTATTTACTATGTCTTGTGACGCTCCAATGACTTGTCGCAACATCTGCAAAGTCTTGAAATACGTTTGGCCACAGGAGTCCTTAGTAACACAGGCTATATGGAAAGAGTCTCAGAGGTCATTATTCTGGAAGTACTGTAGTGAATATCTACCAAGTAACTCGATGACTGCAAAATAACAAACCCAATGATAATATGGTATTGCAGTTACGACAGTATGTTACGTAGTCTTATATTTCTTCTATATGTTGTAAACCTTTGAAAATAACAGTGTGTAGACGAATACTTGAGGTCAATAGTATTTACAAGTATCTTAGAGTGTGGAAATATGTCAAAGGTTCACAGGTTGGTAAACGGAAGAACCAGAGAAGTTTAATATAGATTGCCCCAGTGGATATTGAAATTCTGTGATGGGTGAATGTGTGTGTGCTTTTTTTATTTTTTTTATTTTTATGATTATCCATTATTTTTTTTTATTATTGTCCTTTATTATCCATTATTGTCCTTTATGTTATCAATTTTCCCCCTGGATATTCTAATTTTGTGATGGTGAGTGAAATATAAATCCCATATTAGTTAGTACCAATGAAGGAGTCTGTCTTCTGGTATATTTAGGAGGAATCTTCCAAATTACCACCTGCGATCGTTTATGAAAATTGGTGGAGGCTTCTGATTCCTCCTGACCATGCCACGAAACAAGCTCTTTCTATATACAGTAAGTGGTGTTTCGTGGCAATATCTGAAGGACTCATTATAATCTCCAATTTTCTGACTACATCACAGGGTTCCTTAAGGGGGTGCGGGAGTAGGGGACAGGCTTGGGGGGGGGGACTAGGGGGGGGTGCGAGAATAGGGGGACAGGCTTGGGGGGGGACTGGGGGGGGGGAGAATAGAGGGACAGGCTTTGGGTGGGTAGAAAGCCTGTCCCCTATTCCAGGACCCCCCTAACCCCCACCCAAGCCTGTCCCCTTACTCCCGCACCCCCCTGACCCCCCCAAACCCCCCGCACCCCCCTAATCCCCCCCCCCCAAGCCTGTCCCCCTATTCCCCCTGTCCCCCTATGAAACGGATCCCCTATTAGTACTACTGAAGAGAAATAAATCCCCTTAAGAGTTTACTATCATGATGTTTGGTTTACTCGTCATCAGCAACATGCCTGTGTGGACTGGGAACTTTGCTTTGATGGTGAGATAAACACTAGTGGAGCTGGACAACTTGATGTACGCATACCCAATCGTCCCATTCCACAAGAGGTAAGTTGGTTTATGTTTATTGTACTCCTATATTATACACTCTCTCTCTCTCTCTCTCTCTCTCTCTCTCTCTCTCTCTCTCTCTCTCTCTCTCTCTCTCTCTCTCTCTCCACCAGAAGTAAGTTTGTTCATGTTCATTGTTCTCCTATATTATACTCTCTCTCTCTCTCTCTCTCTCTCTCTCTCTCTCTCTCTCTCTCTCCACCAGAAGTAAGTTTGTTCATATTCATTGTTCTCCTATTTTATTCTCTCTCTCTCTCTCTCTCTCTCTCTCTCTCTCTCTCTCTCTCTCTCTCTCTCTCTCTCTCTCTCTCTCTCAAACTTTTACATTATTTATCGACTGAGTTAAAGTAGAAATTGGTTTTTTTTTTTTTTATCATCTATTTTAATACTTTGATATTCATAATGTCAAGATTATATCGTTGTCTCCTCTTTTGCTGACTATAGGAACCATTCATTAAGCTTAGAGATAGCACAGTGTTGGTAAATCTGAAGTAACTAATTATTCCTCCAAATTATTCCAAGCAACACCAACCAGGCTGTCATAATTTATTTTTGCTATATTCTGGTCCTATTCATTCATCTTCTTCCTTCTCCTCTAATTCAACCTTTACCAACATTCATTCATCTTCTTCCTTCTCCTCTAATTCAACCTTTTCAACCTTTCCAATTCAACCTTTACCATCATTCATTCATCTTCCTCAACCTCCAATTCAACCTTTACCAGTCAACATTCATTCATCTTCCTCCTCCTCCTACAGCTACTTCCTCAGGCGTGTCCACAAGAGGGTGATTTTAAGATATGTTGCCGCATCCCTTATGATCTGTGGCTCCAACAAGTGTGGCTCGGTGAGTGTGCCGTCCACCAGACCTGTGTTCCAACCGTTCACTGTGGTAAGGATGGAATTATCGACACCTCTGGGGCCAACCTTCTCGACCCACGTATAACCCCTCAAAAAGTAAGTGAGTGAGTGAGTGAGTGGGTGGACACGAGACACACACACACACACACACTCAATCATCACATAACACAAACACACACACACACAATACACACACACTGTCTTCTCCACATATATCACCCCCGTACAGACACACACTCAATCATCACACACACACACACACACACACACACAATACACTGTCTTCTCCACATATATCACCCCCGTACACACACACACACATCGCCTTATTGACCATGATGAAGTCGATAGGCGTTAAGTCCCTGTAATTACCCAAACCCAACCAGTAGACACGACCACTTGCATCTTGGAAACAGGGTTACTTCTTACCACACTCTAACAACAGAAATGGAGATAAACATTAATAAGTGGGGTTTTTTTTTACACTGGCCTCGAATTAACTCGTGTGTGTGTGTCAACTAGGGGCTTCAACTCGTGTGTGTGTGTGTGTGTGTGTGTCAACTAGGGACTTCAACTCGTGTGTGTGTGTGTGTGTGTGTGTGTGTGTGTGTGTGTGTGTGTGATGATGATGATAACAATAACCTAAAAACTATACAAATTGCATCATCATGGACTCAGTTGTAATGGTGTGTTTCTGGTGGTGGTGTGTCACAGTGTACCCTCGGCGGAGACCAGCAGGACCAATACCAGGGTCAGCAGGGTGTGTGTTGTAGGCTTCCCGACCCTCTGCCTCAACTCACCTGTCCCATCGGTAGCCAGTGTGCGGACGCCGGTGTTTGCGCTGCTGGGAACATCTTCAAGAACGCCCAAGGATATGACACCGTAAGATATTGATCGTCCTTGTTGTTTTGGTCACTTTCACGTTCTTCATCTTTCTTTTGGTCACTTTCTCGTTCTCCATTTTTCTTTTCACGTTTTTGATCGTTGTTATTGTCACTTTCTCGTTCTTCATCTTCCTTTTGGTCACTTTCACGTTCTCCATCTTTCTTTTCATGTTCTTCATCTTTGTTTTGGTCACTTTCTCGTTCTTCATCTTCGTTTTGATCACTTTCACGTTGTCCATCTTCCCTTCTGTATTTTCTTCAACTATAACGGCGGTGTCCTCTTCATTCATTCATTCATTGTCTTAACAGTAACTTTAACAGTGAAAGTTTATGCTATTTTCTTATTAATTAATGTATATACCGTAGTTCAATGCTATATAAGATAGGATGTGCAGTATGCTAACTCTCCTTATTTCCATATGTTATCTTTGGTATGAGTATATATATTTTTTTATATACAGGTAACTTAGTGTTTTAACATGTATCCTAATATGATTCTTTGAAATGTTCAGTAAAGCATATCCCGAGAGGAAATTTAATTGTGTCCACTGTTAGATGGATCATTTTCGCCTTACTGTAGTTGTGACTGATTCGTGTGTGTTATCCTTAATTGCCTCGACAGGAATGCTACACCAACACTGTGACAGCTGATGTTGGAGTGTGTTGTGCTGCTCCTCCTGAACCCTTGTTGGCGTGTCCTGGCGTTCTAGGCTGTCAGGACAAAGCCTCCTGTCGGGGTGGCATCCTCACAAACGATTACGGATTTGAACAGGTATGTGATATACTTATTTTCACCATGACAAGAACATCACAGTGCCAGGTAACATTATATCACCCGAATAGATGTCTCTGTGCTACTTCAAAGATTAATTATGACTGTATTAGTAAAGGGTATTAATAACACCCTCACATGCAATGGTTTACTAGTGATTAATTTACTGCAAGAGAATGTATGCTCTCTTCTCTCTACCCCATCCCTTTTCGTTCTCTCTCTCTCACTCTCTCTCTCTCTCTCTGGACTGTAAGCTGTCAGTAGTGTGTGACTCCTGTGAGGCCCCGAGATAAATGAATGAAGCTACGAGGTGTTTGTTGTGTACTTCATGTGTGTTGTGTGTGTGTCGGTTGAAGGAGACAGTGAAACTTCATGGTGTTGGCTACATGCTTCTCTTCTGTCCCACTAGATGACCACACCTTATTTTTATACACGTCATTATCAGAATAAGCGATTCCTTCATTGCTTAATTAAGGGGGACTATCGTACAATGTTGGTTGCTTCTCTTCTGCCCCACCCACTAAAATAATTAAAATGACAACTCTTTTATTAATTTTTTTTTTTTTTTTTTCAGTCGTGTTACATCGGCACCGACGGTATTGGTTTGTGTTGTGATGGTCCTGTGTCTTCCTGCTCCACTGATGCTAGCTTCTTCTGCGCCCCTAGTGGTGGCTGCCTTGGACAAACCTCCCCAGATCCTTATAATTCTGCAACAAGTCTGGTGAGTCAATTAAGTTTTACTGAAATCCTATAATCAACAAGAATACTCCCTTCACTGGCACTATAGAATGATGGTATGGTTGCGGACACCCGAAACAGACACACTTCAAATGGGTTCTTTATTAATTACCATAGATATAGGACGACCCTTTACACACACACACACACACACACACACACCCTTGCTGACACTTGAAACAGACACACTTCAAACGGGATCCCTTATTAATTACCATAGAATAGGACGACCCTCTACACACACACACACACACACACACACCCTTGCGGACACTTGTAAACAGACACACTTCAAATGGGTCCCTTATCAAGCATAGAATATAGTAGGACTCTTCTATATACACACAACACAACATCTCGTCCAACCCTATGCTCAATGTGGGTTCTGTTTGTCTGTGGTTGTGTGTTTCATCTATGTCCGCAACTGTACATCGAATGACAAGACCAAAGTGAGTTTATCTTAGGTTTTATATTGTTCAGTAATAATAATAGATAGGCATTTATAGTAATTATAGAATATTGGTCCATTTTTATATCCATCTATATACCTCCGGAACTCATAGTAATACTTATAACTAATCCTCCCTGCCCTACACACACCTACAGTCGTGTTATGTGGCTGGGACCAACACTGTGGGTGAATGCTGTGAGACTCCTGTACCTCTTGACACGTGTGGCCCCAATCATGTGTGTCTTCCTGAAAACAGAATATGCGCTGGTGGTGTCATTCTCAACAGCTACAATGATGAACAGGTAGGTTGTATGTATGTATGTATGTATGTACTGTATGTATGCAGATAAGGAACAACATTGTATGAATAGGAAGAAGCCTTTCAATCGCTCTAATGTAACAAAGTATATTTATTATCCACTTATGTATAGTAATTGTTTTTCGGTTATGACATACAAATACAAATGTTTCACCTTGCTATATAGGCTTTAAGCAATCATTCACTATTTATAATGTTAGTCTAAATCTATTTCAGCTACAGGAATAAAGATTATCGTGACTAAGATAATCATAGTGAATTAGTAATGTATTGAATGATAAAAAAAGAAATTTCCTTATGTATTCTGCCTAAATGAGACTTAATTAGTTGCATCTGTAAACCTTGCTGTTAATAATTATGATCATTTACAAGGACTGAGAATTGTACAGTGTGGGTCAATAATTATGTCCTAATCCGAGGCACAGTAAAAATCTCTACCAACTGAAGTGATTTGGGGGGAGTGGTTGGGATGTGAGGTTGGTCGAGATGCATGTATGTTGTGTCTCAGATCAGGACACAATTATTTGACTTCCCTCAGTGTACCCCCTTCTCCCCAATGTACTGTACATTAGGTTTATTTCCATAATTATATCCTGATCGCAAGACTACATGCACGTATTTTATCACCCCTCCCTCCCTCCTTCAGAGTTGCTACTTGGATAATGGTAGTGTTAGTGTGTGCTGCCCTGCGCCGGAGCCTCTGCAGACCTGTGATGCCGGCTACTCCTGCCATGAAAGCAGTCTGTGTGAAGGACACGCAGATACAATCGCCACTTTCCCAGTAAGTGGCCAGACTTATTATTTTTTTTTTTAACATTTGATTAAGATTTTTTTTTTTTTTTTTTTTTTTTTTTTTTAAGGTGAAAGGCTGAGACTACCACCGGTCAGGTTAAGTTGGGTTAGAGGTGAGGAGCTTTAGAATAATTTAACTATGACGATTGGTTCCAAAAGCTATATAAACAGATGTAAACAAAGAGGCAATAAATAGGTGGAGACTTGGTAGTGATCATTGTTGTTGAGATCACATAGTATTACACCAGACAACCAACCAACCAACCCGTAAAATAGGATAAATATTAATCAAAGAAATTTATAAACAACTCTAGAAATTCCATCCTGTTGTTTGTGTGCATTCAGAGTGTCAAGGTCAATGAGGGTAAATGGTATATCCTTAATATAAGATAATCTGTTGGCATATATATGTACTGTACGTTGGAGGGGTTGGAGAGAGATGGAATAATAGCACTAGAATCGTTGAGGGTAAAGTTTGAAGGAAAGGTTTATATATATATATATATATATATATATATATATATATATATATATATATATATATATAATTAAAAAAGAGATGGTAAAATTTCTATTTGATACAATGAAGGAGTGACGGAAATGAAATGAATAGCGGGATTTTTTTTTTTTTTTTTTTTTTTTCTATACCTCAACCTCGGGGCAGTAGGCTGTCAGTAGCCCGTGACTCTTGCGAGGCCCCGAGATTATTGGGTGTCGCACCAGATGAGACAGTGGAGCTTCGTGGTGATGTTGGTATCGTAGCTTCTCTTCTGTCCCACTAGATGTAGACACCTTATTTATACACGTCACTATCAGGGGAGAGCAGCTACACCGTCACTCACAGCATCTTGGAATATGGTCTGGCATCTTCTATGTTGTGAGTTGACGACGATGTAGGGGGTATTTTCTTGACGTGTCGGCGTAGCCAGGATAATTGACGAACAGCTGGACCCAGTTCACCTCAGAAAAATCCCAGACGTTTTCTCGTGGATTTGAACCCGGGTCCATGATATTTGCAGTCCGTCTCTCTATCCACTCTGCCACCGCCTCCCCCAATTAGCGGTAGATGATAGATTAAATGGAAAGATGTATAAAGACTGTGTACTGTAATTGGTCAGTGAATCCGTCCGTGCTTTAGACCAAAGATTCCCAGCTATCAAAACAAAAATAATTTTGTTGGAAATAATTAAAGCACTGCTTAACCCGGAAATGCTTTAACTGAGAGAGGCTACGTCATTGCTTTTGCCGGGTAAATTTTACCCAATATTAGAGAAGCAAAAACACATACTTGCACTCAATTTATTAAATCAAACCACACGATATGAATATGTAAGTCCATTTCTTTCTTTTCCTGTAGAAATAAAAATGGTCACGATATTGTAGAAAGTAATATGGAGTGAGTGTGACAATATCTCAAGGCATTGCGATAGGTTATTAACCCCTAAACACTGCAAATATATCAAAGTCCGAAAAAAATAAAATGGTTACCCCCAAACACGTGGTTTGTAAGGCATAATATACGTATTTCAGTATAATTGTATATGTCTGAACTCACCTGGAGTGAACAAAACATAAAAAATATATTAAAAAAAAAACAGAATTACATCACAAAACACATTCCCATGCATACAAGAAGGTACATGTGCGTATGTACGCGCTTGCGGGCGCCCACGTGCGTAAACGTAGGTTCTCATGCACTCCAAATACTCTCTACTTTGTCTGGGCAAAGGTAGGAGGGGAAACGGGAGGGATTGGATTGGGTGGGTGAGTCTCACAGGGCCCCGAGAGAGGGGTCTTGGGTGGAAGGTTAGGGTGGCTGGAGGGAAGGGAAGTTGAGGCTCCACCCACCAGCCAAAAGAGCCCAAAGACGGTATTATCAACCAGAATCTAATAGATCTAGCCCAGGTCTTTTCAGTGATACCAATGCCATGGCTGTACATAGCCCCTGCAGTTATTTATAGCCCTGGCTCTTCGACCACGATCGTAACGCATCACCCTGTAGAGCAGGGTTATCAAACTCATTTATCCCAGCGGGCCACATTTAATTAGAGTATACAGTACGCGGGCCATATAATTATGAACAGATCGATACCACTTATTAAGGAAGTAATATAATAATAATGGATCAATGATAATAATAATAATGAAAATAATAATAAGAAAGAAAGGTAAATTTTATCTACACTTATGTTTACGTGTAAAGTTATAAACATAAAACAGGCCGACTGTCTGGAGCAGAAAATGTGCCGCGGGCCACGTGTTTGACACCCCTGCTTTAGGGGTTAACAGATACTGTAAGCCAGAATGTGGATAATTCATTGGCTCAAGGTTAGGAGAGCTTTTAAATTAACAAAATATAATTATGAATGGCTAAGTATAGCCTTTAATAAGTTCACAGTATCATACCCATCTTGAGACACATCGCTTAGTGACTGATAAAATTCCACTACTCGTAAAGAGCATAAATGTGTTTACTGTACAATGTAGAATCAAAGCCAAAATTCACTCTTATATATTCAAGCTTTGTTCTTGACTAGACTCATGAAACTGTTAGTGACTTTTGAGTCGATGTCTTAATTAATATATTCCCAATTGAAAGGGAATCATACCCTCCTTGCATAAATGTTGTGGCATTATTATATCTGATATTGTAATCTTTATTCCACGCAGGACTGCTATGCCAACGACATCACCATTGGCAAATGCTGCAATCCCAAGTTTGTAGTGCCCACTATCGACACGTGTCCCGGCGAATCTGTGTGTCTGCCTGAACTGTTGTGTTTGGGAGAGATCTTAGACACGAACAATGCGTACCACCCATTTGCCAACCAAGGGACCTGGGCACGATGTCTGATGAGTGGAACGGGATTGGTGGATTCTGGAGTTTGCTGCCGTAACCCCACTCCACCAACACCAGATCTACCACCGCCAGCAGGCCAATGTGGCGTCAGAAATTATGGCCTAGACACACGCATCCAGAGCCAAGGTGATTCCAACAACCATGAGGCACAGTTTGGAGAGTTCCCCTGGCAATCTATCATCTTCTTCACCAACTTTACCTTCAAGTGTGGCGCCTCCATAGTCTCCGATGAATGGCTCTTGACAGCCGCTCATTGTGTTGATGGTTATGCTCCTCAGGATCTGAGAGTGCGTCTTGGAGAATGGAAGGTGGACAGTTATGATGAACCAGGACAGTATGAAGATGTCTACATTCAATCCATCGTAGTTCATGAATTATATAATGCTGCTGATAATAATCTATTCAATGACATTGCCTTGCTCAAGCTAACTGCTCCTATTAATTTCCAATATCATATAAACACAGTGTGTGTACCAAATCAAGGTCAAGTATTCTATGGTGCAACTCGATGTTATGCTACAGGCTGGGGTAAAGATGCCTTTGATGGAGGTCGTTACCAAGTTACTATGAAGAAGGTTGATCTTCCCCTTGTACCCAGGGATCAGTGTCAATATGACTTGCGCAAAACACGTCTAGGAAGGTTTTTCAAACTTCATGGGTCTTTCATGTGTGCTGGAGGTGAAGCAGGCAAGGATGCATGTGAAGGTGATGGTGGTGGACCACTTGTGTGTCAAGATCCAGCAACTGGTAATTATGTAGTGACAGGAATTACTGCCTGGGGCATCGGCTGTGCAGAACAAAACATTCCAGGAGTTTATGTTGATGTCCAGTACTTCAGAGAATGGATGGATGGAAAGATCTTTGGAACAGGGGATCAGCAGCAGCAGCAGAGTGGTGGAAACTATGGCAGGAAGTAATTTGCAAATACTACTCCACGTACACATTCCCCATATCAAATTGTAATTTTGAATATTTATGCAATATTTGGCCATAATGGTAAAACAATGTAGACTGTGATAAACGTTCTTCAATTAAAAGAATCACCCAGACAATGTTGATGTTTCCTTTTACACACCTTCAACTTGCCTCCACAATAGTGTGGAGCCTTCCTTGGTAACACTGTTAAAGAAGCTAGAGAAATAAGCTCTGCAAGCAGTGTAATGATATAATATTCTTAGGGAGTTATTGTTAACAAAATCCCACCACTGCCACCAATACAATACCTACTGTATTAGGGGGATTTTGTTAACATCTAAGGTTCTCCACCTTTATTGGTTGGTGGCGCACTAAAGATATATTTTGGACTTTGGCGATGTACCAGTTCTTTAGTTCCATTATTCACTTTTCATTCTTCCACTGATTGTGTATTAGATATAATAATTCCGTTACACAGTTTAATATGTACAAATGAATAGTAGGAAATAATGTGTAAATAAATTACTACTATTAAAAGAACAACACATTCCTTATCAATGGGACACTTGTGCCTGCCTTGATTTACATAATCTTAAACATGTCACTTACCAAGGTTCACATAATTCATATCAAGTAATCAATCTTGTATAGAACCTACTGACATAAGTATGTTCAGTTTTTACCCATAACTCCTCTTCCTTTAATATGTCACTAAAAACATTTCGCATGAACATGTAATTACGTAATGAAACAAAGTGATTTGGCAACTCAGGAACGCCAGCTGGCTGTAGCTCAGAGATGTGTACGAGTACTCATGGCGCACCCAGGGGATTTCAACAGCGCACAGGTTAAGAATAACTAATCTAAACCCTTATTAAAAATATTTTATTATTACATTGGTGTCTAGTGGTGGGATATTGTTAACAATATCCCCCTAAAAATATTGTATCATTACAAATAGTGACTACTTACTCTTAAAACCTTGTCTAAGACTTCTACGTTTAACCCATCTGAATACCTCATGATATCACCTCTCGCCCTACATCCTTCAAGTGAATGCAAGATCCGCTTTTTTATTCTTTATTTATATGAGCAATTTCTGAAGTTGTGAATCATTTTAATCAACCTTGTATATATTGTCTCTAATGAATTGATATCCATCCAGTAATATGGGCACCAAAGCTTGTTACAGTTGTAGTATAACTTAACCATTGAAATATTTACACTTCGTGATATGAATCCTAGTAATCTATTGGATCTGTTGTATCCTGTACATAATGTATTGCTGCCTAAGTTTAAAATCATTACTTACATAACTGCCAGATCTTTTTCACATATAGCATAACCTAAACCTGTGTTATCTAGTTTTCAAGTTGTGCAATTGCTGTAGTTCTTATTTCAGTAGTTAACTTTTGCTGCATATTTGCTGATGTTTGCATATTTGCTGATGTTTCTTGCTATGCCAATACCTAAGTATTTATATATAATATTAACAATAAGGGAACAAGGACCGACCCCTTGGGAACTCCACTGGAGATGGGTGACAAATCTGTTTTACTTTGTTTATGCTCACTCTTTGCTGCCTTCCTGTAACCCATGCCATAATCCACCATAAAACGTGGCCTCTGATACCATCCTAATCAGCTCTCTAAACAGCTTTTCATGTGCGATTCTGTCAAACACTTTGCTAAAATCTATTTATATGATGTCGTAGGTCTTAACTGATAAACTTTCCAATAAATAGGTTAAGTACCATCTCTCAATTTACTACAAGCAGCTACACAATACTTAAAACAATAACATCATTATGTGAACGTGAAAACATTAGACAGCAAATGGTTTGAGATGTCCATTTGTGGAGGACTATTATTGACCACGACTGTAGCGTTATAATGTCAACTTTATCAGCCCTAGTTATGGCTCTCATCTCGTCTACCTTGTTGCACAGGAACTTGTTATTGCTGTAGTATAACCTCACTTTATTTGTCTTCTGACTATGCTCTCTAGTGCCTTCTATCCTCCCACCCACACCTCCACTTTATTAGAGAGCGCTCAAATGAAACGGAACTAAGAATAGGAATATGCTATGACGACATTTTTCAGATTATGGGAAGAGAATACTTGAGAGTCACAATACTCTTGGGAGACTTCAATGCAAACGTTGAAATGATGAAGAATCAAGTATAGATAAATTTAGAGGAGGGGAGAGAAAAGACAGAAGTGAAATGATGGCGAACTTTGCTGACATGTAAGTACAGTCGAAGACAATAATAATAATAATAATAATAATAATAATAATAATCCACTTTGGGGTGACTCTTGTGTTTGACAACTTCTCTCTGTTCATTAGCTGAGAAACTTTCCAATACGTAGATTAAGTAACATCTTCTAATTTACTACAAGCAGCTTTTCACTGTTCAAAACAAATATATGTTTTGAAACTTATGTCCACGACTGTACAAATTAAGAATAATGATAATCCTGCTTCCAAAAAAGAACTGTGAGAAATGGACCAGGAAAAGCTCAAATGGAGGAACCAAGAATAAGATTGATTTTAATTTAACAGATAAAAACAACACGAATACTAATATCAATGTTTAAATAAAGTAACTATCGGAAGTGATGACAGAATGGTGTCGTGCTCAGCCTAGTTCAGTTATCAGTTGCCCTAGATTTGCCATGGTACAGTGTTGGTAAATATGGAGCAACTAATTCCACCAAACTATTCCTAGCAATAAACAGCCATTATTTTAATTAACCTGGTCCTGTTTGCTGGCATATTTTGGTTGAATCAAGGCACTCCAATGTACTAAAAGTGTACTATCCCCTAGAGCAGTGGTTCCCAAACCCATGGTCGCGACCCAAATAAGGGTCACATAGGTGTTCCTGAGGGTCACGGGATGGCTACAAAATTAATAAAATATTAAAATAAATAAATAAGAGAGAGAGAGAGAGAGAGAGAGAGAGAGAGAGAGAGAGAGAGAGAGAGAGAGAGAGAGAGAGAGAGAGAGAGAGAGAGATTTGAAGTAAAACTAATTCAAACATAATTAGTAATATCATAATTGTGGAATATAAATCGTCATTCAAACTGGGACAGGAAAATAGTTTGAATAATAAAGTACGATAAATAAAGGTAGAACAAAACATATACGAGTATTTATTAATTAGTAACTTATGGTAAAATTTATTAACCTTTTTTCAAATGGATAAAACAAAAAAAATAATGAAATAATATTTCATCCTTGAGGGTCGCCAGGCCAAAATAAATTTGTGTTCAGGGTCACGACAATAAAAGTTTGGGAAACACTGGCCTAGAGGAACAGTACTGTATGTGTGTCGCCTGCATATGGCTGTCTGTATGCAACATTAATTAAAACCTATACTAATACCAGCTCCACAACTCCCTACTATAAAAGAAGAAGATTTTGGGCTTTATGCCTATCGACTCATATGTAGGTCATAAAGGAAGTCAGTCTGTTACATCAACACATCTTCCCCCAGACTACAAGGTTACAATCCTTGCTCTTACAGCCGGGTACAGTACCTACTTACTGCTAGGTAAACAAGGACATTAGGGGCTGGGAAACTTGTCCAACAATTCCACCAACTCGGGTATCGAACCCGGGATCTCTCCCTTGCTAAGAAAGCATGCTAACCAATACACCATAACCCCCCTCCAGTTATAATCTGAGTGTACTAAATAATTATGTATAAGGTTATCTAAACGTCTATCCCTGCCACATTAACAACCCTATTGTTACAAGTGTCGCTTAATGACCGAGTGAAGCTTTGTAAGATTCAGTCAGTTGGCTTCTGAGTGAGAGGTGTTTTGATGTTAAGTTCATTTGATTCATTTGTTCTGTGTGTTTTGTATTTTGGTTGGAAGGGATAGAGCCCGGAGGCCGGAGGTTAGTTCAGTGGACCGGAGAGTGTGGACTGTCAGTCTTCGAGTGGCGGCTGTCTTTTTAAGTTGAGTACTTCTCTGTCTTTCGTTCCTGCTGGGATTGGGTTTATAGTAATAGAAGTTGACTTATACAATTGGCTTAGTTAACTAATCTGACTCGTATGTTTCTACTTTCTCTTACTCCATGTAAAACTGTTTAATGTCGGTGATGAAATAACTTGCAAACATTAAGCCTAATTTACTGTGTTTCTTGTGGGTGTGACTTTATGAACTGTAAGTATTATTATCTAATTATTTGTTATTAAAGATGTATGTTATTATGGATGTATTTATCACATGTCTTTTTGGTTAAATTTTGTATATAGTGTAATTAGTCCACCTGATAGAATTAATTAGTTAAATTATATGATGGTTTTTCCTTGTTTACGATTTGGATTCTGTTGTTTATGTTTCGAGTATAATGATAGTGGTACTTGTGTTATGAACTCCCTTTGGTTCTGAACACCAATATAGACCCGAGCATTAGTACAACAATATTATTTGTTTAACGTGGCAGCGTCACTGTTGTAGTATATCGAACACGGGGCTTAATTAAAGACCCTGTTATCGTGTATGGAAATTGGAAGTTTCTGATTTCTCCTGACCATGCCACGAAACGAGCTCTTTCCCTATAATGTTTCGTGGCAATATTTGAAGGACTTTTATTTTATCTCCAACGTTCTGACTACATCACCGGTTCCCTTAACAAATATCATATGAATTCTTCAGTTTTGTACAATGTTATTATTGTGTCGTCTTAAAGGGAGATTCTCTTGTTGTTGAATTGGCAGGTCTATTATCCCTCCATACTATGCCACGAAACAGATCCCCTATTAGTAGCCTACCACTGAGGGCGTCTGTTTCCTGGTAGAATTAGGAGGAATCTGAGACTTCCAATTCACCAAGATAATTTCCCCTTAACGTTACTAACCGTGATTAGTGTCGTGTCTCTCGGCTGAACCCCTGATTTAAATTGCAAACTGGAAAGTCAGTCTTATGACCAATTAAGTTGCCACATGAATGAAAGAGAAAACTCACTGTTACCGCAGCTGACAATAGAGTTTCTATCAATAGTCCTTTGGCACAGACCTGCTTGAATGTCAAGGACGGAAGTAAGGTGGTTTCTAGAGGTGAGTGTGTCGGCAGTGAAACTTCTTCCTGCCGCCCTGTGCTATCCTTCCTCTCCATTCTCTAGCAAGGTATATAAGCAACTCGCTGGGTTACTTTCACCAGTTCTCCTCACACCGGCAGTGTATAAGGTACCTTGCACATCTAATTTACAGTTTACCGAAGACCCATGTTTGACACTTGTTCATTTTCTGCTTCTGTTATTCTTTTGCAGTATTATAGAACACAGGCATTTAGTTTCTTATATTAGGAAATGAAGGTTCATATGGATCCTCGTAATGTTTGTATTTCAGTATATATATATTATGTCCAATTCACCAACAAGAGAATGTACCCTTACAATTTGATAAAAACCTATTTGCAGTGTTATGTCTCATGAAATGTTATATAATTGTTGCCCCCAATCCCTATGATAATATAAGGAGGTATAAGCATAGTGTTGGTGAATCTGGATCTACTTATTCCTCCAAACTATTCCAAGCAACAGGACACCAATAATGTTGTTAATCTGGTCCTTTATCCTGGCATACTTTGGAGGAAACGAGGCGCTCTAATATATCCCCGCTAGGGTGTCATAGTAAAGGTGGTTTTCTTGCTGACTGAATATTCAAGGATGCTACTTTCTTGTTGGGTTAGAGCGTTTACTCGAGGCTCTGGGAGGTGCACTAATAGGCTACACAAATGTTCGTTCCCTCAGCCAGTCGGCCACAATAGGACTGACTCGCTGATGATGATCACTGACTCACTGAATTCTGTTTGTGGTTAGAACGACAAAATCAGTTTTCACCTTGTTCTCAGTTGTTTAGTCGTTCGAACCACAGGTGATTTGGTTATACTACGACTGGCTGAGGGAACTAAATTTTGTGCACCATAGTAGGCAGAAGATTATTGCCATGTAATGCCACCACTGGGACAAGGTTGAAGCTTCCCGTCTCTTTCACTCGTAAATATCCAACAGGCCACGGTATACCCGAGCCTATTGGCCCCTATACACCCTTACTGTGTATAGGGTAATATTATAGGACATGAATGTTGGCGTTATTTTAAGATGTAGATGATGTTGCCTGTTGACGAGGACTGAAAGCATGATGTGACACTGAATGTTCCCAGAGATCATTATTATTATATGGGTAAGTCTAGGATATTATTATCTTGGTGTATGATGTTGATGTTGATTCTTGTAGATTCTCCGGAGATCATGTAAGGGTAAGTCGATGATACTACTATACTGGTGTATAATGATGTTTGTAGATGACTGGAGGCATGTTGTATTATTTCTATTGATACCTGCAGTAGATAATGACGGCTGGCATGGTGTGGATACTATTATCTTGGGTGTATAATGATGATGTCTGTTAATACCTATAATAATAGATGAGGACTGTGGACCTGGTGAGGAACGTGGTGGTGGTGGCCTTGGCGTTTGTGTTCGCTCCTGTTGTGGCTCAAGTCCAAGGTGTTATCAACAATGCTGCAGGAGTATGGCAGGGAGAGTGTGATGTTCATAATTTGTGTGTCCTCGGTTCCCAGTGTAGAGGAGGGGTCATCAATACGTCTGGGGCTGGATTGATTGATGTACGATTTGGACCGACAGGCACCCCGGTAAGTGATCGAGTCGTATAAGTTTCAATTTTGTTTTGTATTGTAGCTTTCTAATTTTGTCATGTAAATAATTATACTGTATGATACAATTCTGTCTGTGTGTATATCTGTCGGTCTGTCAATCTGTCTGTGTGTTTGTCTATCTGTGTGTCTGTGTGTCTGTGTGTCTGTCTGTGTGTGTATCTGTCTCAAAACGGTACGATGCACTACTATGACCACCAAACAAACCAACCAACAGTGCACCATCCAAGACCCTATACATCATGGTGAGCCTGGAGTGTGTTGCAGACTTCCCGACCCTCTCCCTCACCTGTCTTGTCCCGTGGGCCATCAGTGTGTACCAGATCACACCTGCCCTGGCCACGTCCCCACTCTCCCTGATGGCTCCCAGGCCGTAAGTACTCTGCCAGTATATAGTTTATTTTAGCATTGTTTTGATCAATTTTATTTGTTGATTTATATATACCGGTGTGTATATATAATTTTTTTTTTTTTTTTTTTTTTTTTTTTTTTTTTTTGAGGGGTTGTTGGTTGTGTAATTGTTTTTCACGCATATTTTATTTATGTATTTTTCATTTATCTATTCTTTTTTTTTCTTTGAGTAATTGTATTTCACGGATTATTTGAGGGGAGGTGGATTTTTTTGTTCTATTTATTTTTCTAACTATATTATTATTTTTTGTTTGAATTGGAGATGAAAGTAGACCGCCCTAGTCATAGAAATTTTTCTAGAACTAGGGAGGTGATAATTGTAGAGAGGTGGGATACCAAACACTATACTTATGGACTCTATGATCGTGTATGATAATAATTGAAGGCTTCCGATTCCTCATGGCCATACCACGAAAACAAGCTCCTTCCATATAGGCGGTGTTTCGTGGCAATATTTGAAGAACTCGTTTATCTCCAATTTTCTGACTACATCACAGGGTACCTAAAGGGGATGATAGTACGCTTTTAGTACATTGGAGTGCCTTGATTCCTACAGACTATGCCAAGAAACGGAGACCTCCATGTTACTCTAATGAAGGATCTGTTTTTTTGGCATAGTTGGGAGGAATCGGTGGCTCTCCAACTTATCTAAAGTATACGTATCCCCTTTTAAGGACCCTGTGATTAGTGTATAAAAATTTGCATCTTCTAATTCCTCCTGACTATGCCACGAAACAGTCTCCTTCAATGTAGGAAGTGTTTCGTGGCAATGTTTGAAGGACTCTCTATACTCCAATTTTCTTACTACAGCACGGGGTCCCCTAAGTGGGTAGTTCAGTGTTGGTGTAAATAGGGAAATGGGATACTGATGATGATTATACTGTAATGCTGTAAAGGTCGACTCCAACAACACACACACATAGTTTATATAATTATAGAATCCTTGAAAATATCTACCTTAGATTTCTACTTTTCTCGCTCTTGATTCGCTCTCACTTAACTTTAAATGTCAAGTGTCGCTGTGTGTGTAACATTACGAATAATGCATGTGTGTGTGTGTGTGTGTGAGAGAGAAATATTACGATTAATTTTTTTTTTTTTGTGTGTGTATGTAATATTACCAACAAAAATTAATGTTACAATGACCCCGTTGTTGCCTTTCCACCAGAGTTGTTACCTGAACACACTGACGGGTGATGTGGGTGTGTGTTGTGGTACAGGAGGAGGAGGAGTGTCTCAGCCTCCCGTCGGCTGTCCCGCTACTCAAGTGTGTGTCACCAGGGAACAGTGTACTCCCCAGGGCTCTGTCAACACAGACGGTGCAGGAATATTTGACCCAAGACTTATTCTGGTGAGTTTTACTGTCTTGTGTTGTACTTTGAGGAGGTAGTATACTGCTGGTAAATCTGGAGTATCTGATTAATAATTCCTCTAAACTAATCTATAGGCAACAGAACCATTATTAATGTTAATCTGATTTTGTTTCCTGGCATACTTTGGAGGAATAGAGGCGCTCCAATAGTATATTATCCCCGTAACTGTATCTTTATTTTGTGAAACTATCCATCGTATGTAAAAGTATCTATCGGTGGTATTCGTACGATGGCTCTGGTGTGTATCAATGAAGTCATCGTAGCGGCACCACACCATCAACATCACTGATGTTCATGAATACCGTCCTAATCATTCGTGCTCACTCTATATGTCTTTCTATTTATCAAATTGTTTCACTAATTATCGATCTACGTATCATCGTCAATAAAGAAGTTGTCGGTGTACAATTCCCTTAATTCCGGATATGCTTTCAATCCATTGAATTCGTGAACACTGGGAAATCATTACCAGTGTATTCAAATAGACAACCGTAAATGTGAGCTTTTTTTCAAACTATTTTCTTATAATACAGGTGTGGTGCAAAAATAAGTTGACAGAGTTGTGTATTGTTTACTGTGTCTGTGTGGCTGACAAACTCCAAGAATGTGTCATTGTTGAGTGTGGACACTTTGAACACTATTCAGAGAATAACGGTGTGTTACATGGAGAAATCTCACTTGCCTCACCATGATGAACTGTTATCAAATTCCCAAAGTTGTAGACAAAAAGATTTTATTCAAACGGTTTCTGTGACCACTTTTACCCTCTTCAGCAAAGTACAAGGCGAGAATGAAGGTACTATTTGTTTTACTTATATACAACAAGATCTAGAATACCAGATCTTGCTATACAGTATATACGAACAGTGGGCCTGGGGTCAGTTCAGTTGAAGTCAGACGCCAGATGGAGGGGGTGAGGTCACGGCCTTTTACAAAAGTGTCGAAGGCCGTGGTTTGGTCGGATCCACGTGTACCTCCTATAATACTGGTGAAGGTACACAACTTTCCATTAATCCCCTCGTTATGGGATCCAAAATTTACAATGATGGGATCTGGCTTGAAATTTCCAACACTTGGGTAAAAATTCTTAATAATGAATTCAGACTAATTCTATATTGAACTTAAAAAAAAAAAAAAATAAAAAAAAATTCAAATTTGTATTTCTGTACAGGTCTCTCATTCCAAATTACTGAATGTTTATCATTGGACGCGTAAACAAAGATGGTGGTATCTCCATTTCTTGTCCTAGAACCATATCTGTGTTATTTATTTCCAGTAGCAAAGAAAGTTTCACCATTGCATGAGCGTAAGGATTTGTTAGGTCACTCAAGTTTAGTTTTGAAAAGTTGGGTAATAACCAGACAGTCAGATGGGTCGTGTGGTGTGGGGGGGGTGGATGGGTGGGGAGGTGGGGTGTGGTGTGGATGGGTGGGGAGGTGGGGTGTGGTGTGGATGGGTGCTGTGGGGGGGGGGGGAGCACTGGTGGATGTTACTCAGACTGAAAACAAAACACACAAGCACAGAAAAAAAAAAAGGGTCCAAATAATCCAGTCAGTCACCTTTCTGTTGATACGTTAAATTAAGGGGGAAGTTTTGTGTTGGTAAATCTGGAGCAACTGAATCCTCCAAACTATTCCAAGCAACAGAACATCACCATTATTTTTGCTCTTCTGGTTCTGTTTCCTAGCATACTTTGGAGAAATCGAGGCACTCCAATGTACCAAAAAAGAATTACCACCTCAAGATCTACACACACACACACACTCTCTCTCTCTCTCTCTCTCTCTCTCTCTCTCTCTCTCTCTCTCTCTCTCTCTTGCGATTACAACATACACCATTCATTAAGAGAATATTACAGTGTTGATAAATCCGGACCAACCTTTTCCTCCATACTATTCCAAACAGCAGGCCACCATTATATTTGTGTTAATCTGGCCATGTTTCCCAGTATATACTTTGGAGAAATGAAGGCGCCCCAAATGTATCGAAAGAATATTATTACCCCCTTTACAAGAATACATAAGTCGACATATTTTTTTTTTTTTTTTTTTTTATTTTTTTTTTTTTTTTTTTTTGATAGGGTTCATTGCTCTAGAACACCTTGACACTTTAAGTACACACACACACACACACACACACACACACACACACACCTACCTACCTTGATTTCTCCAAAGTATGCCAGGAAACTGTAACAGATGAACAAAAATAATGGTAGTCTGGAAGAGCTTGCAAGACTTTACATGCAGTTGCTCCAGATTTACAAAACACTGTGCAGTCGGCGGCAAAAGTCCTGCAGGTACAATTGGGCACATGAATGGGTGGTACAGCCCAAGTGAAAGATGGTCAATTTCTCCTAATATCAAGTTCCTGAGTGCCAAATAGGAGACATCAGGGGCAGAAGTCTGTATTGAGGATGGTAAAAAAAAGAAAGTACCTGATAATAGACACTGGTTACTCAAATGGGACAAGTATCTTTCACCTGGGCTGTACCACCCTTTCATGTGTCCAACTGTACCACATCTGCCCAATCATCAAAGTACAGTATGGAAATATAAGCTTCACAGGCTCGTAAACTGTTGTATAAACCAAAAATGTTTATCAATTTGTCCCCAGTTAATTTACTGTTGTGTGGTGAATGTGTTTGTTTGATAATTATCCTTAATATTATCATGTTGTTAATTTGTCCCCTAGATATATATTTTTACTGTTGTCTGGTGAATGTGTGTTCAATGATTTTCTTTAATATTATCATGTTAATTTGTCCCTTGGATATAAATTTTTAGTGTTGTCTGGTGAATGTGTTTGTTTGATAATTATCTTTTTATGTTGCCCTTAAAGAAGAGCTGAGTGAGTAAGGCGACACTAAACTTAATCTACATTTACTGCCAACTATACTTTCCTTCTCAAAGACTCGTACTCAGTGTTATTCCTCCATCGTACAGTCATGCCAGCTGCAGCAAGGATCCATCGTGATTGAAGGCGTGTGTTGTAACCCCCCTGCCTTACCTGAACCTGTATACCAATGTCCAGGCACGGGTACTCACTCCTGCCTGCCTCGTCAAAGTTGTAGGGGTGGCATCATCACGGATACCTACAACAATGAACAGGTATTTCTTTTCCATTATAGATTACAGTGTTATTTGCCTATGGTGTGTAAACGGGTGTATATATATTGATTCTTATTTACCTAACTCGGTTACATTCTATCACATCATTCTACTATGTATATACATATTAATTTTTCCTACTGTGTGTGTGAACAGATATTGCCTCTTTCTATAGATTACATTTTAATTTGCCAGCTGTGTACATTGTTAACACTTAAAATGATTTGCTTATAATTATGAGCAACTGCTGGATACGATAGATAGTTAAAGTGCATGATGGATTTACCATAAATTATTTATAATAAAATATCTGGGCATCAGCAACTGGTGTATGCGATAGAAATGTTTGTATAATGTTGAATTAATTCCAGTCGTGTTAAAATTGCAATGAGGCCAGTGTTGTATGCGGTAGAAATGTGTGTTAAATTTTTGAGTTCGTTCCAGACGTGTTCTAACTGCAATGTGGCCAGTGTTATACACGATAGATTTGTGTGTGTGTCAAATATTTTAGTTGGTTTCAGACATGTTATAACTACATTATGGTCGGTATTGTATGCGATAGGTTTGTGTGTATGTGATCTGTATAATTGTTTGTTTCAGACTTGTTACATCGGCACTGAGCCTAGTGGTGTGTGTTGTGAAGGTCCCGTAACATCGTGTGCTGCTGATAGTTCATTCTTCTGTGCTCCCAGTGGTACCTGTCAGGGAGGCAAAGTCACTGATCCCTATGGAGGACATCTGGTGAGTTACTTTAGACTTTATAGGATAAAATGGTATACTTTTTGTACATTGGATCACAGGGTCCTTAAGG
This sequence comes from Petrolisthes cinctipes, assembly GCA_033782935.1. Classification (NCBI taxonomy): domain Eukaryota; kingdom Metazoa; phylum Arthropoda; class Malacostraca; order Decapoda; family Porcellanidae; genus Petrolisthes; species Petrolisthes cinctipes. Next base: position 107,209 of record JAWQEG010000974.1, read on the forward strand.
GGGAAGTTTTGTGTTGGTAAATCTGAAGCAACTGAATCCTCCAAACTATTCCAAGCAACAGAACACCATTATTTTTGTTAACTTGGGCCTGTTTCCTGGCATACTTTAGAGGAATCGAGGCACTCCAATGTACCAAAAGGGAATTACCACCTTAACGCTGTACAGTAAAGGTAAAATGTAGTGAAAATGTATAAGGGACAAACCAATACATCCGTCTCATTCTTGACATTATAAAGCTAAAAGTATATCCTAAATCCATATCTAGATCAGGGCTCGTATTCTCAAAATATCTTCAATTTTGGACTTTTGGTATGGTTACAATACTGACCTCGCCATTAGTGTTTCATTACCATCACATTATTATATTTTTGTCATTATCATCTCATTATTGTGTTTATTATTATTTTATTTTGTCTTCATTATTATCACATTCTTATATTTTTATTATCGTGTTTATTATTTTATTTTGTCATAATCACACTATCTCCCTCCCTCCCTAGCCATGTTATGTGGGTGGTACCAACGCTGTGGGTGAGTGTTGTGAGACTCCTGTACCAGTCGACACTTGTTCCACACCAGGCACCAATATCCTGTGTGTAGATAAACAATCCTGCTTCGGTACTATTGCCGTCAATGCTTACAATTATGAACAGGTGAGTGAGTGTGTTTTATTTTATTTTTTAATTATTTTTTTTTCTTTTTCTGATGAAGGGACCCTGTGATGTAGTCAGAAAATTGGAGGTAAATCGAGTCCTTCAAATATTGCCACGAAACGTCATCTCTGTGGAAGGATCGTGTTTCGTGGCATGGATTATAGGAGGAATCTGAGGCCTGCAATTTATTACCACTTACACCATGAAACCAAAGTCCTCTAAATCAAAGGATCATCTTGACATGCGAGGCACACAAACACTTGCTGCAGCCTCCACAAACCCACACCATCCACTACACTACATGGCACAACACCCACACATGCCAAGGAACATCAAAACAACACCCAGTACACGATACCATACACAACTACTATCATCTCTTACACCCTGCCCACCCCAAACCAGTCTCCTGAAACATATCCATAACTTTACTTAACTTAACCTAACTTAATTAATTGATAAACATGTACCAGTTCCAATAATTGTCAGTCCTTGAAAGTACAGTAATTGTCTCTTGTATATTTATAAACTGATAGTAAATTAAGTAATAATTATATAACTTTCTAGTGTAATTCGTCATTTGTTGTACTGCTTATTCAAAACTATAATTACATATACAGTTGCCTCCAATAGTAACGAGCACTGCGTCCGGTGGGTTTGGCGAAATGTGGCGCCACTGTTTATTTTCTCGTAGTACTTGTAAATGTGGCACCACTGTTTATTTACTCGTAGTACTTGTAAATGTGGCACCACTGTTTTTATTTACTCGTAGTACTTGTAAATGTGGCACCACTGTTTATTTACTCTTGGTAATATGAGGCTCTTGCTATATTATTCACGAAGGACGCTATGTAAACAGTGTTGTCAGATTTCGCTAAACTCACCAGACGCTGTGCTCTTTGCTAGTGAAGGCAACTGTACCTGCTAGATGAGGTAACTTTTAACGATAGAGTAATAAATATGGATGACACACACACACACACACACACTTACTTTCACTTCCACCCTACTCTTACCCATGGCATTGCAGGAATAATTTACTTAAGGAGGGGTAGTATAATATTGGTAAATCTGCATGGTGCAACTGAATACTCCAAACTACTCCAGGGAACAGGACACCATTACTTTTGTTGATCCGGTCCTGTTTCCTGGCATACTTTGAAGGAATTAGTTTGCTCTAGAGTTACCACCAGCATTGCACTATTCCTTCGACTTAACCTGAACAAACCAGTCAGAGGCCAGTAAATGTGAGACAAGGTTGCTACTCACTCACACAGTCGTTGGCCTCGCGTCGACAGTAGAGTGGAAAAACTTGCTCATGTACAGTCGGCCCCAGGAATTCGTATACATCAATTAATGTGATATCAAGAGTTCGTAACAAGAAATTTTTAGTACACTAATTTTCTAACTCCAAAGTTTTCTAGTAATGTTATTTGGCTAATACTTGAATCAGTCCGCAGTACAATCCCTACCGTATATATGTGCAGAATACAGGCCCCTTTTAACCAATGCTCTGTGTACGAATTACTGAGGCCGACTGTACACTCTCCCCAAAAAGTATCGGCCCAACTGGTCACGATGTTGTTGAAAGCGAACATTACTTAAGTCACATGGACATCATTATCGTTTGTGTTGGTAATGGTGCCGACTGTGAGTTGCCACCATTCTCTCGTCATCATCACATTAAATACTGTTACTGCTGCAGTGCCGTGTGTTGCATAAAGATGTGAAAATGGATGGAATGTGATCTTGTACAGCCACAATCAAATGTCCACCGACACTTTCCTTCTATTTTAGTAAATATCTTGGTAATAAAGAACACGTGTATGATTTTGCAGCACCTCATAATAATAATTGAGGGGGTTGAGTTGACGTAAGGTGTTGTATGATTCAGGGTTTATTCTAACGTGCAGTTGTACCCCTTTTGTGCAGTTGTAAATTCAAAATGTGCAGTTGTAAATCCAGATTTGTGCAGTTGTAAATTTGTACTTTGTTTGAATTTGCATGGCTAGGGTGTCATAAACTAGGAAGGAACCACAATAGAAGTCACTGATAGCTGACCAGAACATATTTTTATTTTCATTAACCTTACCATATAATGCAATCATGCATATTACATAAATCATAAAGCCGCGCCCCCAGGTTTGGGAACCACTGGTTTAGGTCGTTCGGGCCTCTCATCAGAGTTTGTGCAGTTGTAAATTTTCCTTAGAATAAACCCTGGTATGATTATATTTTGATACGATACTGATTTATTTGCACGATGGAAGGAAAGTGTCGGTGATTATTTGATTGTGACTGTACAGTTGAGCAAGTAGAAAGTGCAAGAAAAGTATGGCTTTATATGGCAACATCTGGCAGTTCTTTGTAGGAAGCTTTCGTATCTTTATAAATGAATACCTGGGGACCCATAGCCAATGTAAGGTGGAACTTGATTGTCTGAACTTTGAGTAGAGGTGGAGGTGTTGCCAGATACAGCTATATTTTTCTTGCACTTTCTACTTGCTCAACTGTACATATAACCACTATGGATTCACACGAAGTAATGCATCTTGGATAACATAACAGACCAAAGGATAAATGGGTGATAAATAGGAATTATATATATGGTGCTTAATATCGTGAAACGGCAGGTCTCGGTAGATTCGCTTTTTATGAGACCATCTGATGAATCCTAGAGTGAATTGAAACTAAAACTAATCTATTTGAATCGCAATAATAAGTCTTCGTGGTGATGGCATCTGAAAATCAAGAGTACCATGTTTCGCCCAGAGTGACATATTGTTTTGATGTGAAAGTGGCCCGATACTAATGGTGAGTGTACAGTCTGCCTCAGGAATTCGTATGCACCACTGTGACAACAAAAGGTTCGTAACGACTAAAAAAAGTATTACTATATCATTTTCCTAACCCCAAACTTTTCTAGTAATTTTTATGGCTCTTGCTTGAATCAGTCGACAGTAAGTGTAGAATATAGACCCTCCCTTTAACCAATGCCCTGTGTACGAATTCAGCAGGCAACAAAAGTAGTGTCGTCTCCTGTTTTATATTGTCCATATCAGAAGGCGACATCATTTCGTCTAGACTATTACAGTATATGGCATTAAATTTTACACTGTCTTCTCTTTTTCCTCTCTTTCTTCCTTTCTCTTTCTTCCTTTCTCCCTTTCTCCCTTTCTCCCTTTCTCTCTTTCTCTCTTTCTCTCTTTCTCTCTTTCTCTCTTTCTCCTTTCTCTCTTTCTCCTTTCTCTCTTTCTCCTTTCTCTCTTTCTCTTTCTCCTTTCTCTCTTTCTCCTTCTTTCTTTCTTCCTCTCTTTCTTCCTCTCTCCTTTTTTTTTTTCTCTCCCTCTCTGTGACAGACGTGCTACACAGATGTGGGTACAGGTGTGTGTTGTGTGGCCCCAGAACCCCTACAGACGTGTGCCAGTGGGTTCACGTGTAATACTCCAGAACTCTGCCACGGTGACCCAGCAACGATATCTACCCTTCCAGTAAGTTAAAGAACGGTATATCATGGTTATTGTTAATGTTGGTAGTGTTGTCAATTAATGGTGTTGGTGTTGTTGTTATTGCTAGTTTTTATTGTTATTAAAACGAGTGAAGCGGACACCTAAAGGAAAAAATAAACCCTTTCCATATTGCCTAAGTAACTCGACAAACATTGCAAATCAATTCACAGCAACAAAAAAGAACTTATGGCAACAAATTAAATCGCTAAATATTGTCCACACAATACAGGTGAATTTGCCTCCACGAATTATATCACTAAAATAATATTCAGTCACGAGCACCAATAAGTATCCAGTGTGCTTCAAACACCTAGACAGTAAATACATGCACAATAAGATCTCCACTGGAATTTCTTCGTTAGTGAATTGGACTGTTCAAAGCTTCAAACAAAGTTGTATACTTATTAGTGCTCGTAATTGTACACATAAAGCACTAACCCAACCATAATATTATATTCACCCTTTCAGTAAGTCGAAGAACATGTACAGTTGCCCAAGAAAAGACTGCAACCAAATTTGGTGGTGTGTGGCAATATCTGGCAGGTGCTCCAAAGTAAACACTCGTATTTAATCAACGGATCACTCGGAACCTATAACCGTTGTAAGGATGAATGTAATTAGCCAAAGCCAATAACATCCATCCATACAAAGGTTGTAGGTTCTGAGTGATCCATTGATAAAATAAGTGTTTACTTTGGAGCAGCTGACAGATATTGCCACACACCACCAAATTTGGTTGCAGTCTTTTCTTGGGCAACTGTACAGTACACAAGTTAATTACAGGGAGAATTAACTTTGAAAATTGAAGGGTTTCTGAATCCACTAAACAGCAAAACCACAGTTATAAACCATATCATGATGTATAGTGAACAGGGCGATAGCTATGGGTAAAATTTCCCAACATATCTTGAATTGCTCCAACTGAAGGTATAAATTATGTCGCTTTGGTTTGCTAAAGTCTCCAGGCCAGTATTAATTATAGGGGATATTACAGTGTTGGTGGTAAATCTGGAGCAACTGCGTCCTCCAAATTATTCAAAGCAACTGCCCACCATTATTGTTGTTCATGTGGTCCTGTTTCCTTGGCATACTTTGGAGAAATCAAAACTCTCTAATGAACCAAAAGTGTATTTATTACACCCTTAATTAAAGCAACATTTAACTGTTCTTTCGTTCACTCCACAGGACTGTTATGTTACCAACACAGTTGTAGGAAAGTGTTGTCAGCCTATTCCACCTGTAGTGATACCCATCGACGTCTGTCCTGGCCAGTCTGTGTGTCTGCCTGAAATTCTGTGTCTGGGAGAAATCTTGGACACTACCAATGCCTACCATCCCTATACAAATACAGCCTCTGAGTGGACGAGGTGTAGGTCAAGTGGAACCGGATTGGTGGGTCCTGGAGTGTGTTGCCGTAACCCCTCTGCTCCACCACCAAATCTACCACCACCAGCAAGCCAATGTGGCGTCAGGAATTATGGTCTCGATGAACGCATCCAAAACATTAACCCCAACAATTATGAGGCACAGTTTGGAGAGTTCCCCTGGCAATCTATCATCTTCTTCACCAACTTTACCTTCAAGTGTGGCGCCTCCATAGTCTCCGATGAATGGCTCTTGACAGCCGCTCATTGTGTTGATGGTTATGCTCCTCAGGATCTGAGAGTGCGTCTTGGAGAATGGAAGGTGGACAGTTATGATGAACCAGGACAGTATGAAGATGTCTACATTCAATCCATCGTAGTTCATGAATTATATAATGATCCTGATAAGAATCTATTCAATGACATTGCCTTGCTCAAGCTAACTGCTCCTATTAATTTCCAATATCATATAAACACAGTGTGTGTACCAAATCCAGATCAAATATTCTATGGTGCAACTCGATGTTATGCTACAGGCTGGGGTAAAGATGCCTTTGATGGAGGTCGTTACCAAGTTACTATGAAGAAGGTTGATCTTCCCCTTGTACCCAGGGATCAGTGTCAACGTGACTTGCGTAACACACGTCTAGGAAAGTTTTTCAAACTTCACGAGTCTTTCTTGTGTGCTGGAGGTGAAGCAGGCAAGGATGCATGTGAAGGTGATGGTGGTGGACCACTTGTGTGTCAAGATCCAGCAACTGGTAATTATGTAGTGACAGGAATTACTGCCTGGGGCATCGGCTGTGGACAACAAAGCATTCCAGGAGTTTATGTTGATGTCCAGTACTTCAGGGGATGGATGGATCATCAGATATTTGGAGCAGGAGGTCTTCAGCAACAGGGTGGTGGTGGAATATCATATGGCAAAAAGTAATGTCAAAGTGGTAGACCCCCACTCACCTACTTTTCATTTGTCCATTACATTTTAATAATAAATTATTGTAGGCCTATATTGTATGTACCAGAAATAATTCAGTATGTATTACTATTGCTACTAAAATGTGGCACCACTCTGTTTGTTTACTCGTAGTAATAGTTACCTAACCTACCGTTATCCATTTTTTTTTCCCGTACTATGACTGTTATGCACTGTTCTAAAAGACTGTAACGGTGGATGCTGCTACATTTGCAACAAGATACAAGTTGTTGTAGTTCCCCAGACTGTCTGGCCGAGCAGTCCCAAGTCTGCTGGTTAACCGAAGCTGCGCAGATGCTCTGACCCCAAAAAGGGAGCCAGGAAGATATTGAGATCGGTTTCGTCAAATGCAACAGAAGAGGGGACAACTGACTCATGATTATGTACCCTGAGCCAACGAACTCGACAGTAGCCTCCCTTGTGCCACCCAATCGGGCGATCTCGCCAGCTACCCAGAAGAAATGAGAAATAGTAATTAATAGAGACAAACCACAAGTTACGAGTGTATTCCACTAATACTCTTGTCTGTATCCAGGGTTCTTTATCTACCAGGGAGTGGTTCAAATTGTGGGTGCTAAAATGTTAATTCACTCGACGGGTGACAAAGGTACAGAATCTGGTCTTGTTTACAGAGCTTTATTATACCTATAAATGTTCAGAAAGACAAGGTAACAAATGGTAGTATTTCAGACAGTGCTTATACTGTACATTCCTCAAGAGTACATATTATACTAAACTAATATATATCTCTGACCTCTGTATGTTTGTCAGCTATAGAAGGCCCCACCAGAGGAGATACTGGGGTGGGGACCAATGGGTATGGGGATATGCCGTTTGATGAGTAATATATATTAGACTGTAATATATCGTCATCCTAAGAGCCCTTGAGGTCACTGACAAGATCGAAGCGAACAGTTTCCTACTTGCACCAACTAGTACAGTAGGCCTTTAATATACAATGATTAAACTGAGCAGTATCCTTTTAACACAAGGCTCGGTAAAACGCTTCATCTACATGTATTTGGTAAGGAATAACAAAACCCTGGGAAAACCTTTGTTGGATTTCAATGAGTGTATAAGAGGATCTACAGTATTTATATGAAGACGTGATGGTCGGCCTGGCCACACTAATGGGCTGTTGAAAATGGTGATTCTGCTTGGTTATAAGTTGAAAGATCTGCCTGGCGTTATAAATTATAGGTGGACTCAGGGGCGTTGATGGGTGGCTACTTTTATCTTGGAGAGAGCCAGTCTTGCTCTTGCCTCTACTTTGGTGTCTTAGGTGAAAACTAGTATTGGCTACATGTAGGATACAGCTGCAGGGGGTGACTATACCTCGCTCCACTGGAAGGGTTGCTGTCTGTAATCTTTTTGGTGGGAATCTTCACAATTACACTCTTGATATTGGCAACTATAGGGATGGGCTGGTGTGAGCGGTGTATGTTCTGACCTTGGCTGAAGTTGGAGTGAGGGTGGAGCAGAGGGCCATATTCAACAACTTAGGTGATTTTGACGATGGTGTGGTACCCGTACGATGACTCAATAGATAAACAACAGACCCATCGTACCGGTACCACACCATCGTCAACACCAATTAAGGATATTCTCGCAAACGGCCTATAGCCTCAGTGTACGGTGGGTATGGAGTCGACAGAAGTGGAGCCGGTGGGTGGAGTGGTGGGCCTTGTGACGAGAGCTTTTGTTACACACAGCTGTTGGTGAAGTACAATATACCTGATGGCATCATGAGTTATTTTACTACCTAGTGCCGCGAGGTACAGTCGTGGACATAAGTTTCGATACACATATGAATAACTCAAACTAATTATTGACTAATGTGATCACGTTCTCATATGATGTTATTGTTTTAAATAGTGAGTAACTGCTTGTAATAAATCAGAAGATGGTACTTAACCTATTTATTGGAAAGTTTCTGTGCTAACGAACACATGAAGCTGTGAGACGTATACATGAATGCCCCTAATGTGGATGATTATAATTATTGTCCACGACTATTCATAGAAGTGAGGGATGATAGGCTACTTCTAATGAAAGGGTAGCCTACTGTTAGACACACCCTGCTCATTTGGTGCAGGGGCAGGCGTACCTCGATCTGGCTACCCCTGTTAACAGAGACTTAACGAGTTGCCTCTGCCGGTCTGACCTCAGCTGCTGAGGAACAGCAGCCCATACCTCTCTTCAAGACTGACTCTTCCTGTATTAGTGTGAACGGGCTTTGGGCTAATCCAGCATCGGGTGTTTTTATCTTGGAGGAGTGTATCTACAATCAGTATACTCTCTTATGATGGCCAGGCACTGACCCTCCACACCCAGGATACGTATGGAGTAGTCGTGGGCAAAGATATCACCAGAAACCCTTTAATTATTTAATAACGTACTTGTCCTGTCACTGTCCAAGCGTCTGAAGGAAGTAAAGAGTCATTGTGGAGGGTGTTATCAAGACTCATTTAACCAGAAAAATGATAAATAAGTAACATAACTGTCATCTTAGATTCCCATACGAACCCATATACCCATATACAGGAATCTGTCCACATAAGGAGAGAGGGGGAGGGGGGGTTAATTAATATAATAATTATGGTTTCATCAGATCGCCTTTGCCTTGAGTTAATGTATTCTGTATAGGCTAAGGATATGTCAGTTCATTACGAAATTAGTTCAGTTTCATTACCAAATTCATGTCCAGTACCAAATCATAATTATTCAATACCAAAACCCCGTAGGTGGGTATATTGTCTATATTATAGTGATGTGGGCAATACAGTATGAGAAATCGGCCCATTAATTAAGGATTTGGGCGCCCCTTCGGCCCCAGCCACTCACTTTCAGTCAATCTTTTCCTTCTATTTCCTTCCAACTTGCTGTCTCTCCTCTCTATCATCTTCCTCTGGAGCTAGATGACCTCGCAGTTGCGGCGCCAGATATCAATTTATCAATCAATACCAAAACACATTTACCAAATTGGACCTGCTTTAGTACTGAAAAATACACCAAATGGAAATCCTGCTGTTGATCAATATATATAGAACGATATAAAAGTCTTCGATTTCTTTTATAAATATTAATTCGTATTATTTTATTATTAAATTTATGACTGTAGTAAGTCACAGCAGTTGATTATCACTGCAATAAATTATTATAAGATATTTAGACGATATTAAAGCCTTCGAATCTCTTTATAAATAGCATTAGATCCCATATATTCACCGTCTGGTATATGTTCCTTGACTTCCTTCACTTCCTTGCACTTTTAGGAGCAGTGTTGCCAGGTGCAGGGAAAATAATCTGTTTTAGGAAATTTTAAAGTCCACACAGGGAAATTATTTGATTAAAGATTGTTCAAGAGTAAACAGGGAAACTTCTACCAGACGAAATATCAAAAAGATGGTAAATATTCATGAGTAAACAGGGAATTATAGAGACGAAAAGAGAAATTCTAATGGTGAAGTTAAAGGGATATTTCGTCAAGAACATCTGGCAACACTGGCCTGAGTGTCAAGTTGTCAACAAACAAGATAGTCATTATTATTATTATTCATAAACGGTATGTTATTTATGTTTTGTGGTTATTTTATTATTTGTCAACATTTTCTGGTGTTAGTGGTGTTAAAATGGTGTTAAAGGTGCTGTTAAAATGGTGTTAGATGTGGTGTTAGGTGGTGTTAAACATGGTATTAGTGGTATGAGCTTATTTAGGTTATTGTGGTGTTATGTTATGATGGTGTTATTTGGGTAAATATTGAAAGAATCAGACTACCGGGTCCTAACCTGGGCAGACTACCGGGACCTAACCTGGGCAAACTACCAGGACCTAACCTGGGCAAACTACCGGGAAATAACCGTGGTAAAGTACAGGAAATGACCGGGGCAAACTACTGGGACCTAGCTGGATCTGGCAACACTGCTACAAAACAGTAATTCTTTCAATAAATACCATATAATGTTATATCTTAAACAGTACCGGTATATTATTAACGATTATTTTGTGGCGATTAAATACTTTATTGACATACCCGGTATGGTAAATAAAACAGCCCAGTTGGGTGAAATTACACGACAGTCGAACCAATTGGTAAAATGACTAGGTATATTAATTACACAATGGTCAAACCAAATGGTAAAACGATCAGGTACATTAATTACACAACAGTCGAGTCAAATGGTAAAACGATTAGGTATAATACTGTACTGAAGGTACCTGTGGAACCTTAGAGGAAAGGATTAATGGGGTGGAATATGCTACTATGGCCTCTGTATTGTACTTACTAATAATTAGTATTTTAGGTGGGAATAACTTATTGGTGTGTTAGAGTGCTCCGATTCCTCCAAAGTATGCCAGGAAACAGGGCCAGATGATAAAAATAATGGTGGCCTGTTGTTTGGAATTTTTTAAAGGAATCGGGTGCTCCAGATTTACCAACACCGTGTTTCCTCCTTATTGGAGTGTACTTTCTACTTTGTGACCATCTGAAGGTGTTTGGGCCTGAAATCAGCATGGTGGTGGATGAGGTGCTGGGGGTTAGGATTGCTCAAATTGTATTACTGTAACTTCCACTTAATGGAGTCTCACAAGTTTTTATGTTGGATTATAGTCTGGCAAATTTCCAGGCCAATACTTCAAAATTTGAACATAATAAAAATCCAGCCAATTTACAGTAATTTTAGCTGTGTGGCAGTGTTCACCAACTTACATAATAAGGTCACCAAGACACTTTTTCATTCGCTGCGGTGTTTCGCCCAGAGTTAGGCAAAAAATAATTGTCCTTGTTAATGCAAATATTTCTTTGGTAGAAATACTGATATACTAACACCATGACAGGAAAAGCACCCCAAACCATAAGGGAATCCGGACTATTGATGGTGTGGCACAAGTCTGTCTTCCCCTACACCCCTCATGCCAAGCGCTCTCGACAGTACTGTACACACTGTTTTACGTGATTTTCACCTTCATTTCATTTACCAGTGGGTATTAGTTACGAGCCACAGAAATGGAAGATATGAATAAATTTTCCTTCATATTTTTGTTGGTAGTAGTTTTTGCTTTATAAAGTCGTTTCCCAGTGTGACAGTGTATTTTGACCATGTTTAATTTCCCCCCCCTCCTATGTTTGCCCAGGTTAGGTCCTGGTAGTTTGCCCTTGTGCAGAATAGGGTAGGTTAGGTAATATTAAGTCAGACTAAATCTACAACATACAAAATATTAACTATTTAATGTATTATTCAATAACTTATTTTACCCCTCATTCCAGTCTCTTTGAGGGGAATCAAACATAGTCAAAATGCATTGGCGAACTTATATTTCAACATTTAAATACGGGAATGGTAGAATTTCCAAAAAAAAGACGAGAAAAAATTGCATCTACCATTTCTGTGGTGTTTCTTCAACTTTACCATTTTGAGTAGTGGAGTACACAAAATTCTGTATAATTGGTTGAGATATTTTACTGATAACAAGCCACGATTGTTGAAAATTAAGAAACCGGAGCTAAGTCTTGCAAAAACATTTTGGTTCTGGTTTTAAATATGCTATATATAAATTAATGTCTTTTTATTCTTGGCCTTAGAGTTAGTACTTTAATATTCTAGAAGTAGCCTGACCTAACCTAACCTAATCAGATCCAGGGCAAACTGCCGGAACCAACGAGGGCAGACTACTGGGACCTAACTGGGGCAGTTTGCTGGGATCTAACCAGAGATGACTATCAGCACCTAACCAGGGCAGACTACCATGACCTAACCGGGGCAGTCTGCCGGAACCTAACTGGAGCAAACTACTGGAATCTAACTGGGACCAACTATCAGGACAAGCTGGGCAAATTACTAACAAATAGGGTATGTTAAAAGTTACTGTGTGTATTTTCCCCAACCCAAAACCCTCATTTCCCAATGCTATCCCCATGATTGTTGGATAGGTGGGTTGGGAGTATCTCCAAAATAATGCATTACCAATTGGAATGAGTGTTAAAATTGTTCAAAACAGGAAAATACACTATAGAAATATATTGGTTAACTATGGTAATATATTGTCCAATAGTAAGATTAATCCAGACAAACATTTTGAACAGTATTAATTTAAGGGGAGATTTTTCTGTTGGTAAATTGGAAGGCTATTGAATCCTCCTAACTAACCAGAAAACAAACACCTTCATTGGTACAAATAGGGGATCTGTTTCATGGTATAGTTTGGAGGAATCAGAGACTTTCCAATTCACCAACAAAAGAATGTCTCTAAACATATATGACTGGTTGAGTGTACTGGATCTGGATCTGGTTGATATAATGGGCATTAAGAGGGTAGTACAGTATAGTGGTGGTAAATCTAGAGCAACTGATTCCTCCATACTGTTCCAAGCAGTAGACCACCATTTTTTTATTGGCAGTCTGGCCTTGTTTCCTGGAATGTTTTGGAGGAATCAAGGCACTCTGATGTACCAAAAGTGTATTACATGTACTGCCTTAAATTAATATACATGTATGATCAAAGAATTATTTTGATGTGTTACAAGAGAACATGGCATAAACAAAGTGTGAATATGTGTCTGGGGTAAATAGGGTTATACAGTATTGGGCAAGGGTTGTATAGTAGCATCTACTACACTCTGAGGAAGGCAGTTGCAGTGGTGGATAGGCAAGAGAAAAAGAGTTTGCGTTCTTTTATTTTTCTGTCCTAGGAGCAAACATCGGTGATATTCAAGTCGAGTCCCAGAAATGGAAGAAACAATATTTTTTTCTCAACTTTTTTTAATAATCCATCATTCCTTGTTTTTGTCTGTTGAAATATCAGGGCGACAGTGAATTTTGACCATTTTAAATCCCCACTTCCCAAGAGTCTGGATTGAGGGATAGAAAAAGTAAATAATGCATTAAATTAATAGTTAATATTTATATATTTTAGAATTAGACTGACTTGATCTAACCTAACCTGACCTAATCAAATCTAAATTTTGAAGTTGTAGTCTCCAATTTTATAACAGTATAAGATCAGTTTTCAGTAATTTCACTTTAATTGCTAAAAGGTTTATGAGGGAGGGTAGTACACTGTTGATCATTCTGGAGCAACTTATTCCTCCACACTTAAGCAAGCAAAAACAAGTCACCATTATTTATATTGATCGGGTCCTGTTCTATGGCATACTATACCGGTACTTTGGATGAATCGAGGCATTCCAATGAACCAAAAATCCCCTTTATGATTTGCCTAATGTGAGGTTGAAATTTAAGTGTGTGGTGTGTCCATGAGAACAGTGGTGTTCTATCTATTTATCTATAGCTCTGACGCCTCGTTCCCTCCGGGAACTCCCCCCAAGGAGGTGGCCACGGCAGAAGTGTCTCCAGTTTTCCCTGTTCCAATATTTCCTTCTTAATTGGTCAAGCCCTACTCTGCCCCTCATGTTTCTCTCCTTTACACACTCTTCCTCTCAGTTCTGCCATTTAATCGGGGGGTCTACCTCTCACACCAGGTCCCACAACTTCACTTGCATACACCTTCTTTACAAATTCCTCACCTTGCATTCCCTCCACATGTCCAAACCACCTCAGTGTATTACGCTTCACTCTCTCAACCACTCCACACTCAATACCAATTACCTTCTCACTCATACCACATCTCTCATACACACTCTCATTACTTTCTCCATCCCATCTAGTAAGTCCACATGCTCCTCTTAGATAACTCATTTCCACAGCACCTATTCTAGACTGATGAGCCCTACTCCATGTCTCCGATGCATATGTCGGTGTTGGCAGAAATATACTATTTCTTAGTCCCTTTTCACTTCCATACTCACACTTCTACCCTTCATAATCCTCCCCAGTGATCCTATGACCTGTCTACCCCTCATTGTTCTCTCCTTAATTTCTCCTTCCATACTTCCATTTTTACACAGAACTGTACCCAGGTACTTAAACTCTTTCACTTCCTCCATCATCTCACCCTCTAGACTCTTATACAAAGGCACAATTATGGCTCTCCTCCAATCCTCTGGCACCTCTCCCTGCCTCCAAGCCAATGTGCATATAAGCAACATCCACTCCACCACTACCTCCCCCCCACACTTTAACATTTCAGCAGTTATCGCATCCACCCCCGTTGCCTTTCCCATCTTCAATTTTCCTTTTGCTTTCCTAACCTCTTCCCTTCCAAATTCTCCCTGTACACCCTGTCGTCTACCACCTGCCTCCATCCCCATGCATGTCACCACTGCCTCCCCTCCTGTCCCCTCATTCATCAAATGATCAAAATGCCTCTTCCACACTTCTTTCACTTCCTCACTTCCACTCACAGTAACTCCATCCTCTCTCTTCATTCTCACGCTACGGGACTTTCCTTCTCCTCTTTCTCTTTTAACCTCCTTCCAGAATAATTTCTTGTTTTCTCTATACTTCTCACTCAAGTTCCTACTAAAGCCCTCATCCACTCTCCTTTTACTCTCACTCACCTTCCTCTTCACTTGCCTCTTACAAACATTGTATTCTCTCTTCCACCTCTCTTTCACTTCCTCTGACACATTCCTCTGTAATGTCTCCTATATGCCTTCCTTTTCTTCTCTACTGCATCTTTCACTTCTTCTGACCACCATGCACTCCCTTTCTTGCCCCTCTTCTGTGTCTTGTATCCCACTACCTCTGCTGCTGTCCTCATTACTAGTGTCTTAAACATTTCATACACATCATTCACTCCCACTCCCTCCTCTCTACCCAGCCTTGCATCCTTCAGCACCTCACCCACCCTCCTCTTATATTCCTCTCTATACTCACTGTCATTAATCTTCCACTTGCCACCTCCCTCATATTCCCCCCTTCATCCCTCCTACTGTACTCCCACTTAACGCTGACCTTAATCTTTACCAAGACCCCAAAATGGTCAGAGCATTGAACCATTTCTATCACTACTTTAGCATCCATCACATCCTTCTTTAATCTTTCATCAACAGCTACATAATCAATTAAACTCTTTGTTCTCCTCTATCATCCCTTCTCCTCCATGTATACTGGTGTATCATCTTGTGCTCAAAGAAGGTGTTGGCCAAGAATAACCCCCTCTCAGCACAGATGTTCACCAGATACTCACCATTCTCATTCACTCCTTCCACACCCCATTTATCAACAATGCTTCCTACTCTCTCACTTCCTACTTTCCCAAAACTACCAATGTACTTGATTAAGCTAACTTTATAATGAACTTTATTATAATTAATAGATCTATATTATTCTAAAGGAATAGTTGATATATACAGTATATATATATATTATTTTTTTAATTAATGGTAATAATCATAATATTAATGATTATAATGATATTATTATATAATATTATTATTATTATTCCTCATCCCTTGAAAAAAGGGTAATGGGGTATTGATGATGATGATTTTTTCTTATTATTATTATTTCTGTTATTATTATTGTTATTTCTATCATTATTATTATCATTGCAGGAATATGTCCCATCACTTCTACAAGCCATACAATAAGCCTGTAGGCCTACATTTTTTGGAGGAAGCAGCCGGGTTGATGAAGAACGAAGAACAGTGGACGGAGAATGAAGAACAGAAGAAGAACCGAGAGAATGAGTGTGTCAGTAAAGAATATAGAGAAATAATGATGAACTACAGAGAAGAACATAATGAAGTACAGAAGAACAGAGATAAGGAATATAGAAATATTATATTGAACAAGGAACAGAAGAACAGAGATAAGGAATATAGAGAAATTATGATGAATGAAGAACACAGCTGGGAGAACGAAGAACACAGAAACAGAGAGAACAAATTCAGAGAAAACATGATGAACTACAGAGAAGGGGGAAGAACAGAGAACAAAGAACAGGAGAGAGAAAGCAGAGAGAACGAATGCAGAGAACACCAGAATAATCCCCACTGTGCTGAAAACGATATGTCCAGTAATTTGTCTCTCTGTTCTTTGTCACATATCTACACAACCACCCATTCACACAAGTCTTCAGGGTCTTCCAGGACTACAGGGCTCACTGGGGCCTCAACTTCAGGGTCCTCAGGGCCAGTACTACCCTCGGCATCATTTCACGACTGCACAGCATCAAGTTATCAACACAGAGTTGAGTTTCCTGGAGGTTCAGACATTTTACAGCAGTCACCCACTCCTTCATCCATTGTTGCAACATTGTCGACCAGCGGGCATCCATTGCAAGAGGATTCTGTGTCCAGTTCCTTGCAATCTGCACACACGCACTCCAATACGCACACACACTCCAATTCGAGCACAAACACCCATTTAAATTCAAATGTGCATACTCACATGCACTCAAATATGCATACAAACACGCACATGCACTCAGATATGCATTCAGACACACACACGCACTCAAATGCACACACATCTTTGAATGTACACACGAACGCGCACACGTCCTCAAATACGCACACAAATACACACACGCACTCCAACACACCCTCACCCTCTAAGTTTATTCCACTCGTACTCTTAACGGAAGCTCCATCTCCCACATTTCACCCACATTCACCCACACAGCACTCGGATTTACCCACACACTCAAATGCACCCACATTTCACCCACACTCACCCACACAGCACTCAGATTTACCCACACATTCAAATACAGACCCATTTCACTCAAATATACCCAAAATATACCCAAATTCACCCAAAATGCACTCGAATCTACCTAAAAGGCACTCAAATACAACCACATTTCCCCCACACTCACCCCCTCCTCTCTCTCCTTCTCCCTCCCCTCCCCCAAACTTTGCTTCTCTTTCCTCTGATTCCTCCTCCCCCTACTCCTCCCCGTCCCCCTCCCCCCTCAGCCGCCAAAATCTTGGTGGGAAGAGGGGGCGGGGGGGCAGGGGCTGGTGGGGGAGGGGAGCTAGACGGTACCACTCCCCCCAGAAAAAAAAGAGTAGAAACATTTATCCCGAAAGCCAAAATGAAAATAAGGAATTCTGTTTAGATTCCCAGAAAGCATTTTATTACAAAGACTGGAAATTCGACACGACGAACCGGAAAGAACCGGAATTCAGCGGTTCGCCTGGAATAAAAGTCCCCCTTCCTTCAACACCCTTACAATTTTTCCAGTTATTCTTCACCCGGGAGCTCTTGAAGTACATAGCCATAGAGACAAACATACACGCAGAACAGATTAACAAATCAGACTCATGGGTCATGTGTAACGAAGTTGATATGGCCAAATTCTTAGGCCTATCCTTCTTCATGGGTATTCTGAAGTTCCCCACACTGAGGCACTATTGGAACACTGACCGTTTGTATTCCCACAGTCTCTTTCCAAACACCATGAGTGGCAAGCGATTCCGGGAGATTCTGAGGAACTTCCGCTGTTTTAACGGTCGTGCGGTTCCCGAACGCTCACGGGACTGCCTGATCGAGGTGCGTCCAGTGATGGCATACTTGGGCGAGCGGTTCCGCAGCTCATACACCCCAGACGAACACTTATTATTGGATGAGAGGGGTGTGAAGTGGCAAGGCCGACTCTCATTCAAACCATACACAAGCGACAGCAACGCTCCCTCATCGGAATTCCAAAAACACGCTCTGAAAATCTTCACTTTGGCCGAATCAAAGACCGGATACATACATGGATTCGACATGTACAGCGGACAATACAAGACGACCCAGTCAGCCGTATCCGAACTCATGGAACCTTTGTATAACCGAGGCTACAAGATATATGCGGATATTTCTGGATTCAGCGTGGGGTTGTGTGAGCATCTGTACGGTTTGGGTGTGTGCGTGTGTGGTTTGTTGAGGGACACTCCCAGAGAACTTGCAGAACAGCAGAACATGTGTAGAATAGGGGTAGAACAGCACAACACGGGAAGAACAGAGTGTAGAACATATATAGAACAGCAGAATACACCCAGAGAACTTGTAGAACAGCAGAATAATAGTAGAACTGGATATAGAACACAGACAGAACAAGATTTTGCAAATAGAACAGGGATAGAACACCAGAACATGAGTGGAATGGATTATAGAACACAGATAGAACTCCAGGATTCAAATAGAACACAGGTAGAATTGCCAGATGTGAGTAGAACAGGACATAGAACACAAATAGAGCACCGAGGAACACGCAGAACAGAGATGGAACAGGATAAAACACCGACAGAACACAGAGGAACTCACAGATCAGAGATAGAACTGGACAGATCAGAGATAGAAGAGGACAGAACCCCTCAAGACGGGGCCATTACTACACACTACAAGGGCCCGGTACTGATGCTAACGTGGAGGGACAGCGAAGTAGTCAACATGGCCTCCACGTTCCACACAGGGGCGGCCATCTTGAAACACCAGAGGGCCAAGGTGAAGGCAAGGGACGGCGGCTACCGAAACACGACCAAACAAGTCCGCAAGCCGCTCATGCTGGACGACTACGAGCGGCACACAAGCGGCGGCACCGACTACTTCGACCAGCTGATGCAGTACTATGACCACCGACGCACACAGACCTGGACCAAGAAGGTGGCGTTCTTCTTCTTCAAGATGGCACTGCATAACGCGTTTGTCCTCTATGGGAAATACACGAGAGACGAACGGAAACTGTCATTGCTCCAGTACACCGAGAACATCATCACCAAGCTCATCGATTTCCGGCCAGAGGATTGGCCGCTGTCGGGACACACGCTCCAACATGCTTCTGATCTTCCCTCCGATTGTCCTTCCCATCAACACGGACCTGATTTTCATTCTGATTATCCCTCCTGTCAACACACAGCATCTGATTTTCCTTCTGACTGCACTGAGTGTCCTTCATATCAAGCAGTATCCTCAAATGCACTCAATATTCAACAAGCAAATGCAAGCAAATCACTCAGTGCTTCTGTGACCGGCGAAGGACCCACAGCACTTACAAGCACCGATTCACTTCTGTCCAGTAACGCGTTTCTCTCAAGCGCTTTGTTCATGCACGCTGCTTCACTGGTTCGTGCTTCTTCCCTCACAAACACCCCCGCTGACCACGCCCAACCCGGCCCCTCAGGAGAGCACAGAATACTTAATAAACAACCCAGCTCCTCAGGACAGAATGAATCCATACCCCACAATCTCCCCGGCCCATCAGGAGAGCACGAAAGCATAACCCAAAAACTCTCTGGCCCTTCAGGAGAGCGCGAAATACTTAATAAACGGCCTGGCCATTCAGGAGAGAACGAACCATTACTGCCAGCTCCAAAACGCAGACCGATCAAGAAGAAAAGATACATAGATGCTGGTAGAAGGTTAGACCTGTCCCTGGCCCATATGATATCCAGAATTCCTAGCAAGAGAAGACTGAGGTGTCGTGTCTGTCTAATAAGAGAAGGGAGGAGGAGAGATACCGTCTATGAATGTACCGTGTGTGATGTGCCACTGTGTTTAAATAGTTGTTTTGCGCGCTATCACACACACAGAGACTTAAAAGACTAATTTCTCTCTCTCACACTCTCCTGTGTATGTGTATTGAGGCAAGGAGGAGAGATACCATCTATGATTGTACTTTGTGTGATGTTTCACTGTGTTTAAATAATTGTTTTGCTTGCTATTTTCTATTTTTCTTCTATTTTCCCTCTATTTCTTCCTAATTTCCTTCTATTTTCCATAACTTTCTTCCATTTCTTTTGTTTCCTTCTACAATTGTCCCTCAAGATACAGTACATGAATTTGCTTATCTATGGGTTAGCTTGTGGTGTACTGTATGTACTGGTTTATACTGACTGGTCGTTTGTCCATGGCTTCTCACTATAATACTCAGTCTCGCAGTAACCACGATAGTGAACGCTCCCCAAGTTTCTTTACTATCAGTACAAGTCACCTGCTGTGTGTGTGTGTGTGGATGTGTGTGTATGTACATGATTTACTTCACATTTCCCCCTTAACTTTAAGGGAGCATCTAAGTCACCTGCTGGAGCCACCCTCTAAGTATTTCAAGGAAGGTGACAAAACTACAACAGAAGGTTGAGTTACTCATCTTCCAAAACTATGTGTTACTACCACCACCTGATGCTGTTGCCCTCACCACCACCCCTCAACTCTTGTATTCCTTCTTTTCTTTCTGTCTGTCTCTTACAGTAGGCCTTTGATATAAGATGATTAACACTATCCATTTAACACTGTCCCAGCAGATCACTTAGTATGTATGGTAATGAACAACAGAAGCCTGTGAAAACATTTGGTGGTCTTCAGTGCATTACTGAGTGAAAAATGAAGTGGTGGATACAAATATGTATTCATTGTATAACAAGGATCTATAGGATTTTATTATTTATTTTATTATTTAAATTGTACAAATATATTTTATTGACCATCTATTAATCTTGCTTCACTCCACCACTACCTGTTACCATCACCACCCCTCATCTACCATCTCTCTCACTCTCTTTCTTTCTCTTATTTTATTATTTATTTAGGTTCTTAAATTGTACAAATATATTTTTTGACCAACTGTTGATCTTGCTTAACTACAAAACCACATGTTACCATCATCACTACCACCCTTCATTTTTTTCCCTCTCTCTCTCTCTTCCATATAAATTGGTTTTATAATTCACAAATATATATTTTTTCTTCAATGTACTGTTATGTACAGAAATATATATATGTAATTATTATGTATATAAAGTATATATAAAAGATATATATACAATTCAGACATTTGATTATCAAAATTGTATGTATTGTATATGTAAAAAAATTATGTTGGTCTTATATGAGTGTAAAATGTACAAGATGAATTAATTTAATACTATCCTTTTATTAAGCTCAGTAAACCACTTAGTTGTATGGTAATGAATGGTGGTTTTCAATGATTTTTTAATACAAATATTTATTCATTGTATTGTAATATCAAGGGTCTACTGTATACTGTATAATAATGTATAATATGTACAATTATCTAGTAATACCCAGATGTACATCATTAATTGTATATTGAATTTTACCGTATCCCAGATGTCCCCTTAAAAAATACTCGGAAAAATATATGTTTCCTATTATGAATGATGGTACAGTAAATGCCTTGTTTCCCACTGTTGTTATGGGTGTGTGTTTGTATTGAATCTGTGTACAGTACATGACACACCCATAAACCCAGTGGATAATGATGGTTTACTGGGCTGGAATTCATAGACAACAGTAATATGCACATCCATAACAACAGTGGAATATGAGGAATTATTGTGTTCTAATTACAATTCTGTACATGTATTATATGTATATTTTAGTGGTCTTCATTGAGAGTAAAATGAAGTATGTATATTTTGTGTGTAATATTAATATATAGAGTATGTATTATAAATGTTTGAATATATATATATATATATATATGTATATATACTAATAAATGTATATGTATACAGTATGGAAGGTACAGATTATTAAAAAGTATAATTTGAATATCATTATATTATTAGTTTGAACATTTGTTGTAAATAGGATGTGTATTTAATTTTTGTGTTTTAATGTTGCCAAAATACGAATTATAGAATGAAGAATTGTACAGTATGTAGTTTTTTGTTATTGTTATTATTATTATTATGCATCTAGTCACCATAATAATTGATTACTTTCTATTTGTAATAAGTTGAATTGGAGGGTAACTGATTCCTCCAAACCATGCCAGGAAACAGACCATCCCCTATGAGTAACACCGAGGTGGTCTGCCTCCTGGCACAGTTTGGAGAAATTAGTAACACTCAAAATAACCCACAATATGAAAACAGTCTCTCCTTAACATGTATATAAATAAAAACCCATGTTAAGTAATTGCTAGGTTAACTTTAAATGTTATTAAAAATCTATAAGTGTTAATTATTGAATAAATATGATGAATTGTTGGTCTGTTTGCTTATAATTTTCTCTCCTTCTTTCTCTCACTCCCTGCCTTCCTTCCCTCTCCATTTTTGCTTTTATTTCCTTCGTGCTGGCTGGCCCCCTTTCCTTCTATTTCCTTCCTTCATGCTTGCTGTCCCACCTTTCCTTCTATTTCTTCTTTCTTCCTATTTCCTTCATGCTTGCTCCCCCTCCATTCCTTCTATTTCCTTCATGCTTGCTGTCCCTCCTTTCCTTTTGTTTCCTTCATGCTTGCTGTCCTGCTTTTCCTTCTGTTTCTTTCGTGCTTGCTATCCCTCCCACGGTGATCCTTCCTTTCTTCCTCTTTCCTTCGTGCTGGCAGCTGGCTGTACCTCCTTTCCTTCTATTTCCTTCATGATTGCTGTCCTGCCTCTCATAACACAACATATCATAGCGTAATTAAGGATGACAAAAAGCCACAAGGGTATATCCAGGTCATGCTATTTATCCCCCTATTTGGTCTGTCTAATACTAATAAGGCCTAGAAGCCTCCTATAAACCACATGATTAGTACTAATACAAGAGTCTCCCAGTTTATTGTGCTCAAGTTAAAATCCCCCTGTCATAAGTTCATCTATTTCAGGATTGGTGGTCAGTAAAAGATTCCACCAGTCTTTTGGGTTTTCTGTTTTTGTACTAATAGAACAATATTGATTTAGTTATCCATTTATTTATATCGTTGTTCTGCTGTGTGATCGAACCCCAGCCCATTTTGTCAGCACTTTGATTTAGATACATGGAATACCTATCTAATTCGTACTCTCTCCTTGATAAATAGGTATTGAAATAATAATAATAACAACGTTACGTTCGTTTTCCCTAGGCAGGGTTCATTGTTCAATTTTTTACAATGTTGCCAGATGCAGGAAATTTTTTTCTGTTTTAGGGAATTTTGAAGTCCACACAGGGAAATTATATAAAGATTGTTCAAGAGTAATCAGGAAAATTTCTACCAGAAGAAAAAATACCAAAAAGACCGTCAATGTTCAGAGTAAAACAGGGAATAATTATTGAGGCAAAAAGGGAAATTCTAAAGGTGAAGTTGGGGAAATTTCGTCAAGCAGACCTGGCAACACTGATTCATCATTCTAACTTCATAATGGCGGGTTCGTCTGTGGATAAAAATTATAAAATCGCCTCCATGTGTGATATCCAGAGCCTCAGGTTAGTACACACACACACACATACACACTTGTCATCCTTCACATCTATAGGGGCCATATTTAGGAACTTTGATGGTGTATACGATGGTGTGGTACCGGTACGATGGCTCGGTTGTTTGGTATCTCCGAGAGCCATATTCAGGAACTATGATGGTGTATACGATGGTGTAGTACCGGTACGATGGCTCGGTTGTTTGGTATCTCTGAGAGCCATATTCAGGAACTTTGATGGTGTATACGATGGTGTGGTACCGGTACGATGGCTCGGTTGTATGTCTATGGAGCCGTCGTATCGGTACCATGCCATCGTCAACACTACGGACATTCTTGCATATGGCCCTCGGTTCTAGCTTCGTATTCAGTGCCGTTACTTATTACTGTATTATTATTTAATTACAGTTTTATATACTTTCTAAGATCTAATAAACGTCAATTGATATACTACACTATAAATTTCACATATAATTTGCAGAACTACGAAACCGGCAAATAGACATGTACGGTACTATGTAATTATAGCTTAACTTAACCTCGGAATTATTGTTAATATTGGTGGTAAATCTATAGTAACTTATAATTAAATTCGGTAAATATTGAAAGAATTACCGTTATTGCGTACGGTTTTTCTACCTTCATTACCCACTTATTTAGACCATTGTAAGACTGTTTTCTTCTATGGCATTTCCTCCTCCTTATAAGTTGATGTTACCATAATCCCTCCTATTCCACTGTTCTTATGGATGGATGTATGTATGTGTATTATACATTAGCTCTTGGGTATTAGTTACTTAAAGAAGAATCA
Source organism: Petrolisthes cinctipes (assembly GCA_033782935.1). Classification (NCBI taxonomy): domain Eukaryota; kingdom Metazoa; phylum Arthropoda; class Malacostraca; order Decapoda; family Porcellanidae; genus Petrolisthes; species Petrolisthes cinctipes. The sequence continues at coordinate 131,540 of JAWQEG010000974.1, forward strand.
CAGATCAGGTACCATAGTTACTTCTCAATTTCTTTCATATATTGGTTGGTGGTTGTTTTTGAGGTAATAGTTAAGAAGAGCACAGATAAGGAATTTACTTATCAATTTCGTACATGTTTTGGTTGGTATTTTATTTTGCTTTATAAAATCATAGATTTACCAGTGTGACAGTGTATTTTGACCATGTTTGATTTCCCCTCAATGTTTGTCCAGGTTAGGTCCCTGTAGTTTGCCCTGGTCTAGATTATTATAGGTTAAGTTACGGTAGGTCTGGTAAAGTCAGACTAATTCTAGAACTTATAAATATTAACTATTTAATGTGTTATTTACTTGGGTATTTATGGAAGAAACTTCCACTTTTTTTCTTTTTTCTTTTTTACATTTTCATCAATACATTATTAAGGTTATATGTATACTGTTATTTTAGACAGTAACCCACTTGTTTAGATCATAGCTCCTGCTAGTAACATTGTGGTGACTTATTTCCTGGGATAGTTTGGAAAAATCAGTAGCCTTCAGATTTACCAAAAAGAGAATCTCCCCTTTAAGAGTTTGTAGTGCATCTCAAATTTGAACCCTAACCTTTTATTAATTTTCAGGGTAGACACATTCATTTGAGGATGAAAGAACACTGCTCAAGACCTGAAAGACCCTGTAGGATGATGGAGAAGATGATAAGAGAGGAGGAACCACAAGCTCGAAGGAAAGAATTGTAAGGAAATGGAAACAAACTTGACTGCCTCTCTCGAACTACACAGTTAATCCAGTACTGTACCTTCAAGGCTTGTCCGGCGTTACTCAAGAACCTTGTATCAATATTTACATTCCACTTCTGTGTTGGTATGTATTGGTTTCTCTGTGTGTTGTGTATTATAGACACTTGATAATTATACTGTAAGATAAATTAATTTAATAGGCTCAGTAAATCACTTAGTCAGAAGATGGTGTTGAACCTATTCATTGGAAAGTTTCTCAGCTGATGAACAGAGGGAAGCTATCAAACTTTTACATGAGACACCCTAATGTGAGTTATTATCATTGTCCATGAGTGTACGCTGGCCACACTCCCGTAAGTCCCACCCAAAGTTATCAATGTTGACCGAGATATTAACCCCAACACACTAGTAACCATTCACTGGTGGGAGGGAGAAGTAAGGAGGGATTTAAGTAGGGTAGGGTGGTGCCTGTACAAGAAAGGTGAGAAATTTTTCTTGGGGAGATGAGTGGAATCTTTAATAAAAGTACTAATATACATCTAGTTATCAATGATTTATATACTGACATTCGTATCAGTTATTAACATCATTAAAGGTTAGATCAACTTTTAATATTTTGTTGGAACACGAAAATAACTGAGGTAACATTTATTGTATACTTTATGTTCAGTGGTTATTATCAATCACTAAACGCTATACAATATTTACACAATAACTGCATAAGAATCATGAACCAGAATGCTCTTTATTAAATGCAGCAAAAGTGAATACCATCATATTGCATGATGTGGCAAGTGTTGATACCACTTGCACCCACTTCCATATCCCCCATATCTAGCATTACCGTACCTAACAATTTATAAACAGTGTCAAATATCAAGGCTCACATTATCCTTCATGTGATGGCAGCCTTGTAATATTTTGAATACTTTTAATTAACCTGTTGTATTGAATGTTTGGTATTTTATTATGAATCCCTTGGTAAGTCATCTGTCTCTTGGTAGCAAAAATATATATTTAGGCAAATAATACTTGTGAGGAGAGGCCAGGGTGATTGTGCCTGACACCCACAGGATTGTCAACAGTAATATTTTATTTTGTGCATCATTTAGAGACTGACATTGACTTTAGTCTCATTAGCCCACATTTGTTTTAATAATCAAAGAGGATTATGAGTTGGTTTCAAACCACTAACTGGTAAGGATATTGATGACTGAGGGTGGAAATATTCACTCTCAAACATGTTGGCAGTCCTGACGACCTGAAGATGTGTAAGGTGGTTCAGTTAGTCAGTTCATGAGGCAGTGTGTATATGTAGAGTCACACTAATTTGAACCTTATAGCAAAAGACAGTAATGGCCAATACGGCATCAAATTCAACGGTGTGAGTAGTGGGAGAGTGTATATGGAGAGTCACACTAATTTCAACCTTGTAGCAGAAGACAGTAAAGGCTAATATGGCATCAAATTGAACAATGTGAGTACAGTAGTGGGAGGTGGTTGTATGATGGGAAACGCAAGATTTCAGACTACCTCAATAAAGTTTAATTTAAATTTTTTTTTTAAACTGAAAATGTTTGCCAGCTTCTTTATTAACATGTCAGATGAAACCTGAACTGTGCATCCCATGCATTACTTGATTGAGCTATTACAATGTTTGAAAATTTATGAACATATTTCTCTCGCAACTCATGACAGATAGATCCAATAGAACCTGTCACAAACATTATATGTTATGTGTGTGTACTGGCTTATATATATATAAGTATATATTAGTGCATTTGTCGCGGCTTCCAGCCGCTTAAATTGTATTTATTGGTTTGTGGAACCAGCACAGCTGGATTGCTATAGAACACACCCTTCTCCAGCCCAGGCCCCGTATAGGCTTATTTCTGGGCTAGAAGGGTCTATTCCGTGAACAAAAATTACTATTTTTGCTACCAAGAGACAGATGACATACTGTAATAATTACTAAACTTTCAATACAACAGGCTATTATTAAAATTATTCAGAATATTGCAAGGTTGCCATCACATGAGGGATAATGTGAGCCTCGATATTTGAAAGTACGATTATAAACTGTTATGTAGATACGGGAGATATGGAAGCGTGTCCTATAGTCCGACCACTCTAAAAATGTGGTTTGGGTGGGGTCGTGAGGTACCTGTCACAGTTTACAGCGTCGCCACAATTCTTAAACTAGCAATTCATAGCTTGTGTGATATAATGTAAAGTACCCAAACACGTAACAAAACAATTTTATAATATATACTTAAGTAGGTCAATGACAAATAAACTTTATAATGCAACGTCTTTATGTAATAATATAGAAATACACATTTCTCAGTGGTGCTACGAATATGTTGCTACTTTTATTTGACATTCGTCATAGTTCTAAGTTGGGTATGTAATGCAACAATTGTGTTTACAGTATAATACTTTATGAAGAAATGGAAGTGATATATATACTCGTTCCTTAATAAAAATAAATGTTAAAACTATCATGAGCGGCAATACCCATCACTCCCAACACCTGGAACATGGTACATATATATCTCCTGGGAGGTAATTAACAGGGCAGGGGAGTATCTAAACTTCTGTCAAGTGCTCCCACTGTTCATTTACCATCTTGACTCTGACACGATGGCAGCTCAGCAAACAAGCTCCTACCTTCATAGTCAAGCCAAGGAAATTGTCTTCAGAGTAAGCCAGTATTTTGTACAGGAGAAGGAGAATGGAGGAATGATGGAGGATGTCAACAAGGCTATTTGCAGAACAGCCGCAGCAACAAACCTCAGCAAAAGAAGAATCGAGACCATATGCAGAGAAGCAAAAGACCATTAGAAGAACACAACTCTCCAAAGTTTACTTCTCCAAAGAAAAGGAAACGTGCAACGCCTGTTGCAGACTTCTTTGATGATTTTAATGAAGGTGTGCTACACAGAACTGTCCTCAGGTTTTATGAAAGGAAAGAAATCCCCACACTTGAAACAATTCATGCAGAAATCAAGGAGAATCTGGCTTACCATGGCGGGCGAGAAACATTAAGGAAAATATTAAAGAAAATAGGATTTAAATATGCACAAGTTGATGGAAGGAAATTCCTGATGGAGCGCAGCAACGTAGTTTTGGCAAGGTACCACTTCTTGGAAGAAATGAAGACCCTTCCACGTTCTGAGAAACACATCGTTTACTTGGATGAAACCTGGCTCAACCAGAACTATACTGTTTCAAAGTGCTGGGTAGACAGCACATCAGACAAGGCTGAGGGTATCCGAGTACCGACAGGGAAAGGTGGACATTGGATAATTCTTCATGCAGGAACTAAAGATGGATTTGTTCCTGGAGCTGCTCTGATCCTCCAAGCAAAAAATGTTGGAGATTACCATGATCAAATGAATGCAGAGACATTCGAAAAGTGGTGGAAGACACAGCTGATACCGAACATTCCTCCATCTTCAATTATTGTGATGGATAATTCATCATATCACTCAAGGAAAATGCATAAACCACCAACAATGTCCAACAATAAGGCTGTGATAAGAGAATGGCTAAAAAAAATGGGCGTAACAGTACCTGAGGGTCTCGTAAAGGTACAACTGATGCAACTTTTTACCCGCCTCAGCGCTCAGTATATTTCAAAAAGACTATAGCATGTTCTTAAATCTGTATATTTACAGGATTGAGTCAAGTTCATAAGGTTCGTTTTTTTTTTGTTTTTTTTAAGCCAAATATATTTTTCACACACCACAGCTTCTGGTAATGCGTTCCATTGATCTATTACTTGACTTGGAAAGCTGTATTTCAATACAATTTGTCTCCTTATTTTAATTAATTTCTTACTGTGACCTCTCATTGTAGGTATTCCTTGTTGACACAAGTTTTCTATATATATTTTTTCTTTTTCTGTGACACATTCGTACACCATAATCATGTCTTCTCTCTTTCATCTTTCTTTGTCTTAGTTCTCTCAGATTTGATACCCATCTTGTTGCTGCTTTATGGATTTTCTCTAATTAGGTGATATGCTTCTTAATGTGGGTTCCATAATACTACACATATGGCTGTGATTACTTCCTTGACCATTTCTTCATCTATATAAGTGAAGGCCACTCTCAAATTTGCTAACAATGTATCGTTATCCTCATATCTCTTTTTTTTTTTTCTACTTCATATAACAATTTATTACCTAGCTTGTATGTGTGAGAAGTGTTGTGCTTTATGGTAGTGGAACCTGTTGGGTGGTTAGGGCAGAGGATGTGAGAAGGCTTGTGTAAACACTAAATAGTGATGAGAATGGCTAGATAGATATGTGGTGCTTCCCTTAGAAGGCTTAGACTTATGCCACATTAATGACAACTTAAATTGAGAGCAGGAATTGAAGACATAGACAAAGTGATGCGTAGAGGTAGGTTAATTAAGATGGTTTGGCATTGTGGAAACTTACAGTAGGATGAAAGGGAGTATGTATATGAATATACATATATTCTGTAATAGTAATTGTGATAGCTGATGAGAATATTTTCAGCCCCAAAAGCATTGTAGTCACAACAGACATTTATTCCTTCTCACATTTATTTTTTCATTCTCATTTTTGTATCGCCCAAATTAATTAGCTTGTATTTTGTTGCAGAGTTGTTGAGTTCAGTTCTAATAGAGATAAGAGACTGAGAAACCTTCATGCATCTTTCCTCATTTTGTACCATCAAAAATTAAATAGCTTGCATTTTGTTGCAGAGTTGTGGAATTCAGTTCTGCAAGAGACTTGGGAACCTTTGTTATTGTCCACCATATTCATCCGTCCATCCTTCCTCCCATCTACAGCAGCAGTTCACAAAGCCACACTAGTTACTGTGAGTGTTGATGGAGCTACAGTAGGCCCTTTAATTAATATATATAGTTTTAAGTCTGCCTGAGGTTTGTCTTCTGTTGGTGGCATGTCAGAAATCACTTGTCATACAGTTGTTGTTGAAGTTCATCAAGCTGTCTGGCCGAGCAGCACCAAGCCCCTGAGGAAGGCCATGGCCTGAACCGGGCTTTCCCAAAGTGCCCTCAGAGAGTGTATGTTGTATTGTTGGAGAGTGTGGTTGTGTACATTGCAGTCTTCCATTATGTGTTTAATAGAATGGGGTGCTGTGTTGCATCCCGGCCAGGCATCCACAATGGCTCCATCCAGCTTCTTCTGATATGTCAGATGGGCCGGGTGGTGCCAAGTGGACTCTGTCCTCACAGGGGAGGATTCAGATGGGTGGATGTCAGGAGGTTTTGCATGCAGCCGAGTGTTGTTTTTGAGTGTTAGGATGGACTGGTGAGTGATTTGAGTATGGATATGTCTCTGGAGACTGGTTTGGGGTGAGCAGGGTGTAAGAGATGATAGTTGTTGTTGTTGTAGTTCCCCAGACTGTCTGGCCGAGCAGTCCCGAGTCTGGTTGACCGAAGCTGCGCAGATGCTCGGACCCCCAAATGGGAGTCAGGGTGATAGTGAGATCTGTTTCTTCGAAGGCAACAGACGAGGGGACTGCTGGTTCACGGGTATGTACCCCCGAGCCAACATTCCCACTGTCTGTTGTCTTCCTTGTTGTGCCACCCAATCGGGCGATCTCGTCAGCTACCCAGAAGGAATGAGAAATAGTAAGAGAGACTGACAGAACAGGCCAGGGTATGGTAGAGGATGCCAAATTCCTCATTTCTGGATAGAACCAGCCCTCACCAGAGAGATGATAGTGTTTGTGTATGGTGTCGTGTACTGTGTGTTGATGTTCCTTTTGATGTTGCATGTGTGGGTGTTTTGCCATGTAGTGTAGTGGGTAGTGTGGGTTTGTGGAGGCTGCAGCAAGTGTTTGTGTGCCTCTCATGTCAAGGTTGTCTTTGATTTTGAGGACTTTGGTTTCATGGTGTAAGTGGTCTGTAGGTGTGGTAGCTGTGCAGCCTGTGATTATCTTTAGGGCTCTATTTTGTATGGTCTGAAGGGTGTTTTGACGAGTCTTGGTGAGGTTTGAGGTCCAGACAGGGCTTGCATAATCCATCACTGATCGGATATATTGTTTGTACACCGTGGTTGTAGTTTCTTTGTTGTGTCCAAATGTTGTGCTGGTAAGTGATCTAAGGGCATTAAGTCTTTGCATGCATTGTTTTTGACAAGTGTGATATGTTGTTTGAATGACACAGATGTATTTTATGTTATGCCAGGTATTTTGGTTGTGTGTCATACAGTAATAGTCTTACACTATTGTTGTTATGGGTGTGTATTGCTGTTTGTAATGAATTTATGTGCAGTAAACCCCTTTGTCCTTTACATACCCATATACAGTACAGTAATGCCTTGTTTTACATTGATGTTGTTATGGGTTTGTATTGCACTGTTTGTAATTAATCTGCATACAGTTAACCCTATTTGTATATTACATAATCATAAAGCGAGTGGTGGATAATGAGGGTTTACTGTACACATTCATAGATACTGGTATAATACACATTTATAACAACAGTGCTAAACAAGGAATTACTGTATTACATCAACATTTTATGGTGACTTGGACTGACTTGTGGAAATCCATTCTTTTGTTTTCTACTCTACAAAGTTTTAATCAAGGGGATTTTATTTATTCTTTTCCACAGTTCCATAATTATTATGGTATTAAGTAGATGTCATCACTATCCACAATGCTTTTTGTAAGTTTTGCAGTGCAGTACAAGTCAATAATGATCGATACTTTTAGATAGCAATGGTAATGCTTAAAGGTCTAGTACAAAGTTGGTGGTCAATCTGGAGCTACTGATTCTTCCAGACTATACTAACCAACAACAGGCCCCCATTATTTTTGTTCATCTGGTCCTGTTTCCTGGCATACTTTGGAGGATTCAAGGTGCTCTAATGTACGAAAAGTATACTATCCCCCTAAGTACTTATAATATTAATGTTGTTGGTAATAACATAAATATTTCATCTAGAATGAAGTGGATTAACCATTAATAAGCTTATTTTGTTGTGTTATTAAAATGACACGCATCATTTAGACACGATGGACAAAATAATAAGGAAAATATTATTTGATCATAGGACCAAAACTGCTCGAATCTTACTCCACTTTATGAAATTCAGCATTCATGAGAGTAAGGATACTTTTCTGTATGATAGTACTCTTGGTACATTGGAGTGCCTTGATTCCTCCTGAGTATGCCAGGAAACAACCTGATTAACAAAAATAATGGTAGCCTGTTGTTGCTTGAATTGTATGGAGGAATCAGTTGCTACAGGTTTACTACCAACACTTCACTACCCCTTGAATGTAGACTTTGCTTATCAAATCAGAAAATGTTAGTAGCTTGGGTTGAGAAATGTGCAATTATGACAGTTTTTGGATTTTTTTTTTTTTTTTTTTAACAATTTGCTCAAAGGTATGACAGCTCGAAGAAAATAAATGGTCATTCCATATCCAAATATATCTGATGCAGTTTTTAGTGTACAATATTTGTTAAAAGCAGATTTATTGTAGATATAAACCCGATGGTCAGCTAATGTTGGAAAGTTTAATTAAAGGGGATAGTATATTTTTGGTTCAGTTGGGGAACAAGTATCTGAATACTGTTGGCAGTCTTTCAGGGAACAACACCCTGAGTAAACATGTTAGTAATAGACAAAATTGATGGATAACTGATTCTGGGCAACATGGACTAACTGCAGACTGTAAAACTAATTGCCAGAAGCGGCCAACAGTGTTCAGATACTTTATTCTCCAACTGTACATTAGAACACCTGGGAACAGAACCAGATTAACAAAAATAATGGCCTGTTGCTTTGAATAGTTTGGAGAAATCAGTTGCTCCAGATTTACCAACCATGTACACTTGCAATCCAATATATGTATCTAGGCTTTGCTTCGAATATCCTGATCGAGTATTAAGCGAGTTCAGACAAATGTAAAACAGGACAAGCGTTGTAATTGGTTCACTATGTCAATTGATTCGAAACTTCAACAAGACCTGGATACATATTTTGGATTGTGAGGGTACAGTTGAGCAAGTAGAAAGTGTAGGAATAATATGAGTGTATATAGAAATATCTTTCAGTTCTTTGTAGTAAACCCTGGTATTTTTATCAATGAATCACTAAGACTCCAGAGCCAATGTAAAGTGTATGTGACTGACTGAAGTTTTGAGTGGTAGCCAGATGTGGCCATATACACTCATATTTTACTTGCACTTTAACAGTACTACCCCCTCAACTCATTATTCACAGATTGCATCCAGTATATTTACTCATTGGTCCTGTTTCCTGACATTCTTTGAAGTAATCAAGGCACTCCAATGTACACTGGATCAAAAAAGTATTGCACAGGTGGGGTCAGATGGTTCTGTAGATGATCGCTACAGCTCATGATAAACATGCTCGTTTTCAGTAGCCATTGTCTTAGGTGTCAGAATGTTTCACGGGGGAAATGCGCGATACTTTTTTTATTTAGTGTACAGTCGTGGACCCACCGGAGTTAAAGCCTGATATCTGAAGTAGGCGGTTTTTTGGATGATAGCCCACCTAAACCATCATGAGGTCACACAACTTTAATCAATGAAGACTTTGGAAGGGCTCTCATCCAGAAACTGCCTTCTCCAGATCACGGGCTTCAACTCAGGTGGGCTAGAGGTTATGATCCGCAATTGTACCATAAGTGTAGTACCTCCTTTCAGCTGTGGAAATCTACAATGCTTGTGGATACCAAAACCCAGGATACAATCTGTATTGAAGATATAACTACCATAAATTTAACCTGGAATTGCTTTTGTCTTTCAGGTGTGAAGTGACAAGACCTCAGCACGAACAGCATTGGAACCATCACACTCAAGAAGGAAGCCAAGCAGAGCAACAAATTAATAGAATATTTACTATATGTAGCCTAGCTACTGTGCATGAAGATAAAAAAATATATATATGTAACAATATATTTATATGTTTATAATCCCACCAGGTATAATATTGAACTTCTACAATACCTGTAATTTTAGGGAAGCCTTGTCCTTATATTATTTCATTTAAATATTAGATATTTCATTAGAAACAGAACTTCTGAACCAAAGATCTTCCAGCACAAGAGAGAAATTAATCTCTACCTGGAAAGATTATCTGAATTCAATTCAATCACCAATGAATATTGTCTCAAAATATTACAATGCTGATATGGTTAAGGGGGTAACATAATAATAACCTTGCTTCCTCCAAATTATGCCAGGAAACAGGGCTAGATAAACAAAAATAATGGTGGCCTTTTTCTTGGAGTAGTTTGGAGGATTCAATTGCTATATATTTACCAACGGTGTACTAATCCCTTAAGTTGGGACCGAGAAGTGGAATTAATCAGACAAACTAAGAAAAAGTAATGAGATAAAACTGTTAAGCTTAATTCACGATAGTCGCCGATAGAGCAACTGGCAATTAGCATGCAGAACCAAAATTGGGGGAGGGAGCAATAATACCCTGATAGTGTAACTCATACTCAATAAATGGGACGAGTACACTATCCAGGTATTATTGCTCACTCACCCCCTTTTGGTTCTGCATGCTAATTGCCAGTCACTCTATCAGCTACTATAGAAGGTAGGTAGTACAGTGTTGGTGGTAAATCTGGAGCAACCGATTCCTCAAAATGTTCCAAACAACAAGAGGTCACCATTATTTTTGTTAATTAGGTCCTGTTTGATTCCTGGTATACTTCAGAGGAATCAAGGTGCTCCAATGTACCGAAATTATACTACTAGTAGTACCTTAATCAAACACTGAAGCAACACTTCTATGATGAATGAAGACTCAGGTTTTGAAAGTACTGTATTGTCATGTGTGATGTCCTTATACAATAGGCCCTCAATATAAGAAGATTAAATTTAGCACATATATCCATTTAACACAGGTTCAGTAAATCATTAATCTGTATGGTACTGCATAACAGAAGCCACGGAAAACATTTGGTGGTCTTCAATGAGTGTAAAATGAAGTGGTGGATAAAAGTACTGTATTTATTCATTGTATATCAAAGGTCTATTGTAATTATCATCTTACTATCTACCCACCAACCACTGTAGTAACAACTGTAGGGATGCCAGCCAGTGATGAGATTCCAATGTGATATGTCTTCATAACAACTTCACTACACAACCTGCAACAGAACCATAGAAGTAAATGTAAATGTGACACATTCAACTTAAATCCACTCTTTCTTTTGCAAAAATTCTCAACTCTTTCACCTACACTCTGTACAGTTATGCAGACATATACTATTCCATCCACTATTTCTGGCACTTGAAATATACAATATATTTATACATAAACACAAAAAGACGTATCGGTACCATATTAGTGTGCTATGAGATACACTATTTTCTTATCCATAATAAACATATGAATCAGGACTGTAATACTCTCTAAATATACCAGGAATTGGTATATTGCCTCAGTCCACTTCACCAGACCACTGAACAGTCCATCCCACCAGTCTACTGAAAAGTCCACTAAACAGTCCACTGTGTACAATGCCCAGTGTATACTCTCCATCTCCATACCACTATCAAGTCCCAGCTCACTACATCATTCTCCTATTTTCGTATTGAAATGCATTTCGGATACGAGAATTGAAACTGGCAGTTCACACATTGTGGAGTACAATATTCCCACAATATAGGATTAAATTTAGCACTATCCTTTTAACACAGGCTCAGAAAATCACTTAGTTTGTATGGTAATGAATAAAAGTAGCCTGGGAAAACATTTGGTGGTCTTCAATTAGGGTCTGAGTGTTATTATTGTTGTTGTTGTTGTTTTTGTTGTATATTGAGGGTCTACAGCACACACTAATAATACTGGAGTAAAGAATGTGGTTGTGGAGGAGACTGTACCATATTGTGGTTCATGACTTATTAAGAAACAAGACAACAGTACTTTTGTTGGTGGCTGTAATGTACATCAACTTACCAGTTCTCTAACATCAACATGTAAAGCTCCATCAATCAAGGAGGTCCAATGTGTTGTATATTGTAGTTATCAATCACTGAATCTTCACTATCAATGACAGAAACTCCAGCCATCTCACTTCACACAATACATAAGAATCAGTCTGCAACACAACACAAGCATTAGTAAACCAGTCATATCTTATTCACACTAAAACATAATTTTGAACAAGATTCAACATAAGTTTCAACATAGTGACTTAAATTATGAAGTTTTAGTTTAACAGCTGTACTGTATAAACATCAGACATCTATATCAGTGACTAAACTTTAACTTTATACTTTCTGGTGAGCAAATAATAATGAAATCATGTGTACAGAATAGAGTCATGCATCTCTCTACAGTATTTGGGAGGACTATTTTACATGGGGTCAAATACACAATTTTGTACTACCGTACTGTATTGTACCCTTCATCAAAACCCTATTTCCCACTTTTCATACCTCAGATAAATGGCTGAAGCTCCTTCCACACGAGGCAAAAGACGGCGGGCAGACACTGTTATAAATTTTGTGAGTGGGTGGTAGGCACAAGTGACCAATGGCTGCCGGGGGACTGTTTGATCTGATAACACTGGTAAAAGGCGAGAGAATTTCACTGAGTTGCCCGTGCCTGCCGTGTTTTTGCCTCGTGTGGAAGGGGCTTTAGGAATTACTTCAAGAAAAGGGTTTAAAACAAGGCAGCTGTTCATCATAACTACAGATACACAAGTAATTATAAACAACTACAGTATGGGCCATATGCTATAATATTCATATTGTTGATGATGGTGTGGTACTGGTGCGATGACTAGACACACTACAGTACCATCGTACTGGTACCACACCATAGTCAACACCAGACATTCTTGAATATGTTGCTATATAATTATGACTTGACAGTAGGAAAGGCAAAAATGAAAGAGTTCTGGGATGAAGTGAATGAATGTCTAAGAAAGTTTGAGAGTGGGAGGAGGATAGTGTTGATAGGAGACATGAATGGGAAGGCAGGGAATTAGAGAAGAGGAAATGTAGTTGGCAAGTGGGGTGTGAATGGGATAAATGAGAATGGTGAGTGCCTGGTGGATGTGTGTGCCAAGGCAGGGTTGTTCCTCGCCAACACCTGCTTCGAGCACAGACTGATCCACAGGTATACATGGAAGAGGTGGGATGAGAGGGGAGAGCAGATGAGTTTGATTGATTACATAGCTGTGGATGAAAGGTTAAGGAAGGATGTGATGGATGCTAGAGTGGTGAGAGGAATGTTTCAGTGCTCTGACCACTATGCGGTGTTGGCGAGGATTAGGGTCAGGGCAAAATGGGAGTATGGTAGGAAGGATAGAGGGGGGAACAAGAGGGAGGTGGCAAGTGGAAGATTGAATGCCAGTGAGTAGAGAGGTATATAAGAGGAGGGTGGGTGAGGTGCTGGAGGATGCAAGGCTGAGTATGGGGGAGGGAGTGGGAGTGAATGAGCTGTATGAAGTGTTTAAGACAATAGTAATGAGAACAGCAGCAGAGGTAGTCGGATATAAGACACAGAAGAGGGGCAAGAAAGGGAGTGCTTGGTGGCCAGAAGTGAAAGAAGCTGTAGAGAAGAAAAGGAAGGCATATAGGAGAACTTTACAGAGGAAGTGAAAGAGGGAATACAATGTATGTAAGAGACAAGTGAAGAGGATGGTGAGTGAGAGTAAAAGGAGAGTGGAAGAGGAGTTTGGCAAGAAACTGAGTGAAAAGTTTAAAGAAAACAAGAAATTATTCTGGAAGGAGGTGAAAAGAGAAAGAGGAGAAGGAAAGTCCAGTAGCGTGAGAATGAAGAGAGAGGATGGAATCACCGTGAGTGGAAGTGAGGAAGTGAAAGAAGTGTGGAAGAGGCATTTTGATCATTTGATGAATGAGGGGACAGGAGGGGAGGCAGTGGTGACATGGATGGGGATGGAGGCAGGTGGTAGACGACAGGGTGTACAGGGAGAATTTGGAAGGGAAGAGGTTAGGAAAGCAATAGGAAAGTTGAAGATGGGAAAGGCACCAAGGGTGGATGGGATAACTGCTGAAATGTTAAAGTGTGGGGGGGAGGTAGTGGTGGAGTGGATGTTACATATATGCACATTGGCTTGGAGGCAGGGAGAGGTGCCAGAGGATTGGAGGAGAGCCATAATTGTACCTTTGTATAAGGGGAAGGGAAGTAAGGAGGAGTGTGGTAGCTATAGGGGAATAAGCCTCCTTAGTGTACCTGGGAAGGTTCTTACTGAAAGACTGGTTGATGTAACAGGGATTAAAGTTAGTGAGGAGCAGGGAGGGTTCAGAAAGGGTAGAGGATGTGTGGACCAGATATTTGCATTAAAATCAATAGTGGAGAAATATATTGGGAAGGGTAGGAAGTTGTATGCTGCCTTCATGGACTTGGAGAAGGCATACGATAGGGTTGATAGGAAAGCTATGTCAGAGGTGTTGAGAATTTATGGTGTTAGGGGGTCTTTGCTGAAGGGCATTGAGGCCTTCTATACAGGTGCAAAAGCATGTGTACGGGGTAGAGGGTGATCTAAGTGAGTTTTAATATTAGTGTAGGGCTGAGACAGGGGTGTGTTATGTAACCATGGCTGTTCAATATATATATGGATGTTTGTATGAGCAAGATGAAAGCCAAAGTGAATGGTCTGGGGGTGAAGTTGAGGCTGAATGAAGCAAATTGATCTTTGGCGGCAAGTTTATTTGCGGATGACACTGTGTTGATGGCTGAGAGTGAAAGGGAGTTACAGAGAGTGGTGGACGAATTTCAGTCTGTGTGTAAACGAAGGAAACTGAAGGTAAATGTTGGTAAAAGTAAAGTGATGGTATTTGAGAGAGCAGAAACTGAAGTGATTGACTTTGCTACACCTTACAGAGTAGGAGTACCAACTGGGACGAAGTGTGAGATAACTCTGAGGGGTGAGATGATGGAGGAAGTGAAGGAGTTTAAGTACCTGGGTACAGTTATGTGTAAACATGGGAGTATGGAAGGAGAAATTAGGGAGAGAGCAATGAGGGGTAGACAGGTCATAGGATCACTGGGGAGGATTATGAAGGGTAGAAGTGTGAGTATGGAAGTGAAAAGGGGACTACGAAATAGTATAATCCTACCAATACTAACATATGCGTTGGAGACATGGACATGGAGTAGGGCTCATCAATCTAGAATAGGTACAGTGGAAATGAGTTACTTGAGAGGAGCATGTGGACTTACGGTGGGATGGAGAAAGTAATGAGTGTGTATGAGAGATGTGGTATGAGTGAGAAGGCAATTGGTATTGAATGCAGAGCGGTTGAGAGAGTGAAGCGTAATACATTGAGATGGTTTGGACATGTAGAGAGAATGCAAGGTGAGGAGTTTGTAAAGAAGGTGTATGGAAGTGAAGTTGTGGGACCAGGTGTGAGAGGTAGACCACCGGTTAGATGGCAGAACAGAGTGGAAGAGTATGTAAAGGAGAGAAACATGAGGGCCAGAGTAGGGCTTGACCAAGTAAGGAGGGAGTGTTGGAACAGGGAGAACTGGAGGCACTTCTGCCGTGGCCACCCCCTTGGAGGGAGTTCCCAGAGGGAATGAGGCATCAGAGCTATAGATAGATAGATAGATAGAAAACTCACCACCTCTTCAACACCAAAAACATCAGCCGTTGCAACAGGGAAACTGGGTAAGCTGACTGATGTTGTATGTATGCTTGAAGTTTGTGCAAGGTAACACAAACACCTTCTTCGCCCTTAATCCAGTCAACATCTGCTCAAGCTCTATCCTGAAATACAATGCCCTTATAAATATATATCAATTGAAAAAACAATATGGGACACATTTGCAGTAGTTTGAGATACAAATTCCTGGCCCCAGGATGCATATTTCCATTTTGTATACAAGGTCATCTTATCCCAGGCCAAAAGGCAGAGAAAAGTTAAGAAATGACACTTGGGTTGTAGCAATAAAATTATCCATAGGATACTCTTAAAAATCGTCTCATTATCTTTTCCAGCTCATTTTACTTATACAGTAGTGAGCGAATTTGTGGCCCTGGTCCCAGAAGCAGTTCTGCACAAGTTGCCTATTCTACATTATTGTTATATTTAATTACTAACATTGGTATTGAATATGGAGTGGTTAAGAGAGTGAAGCGTAATACATTGAGATGGTTTGGACATGTAGAGAGAATGCAAGTTGAGGAGTTTGTAAAGAAGGTGTATGGAAGTGAAGTTGTGGGACCTGGTGTGAGAGGCAGAACAGAGTGGAAGAGGATGTAAAGGAGAGAAGCATGAGGGGCAGGGGAGGGCTTGACCAAGTAAGGAGGGAGTGTTGGAACAGGGAGAACTGGAGGCACTTCGGCCGTGGCCACCCTCTTGGGGGCGTCAGAGCTATAGATAGATAGATAGGGAATAAAATAAGTTTCCATTTCTGTGGCTCTTCTTAAACCTTACAAATTTATGTAATTTCCACCCACCTAAAACCCAGGAATGACAACGCTCTCCAAGATTACCAGTAGTAGTAGTAGTAGTAGTAGTAGTTGTGGTGGTGGACGGTAGTGGTGTTGCTGGTAATACCGTCTCATTAGCAGATTAACTTGAGCACTGACCTTTCCTTTTCTTCAATAGTGCCGAGGGTTCAGCAGGTCTCGTGGCTATCTCATTCTGAGGGGTTACTGGCACCTCAGGAATTGTTGTACTAGAAACATGAGACATCTGAAGGCTATTTGTAAGAATATATGAGGTGTTGACGATGGCACAGTACCGGTATGATATGGAACCAACCTGTTACACCAAATGTAGGAAGTATGCCATTGAAAGTATTATCTTACAAATGGGTTGATCTTTGTTTTGATATGTTTCATTTATATGAAACTGCAGAGCATACTGTGTTACCATGGTTATTCTTATTTAACAAACAAAAATCCAAGATACTTTTTGTAAAATGGAGAGATTTTTTTAGACACTGTGCTCAACCAAAAATTAGTTCTGACTTATACTTACCGAGTTTCAGGAAGCTGTTCATGTTTCACTCTCTCCTTAAGAAAAATAAAGCATGTTATCACACATGAATTTCAAATTTGCTTAATCTAACTCTGGACATACAGTAGTTTGAGTAAAACAAAACACAATTTAAATATTCCAAGTTTGTTATCCTTGAATTGGTATTACAGACCCATAATTACTTCACACATATGGGAATGTACTGAGAGAAAAGGACTATCTATATATCAATAGCTCTGAGTCTTCACTTCCTCCATAAGTGGCCATAATAAAAGTGTCCAGTTCTCCCTGGTCCAACACTCCCTCCTCACTTCCATTTCCACTTAAGTTTCTCTCTGAACAAGTAGCTTTTGCTTCCTGCACACAGAAAGGACTTTTCATTAGCCTACCCACTACCGTAAATTCTCTTTTATTACAATCCAGCTCAATGCAATCACTATCAACACCCAAGTGTAAAATTTACTACTGTTATCAATAAAAGGCTGTACCAGACTTACTGAATATTTGGAGTGTTATGAGGTACTGACTTTCTCCATGCTCTCTTGACATCAGCACAAAGGTCATTAACCTGACATGAAAATTAAAATATTATGTACTGAACTATCATATGAAATCTAAAATAATACTGCAATACAACAAAGTTAGGCATTAACCTCTATATACTTGATCTATTTCTAATTATTTTGTACATAAAGGGCCCTGGGACCGTATACGAGAATTGGAGACTACCGATTCCTCCTGACAGTGCTATGTGTAGTGTTTCATGACAATGTTTAGAGACTCGATAACCTATATTTTTCTGACTACATCCTAGGGTCCTTAAAATTTATAACCATTACCCATTCCCTGTTTCTTAATAATTACTATAGGGTAGCTGTGTAAGTATTTAATCACTGTGTTATTATCAGATTACTTTCTGATGTTATAACTGCATGTTAAAATCACCACTGAACTGGTCATTGGATATAATATGATGGATATTTCTTCTGAAAGAAAGAGCACAGTAACAACACACTAATTGTGATGGATGTATATAGCAAGGCAAAACTGTGGTGCCATTTCAACAACAAGCTAATATGAGGCAGTGTAGTCTATTATGACAAATACAGTAAATGCACACAAATGAAGCAACTTTAAAAGGACAATGAACAAGAGATGGGGATTTTCCCTCTAAATTCCGTCAATATAGTTGTGGGTTGACTCAGTGTGGTGGTGAACCTGGGACACAGATGGCTGGACAGTCAACAAAAATTCAAACATGCTTTAAGCAGGGTACCGGCATATCACACAAGAGGCACAATTTTATAGCCAGTGTAACAAGGAGTTACATATTGACAAAGTTAAGGGGGTATTAACAGGGTTAGTAAATCTGGAGCAACTGATTCCTCCAAACTATATACAGTATTCCAAGCAGCAGGCCACCAATGTTTTGGTTTATCTGGTCCTGTTTCCTGGCATACCATGAATGAATCAAGGAGTTCTAATGTACCCGAAAGGCATTGCCCCATTTAAGCAAACGTAAGGAGCGGAGAAGCCTTTTCAATTTATATCATATTACAGTATGAATGTTAATGAGGGGAATCTTTTCAATATTACAGTATGAATGTTAATGAGGGGTATCTTTTCAAACACTCCCTAACATTTTTGGGTTTCAGAATTTGTTATAATATGTGGTTGTACGTGGAATGTTGCCTCTCGTCCCTCTCTCTCTAAAGCTGATTGTCTGTCTGTATGTTAAGGGGGTGATACACTTTTGATACATTGGAGTACCTTGATTCCTCCAAAGTATTTCTGGAGCCAGGACCAGATAAACAAAAGTAATGGTGGCCTGTTGTCTGGAATAGTTTGGAGGAAAAATTTACTCAGAATTTACGGTACCAGCTGTACAGTACTGCCCCCTGCCTCCTTTATCATGGTTTGTTATGTCAGTTGTAAAAAATTAAAGATTAAAACTCTACAAATTCTCTGACTTCCAAAGACCATATACAGTACAGTAGGTTAAAGTAATAATAATAGTAATAATAATAATAATAATAATAATAATAATAATAATAATAATAATAATAATAATAACAATAATAATAATAATAACAATAACAACAATAATAATAATAATAATAACAACAATAACAACAATAATAATAATAATAATAAAAAAAAAAAAAAAAAAAAAAAAAAAAGTAAAATAAGCTGATATCTAAAACAATATTATATTGATTTCTTAACAGTATCAGAAATATTAAAAACTTGCTTAAAAGGTTTGATATCTTGTGTCCAGAGTTTGGCTGTACTGTACCAAAAATGAGGTTGGATGGAAGGTAGAGTGTGAAACAATGAGATGCAGTATGTCCAGGGTTGGTGATGTACTCCAAAATATCCTCACTGTGGAAAATGTTTTGAAAAGTGAGATGATAAGTATCAATAAATTGTTAAGGGGAGATTCTTTGGTGGGTGATTTGGAAGATCTCTGATTCCTCCAAACTATGCCACAAAACAGATTCCCTCAAGGAGTCAATAGTACTAATAGAGCATCGGTTTCATGGCATAGCCTAGTTAAGAGGAAACTGTAGCCTTCCAATTTATCAACACGATAACCTCCCTTAACAAGCCCTAATTAAGGATAACACTAAATGAACCAGAAAAGAGTAATACTGTACACATAATGCTTAAAACATAACACCTCAAATGAACTAAGCTGACTTAGGTCAATTTAAAATCATGAACAAATGAGATACAAATAAGACTCTGGCAATGATTTTACTGACTGGATGGACTAAACAATATTTCACACCACATGAAAAATAATCTTTACAAATTCAATTTCAGATATATACTATAGATAATTATAAACAATGTGCTCCCAACCTATCACTGATGGGGAGAAGGTTAGATGCAAATTCCAGATTGTTAATATAGGTAAATATAGTACCGGTAACTGGAAGTGTGCTGGGAATACTGTATAACAGAGCCATTCAACCTACCATGAATCAGATTATTAATAAATACAGTAACAGGTAGAAGGCTGAAATACAGAATACTGTATATAACAAATTGTAAATAAATACAGTAACTAACAAGAAGAGTACTGTACTAGGAATACAGTATAATACATAACACAGTCCTTCAACCTACCATGAATCATTGTTAATAAATACAGTAACAGGTAGAAGGCTGAGAATACAGTATACTGTATATCCTACTTATAACACATTTCTTCAACCTACCATGAAAGATTGTTAATAAATAAATAATAAATACATGTACAGTACAATAAATATAACAGTCCTTCAACCTACCATGAATCTGCCAGTTTGATGCCAAGAATTTTGTGTAGATTTGGCCCAGATTTTCTAAGTTGTTCTGTGGCCAACAACAAACGTATAGCCAGGTTCCCTTTCTTCCTTGGGTTGAGAATGTCGTAGCTGTAAAACATGTCGTCGTCTCCCCTTGCTCAGGTAGGCTACTTATTATCTTGTCCTTAATTGCTCAGGTAGATTACTTATTATCTTGTACTTAATTGCTCAGATAGGCTACTTATTATCTTGTGCTCAGGTAGGCTACTATTATCTTGTCCTCAAATGTTTAAATATCTATTGTGGCTGTAATATGAATGGAGATCATATTAGTACTGGTAGTCATTAGGTCTCTGTAGTATGTATGATAATTATAGAGTAATATCCGGTTTACCTAACTTAATGTAATCTGAATCATGGCTACCTTTGGGATATAATTTAAGTGTTTTTTCAAGACCTAAGTAACGCACCTACTGTTCAAATTTAAGAGTCACTAAAGTGCATTTTTTTTTTTTTTTAAACCTATACTCATTAACAGACAACTCAAGATAGGGCCTATACCAATTTCCTTCCTGCTTAGCTAAAGGTTAAGTACAGAATCAAGTCTGAAAAAAAGAATATTAATATAAGTATAAACCTAACCGTAATGACTCGTTGTACACCGACACAATACAACAATACCCACACACTAGTTAGATATCTTGGTATTATTACAGAATATCTGGGTTTTTGGCTAGGATCGCGCAGTGTTACCACATCCGGCTAGGTCCCGGGAATTTGCCCCAGTCACTTTATGATCATTTATACTGGTTATATCCCGGTAGTTTGCCCAGGTTAGGTTCCGGTAGTTTGCCCAAGTTAGGTCCCTGTAGTCTGCTGTGGTCTAGGTTAGGTTAGGTCAGGTAAGGTCAGACTAATTTCCAAATTATGTTTGTAAAACGGGGCATCTCTGAGAGAAACATCATAGATGAAAAGTGTGTTAGAATGGTCCATAATAGTGGGTAATGATACTAAAATATATAATATAGTGAACCCAGTTCTTCTGTAAATTTATCGATATCTTACTAAACTGTACTTAGTTAATGATGAAGTATATACCTAAATGAAATACAAATAACATTAATATAAGTATAACCTAACCATAATGACACGTGGCACACATACATAATACAATACCCACCTGTTTATTGGTTCTTACTACTTAGATAATGATGAAGTATATACAGCATTAGAAACAAATCTGATAAAAACTCCAAAATCCAAAGATAAACTAACCAACGGTGAAAACTTGTTTGTAATTAACACTGTCATAACACAACACAACACCCATCCATTGGTTAGATAATAATTATACTGCATCTGTATTACCTTATTACTTAGCTAAAAATGAAGTATATACACCATGAATTAATATGTTTGAAAATAAAACTTAAAAAGAAAATTAAAATTAAATAAACTATATAACCATGACACACACGTTGTTTGTAGGGCCGTATTCAAGAACATTCGTGGTGTATACGATGGCGTGGTGGTACCGGTACGATGGCGGCCGGATTGTTAAACTCCACCTTCAGTTCAGTTGATGGGTGAGGAGTATTGCCTTTCCAACGACACTCCTCCTTTGTCTCGTTAATATAATTTTCTATATTTTCTTTTCCTTTATTTTATGTTAACCCTTGTGTTTTCCTTTCTTTTTCTCTTTTTTTCCAGATTTGAAATAGGTAGTCTTTTGTTACACTTATATTTTCATTAAATAGTAACTGTCCTAAAATATTATTTTCATTTTCTATATATGGTTGTTGTAAATTCACATATTTATTTCTTTCTTTCTGTAAAAATGGGCACCACAATATAAAATGCCTTGTATCCTCTATTTCTGCTTCACACAAGTCACATTTTACCTCACCTCCTATAAATCTTTTTCTGTCATTAAGTTTTAAATTATTTGTTCTACCCTTATATAATATTACTGATGCCATATCATTATCATTTATTCTTTCAGTTTTTATTTCTGTTTTAAATGTTTTGTAGATTTCCAAGCTCGGTTTTTCCATAACTTCCTCCTTCCATTGCTGTGTCCCATTTTTTATTTTTTTCCTTTATTTCTTTAACACTAGTTTCTTTGATTGACTTTCCTCCCAACTCAGTTTCTTTGATGAATGATTTTACCTTCTTCATCCATTGGTCTTTTCCACTTTCCATCTTTTCTTGCATTATTCTTTTTATTAATTGATTCTTCCCTTCTATTCCGTATTTTAGATATTTTATATAACCTTCTATAATTCTGCTCTGCATACTGGAGGCTCCTATTTCTCCTCTTAATGTTGCTACCTGAGCATATTTTGGTGCCCCTAGTATAAATCTATATACATTGTTTTCTATCTTTTGGAGCTCTTCTGTTTCAGTTTTTGTAAATTCCAATACATTTGATCCATATAGTACAGATGGTAGCACTACACTTTTCCAATGTTTTCCCTATTAGCATCTTATTTACGCTCTGTGCTATTATTGTATAGGTCATGTTTGCCATTTTTCTTGCCTTTTGTATTACTTGGTTTTTATGTATTCTGAAGCACTTTCTCTTGTAATTTATTGTAATTCACAGATATTTTATCTCATTTGTTATCATTATGTCTCTCAATTTTTCTGGTTTCTGTTTCATATTGAATATCAATATTTTGCTTTTCGATTTGTTTATGTCTAAGCCACATTCTTCTCCCACTTTTATTAAGCTGTCAATTGTTTTCTCAGCCTCTTCTATTGTTGTTGCCAGTAATAAGCCATCATCTGCGAAGAATAAAGTTACTAATTTCAAAATTTCATCCTTATAACCTACACACTCTTTTTCCAATCTATTTATTATATAATATGTTATCAGTTTAAATAATGTTGTTGAGCTTGTACATCCTTGTTTTATACCACTACTAATATTTATTTCTGTTCTATTTTCCTTTCCATATTCTAGTGTTGTTTTATCTCCAGTGTAATTATCCGCGATTATATCTATTACTGTTTCATGAACTTTGTACTCTTTTAACACTTCAATCATTTTCTTTCTATCTATAGAATCATATGCTTTTGCGAAGTCTACTGATACCACTATTAAGCTTTTCTTTTGCTCATATATTTTATCAATACAGTATTTCAGAATAAATAAGTTATTTTCTATTCTTCCTCCTGTTGTAAATCCATTTTGATTCTCTTTAATTTCATTGTTTATCTTTAATTGTTGTTCTATTTTATCCTTTGTTACAGTAGACATGAATATTTTATATGTTAGTTAATGCAATTGGTCTTAATTCATTAATTTTGGGTTTGTTGGCTTTGGGTAACATAAGTCCTTGATATTTTCCAATCCTTAGGTACTTTCCCAGTGTTTATAATTTCGTTAAAACACGTTGTCATAGTGCTCATTATCTTGTCGCTTGGTAGTAAAGTTTTGTATAATTCAGGCTTTAGTTTGTCTGGTCCAGCTGATTTTTTATTTTTTAATTTCTTTATATTTTCCTTCAGTTGTATAGTTGTTATTTTAGGTTTTTCCATATTTGTCATCTCTCTCTTTATTGGCAGTGCCATATCCATATGTTCCATCAATTGTTCTGCGATTATAATTGTTTGTTCATTTTGTTCTCCTTCATAGTTCATTGGTAGTTGTATAATAAAATTCCCTTCTCCATTTTCACTGTTTATAATTTTGAGTTCTTCATACTCATTTCGTTTCACCTCGTTCCACACCATATCTATTCTATTTGACTGTTTATTATATAGTGTATTCCAATATCTTTCCATCTCTATTTTGAGATGTTCCTCTTTTAATTCTTCTCCATTCTCATTGTATACCTTTATTTCCCCATTTTCTTTTCCATCCTTCTTTCTTAATTTATTGATATTTTCCCACATCTTTTTACTTGCATTTCCCCCTTGTGTAATTTCCCGGGTTATTTTTTCTTCATAAATACATACAGCCTTCTTTATTTCTAGTTGCACCTTTTTCTGTTGTTCAATATACAGTTCTTTATTCTTCTTGTGTTTTAGAGTTTCTTGTTAGTCTGTTATAATATTTTCTCTTTCTTATTCCTTCTCTAATACTCTCGTTAAACCAAGGTGCCTCCTTATTTTGTCCAGTCTTATCCGTTCTTCTTCTGTATATTGCTTTAAGTTTATTGTCCGCACTTTCCTTTATTATCTTATTAAATTCTTCCATGTTTGTAATGTCTTCTACTTCCATTCTTTGTTCTACTTCCTTCACATATTCTTTCACATTCTCCTCCTCTGTTTTATAATATGGTATCTCTTCCCACCTATTTTTATTGATTTTATCCACTCTCCCTTTGATTTTTAGTTTTATCTGTATCATGTTATGATCAGATAGATCAAATATTTCTCTTTCTTCATCTATATACATTTCCTCATACAAATCATAAAAGTTAGGTGTAACAAGTGCAAAGTCAATCACACTCTGTTGTTCATTTTTCTGCCATGTTACCTCTCCTATACAATCTAAGTCGTCATTTAACATTATCAAATTGTACTTTTCCATCCACTCTAATACTCTCCCCCCATTTCTATTTATAATTTGATTACCTTTAAATCCTACATGTCCATTATAGTCTCCCAGTATAATTGTTGCCTTATCATCCAGCCTACTTAAATGTGTTTCTATTTCTTGTTGTAGTTTTATTTCTCTCCTCATAATTCACAGAAAAATACACCACTATTATATTGGTTTCTTTTCCATAAATTCCCCCTTTGACATATAAGTAATCATTATTATAGTTTTCCATTTTCATGAACGTTATCCTTTCATTTCTCTTGTGTATTATCATTATTCCTCCTCCTTTCTTTTCTTTTTGTTATCTCATGCTTTCGTATACGTTCATATTGTTTATATGGATATTTCTTATTTTTAGCTGTGTTTCTGTTAATTAAACACATAACTGTGTTTTTATCAATTAATTCTTCTAACTCACTCATCTTTGCTTTTGTTAATCCTTGTATATTTATAAGTTTTATATGTATATTCTCCTCCTTCTCATTCTTGTTTTGTTTTTCATTTACCAAAAATTTCCTTTCACCAGTTTCCCTTTTCTTATAAACCATCCTCTCTCTCAGTTATCTCTTTTCTCTTTTAGCAGATTCCTTAGCTCTCTTTCCTTTTCCCTTTCCCTGAATGTTAGGTCTGGCACCTCAAACACTTTTTTGTACTCTGCTTTACTTCTGATAGCTTTACAAGTAGCGCTCTTGGTTTCCTTTCTTCTCCTTGCTCCGTTTGTTCCTTTCTTCCCAGTCTCACCGTCTCCACTATTTCAATATCGTCTACTTGCATTTCATTTGTAAAAATATCCATGCACACTACTTGGTCATTTTCTATCTGCTCTCTCCAATTCCTTGCTTCTTTCTCTTCTAGGTTATAGATCACTACATTTTTAATCCTTTTTTTCTTCTCCTCTCTTTCCTCCAGTATTTCTACTACTTTTTTTGTTATACTCTCTTGGAGATCCTCTCCCATTCTTTTCCACTTGTTGTTCACCTCCTCCAACTTTTTCTGCATCTTTTCCATATGTTCCTTAATTTTCCCCAGCTCCCTTTTCATATCATTATTCTCATACCTTTTCTCATTTTCCCCCTCTTCATTCCCCTCTCTAGCCTTCTTCTTCATGTCCTTCTCATAACTTTCCATCCTCACCATCGCCTTTTTATTCTCATCTTTGTTCTCACTTTCCTCCTCTACATTCCCCTCTCTAACCTTCTCCTTCATATCATTCTCATATTTTTCCATCCATACCACCGTCTTTTTATGCTCATCCTGCAATTCTTTCAACTCTTTTTTCATTTCCAGATTATCCTCTTCCAACTTCTTAACTCCCTCCAGTTTCTTTCTAACAGGTTTGTCGCAGCCCTTACAAAACCACAGACGTCCTGTTTCCCGCTCAAATTCTTTAAACAGCTCTTCTCCTATTTTCTCACATCTCTTATGAAACCATCCCTCACAATTATCACACTGGATCCCGTCATCTTCCCCTGTTACTATATCATTACATTGTTTACATACGTCCCGGTGTAACGGTCTGTTTTTCCCCCTGTATGAAATCCCCCCCGGGGAAATATGGCCCAGAATATATATTCCCCTGGGGGAATTTCGTTCCAGGATAATATTCCCCCCTCTGGTACAATATTCCCCCAACCCCACTCCTATTATAAGAGTATGGCTATGGCGACACCTGTAGTAACGACAACCTGCCACACAGGATAATTATCCTAATGACAAAACTACCATAACTTGTGATGTTTATAGATGAGGAAGGTTAGGTTAGGTTAGGTTAGGTTAGGTTTTAATTATCTTTCCGCAAAAGTAAGGCATTTTTGTCACTGAAATGCGAGGGGCCGCTAGTATTGACCCGTATGTACCCCGATCATAGAGACTACTATCCCGTCCCATATTTGACAGACTAGCAGGGCAGCCTCAGTTTGGGGGCCAATCGACGTAGATGCGCAGTGGGGTGACAGTTGACGAGCAGACCTGGTATTCTAGATCTTGGGTTAGGTTAGGTTTTAATTAGCTTTCCAATAAAGACTTCACGATTGTTTTATCTAAAACTACTTATGATTCAAACATAGGCAATAATGAAACAGTATCAGTAACCATGGAACATGATGGACGACATGGTTCAGCGTTATGCTGTGCTGCCTACATACTATCGGTGAGTACTTTGTCATATAAATTCAACACTTTAATACTACACAAGTACCAGTAAATTTCCAGACTACATAAATTAATACCATTCTGATGTAGAAAAAAATTCCTATGACTTTGCCAAACTTACCGTTGATTATGTAATTCATTAAAATAATTTCTATGTAGGGGGGGGGGGGGGAATGGCCTAGAGGGGGAAAATTATCCTAGGTCTGAAATTACCCCCGGGGGAATAACAGCCCGGGCTGTTATTCCCGGGGGGAATTTCAGTCAGGGGGGAAACATTTCCTGCTACACCGGGACTCCCGTCGATATGATGGTCTTGGTTTCTTCTTCTCATCTTCCTCACAGCTCGGGCACTTTTCCTCTTCATTTAATCTTCCCATAAATCCACATCTCTTGCACTCCTTTTTCTTTGCTCCTCTATCTCTTGAACTCATACTTCTATTACTATATCAACGTTAAGTTGCACAGCACCACAATACCAACACGTTCTATCAGTTTGAATCCTGTGAGAGGGACTCAGAGAGTTGCTCGCAGGGTTGCCAGATTCTGAACACAATATTATCGTACAGGGACCTCAAAATTATTGTTTTCATTACAAAATAATGGTACCGTTATTAAAGAAATATCGTACAAATTACCATACATTTTGAGATCTCACATCTATCCCTTGAGATAAATAAAACATACACTTTATGCATCACATCTAAATTTTATTAATATTGAGCAAATTCAACTAAATTATCTTTCAAAGATTAGTGTTTTATTGGAAATAAATCAAATAATCACATTTTAACACATACCATACCTCAATAGCAAATAACATATAGTAGGCCTCATCATCAGTTGAAAATGAAAAATCTTTTTAAAAGTAAAAATTTGAATATATGTATGTAATTAAAAATAACCATTCATATTTTAGACATAATAAGCTAAACCTCATTGCTTATCACTTTACTCAAAGGGCAGAATCTGATGTGTTACTGTATAGTTCCTTGGCTGCCAAGAGAGAATACATAATATAATTTGTTGGGATAAAGTTTTTACAGCATGATCCAGTAGATTTCATACACTCTGTTGCTAAGAGTGCCTCATTTACAGTTGCTGTCTTCAACCTATTACTTATCTTAGTTTTGAAAAGGTTAATTTTACTAAAAACTCTTTATGAAACTAAGTAACAGTTGTGTTTTTTTTTTCAACTCTTACAATATTCTATAGAACTATTTAATAAACATAGAAAATTATTGTACAAACCGTACGAAATATAGAAAATTATGGTACAAACCGTACGATAATGAGAAACACAATCGTACACACATCGTACAGAGGGGTACATAATCGTACATGTATGATAATTATCGTACGTCTGGCAACTCTGTGGGAAGGGGCCGCTTCAGTGTTTCCCCTTTAGGGTAAAATACCCCATTTTAGGGAAATTGGACCCTTGTTAGGGTAAAACCTAGGGTAATGCTAAAAAAGGCAAAATCTAGGGGAATTGGAGAATTTTTGGGGTATATTGCCTATTTTCTAGGGGATTTTGATAATTTAAATATCAGTTTCAATCTTAGTTTGAAGATGGGAGAAGTGGAATATTTGTGCAAGGGAAGTAGTAGACTTCCCCATTAAAATGGGGATATGTAGTAATTTTCTTTCATCACTGTTGCTCGCCGCTCGTGCTCTGTGCAAGAAAAGTAGGCCTACACATGTGAAGTCTAATATATAAGGTGTACCTACAAAAATGGAGAGAGTGTTGGACATCAGACCCTAAGTTCTCAGGATGGTTAAAAAAATCTCCAAGATCAACATCTCTTAGGCATCTAGCATATTGCAGTATATGTAACTCAGACATTCAATGTAGCAAATCAGACATTATGAGACACGCATCCAGTCAGAGGCACAAAAATCTTTCATTGCAGCATGCAAATAATTCATCTCTCGCCAGCTTCATACTCAGTAATGATATATTAGACAAGTCTGCCAAGAAAATTGAACTGAAACTTTGTGCCTTCTTAGCAGAAAATTACCTACCTATTTCATTGTGTGAACCCTTGTTGTTGTTAAAAAAAATTATTCCCTGATCAAAATGCCCTGAAAGATGTCTGTCTGGGAAAACAAAGGGCATCAAATGTCCTCCGTCAGGTCTTTGAGATACATCTGGTAAAGGATCTGTGTGAGCTTTTAAAAGAGAAAAAAAAGTTTTCAGTCATAATTGATGAAACGACAGACACGAGTACTACCAAACAGATTTTTTTTTTTTTTTTTTTCTTATATGTTCCAACACTGGACATAGGCTTCATCAAGCCCGTTACCATGGCCCAGGTCAACTGCTACTCACACACACACACACGTCACGACTTCCGAACTGGTACCCAGCCACAGAGGGAGGGAAGTGAGGGTAATTCCCAAATACTGCAGCTGTTATGGTACCAGCGAGGGTGTTTTACGACGTTCGGTGGCCTTATAGTTAGTGCCTCAAACTCAAATCGGGAGAGTAAATATTCTCAGGCCCTCACCTGAGAGGATCGATCTCCCGACCTCTAGGTTACGAGTCCAGAACACTAACCACTCGGCCACCTCCCCTACAATGAGCATTATAGTAGGCCTACAGTATTGGGATGATAATAAAATGCAAAATTCTTTCTTAGATCTTGTGAAGATTCATGACAGTTCTGCAGATGATCTGATTAAGGCCTTAAAACAGTCCCTGCAAAACAAACTGATTCCCTTAGAGAATATTGTGGCATTCTGTTCTGACACTACAAATGTCATGATGGGTGGGAGGCATTCTGTTGCTACCATTTTAAAAGATTTATTGCCAAATGTTATAATAGTAAAGTGTTCATGTCTTATGATTCATTTATGTGCATCCTATGCTTGCCTAAAATTACCCAAGTCCCTTGAAGATCTTTGCCGTAACATCTTTACACATTTTAGTTTAAGCTCAAAGCGGCAAGATACATTTAAAGAAGTCCAGGAATTTGTTGGTGTAGCTCCACACAAAATATTAGCTCCAGGGCAGACTAGGTGGCTATCATTGGAGATTTGTGTTAAACGCTTACTTGAACTATGGGAGGCACTTAAATTATACTTTACTGAGGTTGCCTTCACAGATCCAACTGACAGCAATGATGCAATTCTGAAAAGTCTGAACAACAAGTTTACCCTTTGCTTACTTGGAATTTTTGTCTCACAACCTTGCTCACTTCAACAGTTTCAACATACAATTTCAGTCTGAAACCCCCAATTCTTACTGCCTCAAAAAAGAAGTCTGCAAATTACTTAGAAGCTTACATGTTCAGATTTTATGAGCATACTATATGTCAAGAAGTGTGAAGTATCAGCACTTGATCCAGAACATCACTTATTTTTTTGCAAGCATGGCGACTCCTGATAACATATATTTAAGAATATCTGCTATGGAAATTATGAATGATTTGAAATCAAGTAGTACTCATGATGTGACAGTATTCTATGCAAACTGTATGAACTTTCTTATTGAATCTGTAAGACAGATACAAGCTCGGTTCAACCTTAATGAAGCAATCCATACTTTAGTGCAGTGTCTAGATCCCATGAATGCTGTCAATCTTAAACCAAAATCACTGGCATATATCTTTGAAGCAATACCGCAGCTTAATAAATCTGCAGAAAAAAAAGGGTTGATGAAGAATGGAGATCACATTGCTTCAACGAACAGCTTACTGGACGGACACCATGCTTGCAGTACTAGAATATTGTATTTAACCAAAAAAAATGTTGCCAACCTCCCTTGTTACCCAAATTTAAAAGTAGTTATTTCTGTTTTATTGTCATTGCCTTTTTCCAATGCAAGAGTAGAGAGATTTTTCAGTAAATACAACTTAACAAAGACTCCACGGAGAACGAGGCTAAAAAATGAAACCATATGTTGCTTAATGCACATGCTGTACTACCTTAGTAACTAAAACATGACTGCGGACACTTTAAGTATTGATGATAAAATTATTTCAGCACTCAGGGCAATAAAAAGTAATGCAACTTGTTCTGAAATCAGTAATTGATCATTTGATGGAACAGTACAATCTGTACCGATAGCAATGTCAGTGTATAATTATGTGCAACTTAAGAACCTTAATGGAATTGTGGCTATTTTAATTTTTTTTTTTTTTTGCATTTTGCATTATGAAATGAATGTTTTGTTATGCGGTGAAATTAATTTGTGGTTATTGCATTATGAGATACCCTACATTAAGATGTCATGTGTTATTATTCAGAAAATACTGTTAATCCTTTGTTTATGACTTCACATTAATTTATTTTGATGGTTTATCTGCAGAATATACATTTTTATGCCACTTTGTGAAACAAATTCCTAAAATAATCATCAGTTCTGCTCAAACTTACCGTAGTTTTAATGTATAGTCCGTATTATATGAATTTAGGGTAAATCATGCCAATGAGAATAGAAAATAAGAATAAGTGGATAAAAAGTCTGCTGGAGAACAGAAGATTAGAGAGAATAAGAGGGGTGGAAATAAGTAATGCAGAAATTAGTGATAGAGTGAAACAATGGGACACAAATAACTGGAAAAATGAATTACAAGAAAAAGAAAGTTTAAAATTGTATAGGGAGTGGAGAAAGGAAATTGGAGGGCAGGACGAAATCTACGAAAACAGTGAAGCATCAAGTATCATGTTCCGGTGCCGCACAAATAACCTAGGACTTGGAGACAGAAAAAGATTTCAAAACCTCCCAACAAGTTGTGTGATGTGTGGCGGTGAAATGGAAAATTTACCCCACTTTCTTCTCCATTGCCCAGCCTACAGCGAAGAAAGAAGAAAAAATCAAGTGCTACAACAACCGTTTGGCGAGGATGAAGACAGTGTTATAGGCAGTCTTTTGTTTGAAAATAATTCCATTGAGAAAAATAGAGAAACAGTATATAAATTCTGGAAAATAAGGGAGAATAAAATAAAAACCTTAGTGTAACAGAAAAATTAAAACTAGACCCAGACCACAAGAACTTATAATAGTGAACACATCAGGAAGTACCGATCAAAAGGCATAACTTCCGCCATCAACCTGAACCTGAACCTGAGGACGGGCCAGGCCGCCAGGGGCCCAGCCGCCCAGGACTCAGGAGAGTCACTCGTGTTGGAAATTTGGCGGGGCCGCTCATAGCTCCTCTTCGTTCGTTGTCCCCACGTGGAAGCACCTACCACCTCGTCACATTTCACCGCTGTTATTAAAGGTAATGACCGTTTTTTGTTCATTTTATATTACTTTTAATGAGTTTTGGGGTTAAACTAACTTCTATGTATCATTAAATAAGCCGATATTTACCTCCATTAGTCAAAATAATGTCTACCAAAACAACCGCATTGAGGTATTTGCCCCACAGTGTATTCAAATTTTTTATTATCCTATATTTATTAAGGTGGACCTATTATTAGTTTTTTATGCTTTTTTTGTTTTGTTAATAATGACAGAGCTCCAATAAAATTAACTTAACAGTATATAGTTGCCATATGGGAAGCCCTGATGTGGTAAAATTATATAAATATTCCCATTACTTTATAGCAGATTGTTAGAATATTAGGTCTAAAGTGATAAAATTCTACTATTGCATATGCAGAGGAAAATATGAAAAGAAAATTAGATTAAATAAGCTAACGTTAACTTTACTGGCTTTCCAGTATGCTAGTCCCAAGGATAAAATGGTAATTATGCAGCTTTGGGACACCCACTGATTGTTAAACATTGGTTATTTCTTACTTTACCATGTTACTTTAGGTTAGGTCTGATTTGGGTAGTGGTTGGTATTGTGTGATAGAAGACTCCTATCAGCGCCTATATTGATCCAATATTATTGAGTACATAATTTATTTACACAGAAAAAGACTCACAAATTGAAGAAGCATCAACTACAGAGAAGAAAACTATCAATCTTATTACAAGAAGTTGCAGCATTAATTATCTAAATTATTACCTATTTATTTACTTTATAAAGCATGTGAGGCATATAAATTTTCACACTTTTCTTATTACAATATGCTCTATTTCATCTTGTACTACAATATTTCTTAGTAACATTTCCGTCATAAATGCGTTATAACACTAATTACCTCTTATAAGTGTAGTGGGTGTCGTATTTTTCTGAGTCCAAATATTTCGTAAAATTGGCTTTTTCACACTTTTCTTATTAAAATATGCTCTATTTCATCTTGTACTACAATATTTCTTAGCATTTCCGTTATAAATGCGTTATAAGGCCACTCTCACGATTTCTAACCTTCAACGTGTTTGCAAGTCAACAAATATGGCTGCCATGGGCATTGAAATCAAAACATAGGTCAGCTGATCTATGAGCCCCACAGTGCGACCTGGTGGCACATTTTTTAACTTCAAGCCAAATCTAACCAATAAGTTTTTCACACAATTCTATCATCTCGTTATTGACCAATCATAGACCTACAACACGTAACTACTGTACGTCACTGAAACTTCAGTCTCTCCATTTATCTTGCCAGTACAACATTACTGTCTGTCTGTGGAGGAGGTATATCCTTGGCTCACCTGGTTAACTCACCTGGCTGCTTGGTTTTACGAATTTTTACTGGAGAAACACAGAAACTATACAAAAAAAAACACTTGTGCCTCTTATTGAAAAATAAATTAGTTCATGATCAGTTATAACTTATTGTTGGAAAGTTTAAAGTGCTTTGAATATAAGGTCATCCAGTCCACCTACCACCAATACAACTTGCCAGAATACAACACTACCACCTACTCTTCAACTCCACAAGAACCAGTACCTTCCACATAATTTGCTTCCAATTAAGGTAAATTGGTGTATGAAACAAGGGGTCTGATTTTGTCTTCCTAATTCTATAACAAATTGATGTTCTGGTTAAGACCGAAGGATGCCAAGGTTAGATCCCGAAGGATGCCATGATAAAGTCCCGAAGAATGCCAAGGTTAGGTCCCGAAGGATACCAAGGTTAGGTGCCGAAGTATGGCAAGGTTAGGTGCCGAAGTATGGCAAGGTTAGGTCCCGAAGGATGACAAGGTTAGGTGCCGAAGTATGCCATGGTTGGGTCCCGAAGAATGACAGGGTTAGGTTCCGAAGGATGACAAAGTTAGGTCTCGAAGGATGCCCCCTTCTAGGTTAGGTTAGGTCAGGTCAGGTCAGGAAAGGTCTTTTTAATTCTGTAATATCTCGATGCTATGGTTAAGACCGAAAGATGCCCGATCCAGGTTGGGTCAGAAAAAAGTTGGCTCGGGTTTTTAATTTTTCAATATTTACGCTCGTTGAAAACTGGAAAACCCGAGCCAAGTTTTGCCAAACTTGGCTCGGGTTTTCCAATTTTCCAGATTTATGCTTGTTGAAAATTGGAAAACCCGAGCCAACTTTTGCCGAAACTTGGCTCGGGTTTTCCACTTTTTGACATTTATGGCATGTCATGAGTGCAATCTAGAAAGGCAAATATACTATATTATGAGTTTTCCCCCCACCCAAAACCCCCAATTTCCCAGGCTCTCCCCCAAGATTGTTGGATGGGGGGGAGGGGGGCTATCTCCAAAACGAAGCATTTCCTAAAGAAGCGAAGGTCAACATCACTCAAATCACACTAAAACCTTCTAGGAATTATATATTTTTCCTATGAAATCCTGTTGTGGCAACTTGTAAAAATTTACTGAATAAGCCTATAATTAATAAAACAATTATTTTGTTACCAAGTTAGGTATTACCACTAGTCTAACCTAAATGTATGCTTAAGATGACAGTACTGTATTGTTATTTATAATGTCCATTTTCCAGTTTTCTGAAAGAATGAATTGGCAACTGCAGTTATTCGCTGATTGGGATGACCAAGAACGTCTGGATGCAGAGATTGATGCCTTCGCTGGTGCGAGACGTCGTCCCCGCAGAATTGTTACAGGTAATATGGTAGTACTTATAATGTGCTTCCAATTTATTAAATTATGTCTTCTTAAATAATATCTTGCTGTCAAACCATTGAAGGTTGTAATGACAGAATTAGTTTATCTTGGCTTGATGTCTAGCAAATTGCAGCTTGCTCAAAAACTTAATGATATTTGAATGTAAAGGCTGAATTTTAAGAGGAGGAACTCATTGATTGTTCAGCTTTCTTAACAACTGAAATGCTGTAATGAACTTTACCTCACCTAACCATGACAAAAATATTTTGCAGATCGGACGAATCCCTTCACATCAATGAGCGATGATGAATTTGTGGATCGATTTCGGCTGAGAAAGGTTTCTGCAGTTACTCTTCTTGAAGAAGTTAGAAATGAGCTTCCTGCTGCAGCTGATTTGAGAGGTAAATTTTCACATTCAGTACACTATATAGCCTACCGTATATAGCATTTATTAAAGTAAATGCTAATTTTTTTTTTTTTTTCGTCTAACCTACCTAATCTTAATTATTGTTTAATGGTAAGAAAAACGTTAATCCAACCATAATATCTGTGTTACAGTATTACTATTATAATTAATCAGAATGAGCATATGCTCATATACAGTATTACTTCCTTAATATGTGGTATTGATCTGTTCATAATTATCTGGCCCACGTACTGTATACTCTAATTAAATGTGGCCCTCTGGGGTAAATGACTTTGACAACCCTGGTATAGTACACTGCATTGTTTCTCAACAGGATGTCCAGTTCCACCTCACCTCCAGCTTCTGATTGCCATAAGATGTATGGCCACGGGCAGTCATCAGGTGACCATAGGGGACTGCCATGATGTGTCCCAAACCACAGTCAGCCAGTGCCTGAAGATTGTCTCCAGAGCAATTGCCAGTAGGAGTAGACATTATATATTGCCTCCTGCTGGCAATGACCTGCGGCAAACAATTCAGCAATTTTACAACATTGCTAGGATGCCAGGTGTAGTAGGGGTAATAGCTTGCACACATGTAGAAATTTTACGACCATCAGTTGAAAATTCAGAATCGTTTAGATGTAGGAAAGGATTCTTTTCATTAAATGTACAGGCGGTGTGTGGTCCAGATCTCCGTTTCCACAGTGTTGTAGCACGCTGGCCTGGGAGTGTCCACGACAGTAGAATCTTTCAAAATAGTAGGTTGTGTGCAGATTTAGAAGCTGGGTTGAATCCCAGGTATCACTTACTTGGTGATAATAGATATGCCCTTAAAACATACCTCCTTACTCCTGTGGCATCTCCGAGTGATGCTCATGAGGAAGCATATAATTTTTCTCATGCAGCAACCAGAAACACTATGGAACGGGCATTTGATGTACTTAAAAGGAGATTTAGTTATTTAGGAAAGAAAATTAGAACAGGGTTAGAAACCACACAAGCAATCATTGTTGCTTCCTTTGTACTGCACAATATAGCAGTGCAAACAAGACTTGTTTTACCTGAAGAGGGGGAAGTGCAAGAAATCCCTAACCATGCCTTGCAAAATGTTGAATTGCAGGTACACGGGCATAGAAACATGACAGGGAGGTTGAAGCGACAAAATATAATAAGGGAAAACTTTTAATATTTTTGACATTTTACCGTTTCCGACGTGCCACATCCGAGAAATCTCATTTGTCGTCGTCTTATTGTTATCATTTCCCTCTCCAAAATTTTTCTCATCACAAATATCGCATTTGTCATGTGAACTACATAAATATGGAAACTCCCAGCCTACTGTATAATAATAAAAAGACGAAATCAAGTGCATTATGTTTACTTCTTTACTGTGGGTTATGACATTTCTTAATGCGAGTGAGTAATTGTATTACACTACCCTTTCAATCTCCTGTTGTATTATGTGGATGTTCAAAATATGCCTTCATGTCCAACTTTTTGCTGTCAAGACTTGTGGTCAAACTGTCCAAGACTCAAACATCTGCACTAACCACCACACATCAACCTCCATCATTAAATTGTTCCACACTTGAGACAGCTTCTATATATATATATAAAAAAAAACTGATAGGTTCGTTGACATGCCTTTCCCATTCCTGTCCATTTTTAGGAGAAATAAACGTCATGTACTGCACAATATTTATTCATTTATTTATTTTTTGTTTTATATCTGACTAGGGTAGAGAGTGGGAGTGAACAATGTGTATGAAATGTTTAGGAAACCAGTAATGAGGACAGCAGCAGAGGTAGTGGGATACAAGACACAGAAGGGGGGCCAGAAAAGGAGTGCTTGGTGGTCAGAAGTGAAAGATGCAGTAGAGCAGAAAAGGAAGGCATATAGGAGAACATGTCGGAGGAAGTGGAGGAGAGAATATAATGTATGTAAGTGAAGAGTGAGAGTAGATGAGGAGTTTGGTAAGAAACAGTGAAGTTTAAAGAAAACAAGATTAATTATTCTGGAAGGAGGTAAAAAGAGAAGGAAAGTCTGGTAGCGTGAGAATGGAGAGAGGATGGAGTTACTGTGAGTGGAAGTGAAAGAAGTGTGGAAGAGGCATTTTGATGGTCTGATGAATGAGGGGAGAGCTATAGATAGATAGATAGTTTATAGCCAAATAGGTAACCCCATCTCTGCTGCCTTTGCCTATTGATATTAATTTCTTTTAATTTCTCGTTAAGAATTTCCTCATTTAATTTCTTGCTCTGCCGAGCTCCTTCTAGTTTTTCAAATGTTCCTTAGAGTCCTCAGAATTTGCAGTCCAGAGCACATACATCAAGAAAATTAGCTGCTTTGGAATTTTTTTTCTTCAAAATTTAAAGTACCCCCCTTGGTTCATAAAAAAAAGCATACCTTAAAGCAAGGCAATCTCACTGTGCTCCCAAAAACTCCACCACACAAACGAAACGTTTTTTCACTGCCCTACATCGCTTATTTAAGTATGGTGAGGTCTATTTGTCACACGAGTGATGTAAATATAGCCTTCAGATACACCTCCACCATTAAATCCATGTTAGTGAAAAGCAAATGTAGAACCCCTTCAGAAGCAGCAGGCATATATAAAATTCCATGCAAAGACTGTGAACTAGTTTATATAGGAGAGACTGGTCGTAACTTAGAAACTAGAATTAAGGAACACAAATATGCCACTAAAACTTGTAATGTAAATAATGCTATTTTCAACCATGTTTGTAATGCCAACCATAGAATTGATTGGCAAGGTAGCCATCTAATGTATAAAAGTAATTATTTTAGAAAACGTGTAAGATTATTGAATCAATGTGCATTGAAAAATACCACAATTTCAACCTTAGTGATGGAATGTATAAACTGGACCCAATAGGCGAGCCCACACTTTGAGTGATGTTGCCAAATGGTGATCTATT
This sequence comes from Petrolisthes cinctipes, assembly GCA_033782935.1. Taxonomy (NCBI): domain Eukaryota; kingdom Metazoa; phylum Arthropoda; class Malacostraca; order Decapoda; family Porcellanidae; genus Petrolisthes; species Petrolisthes cinctipes. The sequence continues at coordinate 169,478 of JAWQEG010000974.1, forward strand.
TTTTATTTGCGACCTTTTAAGTGCTGGACATGGGTAACTTAGTTAAATTTCATACCTTATTTTACACTAGAAAATTAGCGTTCTAGTTCACGACCTTTTACTTAAATGTATAAAAAAATACATACTTTTGTGTTTTCGCATAATATATGCTGAATATACTATATTTTTCATATAAATTAGTAAATAATAAAAGTCGAAATGTGTGCATTAAGCGGCTTTCATGAACTGCATGAGTATAACAGCCTACAAATATTAACAATTGTATTTAGCATGACCCATACCATGAAGCGGAAAATGTTGAAATGCCATATTTTCACATTTATTAGCATTAGAAATATGCATACCTTGCGCTGGCAAGCTCCGAAAATATTACCCTAGAATCGAGCCAGTTTTACCCTAAATTACTATGTATTACCCTAAAAATCGGCAACATCGTAACTTTGAATAATGTAATGCATTATTACACAGTCATTTAGGATCATATATAAGAAAAAACTAAAATAAATTCTATTTGTAAAGATCATCATGTTTATCAGTGAAAGAAAATAAACTTACGGTATCTGGATTATGCCCCAATACACTGTATTATGGATAATTTGGTGGGTTCAGCAAAATTGTAAAGCAACATAAATATGTAGCCTCAGTATTAATTAACTTTCAACTTTCTTTTCATGTCTACAACAGCTTTGAGTATTATTCTTAATTTTCGATAGATTTTGACATATAAAATATGTTTTGCCTATGAATTACCCTAAAATTACCCCAAATTAAGCCTTACCCTAAACACTACCCTAAAGAGGATCTAATTACCCTAGTTTAGGGTATTTTACCCTAAAATGGAAGCACTGGGTGCTGGGTTGGTTTGTTTACGTGTTGCTGCAGCAGCGGAGACCGTATCGTATGGACACCAATATATTATCAACATCTTATTGTGATTTAGTACTGTTACTATCATTGACGACGTAAAATGTAAAATATAATTATAAAAGGCCTGTATAAGTTTGTATATCATTCTAATTTTGTTATCTTTGCGTATAATCGGACTAAAAAGCCTCTTCTGAAATAATAGGATATATATTTTTATTCATGGCTGTATTCGTATGAAAATAAGTCCAAGATAAGTTAAAAATATGTAAAAAATATTGAATAAGTTATAATAAGTCGTTCCACAATAGGAAGCCCAATACAACTTTGCCCGACATAGGACATTTTTTCCAGCCTAGAAATCGCCATCAAAATGCCGTTTGGCAACTCGTATTAAAGTGTGGGCTCGCCTATAGGGGGTTCTCACTCAGCTGATCGGCGTGACGTCACGATGTAAGCATCCGCCATGTTGGTGGACTGGCAGGGTTGCCATTTGATATTTTTCATTACCAAATCAGGCCCAAATTAGTCATGAAAAATCTGTTTGGTAATGTATAAAATGATTTGGTATTGCATCTGAAAGGTGAATAGTCTGCTGTCTTGTAGATTAACTTACAGTACTACAAAACCTTCATCTACACAACATAGGCTGCTACTATTTTTAAGTGGAGATATTACTCCTATACCGGTATATCAAATGTCTTAGTATATATATATATATATATATAACTGAGGGTAAGAAATATATACATACAGTATAATTATATATTTCACTAAACGTACGATAACTCCATTTTTCTATTAGAAACACAGGGTGTTCTCGGTATTTGCGCTCATAGTTCTGAAACCTACCAATCAAATCTCGTCTATGCATTCATAAATATTGATCTGGTTAATGCAAATATTAATAGCATAACTGCATAAGATTTAAAAGATGGTAAGAGGGTGCAGTTGTTGAGCGAGTAGCAGCCAATGCGATTGTACAGATCGTGAATATGCTACCCGGTCATAGCCTATGTGACTATTTGATATCATCACCCAACCCTGAGTACAACTTCCAGTCCATGAAATGCCACAAAAGTTTAAAGGCACAACTTTTTTACCATTGGTTGAGATAAAGAAGTGATGGTATGACAAACATCAACACCAGCATCAACTTCGGCACCATGTGGACCTTCATACAGTTATTGTGAGAAGCACGGTATATATTTATCTTTATTTCTCTGCATAATTTTTATATCTGCCACTGAATAAGCTAACAATTTAAATTATTATCCCATATGGTTAACATAGAGGAGAATATTAATTCCAAACTAATCATTATTTTCCTGTAAGTATTAGGGTTTTCCCCAACCCAATACCCCCAATTTCTCCGGCTCTTCCCCAAGATTGTAGTAGGAGGAGAGGGGTTTGATGTTGGCTCCCTGGATATTCGGGAGAACCATAAATTCCTTCTCTTGATCAGCAGTTTCTCGTGTGCTTCTCCTTGGTTTCTTATCACCTTAGGGATCCGAAAGAAGGACAAACCAGGAAGTTTGTCTGTGTTAGAACATTTCACCATGCAGCAAAACCGTGACATTCTTAAATATCCCCTTAAAGGAAGTCTAACACTCGTCCAAATCAATGAAACGTGCTATTATAGACATAACCACTACCCTCTGCTTGTATACATAGAGGTAGACTACCAACATGGCCGCCGAGCGCACCGTGACGTCACATGAGAACTCCCTTATAGGAGTGGAAATGTCCCTTCCCTCACCACACACCTCACCTCACCCACACCCAGGTGACGCCGAAAGGGATTAGCACTTGACCTGCCCTCACCATGGAGCCTATTCTACATCCATGGCCCAGACCGACACCACCTTCTCCCCCCCACCCCACTGACACCACCTCCTCTCCCCCCTCCACAAACTGCATATAAGTTCAAGCCTTTGTATCTGTGTCATTCCTTTCCTCTCTATAGACCACTGAAGATGGTGGCAGTGTCCACCGAAACTGTTTGGATAAATATATTCTTTCAATCGACAAGAGTGGGTTTTATTCACCGAAGACTTGTATATGTATACCAGCCAAAGCACACACACACACTATAAAAAAAAAAAAAAATGCAAGTGATTTTTAGTAGGCTCTGAGTAGTACAGTCGGCGGCATAAGTCCTGTCGCCTCACTTGCTTCACCGAGGCACGCGATGTTCATAGACTCGAGATTAGTAGGTGTAGAAAACGTGTGTATTTCTCGAGTCCATGAACACTGCATGTCTCGGTGAAGCAGTTGAGGCGACAGGACTTCTGCCGCCGACTGTACATGTGGCCAGCTAAAGTAGTAAATATGTTTTTGTGGGCATAATTTGTCAACACGTGAAATTATTATTTTGCTACAATCTGCCCTTACCAAAGTGGTGCTGGACTCTTTCCCTAAACAGTTTTTCTGATGTAATACATATATCAATTACATCAGTGGTTCTCAACTGGTGGTCTATGGTGACTTTTTGGGTGGTCTACAGGACGTCCACTATATTTGGTAATAAACTGGAAATAAGTGCATAAAATTTATTGAATATTCAGTACGAAAATTTTTATCATGATAATTACGGTAACTGGCCATTCATTTTCATATATTATTCCTATTTAAGAAATATATTGGCAATCTTCAGGTTGAAGCTGCTAAGTAGCATTTCGAGTCACTAAGTTTCTAAATTTATTCAAAATTTTAAAAGGAATGTCCAAGATTCACGCAGCTATTCCTGGCCTTAGCCTAGCCTAATACATACTTTACCAGTCGATGTGACGAGCCTTCCTGTTCGATTCCTGTCAGCTGCCGTGCGGCTATATGTAACACTGTTGTAGTGCAGAGGCCACCGAACTGATCAGTTGATTAGTTGTGTTATTCGCCCTGCGCTGATTTATAGGTGTGGTGTACTTTGATTTTGTTTTAACTGTAAATTGTAGTAATCTAAAATTAATCAGGGAGGAAGAGTAGAACGGAGTGTGAAATATTTCTGGTCAGTTGTTATGCTGGTTCTGTCTATTAACGACAGTATGTTTTCATCGCTGTTAGTTTCTCTGTCTGTCTGTTTGTTTGTTTGGCTGTCTGTCTGTTAACTTGGTAACACAAAAACAAGAGGACAGATTTTGTTGAAACTTTTAGGAAAGGTTGAAACTGGGCCGATATTGATGAAATTTATAGGGGTCACATAGACTCATAGAGGGCTAGGACCAACCGTACAGATTTTGGAAAATATCGGAGAGAGCGTATTTCCGCCAAGTGGAATGGTCCACGATATTCTTTTAATTGGGCTGGTGGTCCATGGCCTGAAATGAGTTGAGAACCACTGCATTACATCATCAGATGGATGCACCAAGTTTTCTCTGTCCTTAAGTTTTACCAAGGAAAGAATATGTTTGTCAGTCTTGTCTGAGTTTCGGACAACAATGCATGGTTCACAGTACAAGGACTTCATTAATTTATATACAACAAATCCTGCTATATATACAACTATCTTATTTGTACACTGAGAGGTGAGACTGACTTGGAATATACACGTATTCAACATATTCACAAAAACATATTTCCTACTTTAGCTGGCCACATGTACGACTCAGAGCCTACTAAAAATCACTTGCGTTTGTTAATTAAGGCAGTTGGTGAAGCATATTTGCAGGTGAGATAATGCATATGAGGTCAAACAAATTACTAAGAAGTTGTATAATTATATCGACAGATATATACAAAACTTATACATTTCAGTGGCCAGTAAGGTATACATACAGTAATAGGTCAGTATTTTATAATTTTCTATTTATATTATTGTAAATATTGAAAAATGTGTGAATTGTATCTTATTAAAGAATAAAAAATTCATGTCATAAATAAAAATGAACAAACATCGTGAGGAATCTGGCTAAACCTTGTGGGTACTATGAGCCTTTCTTCATTAACAGAATTAGATAATATCCTAATTTTCAGAACCAGAATCATTGATTACCTGAAGTGAAACCTTATTTTTAATATTTCTAACACACTTTCTTGATACACTTAAAACTGGAACAGAATCCAATGGTATGTAGTTGCCTCGAACAATTGGCATGGCCAAGTAACCGATCATCCTAACTAGGGAGGCAAAATGAATAATGCAGTATTTAATGATGCATGTAATGCCAATTATAGTTACACTGGGAAGGAAGCCAACTCTTATACTGTACATGTCATGAAATCGGAAAAAGAAAAATAACTGAATTATCGTTATATATTCAAAACCATGACATTTTCAACCTAAGTGATGGATCTCACAAACGTAATCCCTCAATGAACTTCCTGATTAATAAATGGGTCCCTTCCTAAGTAACACACAAACACAGCCGTTTATTAATTTGTTTTGTGACCCTCCTTCACACGTGGACATATTTTACCACACCCAAATTGTACACACACATACACAAGCACGCGCACGCACACACAGACACACGATATACGTTGATAACTGCATGAAAAGTAACTGTTTTACTGTATAATATGTTATTTCTTCACTCTGTCCTGACCACTGAAGATAGTCGTAGTGTCCACCCAAACTGTTTAGTGACAATGTATTTCATTGTCTGCCGAATGTAGGAATTATTCACCTTTCGGGTGACACAGGTCAGGGCGAGATTAATAATCAAGGAGCGGCTGGCGAGCTTCTTGCCAATACCAATATGGCAGACCTGACTGCACTTTTCTGGCCGCGCGCCGTCTCCTCCTATTGTACCTCCCAAGACCAATAAGACTAACTTAGTCTTATTGGCCTTGGTACCTCCATGCATAAAACACTAATATTAGACTGGTGTAAACCATAGATATTCTATGGTTTACACCGGCCTAAGTAGCCTACTTTGTGGATCTCGGCCACACTCTACAGTATAACTCTACAATTGGGGCACAGTAGGGCTGACCTTATTCTCTGTGAATATTTGTTATCCCCCACAGGGCTAGAATTAAGATTGTTGTAGGATCTGGTCACTTTCTAGTGAATTTGATGAGATCTGCCCACATGGATTAAAAATCCACGTGAGGTGTACTGCAACCGGAGGCCCTTTTTTTTTTTTTTCCACTGCTGTGTGGACCGCCAGCACACGGGTGTGCATTTCCCTTTGCATACAGCAGTGTAAACTCCCTCCTCCTTATGGTCCCTTCAGGGCTGGTCTCGTGGCAGGTGTGTCCCCACTTGTAGCTCTTGTGGTAACGTGGACTTGGGCCCACAGCACTGGCTGTGGGATCAAAGACCTTCCCCCCAATCTCCCTGGCGGTCGGAGGCCCCCAGACTCCCTGGTCCAGTAAGCTCTGGTCCCTGGGATGTGCTTCGGTAGCCCAGGCATATATGGCCAGCCCCTCCTTTATTTTTTTTTTATTTTTTTTTTTCACTTCGACCAGAGTGTACCGGGGGTCTGTGGGGCAGGAGGCCATTCTTCCCCGGGAGAACATCAACAACTCTACAATTACATACACACACAGACCGGGATCCACAAAGCACTTAGGTCGGTGTAAACCATAGATATTATTATGGTTTATTTATTATTATTATTAATAGACACAAAGCTGGGAGAGAATGCAAGCATTCTATCAATCTGAGGACTCCAACCCCATGAATCCAACCTGATGAAAAGAAGACAGTGTAGAGAAAGAAAGATTAGCAGTTAGCTTAATATAAGCATATTAGCCCTACTCTTGAAGCGTGGCTAGCCAGTCCTACACCATCAAAGACCAAGGTCATTTCACAGAGACACCGACCTAGGGACAAACGATCGACTGTACTGACAGGTTCTACAGCACGGCAATACGTAAGCAAACCTATGGGAGTCCAATGCACCACGAGTGACACGAGCTGGAACATACAGAGGTGGCAGAGACGAGTGCTTTGTGGATCCCAGCCACACTCTACAATTACTTCTCCATAATGACTATTGCAAAGTTCATTAGGTGTTAATGAAAGGGAGATTCTATTGAGATTAAATTGGTGGGCTACTTATTCCTCCAAACTGTAGGCTACTACGAAACAGATCCCCTTTTATAGTACCATTGAGGGCGTCTGTTTTCTGGTATAGCTTGGAGGAATCAGTAGCCTTTCAATTTGCCAACAAGAGAATCTCCCCTTAAGTAACAATAACTAAACCAAACCAAATAATGCACAGTAATTAACCAGAAAAAAATTGGACCGTGACACTACTGTATACACACACACACACACACACACACACACACACACTCACAAAAGTTGGTTGTCAGCCTTATTTTCTAAAACGTTTATATATATATTTTTTTTTTACAGTATAGTGATGCGTAGTGTCAATATTGAGGGAGGGAGGCAGACATTTGGAACACTTACGAGACAAACATTGTGTGTGTGCACTTTGAACATTTACGAGACTAACATTATGTGTACGTGTGTGTGTCTGTGTGTGTAGAGGGCGGACACTGAACATTTATTGGACTAACAGTGTGTGTGTGTTGATGACGGACACTTAAAACACGGGACTAACAGTGTGAGACTAACATTGTGCGTGTGTTCTCACTATAGTAATAAATGGTAATGGTAACTGTCAACCTACTTTTGCACCAGCCCTGGATGGGACATAGAAATGAAGGTTTACATTGTCACTTTACCATTAATTAAAACAGTACTACACAGGTGTCACATCTCTGGAACATAAACTGAGAAATAGGTGTTTTGTTTGTTGTGATGATCATTCTGTTCCTTATACATCCTCCTGATCCATCACCACCAACCACCTACATATCCTTCCTTACCACATACATACATAAACCTTCTTTTTGACTTTCCTCTTATCCTTCTGTGTGACAGTTCTATCTTTATCATCCTCTTCCCAACACATCACCCTCAACACTCTTGTGCATACAACAGGGTCTATCACGACCTATACCAATAACTTACACTCGAGATATATATTTTCATTTATAGTATAATATTTTGTTGTATAAGGTATGCTGTGTGTGATCTCAGTACAGTACACTGGATACTGATAAAATAAGGTTGTAACTTGTTGACAAATTGTGGGAAGGATGGCTGGGAACTTTATATGTGTAGGGATGGTGGGAAATGAATACGAGTATTATTACTTAATATATATACTGTATTCTACATCAAAATATTATATCCTAACAATACAAACCAGTCCTCGGAAGAAACTTTACATAGTTTAACTAATTCTCTGACATAAAGTCATACATTCCTGTAATTATTTTGTAATTTTACGACTATATTGTGTTGAGAGGGAGGATTGTAACCTTGTAGGCTGGGGGAAGATGGGTTAATGTAGCAAGACTGACTGCCTTAATGACCCAAGGTATATTAGCCTCCTTGTAATGACCTACATAAGAGTCGATAGGCATAAAGCCCAAAATATTCTTCCCTTGTTGAGGAGAAGAGGCAAGTATAGCCTAATAGATTATCAGACCAAAGAGGACATATTTATTTCGTCTTATTAAGTTTTATTACAATTACAATGGTTTTGTGATGTTCTATAACGTACATAGAATCATATTTTCAATACAGAATGATAATGCCAGGCCTGTAGAAGAAAATATCGAGGAAATGTAGGGAAAATGTTGATGCTTGCAGGTAGCATTGGGTTGGGTCAAGTTTCCCTTCAGTATATGTCCAAGAGATTTTAATAATATATCGTCGTATATTTTTATAAGGGGCATGACATTATTCTTCTAAATATGCTTCCATGAACGTTATAGAACATCACGAAGACATTGCAATTGTGATAAAACTTATTAAGACGAAATAAATTAGGCCTCTTTGGTCCGATAATATATTAGGCTATCATCACCCGGTATACTTGTCTCTTCTCCCTCTCAACACAATAGTGGTAAAATTACAACAATTAATACAACCACACCCACTTCACACCACATCTTTTACACACTATACTCAAAACCTTCCTCACGACACTATACTGGTTACAACCACACCCACACAACCTCCACACAACACCACCACTGAACTTTAAAGCCATCACAGTACACACTGGTATATCAAACATAGCAATGTAATGGTATTATTATATACTTTTCCTACAAAGCTCACACACTGTCTAATATAACTTCTTCCTTATTCTTCTCCACCAGCTCCATATCTGTAGGTGTTAATAGTGCCCGTGGTGATGATGATGCTGTTGCTGGTAAGAGGAGGTAGGATTATCTACAGGGCTTGACAACAACAAAATCTGTGCCGGCTGTAAACAAAATCAACAGAGTGCAATAGTCAAGATATTTTTACATGTGGAAAAGCAGTAAATTGTATGTGTAATACATACATATGGTGCGAAGGTTCTTTTCAATGTTCCTGGCACGAACCGACACTTTCGTAGGCCTTCCAGACCTAGTTTTGTGGGTAGGAATGTCACTGCAGTACTGCCACCCTGACGAAATCAAGAAACCCATTTCCTCACAGACCGATGGCAAACACCAGATAAATTATCTATTTCTTTAGTTTGATGGCCTGCTTCCTATAAAACAACAATATTTACAATAGTGTCCTGTATTAACGGAATAAATGATGAAGACTTACTTCTCCATCTTAATAATAACACAATATTCCTCCATCCTGTACATAATGATTTTCGTAGTTTATATTATGACCATCTCATTCATTATTCTTGATGAAAAATACAATAATAATTTAGACGTCAAAATTTTCTATATTCACTAACGTAATCTCAGTGTTCTCAAATCAAATTATGTGTTTGTGGATTCTTTTAACCTACCGAAGTGCAATAATATACTTACTTTTTTAATTTTAACATACGCTCTATTCCTTCTACCTTACACCTTTTTACTGACCGTTTTATCTACATCTAACTCTGGTATGAAAATTGATATTTTTGCTTTAACAGAGACGAGACGTGACTACTATCCATTTCAGGGACTGTGAGTCATCGTTTTTCACAAATATCTTTCAAACTAATTAATTGATCGGAATGGTACTTTGACACAGTGTACAAGACACCTTCAGCAAATTTTTGGTAATATAGTTCATTGACAAATGGTGTTAGTAAAGGCGTTTACTCTTGACACACATGGCTTTGCCGAGCATCACCAACGTATGCATATGAACGTCCATTATCTCCCATCCCTTCACTCCCTACCTCCCTCTCCCTTCCCCCTCAACCATCATTCCTGGCCTCCCCGTCACCCTCCCTGTCCACTATTATGTTATAATAATTAATAGCTGATGTCATAAATATGTTGGTGTTCATTTAATTATTGTTATTGTATGTCCTGAAGTTATATAAACGGTAGTAGGCTAAAGAGAGTTTGACCGTCACCATATTCACTCAATATAATGTACCAACTATTACGATCTAATAATTCCTTTACCTCCCATATAGAGGTGTTTACTACAAGCAGGTAAGGTAAGGTATCATAGTTTATCTTACAAACCAGTATATTATAATCAACACTACATAGCCTACTAGGATGGTAAGGGAATTATGAAATCGTTTTCTCTCTCTCTCTCTCTCTCTCTCTCTCTCTCTCTCTCTCTCACACACACATTATAATCATAATAGGCCTAGGTGGAAAAGTTATGCAAACAATTAAGCATAAGCTTGTTGACTGGTTATGAATATATCACATCATTATAATACTTAATACATTATTGGCTAGAAGAGAGGGAGCCTAGGCCTACAAGAAAGAAGTCTCAAAGATTGTACGGTACACATCTTGCTGTTTACTCATTGGTTTAGGATATGTCACATTATTATAATATTAAATACATTATTGGCTAGAAGAGAGGTAGCCTAGGCCTACAAGGAAGAAGTCTCAAAGATTGTACGGTACACATCTTGCTGTTTACTCATTGGTTATGGTTATATCATTATAATAATTAATACATTATTGGTTGGAAGAGAGGTACAGGGACTATCCTTAGAGAGTGTAGGCCTACACATCTTGCTGCTTGTTGATTGGTTATGAATATGTCACGTCATTATAATCCTTAATAGGCTATAATATTGGCTAGAAGAGAGGTACAGGGAGGAGTCTCAAAGGTTGTACACATCTTACTGTTTACTCATTGGTTATGGATATGTCATATCATTATAATACTTAATACATTATTGGTTGGAAGAGAGGTACAGGGAGGAGTCTCAAAGGTTGTACACATCTTACTGTTTACTCATTGGTAGCCTAATGGATATAACCACAAAGACACTTATCACGTTTCAAGGTCAGGGTTATAAAAGAAGGGATGGTCAACTATAGATACCCTTTATTGTAGAAAGACACAGAGGTGAATGTATAGCTAGAAAGAATGGATCATATTAATCCTTATTGTAGAGGGATATAGAGGTGAATGTATGACGAGAAAGAGAGATATAGAGGGATATAGAGGCGTGTATGGCTATATAGAATGGACAATATTAATCCTTATTGTAGAGGGATATAGAGGCGTGTATGGCTATGTAGAATGGACAATATTAATCCTTATTGTAGAGGGATATTGAGGCGTGTATGGCTATGTAGAATGGACAATATTAATCCTTATTGTAGAGGGATATAGAGGCGTGTATGGCTATGTAGAATGGACAACATTAATCCTTATTGTAGAGGGATATAGAGGCGTGTATGGCTATATAGAATGGACAATATTAATCCTTATTGTAGAGGGATATAGAGGCGTGTATGGCTACAAGGACACATGTGACTTTTTAAGGTTATCCTATCGAGGCTGTAAAAATTGACATTAATTCAATGGACCATTTTGTCAGTGGGATTCCATAATAATAATATACGACAATTATTTCAATCTGATACTATTACAGAGTACTAAAAGTGTATACAAGTAAGTATTATAAGCCGATATTCCCCCAAATACTAACAATAATACTATTACAGAGTAATAAAAGTGTATACAAGTAAGTATTATTAGCCGATATTCCCCCAAATACTAACAATAATCATTGACATTCCTGCTGGTGGTACTGTACTTGACAACTCCATCCACCTCCCCCTTCCTCACTTTCTCCCCTTCCATCAAGTCATGTCGACAGTCGGCATGTTATGAAGATGCAACATATCCATACAAATCATTCCATTTCTCTCACATTGTACTTTTTACGTAAAATCTAAATGGACCATCATATTCAAGAGTTTTATGCACTAGAACACATGTTTTATTCTAAAATTACTTTCATAATTGTTGCAAATACCAGTGATAAGTAAAATGTTGTATAAACAGTAAGATTACATTCTCTGACTTATACTCACTGTAATTATTTTATTTGTTACCCTCCAAAGTGTTAATAATTGTATTATAGTTGTACAATTACTGCTTAATCCAATGATATAAATCAAATTTACCTATCTTATGTAATAGGTGCACTAAGTGAAGAAATATAAATACTTTTTGAAGGAGTAATGGTTGTTGATAATGTGTAAACAAATGCTACGTCCTCCAAACAGTAGCAGGAATGTGACCTGCTGTACCCATCCATGTGTTGACACAAATCACACACCATTTTATTATTACAATGGACTACAATTATCACTGACAATAACGTTATTATTATATACTGTATATTACTTTATTATATATTATATATTACTGTACCCATCCATGTGTTGACACAAATCACACACCATTTTATTATTACAATGGACTACAATTATCACTGACAATAACGTTATCATTATATACTGTATATTACTTTATTATATATTATGGTAAATAATCATATCAAATCAGTTTTATGTTCTATTATAATATAATATACGGTAGGTATATAAACAAGAATCCTCCAAAGATAATCCCCGTTTTGTTATGATGATATCATGTAGCCTACAGTCACTAACATTGGTTTAGTCTATTATAATATAATGTAATATAGGTATATAAATTAGTCTTCGTTGTTATATATATAATCATGTAGTCACTAACATTGGTTTAGTCTATTATAATATAATATAATATAGGTATATAAATTAGTCTTCGTTGTTATCCTATGTATATAATCATGTAGTCACTAACATTGGTTTAGTCTATTATAATATAATATAATATAGGTATATAAATTAGAAACTTCGGTGTTATATAATCATGTACAGTCACTAACATTCCTTTTGGTTCATTTTATAATAATTTATTTGTATCTAAGTAGTTTTTATAAGTTAAAATTATTGTATTTCAACATATACACATTTATATCACCACTTAATATTGACAATGTCAATAATATATTTAATATTAGAGTTTTGAGATCAAAGATGGAACCGAACTTTTCCGTGATAATCATGTTGCAACTTGATTGATCACGTGTCACTTTGATAAAATTAGCCTATTCAATGGTTTTTATTTACTTCATTATTCAAATCAAATGTATCTATATTATATAATTGGTATATGATTTTAAAAAATTCCCAATAGTTCAAGGTGATTGGTTGGTGGTCACGTTACTAAGTACTGTGTGAAGGTATATAAGGAAGTGTACAACATGTGTATTACGTCCACAGAGCTATACACATAGAGCGCTTAACCCCCCCCCCCCTGGCGTGTCACCACCGGAAGTGGGTTGGCGGCCATGATAAGTTGCCCTTCACCTCAACCCGCCAGCCCTGGTAGCTTATGCCAGGGTAAGATATTATTTCATTTATTCGGTCTTTCATTGATCAGTCACCTTCTTATAATATATATATATACAACGTACTTAATCTCTATTATGATAAGTATTTTATGTTCACATTGTTCAGTATAAATGTATGTATGTCACACTAGAGTAATATGTGTGTATATATGCATGTCACACTAGAATGTGTGTATGTATGTTTGTCACACTAGAGTAATATGTATTGTTACGGTGTGACATATCTTCACTATGTCACATCGTCATTATGTTTTAGTAGTGTCAACATCTTCACTATTTGTTAGAAGATGTCACTACTCTATATTGTTGATGTTATTGATGATATTGTATTGTAGTTCCAGGTTGTCTTTATAATATGATGTGAAAGATATGAAGATATTGTAGAAAATAAGAAAAGAAATAATAAGGAGAAGATAAAAGATAAATAAAGCTTTATGATTTTAAAGCTTTGGGTTTGATTGGCCCCTCTTCCTCCATATAATTAATCTGATTACGTGCCTCAGTCTACCCGGGGCTGGGGACGTAACAGAACCATACATAGAAAATAAGGAACACATCATTGGAAATTTACTATTCAATACAGAAATCTAGAAAAAGCGAAAGAAACACTTTATGAATTTTGGAAAGGAAGAGAAAAACGAAGGAAACTGAGTGAAAACTAACCAGGAATTAAAAGGGGAAAGCCGTTGGAAAGGTAACATTTCCCCGACGAACATCGCATCGCATCGCAACAACTATCTGCTACATAATAACACGTGAAGCATCCACACCATTTTCACCAAGAATATTCGATTAAAACCCCGACTAGTGAATAATTTAGCCTTACAAGATGGTGAAGATGAGTGTAGACAGCAAACAAAGGCTACAGTCTGTTATCAACATGGCTAAAACAGTATTTCATTGGGGTTTTATACCTACTGTACTATATCTTGGCTTCAAGCAAGGGGCAGATAAAGGTTCCCCGGAGATCACCTTTGGCAACATCATCTGGTGATTTGGTGACCAGTGCAGTGAATGTAACAACACACCGGCTGCCCCAACATGACTGGATGGAGGCAGTAACATCATCTCACCACACAGTACTACATCACCTCTAATATTGTTCTTTCATCCTCAAGACATGTCAGCCCTGTACATAGTCTATGACCAATAAAAAAAAATGAAAATGTAATAATGATAAAAATCAAATAAAACTCGTATACATTATTATGCCTGAAATAACCTGAGGACATTGAAGGAGCTGCAGTATTTGGTGTGTTAGATTTGTAAGTACATGATATAATGTGTACAGTCACTAAATTACCAGCTGAAGCATCAAATTAGAGGCAAGTAATGTTTACATTACACTTCAAAGTAAAGACACAGTATACTGTAGTATACAGTGCTGGTCAAGGAATTATGCCGCCGACGTATCTGGTGCACATATCACATTACAAGCCCTAGTTCTATTGTGGTAGGTTTTGGCGCGTTAAGTATGTCCGGCAGTGATGTGTGACTGGTGTCCTTGAAGGGAGGAAAAAAAGTTTCCCTTTCTCAGTTGCCTGAGGGATTTTTGAGGGGAATGTACTGTTCTCGCTCCGCTGATGTGTCACTCGTTTTTGTCCCCAAATTACTGCAGTTTCTGGCCCGAATTATCATTATGGGGAAGAAAAAGGACTTGACATTTGTCCAGATATCAAATATAGTGTCGCTTCATAAGGCAAAGCAGTCTGTGAAAGAAATTGCTAAAATTGTTGGAGTGAGTGATAGAACTGTGAAAAACTGGGTAGCAAAATTTAAAAGTAGCGGAGGGATTCAAACGCCTGCAAAGAAAAAGAGGCCAGGCATGGTTAAAAAGATCAATTTACGTACTCGTAACGTTATTAAATGGCAGGTTGATGCTGATCCTCACATCACATCACGGGTACTAAAGGAAAAAAACCCTCAATTGTTGGAAAATGTATCCCAAAGAACAGTTCGTCGATGCCTGCATGACGACATCGGTTACCGCAGGTGCCGTGCACGGACTAAACCCGACCTCAGTCATAACCAGATTAAGAATAGGGTAGCTTTTTGCCATAAATACAGTGCTTGGGATGTGTCTCTTTGGCGAAAGGTGTTATGGAGTGACGAGTCAATGTTTTGTATATCTGGTAATCAAGGTGGAGACATTTACCGGCGTCGAGGCAGTGACCCGTTAAACCCCAAGTACACAAAAAAGTGTGTCAAACATCCAGACAAAATTATGGTGTGGGGATGTTTTGGGTTTCATGGGGTAGGGGAATTAGTTGTATTGCCAAAAAACATAAGTATGAATAAAAACAATTACTCAGAGCTCCTCTGTGATCATCTTCCCAATTCGTTTGAGAGATGCCAAGCTGATTTTTTTATGCAAGATGGTGCCCAAGGATGTTACACAGTGGCTTCGTGACTGTCAAGTTAACTTCTTTGATGATTGGCCTGGCAACTCACCAGATTTGAATCCCATTGAAAATTTATGGGCATTGATAAAGCAAGAGTTGCTAGGGAAGGACACATCCTCACTACCCAAGCTGGAGGCAGCAATACGGGACGTGTGGCAAAACTTTAGGCCTGAATTTCTTCAAAATCTGGCAGAACCCAGATAAAAGAGATCCCAGAAAATAAAGCTTTAGTTCCTTAAAGCTTTGAGTCTACTTACTCCTCATCGAACAAAAAGCCTGATTACGTGCCTCAGCCGACCCGGGACTGGGGACGTAACAGTATGTATGTATAGGCCTATATGTCACACTAGAATAATATGTATGTATGTATGTCGCACTAGAGTAATATGTATGTATGTATGTACAGCCGTGGTCAAAAATAATCATCCATATAGGAGTAACTCACGTAAGATTTTGACAGCTTCCCTCTGTTCCTTAGCTGATAAACATTCCAATAAATAGGTATAGTGCCATCGTTTAATTTAATACAAACAGCTACACACTGCTTAAAACAATAAAATAATATGTGAACATGAAAACATTACACAGTAAATTGTTAAAGTTACCTATATATATGTGGATGATTATTATTGACCACGACTGTATGTATGTATGTCACACTAGAGTAATATGTATGTATGTATGTCACACTAGAGTAATATGTATGTATGTCACACTAGAATAATATGTATGTATGTCACACTATAGAAATATGTATGTCACACTAGAGTAGTATGTATGTATGTCACACTAGAGTAATATGTATGTATTTATGTCACACTAGAGTAATATGTATGTATGTCACACTAGAGTAATATGTATGTATGTATGTCACACTAGAGTAGTATGTATGTATGTATGTATGTCACACTAGAGTAATATGTATGTATGTATAAATGTCACACTAGAGTAATATGTATGTATGTATGTAAGGTAAGTGGAGGGAGAGGGAGACAGATTACAGTTATATATATTTGTCTTGTTTAATAAACCAGTTTAAGTTTAATTTCTTTGCATAATTTTCCCTATGGACATTATCTGAGCCTTGTTAATTGATTTAACAAAACCTGCATAATTAGATAACAAGATACAATGCTTTACAAATCAGGGAAATGTCAATAACTGTGGATAGAAACATACTATACAAGTACGTACGGGAGTTCAAAGCGCGCGCCAAAGGGCATTTCAAAATGGCCGCCGAGCAGGCTGACTGGCGACACTTCTCCCCATGGAGGTATAATATATTATATTATACCTCCATGCTCCTCCCCTATCTAATAACACAGGGTCGATCGCTCTATGTGTATAGCTCTGTGATTACGTCATTGTATATGCTACTGACACTTTGATATGGTGAAACATTATTTACTTTATTTTCAAATTACAATTGTCCGTGTATATTTAATATTGAATTGTTGCATTATTAACATAGAAATTAAAAGTTTTTGACCAAATTTAATAATATTATCGGTATTTAAAACATCAATGTTGTATTGACCAATCACAGTCCGACATTCATTTTCAAACTCTTGAACCTCATTGGTCAGACAAAAAATTATGAAAATTTAAAATTTAAATCCTTGCATCTGATTGGTTAAGGTGGTGATATGAAATTCCAAATATTTCAAGGTGATTGGTTGAGTCACGTGACTCTTTAGTACCTATATAAGTGCGCAGCGTGTATTACGTCATTACATACTGACATTTTGATATGGTGAGACATACATAAATGTACTCCCATTTCAATCTATGCAAACCTTACCATTTGACAACACCAACCAACATTAACAGGTAAGAACCATACAACTATAATTAAATAAACAATTATAGCAATTTAATATAATACTGTAAGAGGAATTAATAGAAAATAAGAATATAGTAATGAAAATGTCCAAGCATCTAGAACAATAGTTTTAACCAAGAGTACCAACATTATACCTATCATTAAATTAGTGATTAAAGTAATTTGATATAATAATATAACAAGAATTTATAGAAAATAATAATATAATAATGAAAATGTCCAAGCATCCAGAACAATAGTTTTAACCAAGAGTACCAACATTATACCTATCATTAAATTAGTTATTAAAGCAATTTGATATAATAATATAACAAGAATTTATAGAAAATAAGAATGAAAATAGCCAAGCGTCTAGAAGAATTTATACAAAATAAGAATATAGTAATGAAAATGTCCAAGCGTCTAGAACCATAGTTAACCAAGAGTATGTTTAACACCCAAACCTTATTGTTATATATATATATATATATATATATATATATATATATATATATTGTCTGTTAACGGCCCATCATATTTGATTAACGTAAAGTAAGAGAAAATAAGTAAATAGCCTATATGAATACGACATAAAGATTACTTAATAATAATTATTTACAATATCAATAAATAATATAATAGATAATATTTATAATAATTAACTATTATTGTGTTCCTTCACTATTAATACATACTGTAATTATATCACAAAGTTGTTCATTATATCTATTTGTATATTAATTGTTTTATATTCAACTGTTATAATTACAGTATATACCTCTTCACTACGAACTACAGTATTAATACATATTATCTACTTGTATATTAATTAATTATAATTATATACCTCTTTGTGTACAGTATTAATAAATATCACAGTTGTTCATTATAATCTACTTGTATATGAATTATTATTGTATACCTCTTCACTACTACAGCACAGTATTAATACAGAATTATCACACAGCTGTTCATTTTATCTACAGGTATATTAATTATAATTATATACCTCTACACTACTACAGTAATAATTCATATCACACAGCTGTTCATTATATTTACTTGTATATTAATTAATTATAATTATAAAGCTCTACACTACTACAGTATTAATACATATCACACAGCTGTTCATTATATTTTCTTGTACCGGTATATTAATTAATTATAATTATATACCTCTTCACTACTACAGTATTAATACATATCACACAGCTGTTCATTATATTTATTTGTATATTAATTAATGGTAGTTTTCTTTCACAGAATGGCTCTTCATTACAACAACACAAACAAGGAACTCCAGAAGCAGTTATTACTTCGGTCTTCTTTTGGGACACACGTCTTTGACATACATCCAAAACAAACAGTGACTGACATACGATCATTTATCAGTAAAGTTAATGATATATCCATTAATGATATTAGACTATATGCATCTGGAATACTATTGAATAATGATCATCAGCTTTTGTCAACTATTACCTCTGTTATTATTGACATTAATGTAACACTGAAGGGAGGTAAAGTACACGGCTCACTCTCCCGTGCTGGCAAGGTTAAAAACCAAACACCCAAAATACTAAAGAAAGACAAGAAGAAACCAAAGACAGGAAGAGCAAAGAAAAGAAAACAATATAATAAACGATTTACCAACCATGTACGGTATCTGATTAGTAATTAGTAAATATATAACAGGCTTCAACAATTAAAATATATAACAGGAAGAACCAAGAAAAGAAAACACTACAATAAACGATTTACCAACCATGTATCTGATTAGTAATAAGTAAATATATAACAGGCTTCAACAATTAAAATATATAACAGGAAGAACCAAGAAAAGAAAACAATGTAATAAACGATTTACCAACCATGTATCTGTGATCAGTAATAAGTACCGGTAAATATATAACAGGCTTCAACAATATAATAAATGACTTACGGTACCAACCATGTGTAAAGCAACAATTAATTATGACCCTCAGTGACACTCATATCCATCACCAGTTCAACCAACCACTTCTACCAAACCTCTTATCATATTGTATATCATATCTCCACATGTATTAATAAGAGTTCAATAATTCCACTCACCATTTTTATAACCATAGCCTCCACATAAAACCACTGTATGTATCCAAATATTTAATTGTAGCAGTACAGTAGCTCTGTAATATAACTTTGTATTGAGGACACATTAATTTTACTTTCAGTTTATAATGTTTTTATTTATAAACAACAAACCACTGTACAATAGATATCCAAATATTTAATAGTAGCAGTACAGTAGCTCTGTAATGCATTGAGGACACATTAATTTCTATTTGGTTTGTAATTATAATATTATTTTGTTTGGAGATGGATTGCATTTACTTTATATATTTTTGTTCTTAATGTAATTTGCTTGTTGAAATTGTATACTTAACCAAAAGAAGTTATTGTATTTATATAAAGGTGTTTTATTTTCATATCTAAAATAAAATTAGTTTTTTCAATCAAGATGTACTTATTCCTATAAGTCTATATACCAAATATGTAACAAGTGTTCGCTTTATTGCTTATTAAGACGGGAATAAAAAAATAATCCTATTTAATTGGAAAGTTTAAATAAATCTTAAAGAAGTGAAATTTTTGGAATGGCTATCATATTAAAATTGGAAGAAAAGTATTTCATGACATGACTTGACATAACATGACATGACATGGAATGGCTGGTTGCTGTTGACCGTCAATACTAAACCAAGATAACCTTTCCACTGTCACCACACCACCACGTCCCTAGACTCCAATATTAACACGTTACAGTACAGTAACTTGTCAATACAACACCAAGATAACCTTTCCACTGTCACCACACCACCACGTCCCTTGACTCCAATATCAACACGTTATAATACTATTGGAAAACCATAACACAGATAACACACCTCCGCTCACACCAATACGATTATTAGGGATCAATTTGGGTCCATAATATTATCAGACTCGTCAACACTTTACACCTAAGTTACTTAACGTTCCCACTAAACCACTCCCCTTGATTCCAATATTAACACATAATAAATACTGTTGGAAAACCATAATACAGATAACACACCTCCACTCACACCAATATGATAATTAGGGTTCAATTTGGGTCCATAACCATAATATAATATTATGAAATTTGTCAACTCTGTACCGACCGAACCTTGTCACCCTGTCACCAGTATTAACACATTAGGCTATAATACTGTTGGAAAACCATAACACAAGTAGGCCTAACACACATTCACTCACCATAAAATGACAATTATTGGTATAGTGAAACCAGTACAGCTGGTTGCTATAGAATAGGCCCCTTCACAAGCCCAGGCCCCGTGTAGGCATAATCTGGGTTGGAAGGGTCAATTCCGTGACGTTCATCAGAAGTAAATAAAATTCAAATCTGGCGCTGTACTGATAGTGGAGCCACCTGGTGGTGGTGAGGTGAGGTATTAAGCCCCTCCTCCGCTGAATACCGCTCGTCCACTCTGTCGCGGAACACATCTCAGTCAACATCTACGCTCCTCGCTGCTACGCTATGGTATTGTTTCACGTGTTCCTGCTAATATTTTCTTTTGTGTTCTAGTGGCTAGCCTGCTTTGGCAGATGTATCGTGTGTGTATTCTAGGAGGGTTTTAGGTGTGTATGGGGGTTTTTTCTTCGTTAGGACTTAGTTCTTTTTTCCTTAGCGAAGGGGGGTTTTTCAGCCCCTTTGTTCGGAGTTTTTCTCCGTTTTTCCCCCCTTTCACCTTTCCTCCTGCCACTAGTACATTCTTCGTGTGTATTTTATCGGGGTTTCTGGGGTTTTTAGCGAGGTTAGTGGGCGCCACGTGGGACTTCACCCCACGTGGTGAGCACATGGGGTCTTTGCAGCCCTTCCTCTTGCCTTCCCCGATTATTATGTGTCCCCTCTCGGTAAAGGGGAGTGAGAATTGTGCTCTGGTTCTCTCTTCCTCTCCCAGGCCGGGGTTTTTTATTTAATTTTGGGTGTTTTTCCAATATTTGTAGCCTGGAGTGTTTCTTCTCAGGCTAGCTTGTTGGGGGCTACTTTTCGGGGTTTTTTCCCCTTCCCTGTCCTGCCTCCCTTCCTCCTGCCACTAGTACACGTCATTTAGTGTATTTTTCCTCGGGGTTTTTTGGTGTTAGCGAGGTTTTTTCCTCCCCACGTGGGGCTCTTTCCTCCCCACGTGGTGCGGGGGTAGGACTACTTAGCCCCTTATCGTTGTTTCCCCCGAGTGTGGTTTAGTGTTACGTGGGGTGGGGGGAGCGAGGATTGTGCCAGGTTCTCGTTTCCCCTTCCCAGCGTATTTTTGGGGTTTTTTCTGGTGTCTTCCCAGTTTGTTTGTTACCCTGGGAATTGCCCATCAGGCTGTCTGTGCCTCTCCTTTGGGGCCTGCAGACCAGAGGTTCTTTCTCAGCCCCCGCGGGGGAGGGGGGGGGTGGTTTCCCGGGTTGGTGCGTGTGGGGTTTTTTGTTTGGGGTTCGTTCCCGGGTCCGAGGGGGCTTGCTATCCCCCTCTGCCCGTGTCCTATTATTTTTGTTTGTGTCTTTGTACGCATGGCTTCACGTGTTAACCCCTTTTTTGTGAGTTTTTCTCCCGCAGTCTGGCCACCAGCATCGTTCGCCCCACGCACCCTGCTTCACCCCCTAGGCTTGCGACCCTTTGGTGTGTAGTGTGGAAGGCTGTATGTTGTGGTTTTCTCTGCACATGGTGCGAACACGTGTGCGTGTTTAGCCCCTTGTGTGGGGATTTTCCCCGTGTGTGTGTTGATTGGTGTGTGCGCTCACGCTGTGACTGTCTTCCCCCGTGTGCGGTGAGTACTTGTTTGGGTTTTTTCTCCTCGGGGTTTTTAACCCTGTGGGGAGTGAGGTTTTTTATTTTGCACGTGTCCCTTCTACTCTGTGTCTTGGGACCTCTGCACCTTTTTGGTGTTTTTCCTTGTCAGCTCTTTTAGTGTCTTAGGATATTATTCTGATAATGTTGCCTGCACTTCTGTAGCTGCCTTACCAAGCAACGTTTTACTCACTACACCTGCTTGACTTCTTGCTACTACTGTACTGTTCTTGTCTGCCTTGTAGCATTCTTCTTCGTGCAGTACTGTTTTTTCAACATTCAGTACCTTCTCACATTTCAGTACAGTTTTTTATAGTTATGCGGTAGGGTAGTAAGACTTTCTATCTTTCTTCTTACATAACTCTTACTTTGTGCTTGCCCTTATTGGGGGTAAGAGAAGCTTATTACTTTCTGGTAGAGTAAAAGTCCCTCCTTTTAAACCCTCTCCCCCCTTGGGTTTCCTAGGGTCTACTCTCGGCTTTTGGGGACCGTGTTTGCGGGGTTTTTTCCCCAGCAGTGTGGGGGTGAGTATGGGTGGTTTAGTGTTTTGCCTTGGGAGTTAGTGTTTTCCTCCCTCGGGGTGTTTTGTGTTTTTCCATGTGTGTACACGTGGGTTCACGTGTTAACCCCCTTATTTCTCCCGCAGTCCACTTGTGCCTTGTGTGCTTCTTCTGGCTGCACCGTGAGGTTGTTCCTCGACGTGCATCACCACTGTTCACCCCGCACATGCTTCTGCACTCCCAGGAGTACGTTCCTGCTACGTGCCTCTCGAGGTCACAGAGGATCTAACTCCTAGCACTCCTCCGAGTCCCCATCGCCTTCCCTGGATGGTTCTGTGCCTCCCTTCCATGGTTTCCCACCATTCCCGGAAGCGAGCCAGACCACCACGCTGGCCCCCCTGGCTACCTGACCGGTACCAGGACCCAGCAGGGAAGCTGCTTCGTCTCCCCCTTGGGCGAGCTCCTCGAGCCGCTCTCGGGGGTGCAAGCACGAGTCCAGGAGGAGGTCTCGCCCTCAGGTCCACAGGGTTTCGGGTCCCTAGCACCCCGAGAGGCCTCCTCTCTTTCCTTTAGTCGGCTCTGATAACCCCCCCGAGGTTTCCACCTCAGCAGGGGGGGGTCAGACCGTCGGGCTGCACCCCTGGTCACCTCCCAGGTACCAGGGCCCAGCAAGGAAAGGCTCCTTCTCCCACGCGGACGCGCTCAAAGAGCCGCTCCCGAGGGAGCAAGTGTAGCACCAAATGCAGGTCCTCCTCAGCTAAGGACCCGGTGGGTACCGACTGACGAACCTGCAGGTCCCTGCCAACTAGGCTCCGACCACAGCCGAGGGACCTACCCATGCACAACCTAGTACCAAAGAGCAGGTCCCTCTCAGCCAAGGACCCGGTAGGGTACTAACTGTCAAACCTGCTAGGACCTGGCCAGCTAGGGGGCTACCCAGGCACAACCTAGTGCCAAGAACAGGACCTTTTCAGCCCAGGACCCGGGGGGGTACTAACGGGCAAGCCTGCTAGGACCTAACTAGCTAGGCTCCTACTACAGCCTAGGGTGCTACCCATGCACGACCTAGTGCCAACAACAGGACCCACTCAGCCAAGGACCCGGTAGGGTCCCGACTGATAAACCTGTTAAGACCTGGCCAGCTAGGGTTCTACCCATGCACATCCTAGGGCCAAGAGCAGGACCCGCTCAGCCAAGGACCCGGTAGGGTACTGACTGACAAGCCTGCGAGGACCTGGCCAGCCAGTCTCCTCCACTATCTAGGGGCTGCCTATGCACAACCTAGCACCAATAGCAGGACCCGCTCAACCAACAACCCGGGAGGGTACTGACTGAGAGGCCTGCTGGGATCTAGCCAGCTAGGCTTCGACCACAGCCAAGGTTCTACCTGTGCACAACCTAGGGGCTACCTCGGGCTCAGCCAAGGCGCTACCTATGCACAACCTAGGGCACTACCTGGGGCTCAACCTAGTGCGACATGGTCCTCAGCCTAGGGGCTACCTGGACCTGAACCTAGTGGCTACCTGGACCTGAACCTAGTGGCTAGCTGGACCTGAACCTGGGGTCCCAGCCTAGGGGGTACCTGGGACTCAGCCTACGGCAGCTAGTTCATGAGGGTTTGTAACACACGGCCTCTTTGCCGCGTGAGGGAAATAGGAGAGCGAATGCGATAACGTTTCAAAACGTTTCTCAGAACTGTAACAACACTCAAACTCGGAGGTTTTTCCAGTCACTGGCCTCCCTGACAGTGACGTTTTTACGTCCCTCTTTTCCCGTAATGATTCGCAGGTGGTCACCAGGGTTCTCCGAAACGTGAATCATTCTTTACCAAGAACGAGACACCCTACCCTGTGCTGACGTAGGTTTTCAATGGAGGTATGTCTTCCAGCGGTGGGGCAACTGTGGGTCCCCCATATTTTCCCACAGGTAACTGCTTGACCTACCAGTCTTCTGTTCTGCTTGGTTGGAAGGTTTTCAAAGTAGTTCCTCACCTCTCGGTGGTCCTTACCAAATTCGAACAAACCATTGATTAACTATACGGCTCCGGTTGTTGCCTACCGTCCTACCAAGCTGCACATGTCACTCTTGGTGTCAGGTCCAAGCTCTCAAGGATGATATTACAGCTACCCTAGTCCTCGCCTCGGATCACCTGTTTTGTATCCCCATAACAGGGGGACATGGAGCAGCAAGATTTGTGTCTTGTACACCATACTCACTCAATGGGGGCTTCTTAACTACGTCCTTAACCTTTCGTCGCACGCATTCCACTTAGGGGATGGGGGCGAGGGGATATTTGGGCTTCAGCTTTCCCTGGTCGATGCCTTGTATTAGTGCTCAGGACGGTCCTGGCGTTACACTCTCGACACTGTCCCAGACAGCCTCGTGAGATTTAAGGTTCGCCTCATTCCCTAGTGGGGGAGCCGGCCGATTATGTGCCACCCCACAGCCCCACTATTGCAACGGTACCCGTTCCTGAACCCGCCCTTCTCACCTTCCCTGCCGCGTCGCCGGTAGGGGACTCGAGTCCACCTGGGGATTTTGGAGCCGTTCCCGTTCCCCCAATCTCTCTGGGTCTCGAGTCCCCGGGGGGCACCCTGGCGGAGGAGCTGGCTGCCTCTCCTCCCCCTTTCCCGTCGCCTCATCCTGTGGACGACGGGTACCTTCCCTACTCTTGGGCCTTTCTTCCTTCGTCCTGAACTCACTCTTCAGAGGAGGTCAGACGGGTGCGTAGTCTCCCGATCCTTCTCAACCAGAGGTTTGGGTGAGGAGGCACGACGGGCTAGTGAAGCGGGAACCGGACGAACTTTTTGGTTTGTCCGTAGGCCACGCGCCCTTCCCCACCTACCATGGTGGAGGCGGCGGGACCCGTTCCTGGACCTGCTCTATCCGAGTCCCCGCGGGGAGCGGGTACGGGATCTGGGGGGGGGGGCGGGACATCCACCTCATCCTTCAAGACGAGGTATCTGTTCCACTCGCTCTCCCTCACCCCCTGGGTTGCAATGGGGACTCCTCCCACCTTACCACAGGGTCCCCGTGGGAGACAGAAAAGGGGGAGGGTACGCCCGAATGGAAAAGGTCGGACGACTTACCTTCTGTCACCAGACATCCCTTACGTCATCTCCATTCTGTACACTCTCATGTTTAGAACATCTTGGGGTTTCTTTTCTCCTCTCGGGATATTTTACCCGAACCTAGGCCATAGCCTAGGTTCGGAGGACCCTAACAACAAAAATGGGGGGGGGGGGTCCTCGACCCCCTGGCCCATCCCCTCGAGGGTGTCTTTAAAGACTTACGACTTGTAACACTTTCTGGTTTTAACCGAAAGTTGTCCGGATATAATGATAATAAATTATATGCGTAACAACCCTTCCACAGCAGCTACCACCCTAGCTTTGGGAAATCGCTTTACGATGGTCGGCCACCTCCACTGTTCGCCTCACGCACCTTGCTTCACGCCCAAGGGTTACGACCCTTTGGCGCGCGGTGTGTGCCGCCCCGGGGCTGAGCTGTGTCGGGAGACACCCGCCTCTGCCCGCACCCAAAACTCCCCCGCCCTTGCCTCCTTTCGTAACACGGGGACTAGGGCCTGGAGAATGGCGGGCCCAGACTCCCTCCTGGCCCTTCACTGCGTCCTTTTCCTACCTGACCTTCAAAGGGGTTCCTCTGGAGGGTTTGTCACCTCCTCCAGAAAGCTCTCTTCCTGCTCGCCTTAGCTACAGGGTACAGGGCCTCTCAGTTGGCAGCCCTTACCCGTCACACAGCCTTTTCATCTGTAAGCCCTAACCTTACTTCTTTAACTATCCCCCCCTCTCCCGCTTTCCTGGCTAAGAACGAGCAGGCTGACGACAGGATTGGCCCTCTCGCAGTACCCTCGTCCCTGAGGGCTGGAAGTTTCCACCCCCTCTGGCCAGTCCACGCGTTTCTACATACGTGGAGGCAACGAGAGGGGCTTCTCCGGACCACCTCTTCTACAACTCTAGGTCCGGTAACCCTCTTTTCCCTAGGTCAATCGGATGGGTGACTGGATATATATATTAAACACAGGATTACTGCATCCTTGTGTCCTCCTTCATCCTCTCGGGATCGCATGACCTGAGCCGGGTCCATAGCCCTAGCTCAGAGGACTTTAATAACAAAGGGGGGGGGGGGGTGGGGGGGGGGGGCCGGGGGCACCCCCCTCTCCTGTACCTGACCCCTCGAGTCTGCCTATATAGACTTTAGTTGGTTAACAATTCTGGTCTATAACAGAATAGTCTACGGTATATACTAAAATAAATCACATTGTTACGGAATTCTTGTGTATTTATTTTCCAAACAATTACTTTACTACGATGAGTGACAGGAGATATTATTACACAAGATATCTGGATCCTAGTGTCCTCCTTCATCCCCTCGGGATCACATTACCTGAGCGAGGGCCATAGCCCTAACTCAGAAGACTTGAATAAGGGGGGGGGGGGGTTGCCATGGGCACCTCCCCCCCTCCTCTCCTAGGCCCGAACCCTCGAGTCTACCTATAAAGACTTTATGTGTAACAATTCTGATCTATAACAGAATGGTCTACGGTTATATGGTATAAGCTACTTCTCCCCCACCACGGCTATTCACCTAGCCAGTGTCGGGAGGGGCGTTAGCTGCTTCCTCACCGGGCTCGGTTACCTTTCCTGCCCTCCGCTCTCAACCACTCTTAACTAGCACGTGATTGCCTCCACCTCACCTCCCACCTACCGCATCGCATGCTTAGCAACCAGCTGTACTGGTTTCACTATACCAATAATAGTGCATTTGTCGCGGCTTCTAGCCGCTTAAATTGTATTTATTGGTTTGTGAAACCAGTACAGCTTCTACTGTCCCACCCACCTCCCGATGCGGCAGGCACTCACTTCTTTCTCATTGGAGTGGACGAGCGGTATTCAGCGGAGGAGGGGCTTAATACCTCACCTCACCACCACCAGGTGGCTCCACTATCAGTACAGCGCCAGATTTGAATTTTATTTACTTCTGATGAACGTCACGGAATTGACCCTTCCAACCCAGATTATGCCTACACGGGGCCTGGGCTTGTGAAGGGGCCTATTCTATAGCAACCAGCTGTACTGGTTTCACAAACCAATAAATACAATTTAAGCGGCTAGAAGCCGCGACAAATGCACAATTATTAGGGTCCATAATAATATCAAATTTGTCAACTCTATACCGACCGAACCTTGTCACCCTATCACCAGTATTAATTAACACATTAGGCTATAGGCCTAATACTGTTGGAAAACCATAGCCTAACACAAGAAATACACATCCATTCACAATAAAATGACAATTATTAGGTCCATAATAATATCAAATTTGTCAACTCTATACCGACCGAACCTTGTCACCCTGTCACCAGTATTAATTAACACATTAGGCTATAATACTGTTGGAAAACCATACCGGTAACACAAGTAACACACATCCACTGAGTCCACTCACCAAAAAATGACAAATAATATCTATAAAAATATCAAATATGTCAACACTGTACACGTACTATTGACCACAACAATTCCTACACACACTGTTGTTTTCGAGGGTTTACAACATAGAAATAATGTAAGACTATGTAACTGCAATACAACATTATTATTAGGTTTATTGTATTGTAATCACCGAGTTATTTGGTATAACATTCATTGCAATACTTCCAGAATAATTACCTCTCTTTCCATATAACCTGTGTAAGAATTCCTATGACAAACTGTACGTACATAAGTAGTTCATTAACCAAATTATAACATTATATTGGTTCCAACCCTTTTTTTCCCCTGGACTATCGTCCTTATGGTTGGTCATTATAAGGCCATTATTATATTTTATTTATATTGGTTCCCGCCAAATATCACAACATTAAACCAAATATTACTATTATTATATAGCCTATACCGGTATTATCAATTATTAAAAATAGATTTATTTAATGTTCTCACGCTCATTAAATCTTTAATTAAAACAATAAGTTGACCCCAAACACAATTTTATACTGTTACTATAAAGTTGGACGTAATGTATGTAATTAACTTACCTATAAGTTGAATCATCTTGTTATTATAACCCCGTAGGTGGGTATTGCCTGTATTAGTGATATGGACAATACTTTAAGGGTTTTGGCGCCCCTTCGGCCACAGTCACTAGCTATTAGTTCTTCAACTGTCCCTATTTTCTTTCTACTTCCTTCCTGGTTGCTGTCACGTGACACCTCTCTACCACATTTTTCTGGCGCTATATGACCTCACTGTTGCGGCGCCTAATATCAATCAATCAATCGTCATTATAATTAATAACGAGGTTAATACAGGTTAATAATTTGTTGGCAAATCTGGACCAACTCATTCCTCCAAATTTGTCCAAGTAACAATATTTTTGATAATCTGGTTCTGGGGCCGGATACTCAAAACGCGCCTTCACTGAAGGCGCCATTCGAGTGAAGGCGCCTTTTGATTCGGCGCGTCGAAGGCGCCTTTCAGAAAGGTGCGATTCCGATACTCAAAAATTTTCAATTGCGCCTTTGGTGTGCCTTTCGGCGATTTTGCGCCAATCCTCAAAATGCGCAATTTGATACTCCAGCCAATCACAGCAGACCTATCGAAGTGTGCTTAGGAAATGTAAACCAATCATAATCTAGTATTTCGAAGAGCGGTCTGAACGTATAACAGACATTAATAATAAACAAACATTAAATGACGGAACAAATGACATAACAACGAAAATATAGGCAGTATATATAATTGACTAGGAAAAATTACCATGATTTCAGCATCTTAATAAATTTGATGATTAACATTGATTTTAGTTATATTATTAATTAAGTATCTAAGGTTTTCATATAAAATAAAGTAGTTATCGAGTTATGATACACACGAAAAAAAATCTATATGTTAGGCTACACGGAGATTAATGTGTTTTTTTTTTTTTTTTTTTTTCAATAAATCGTATATAGCCATAATAGGGTATTAATGGCTGCATTAATTTGCCCCATATGATATAATTATGTAACCAATATACATATGAGTAAACTATTTAGTGCTACAAAATCAAAATCGTCATTACCAATATGGACCTATACCTAACCTACTTCAGCTGGCATTATTGTTTGGTTAGGTCTGCGACAGTGACTAACTCAGCAAGAATCAAATTGTTTTGATATTTTACACTACATAATTATCGGTTACATAATTATTTTTAATGGTTCACTGATATAGCCATTATTACCTTATTTTGGCTATAATATACATAATATTCTCGCGAAGCCACAATCACGAGCGCAAATCCTTACAAAAGTTTTGGTTATTACATGAGACATATAATATACAGGGGCGGCAAAGATTTATTGTAAAGGGGCAGGATCAAACAAATAAACATATATGTCCGGTATTATATCAAAATACACATTGTTTAAATAGGCATGAAGTTAAATTAGTTACATGACGTGAACTGCAACGAGTGGGAAGCTATAAGAATTGGTTATCATGTATGTACTATATATACCTCCACGAGTCCATATTAATTAATTTTCTTTCTTCTATCATAACTTGCTACTCATTATTTATATTCTATGCTCCGACCCAGCCGTTGCTCAAAGGCGCTAATACCAATGGGGAATTTCTGGAACTAATCCGCTAGATGTCACTGCTGTGCAGTCAGTTCATGAGACATGAGCTAAAATATTGTTTTTTAAAATCCCATCAGCATACAAATGCATAGAACCTTGATCATTATGATACTTTCGAAATCCTGCATCGACTTTTTAATACCCTGTATGGATAATTTTGAGATAAGTTGGTTAAATTAGATATTTTTGTTTCGTGATTATCGACCTTCTGCTGTCGATATTTAAAGTAAGGCATATGCCAAGGCTAAAATCTATTTATTTGGAAAATACAAATAAATATGATTAAGACTGTACTACATATTATGACGTAACATACCCAGTAACATGGTAATATATAGATATAGTTATTTTTGTGGAGATATTAGCATCTCCTTCACCAAATGAGCGACAAGGCAAAAGTAGCCGAGCGAGACTCGTTTCCTCAGCTCCTCCTTCAGCTGTTGCAACGTCCAGCTACCGTAGTCCATTGTTCTTATAAAAGAACCAAACCAAACACGTAACAATAACCAAAGCGTGCGCCAGTCGGACAAACACGTTTATTTTGTTTTGATTCCTTCCACGATTCGACTACTTCGCCAGCACATTCGAGTTGCCTATTCTCAATTGAAATATGTATTTCAATAAACCAGGAAGTTGATCTATGTAATTCGGAGTTTTAACTATCACCTGCATGTTCTTTTTATGTTTAATGTATTTTCATTTACTTTGTTTCCAATCAATGGTGTACCTGTTTGGTAATCCCGAGATGGCCAAATAATCTGAATGCCAATTTCACCAGAAAATCAACTTAACTCCTTTTGATCACGAATAGTACTATTTTACCTGTGTTTTACTACTTAGAAAGAATTGTGTAGAAATATGTATCATTTAAGCTCGATGCATTGTTTTTGTGTAAAGAATGACTCTGAAGGAATATTTTATTTTGCTTGTGTGCGCGATGAACCGCCGATTGTGATGCCACCTGGTGGCAACCACGAGTTTAGAAAATTCCCCATTATTTCCAATATGGCTGCGCCCAGGGAAAGTTTTGTGTATGCGTCGTTTGGGAAAATGCGCAATCGAAAGGCGCTTTCGGAACAAAAGGCGCCTTTGCACGCTTTGAGTATCCGGCCCCTGTTTCGTAGCATACGGTACTTTGGAGGAATATATATATATATATATATATATATATATATATATATATATATAATAAAACACCAACTTAAATAAATAGAAGGTAATTGAAGTGGTAATAATTCACTTTAAACATTACGTTAATTATATATATTTTGTGTTCACTCGAGAAATCATAAAGATAAAGATAAATTTTGATGATAATTTTCAACACATACACTCACAATTAACACTTATCATCAATTTCTATTTGTATATCTTTCTATATTGAGTACAAACGTGGTAATAATTTGTGTAAAATACCATATTTCTAAGATAGGTAAATGCCACACCCTTACCTCACACAAGTTACTGGTAAACTGATTACATGTTGCCGCCTTGCCGGTGCCGTGCGCGCCAATTTGTCCCCAAACCTTGGTTATATTCCTTCATAAAACTAGCCCAATATCCAGACAAAAATAGCCCAAACACTCACCCATATAACCAATTTGTTGCTTAGTACTGCATTAATTATATTGCCATTTCATCCCATCAATATTAATAATGTATTATAATGCTTGTCAAGTACTGTAATATTATAGAAGTAACCCTACAACATTATTTACATACCACAGTTTGTATCAGTAACTATAATAGCCATATTGGGCGTGAAAATCTCTCAAAAGGCAACATTGCTGAATGGAGAGAAAATCCGTTTAAAATTTCAAATGAGTTTATTATAGAGTAGCATTGTTTTGTATGTATATGTTTATCCCCTGTAAGTGTTTTGTTCTATACACTTTTGTCTCCTTGTGTACACTTCCTTTATCCCTTCATTCCTCACACTTCTACACATACACACACAGATATACATACTCTACAATTACATACACACAGATATACATACTCTACAATTACATACACACAGATATACATACTCTACAATTACATACACACAGATATACATACTCTACAATTACATACACACAGATATACATGCTCTACAATTACATACACACAGTCACACTCTACAATTACATACACACAGATATACATACTCTACAATTACATACACACAGCCACACTTTACAGTATAACTCTACAATTACATACACACACAGGCCGGGATCCACAAAACACTTAGCCAAAAGGATCTTCAGTTTGTGTGAGACTAAATACAAGATTCTGTGTGACGGTGTGTAGGCTAGATGGTGTTGTGTTGTATGAGTGTACAGTCGGCGGTAAAAGTATAGTGTCGCCGCATTTACTCACTGTTTCTTGGAATGATTTGAAGGAATTAGATGCTACAAATTTACAAGTAACAACACTGTACTGCCCTCATAAACATAATTTCCTCTTCTTACACACACTATCAAATTCTGTTATTATAATTTTTCTAACTTCTAACTTCTTTCTTCTGTAGGCTATCTGTCACCAATAATGTATCATGGGTCAATAAACGTGTAAACTACTAATAGTCTCTTTATCCTGTTATGCTCATATATCATTATAACATATTGTCTGCATGAATATATATACATATTGTGTCTAACTGTATAATTATTAATTCAGAGGGACGCCGACAATATTTCTAATTCGGCTTTGGTCACGAATAGTTGCGACAAAGTCAAACTTTCGTAGGACATCCTGAATTGCAGTAGACACACCCGAATCGTCACCGAAGGACTCGAATAAGAAACCTAAAGAAATAAATTATTATTCTTGACACTGTCGGGAGTTTATTCGCTCGCTCATGTGTTAATGGGGTACGACAGCTTTGGAAAATCTGGAGCAAGTAATTCCTTCAAACTATTACAAATAACAGAACACCATCAGTTTTATTAATCTAGTCTTTGTTTTCTGATATACTTTGAAGGAATCAAAGCGCTCCAATGTACAGCCACAATCAAATATCCACCGACACTTTCCTTCCATAATAGTAATTATCTTGGTTATAAAGAACAACACGTGTATGATTTTGTAGCACCTCATAATAATAATTGAGGGGGTTGAGTTGACGTAAGGTGTTGTATGATTATATTTTGATATGATACTGATTTATTTGCACGATGGAAGGAAAGTGTCAGTGGTTATTTGATTGTGGCTGTACCAAAAGTGTATTATCTCCTTAACTATAATAGGCTTTAGGTTTAAACAATTCAGTGCAGGTTTACTGAAGGGTTTATTTTTAGTCATAAAAACTATGCATTATATTCACGTCTGTGTATCACACAAACCAAACTTTATTAATAAAATGTATAAGTGATCAAATCTGTGGTTTATATAGACACTTTAGATATATCTTCATCGGCATCATTCATACAGCCGGGAATGAAAAGGGGAAATTCTCTTGTTGGTGAACTGGAAG
Source organism: Petrolisthes cinctipes (assembly GCA_033782935.1). Classification (NCBI taxonomy): domain Eukaryota; kingdom Metazoa; phylum Arthropoda; class Malacostraca; order Decapoda; family Porcellanidae; genus Petrolisthes; species Petrolisthes cinctipes. Next base: position 203,676 of record JAWQEG010000974.1, read on the forward strand.
GTCTCAGATTCCTCCAAACTATGTCGAGAAACAGATCCCATATATTAGTACCACTAAGAACGTCTGTTTTCTGTCATATAATTAGCAGAAACCTTCCAATTCACCAACCAACAAAAGAATATCTCCTTTAATCAATTTCTGGGATAACATACTGAAGAGACGTCAGTAGAGGTGGTACGGATCTTTGTCCTTCCAACAATTGATAGGAGTAATATCCAGGGTTGGCAACAATTGTATCACCAGCATTATTACCAGTATTGATGGGATGCATTTGTATATCATTGGTGATTCCTTGGTCGGGGATTGTCCGGGCTGAATTGTTGTTGTTGGTCATCAGTGTGGAGTCAGAACTTGTAATAAATAAATTAATATATAAATATATAACTGGTGGAATAAATATTTACCACTCTACTGTACAGTCAGCGGAGATTAACGTGATCATGTACAGTCACACGCGGCTAACTGGCGTAAATAATATTTTGCAACTATCTGGCACGGATAAATCACTTGGGAAAATAATTATATAGCAACTTTGTGAAGTACCTGGCCGCTTGTTTTGACAGCTTTATCTCTCATAACGGTCAGTTTAAATATCACCAGCCTCGGGAAAGCAGTACTTATTCATTACTTCCTCCCCAACCCACATCCACGGCTTTGTGTAACCATACAAAAAAATCCCAAGATGTCAAAGGCATATACAAGTGAGGCTAATATAGTGAGAGTGATTGAGTGTTATAAATTAGGATTATTATGTACCAAGGAAATAAATCGGCAAACTGGCGTAAACCATGCATGTTATAATACGTCGACTCGTAAATAAATATAAGGAAAGTGTCAGATTCTTTACCACAAACATGTATGGTGGGGGAAGATGACCTAAGATTAATGGTAGAACTTTGGGACACATAAGGAGACAATTGGAGAAATGTCCCACTCTAACATCAAAACAGATTAAAGAACAGAATCCCATGCTTCTATGCTTCTACAAATGTCAGTGTAAGAATTATCCAGGAAAACATCCACACAAAACTGAAATTTAGGAAAATGCGAGATAGAAGCAAACCTTTTGTTTCTGAGGTGCAGAGGAGGAACAGACTAGTTTTTGTACAGAAATACAACTCTTGTACCACTGATGAGTAGAGACGAGTCTTAATTAAGGGCCAGTCAGACACCAAAGACGTATACATACAGTCATGGTCAATAATAATAATCCACATATGGGTAACTTTAACAAATTGCTGTCTAATGTTATCATGTTCACATAATAATTATAATGTTATTGTTTTAAATAGTGTGTAACTGCTTCTATTAAATTAAACGATGGTACTTAACTTATTTATTGGAAAGTTTATCAGCTAACGAACAGAGGGAAGCTGTCAAAATCTTACGTGAGTTACCCCTATATGGATGATTATTTTTGACCACGACTGTACCTGAACATTTTAGACAACCGTTTTGCTACAACTGGTGCTGAGGTGCTGAGGTAGGACGGTGCCCCATGTCACACCTCCGGTTACTGTCAAGGAATGACTTTCTACAAGTGAGGTGGAGTGTATTCCTGACTGACCAGCAAACAGTCCAGACATAATTATCACCAATATGAACTAAAGGAACGAGGACACGTCAACAGTGGCAACATTAGAGTGTATACATCATCACCCATCATGGAGGAGAATATAGGTTACCAAGCCGATTGTGGAGAATCTTGTCTACTCTTTCATGGAGGAGAATATACCCAGCTGATTGTGGAGAATCTTGTCTACTCTTTCATGGAGGGAATATACCCAGCTGATTGTGGAGAATCTTGTCTACTCTTTCATGGAGGGAATATACCCAGCTGATTGTGGAGAATCTTGTCTACTCTTTCATGGAGGGAATATACCCAGCTGATTGTGGAGAATCTTGTCTACTCTTTCACCAGTCGTTTATAACAAGTACAAAAACGTAAAGGGTACCTCATGAATGTTACTATAAGTTTTCATCAAATTCTTTCCAGTAGTTTGTTTATTATAATCATTAGTAAACATGTTAGTCACGTGTTGCTGTCTGTGATCACGTCAATCTACGCCGACTGTACACTGTATATGAAACATTATCAGAAAGTACAGCATAATTATCCCAAATGTATAATATAATTCCCAAAATGACCTATAGATTGTTAACCATAATACTGTATATAAGTATAAATATTGTAGTAGAAGAATAACTAGAGATTAGGCTACGTAAAATATTACCCAAACCAAATACATCCTGTAATATTCTCTCATGGGATTTATAAATTGACCAAAATAAAATGAAACTGATGTCATGGTACTGTAAGAGATAGACTATAATGTTGAATACATATTAAATGCATATATTGTAATATTTATAGTATACGTTCAGTAAAATAAATCACTTAAATTTGCAGTTAATTGGATAGTGATTACGGTATACATGAATGGTTAAGCTACAGTATCTTATAAAGTAGGTTTCACTTAAATTACTACTCGATTACCAAAAGAAACAATATCACAATCTCCACAAACAATAATGAGATATTTATAGTAGGTTTCATCATGCTCAATATTGCACACTATAAATATATTGCATACACATTTCACTTCCCTATTATAGTATATCGGATGCTTGGTGACAGGAGTGTTAATTACCACACACACACATACAATGTAAACAAACATGGCGTCACGTGGGGATTGATTGATATTAGGGGCCGCAACGGCGAGGTCATATAAAGCCAGGAGGTGATTGATGTGAGACAACAAGCAGGAAGGAAATAGAAAAAAAGGGGACAGTTGAAGAACTGTAAGTGGGTGGCAAACCCTTAATTAAAGTATTGCCCATATCATTACAGGCAATACTCCGCTATGGGGCACGTCACGTGGGGAAGATGGTTGGTTGATAGGTATAATTATACAATGGTTCTTAACCTTTTTATGTGTTGGTACTCCTTGACCTTCCATAATATTTCCCTGTACCTCCTGTCTAAAATGACTTACAGAAATAAACGAAATTATAATAATTGATTTGAAATACAATGTAATAAAGTATAATTATTAGATTAAACGAGTACTTACTAGTACAAGGGTTGATCGTAATTTCACAAACATTTAACTGCATCACTATAATTTTTGTTTATATATAATAGGTAGTAAATGAGATGCCAGCAGCAGTCGTCACACGTCAGTCTTTAAGAGAGGTTTGAGGAAGCAGCTAACCACTAACAAGGAACTGTAGGAGCAGAAAGGTCTCGTGGGGAGAGACAAAACACTGGGAGGGCATTTACTACCTAAGTGACGTAGTTAAATATTGGTGAAATTACGATGGACCTTCGTACCGGTAAGTACTCGTTTAATCTTATAATTTCACTTCACGGCATTTAACTGCGTCACGAGGTAGCCAATGAGAGCTTAAGAATGATTCCTCAAACCAACCATAGTCCTCTGTACCACCGACTAAACCTTATTCCACAACCAACAAAGGTGGGATGATAAAAAGAACAAAACTTATAATAGTAACAACCAAAGCATATATTTCACATAGAGCAGAACATAAAGGAAAACCATACAATAATTGTAACATAAAGAAAACCATATAAGAAACAAAAACAAAGAGAATGCTTACCAAGAAGGCGAAGCCGGATAAGAACACTAAACAAGCCTACACCGTCACTGCCGCCAAACACAGAGACAGGCAGAGGGCGCTGGGAAGGTGGCGAGTGAGGTATGAACTGAACGAGTGAAGTAACTGAAGTTAGTGAACGCTGTCGACTGACGTGTGACGGTGCGACTACTGCTGCTGGCATCTCATTGGTTACCTCGTGACGCAGTTAAATACCGTGAAGTGAACTTGTTTATACAATGCATTGAATACATGTAAATACACTAATCCCGTCCTTACATACTGTAGTACTCGTACACCGACAACCTGCCACATTATTAATGACTCCTTTGTTGTTTTCATCAATGAGATAACCACAAGTATGGTCCATAGCCCCTGGCCACAAGCATGTCATCACTTACATCCCAACCATTCCTGACCTTCATTTTGATGTGTAAGAGTTGAAAAACCAGTTTCATATAAGTAGGTCGTAACAAACTGTACAAGGACCTCAAAAACTCTCTCTGCTAACTGGGGAATGTGTGGAGTTGTACACACCAGAAGGTACAGTTGGCGGCATAAGTCCTGTCGCCACACTTGCTTCACCGAGACATGTAGTGTTCATGGACTCGAGAAATACTCACGTTTTCTACACCTAATAATCTCGAGTCTATGAACATCGCGTGCCTCGGTGAAGCAAGCGAGGCGATAGGACTTTTGCCGCCGACTGTACAGTATCTATCTAGCTGCATGGAATCAAACTCTATTTTTATTATATTTTTGGCTTTCATCTCAACTAGATCTTCTTTCATTTCATCATTATCATCCATGGAATCTAAGTTGAAAATAAATGGATCCTGCATCCATCCCTGTGAAACAGAAACCTCTCCATGCTCAAAGTATCCCTGGAACCACTTATTATTTATTTATTTTTGGAATTAAAGTACGTATAGTATTGAATTTGACAGCATGTCTCGTACCCCCTGCTTTGATGCTTCGTACCCCCAGGGGAAACACCTACCCTCGGTTAAGAACCACTGCTATAATAAGTTGAGCTGACCAACTAAAGTCGGTTTGTTTTCGTGTGGTCTCCGCCAAGTCATAGATGTGTCACTTTGGTCTTTGACACAAAAAGAAGTTATCGTTTCTCTCGTGACTATATAGGCTACTCAATCAATGAATTTTGGAAGTGGTGTAGAAACTTGAATGTTTAGTCCACTCCCCCGAGGTCTCCATCATTCATAAACTTGACGTAGGCGCAGTAGTTCTCACGGAAAATTAGGTAGTTAATGTTCCATATTATTAATTAATTTACCTGACTGTAATTACAATGATAATTATTAAAATAGTGAATTAATTCAACCAAACAAGTACCTAAATGTTTTGATATATGACAATGATAAATCCGTAAAATTCCTCAGTTGATGTCAGCAATGTGGGAAGACATTCAACCGTAACATAACATAACATAACGTCACATTACATCACGTCACATCAAAATGTTTTCCATGTAAACAAATGGTGGTGGTGTAACGTGACGTGACGGTGTAGTGTGACCATGTTCATATTTATTACACGGTAGAAATATTGACTTGATGTAACGTGACGGTGTAGTGTGAATATGTCCATACTTACACGGGAGAAATATTGACGTGATGTGACTTGACGGTGTAGTGGTGGTGGTGTAACGTGACGGTGTAGTGGTGGTGATGTGACGTGACGGTGTAGTGTGAATATGTCCATACTTACACGGGAAAAATATTGACTTGATATGACGTGACGGTGTAGTGTTAACAATACCATTTATTTGTTTACATGTGAGAAATAATGACTTAATGTGACGTGACGGTGTGGTGTTAACAATACCATTTATTTGTTTACATGTGAGAAATTTTGACTTAATGTGACGTGATGGTGTGGTAGGAATCAGCCTTCAAGTGTTCAGATACGGATTAGTTATGTTCATTTATTAATATTTGCAATAAAAGACCGTGATTGCCAGCAACTTTAATATGCAATAAATCATTGTCACATGAATATCTGGTTAATATTATTATATATCTCGTTATAACAGATAATAAACTAAAACATGCTGGTAAATATAGAGAGAATAATTGTCATGTTGGTAAGTAATGTAGTTATAGGATGAGTCCACACTGGTGACAAAACATGTTGGCAACACAAAATACAACATGTTGGTACTTGGTTAGGAAACAGTGTTACAGACATGTTGGTACGGTTGGCACCCCTGTTGTGAACAAGTTAATTAATATTGGAGATGTGGGCACTGGGTAGACACACATTCAGTCAAGCACTAACAACAACGGGCCGACGGTACAGTTGATTGATTGATTGATATTAGGCGCCGCAACAGTGAGGTCATATAGCGCCAGAAAGAGGTAATAGAGAGGTGAGACAGCAAGCAGGAGGGAAATAGAAAGAAAAGAGGGACAGTTGAAGAAACGGTACAGTTGAAACTTATCCCCTGGTACGTGGTCGTAAATTTACTGGCTATATTGTACATAATTATATACGGTTCTCTTACCTTAATTAATGTACTCATTTCATCACAGACCTCTGGTACAATACGACTGACTGCTTGTTTTGACATCTTGAGTGTACATCCAAGGCTGCTATACAACTCAATACCAGAAACCAACAGTGTACAGTACATCCAAGGCTGCTATACAAGTCAATACCAGAAACCAACAGTGTACAGTACATCCAAGGCTGCTATACAAGTCAATACCAGAAACCAACAGTGTACAGTACATCCAAGGCTGCTATACAACTCAATACCAGAAACCAACAGTGTACAGTACATCCAAGGCTGCTATACAAGTCAATACCAGAAACCAACAGTGTACAGTACATCCAAGGCTGCTATACAAGTCAATACCAGAAACCAACAGTGTACAGTACATCCAAGGCTGCTATACAACTCAATACCAGAAACCAACAGTGTACAGTACATCCAAGGCTGATATACAAGTCAATACCAGAAACCAACAGTGTACAGTACATCCAAGGCTGATATACAAGTCAATACCAGAAACCAACAGTGTACAGTACATCCAAGGCTGCTATACAACTCAATACCAGAAACCAACAGTGTACAGTACATCCAAGGCTGATATACAAGTCAATACCAGAAACCAACAGTGTACAGTACATCCAAGGCTGATATACAAGTCAATACCAGAAACCAACAGTGTACAGTACATCCAAGGCTGCTATACAACTCAATACCAGAAACCAACAGTGTACAGTACATCCAAGGCTGATATACAAGTCAATACCAGAAACCAACAGTGTACAGTACATCCAAGGCTGATATACAAGTCAATACCAGAAACCAACAGTGTACAGTACATCCAAGGCTGATATACAAGTCAATACCAGAAACCAACAGTGTACAGTACATCCAAGGCTGCTATACAACTCAATACCAGAAACCAACAGTGTACAGTACATCCAAGGCTGATATACAAGTCAATACCAGAAACCAACAGTGTACAGTACATCCAAGGCTGATATACAACTCAATACCAGAAACCAACAGTGTACAGTACATCCAAGGCTGATATACAAGTCAATACCAGAAACCAACAGTGTACAGTACATCCAAGGCTGCTATACAACTCAATACCAGAAACCAACAGTGTACAGTACATCCAAGGCTGATATACAAGTCAATACCAGAAACCAACAGTGTACAGTACATCCAAGGCTGATATACAACTCAATACCAGAAACCAACAGTGTACAGTACATCCAAGGCTGATATACAAGTCAATACCAGAAACCAACAGTGTACAGTACATCCAAGGCTGATATACAAGTCAATACCAGAAACCAACAGTGTCCCATGCAGCAATGAGGTCTGTTGCAGATATTGATTGCGGCTGTAAAGTTTATGTCTTTTCTTATTTGGTTTCCATGCAATCATTTGCAGCAATTTATCATCATCAGATCTGGAGAGAAAGGTATCATCCCCTATGTCTATGACACTGTTCACGATAGATTGCTGTTCTGTAATGTTCCTGTTATATAATAAAGAAGGTGTTACCCAGACTCTATGTCAGCATTTCATCAAGTTACTGACCATATATATAACCATGACAACAGCAGCAGCTAGTAAGGCGTCCTCACACACCAACATGACCGTCACCGTCACGTCTCCAGACATCCAGTGTGGACGGCCTCGTTAAGTCCACTCTTGTTGTCAACAAGTCACCAACATTGTAGCAGACAATGTTTTATACACAAATATAATATTATATCCCAATATAGCCTGGTGTGTTTTATGTAGTATTTTCAACATGTAACCTCAACATAAATATATATCCCAATATAGCCTGGTGTGTTTTATGTAGTATTTTCAACATATACTGTATGGACCATATAACCTCAACACAAATATATATCCCAATATAGCCTGGTGTGTTTTATGTAGTATTTTCAACATATAACTTCAACACAAATATATATCCCAATATAGCCTGGTGTGTTTTATGTAGTATTTTCAACATGTATACTGTATGCACCATATAACTTCACTATTAAGGAGCCTATAACAATCAACAGTCATAATAATCAACTCTACAGACAACATGTTACCAGTGTGAACGAACCATAAGTAATGCAGTTATAAAGTATATTAATTATGCAGCACAGACTAGTTAGTTATTTTAGTGTTATTAGTATTAAGGCAAGTTACATACCTGTTTAATTAACAATAATTATAAGTTTAATGGCGTGGCAATTAATTAAATTACCGAAAGAGGTATGACTGAAGGAAGCCAGATGTGTTGCCGGTGTAATAAGGAGTATAGTTGTATATGAGTGATGATGACTCCTCACCAGATGAAGCAAACGTTTGGTTGTTACCACGAGCTGAAAAATATAAAAATAACTAAAGAAAATACATAAATAAAAATAATAATAATAATAATAATAATAATGATAAATAAATAAATAAATAAATAAAAAGACAATATATATTTATAGTTTGGAGAGTAATTGTAAGTAAAGAAAATAGATAAATAATAATAATAATAATAACAATACTACTACTAATAATAATGATAAATAAATATATAAAAATACAATATATATTTATATTTTGGAGAGTAGTTGTATAATTATGAGAGCCAACTCTTGATCCTCATCGGCTGAATCAAATCTTCGCTTGTTAAGACGAGCTGTAGAAAAAAAATTAAAAGATGATAACGACGATAAAGAGTATAAGATTGGACGTAAAAATAGATAAATATATAAATGATATAAAGGGGTAATAGACTTTGGGTTCATGTGAGCGTCTATAAAGTATGTCAGCAGGTGAACAGGACCAGTTTAATAGAAATAATGACGTCCTGTTGCCTGAAATAGTTTGGAGAAATCATTTGCTCCAGATTTACCAACACTGTACACTCGTGATACGTAATTTCTGACCAGAGACGAACGGCAGGCACCACACACACATACCCTGCATTCGAACTCAGCCTCTATAGGTGTATTGGGTGGGGAAATGAGCAATACCAGACGATTTGAAGCTTTCTGCTCCTCACACTCTGGTCAGAAATTATGTATCACGAGTGTACTATAGGCCAGGGTCCATAGAATATCTCTGCTATAGTCTATACTCCGAAGTGATACATGGCACTGCAGCAAATGATTTCTTCAAACTTTTCCAAACAACAACAACATCAGGGCATCATTATTTTTGTTCATCTGGTCCTGTTCTGTTTCCTATCTATGTGTGAGAATACCCACGTAATCAGTCGTGAAATAAAGGTAATATTATTATTATTGTTACTATTAATTTCAATATTTTCATTATTATCACTATTATTTTCATTATTATTATTACTATTATTAATTTCAATATTTTCATTATTATTATTACTATTGTTATTATTATTATTATCATTATTATTACTGTATCATTATTGTTATTATTATTATTATTATTATTATTATTATTATTATTATTATTGTTATTATTATTATTATCATTATCATTATTATTATTAGTAGTAGTAGTTAGTATTAGTAGTAGTAGTAGTATTAACTAACCCTGGTTGACGATGAAGTTAGCAAAGTACTGTGCTGAGAGTATAGCATTGGGTGTGTGAGGGATGGCATCGTGTTTGTCGTCATTGGCCCATTCAAACGGGTTCTTCTCGGGGTGAAACTGTGAGCCGAAGATCGGGAGTGTCCAGTGTTCCATCAGAGATATGTATTCCAGACCATCATCGTCAAAACTTGTGGCCAAAAGATTGAACAACTCTGACAGTCCCGATGTGGAAAAGTTCTGTTGGGAATAATGCGGAAAATAGTTAAAAAATAGTATGAAAAAATAATGTGGAAAACAATTAACTCATCAAGGGAAGGATGGATATATTGATACACTGAAATTTATTACCGGATTGAAGGTTCGATTGACCACAGAAAGTATTCTTACACAGGTTATTAATTAATCTGGAAGTACAGTCGGAGGCAAATGTCCTGTCGCTGCATCTGCCAAGTCATTAAGTAAGTATGGAAATATAAGCTTCACGGACTCATTAACGTACAAAACAGAGAAGTACATTAATTTACCCCCTGGATATCGTATTTCTGTATGGTGAATGTGTTTATTCGATAATTAACCTTTATGTTATCGTTTAAAAAGTGCTGAGTGAGACGACACGACTTTTGCCGCCGACTGTACTGTAATAAATTGTCTACCAAGTGACTCTGTGATTACAAAACTAAAATCCTAATAATAATAATGTTGTATTGTAGTTACATAGCCTTACATTCTCTATATGTTGTAAACCTTTGAAAACAACAACGTGTGTACGAAATTTTGTGACCAATAGTACACACGGTGTTGTGATTCGTCCATAATATTGCCTGCAACAACATCCCTGTATCGCGGCACTATAATCCTTGATCAGACTTGCCCTTACACCCTGGTCAAGGACTATGTGCCGCGACTGTACATTACGTACTGCCAACACTACCTGTACTGTACAAACAAGGCATCCTAAAACTAAGGGTCTTATGCAAGAACATTGATAGTGTTGATGATGGTGTGGTTTTAGTATGACATACAAAATACCATCGTACCGGCAGTATCATACCATCATCAGTCACAACCACGAATATTCTTGCATACATACAATGATAAGATAGACCCATCCATACAATGACATACAATGATAAGATAGACCCATAGCCACCCACCTGTCTAGTGAGACACCAGTGATGAAAGTTGACGGTCACATTCTCCATAGTTAGTATTGTCTTGACATCCTCTGGCATCTCCTGGAACACTTGGGACACTTCGTAACCTGTTAAGCACAATCATTATTTTACTTCATTTTTGTAAAGGAGGTGCAGTATACTTTTGGTACTGTACAGTCGCCAGCACTGCCGCGTGGACAGGGGCTCACACATATTCAGAGATGTAGCACCACTGGGATTATTTAGCTCCAAACAATCCACATGTGTGAGATGGAGTATCCTCGATACACTAGTACATGAAGTGAACTTTATTGCTTCAGGAACTAAATCTCTTAAACATGTGAACCCCTGTACTACGCGGCAGTGCTGGCAACTGTACATTCGCATTCCACAAACCCACCTGAGTTGAAGACCGAGATCTGAATAAGGCGGTTTCTAGACGACAGCCCAACTAATGCCTCCATTGGTTCGAGATGTGTGTGTGTCCTCATGGTTTGGGTGGGCTGTCGTCCAGGAACCGCCTGCTCCAGATCTCGGGCTTCGACTCAGGTGGCCTAGGCATTGTGGATTTTGACTGTAGCCTACATTGCGCCCTTTGATTTTTCTGCCAAACCATGTCGGGAAACATAACCACTGAATAAAAAAAATTGGTATCCTGTTGCTTGGAATAGTTTGGAGGAATCAGTTACTTCATACTTACCACCAACAACATTATACATTATACCCCCTTAATTAATTAAAGAAATTAATGTTATTGAAGTAAAAAATAAAAATAAAAAATTTAGAAAGTATACGGTACCCTCTATGGCTCTATATCCATACTGTGGTTTAAGGACCCCCGGGATGTAGTCAGAAAATTTTAGGTTAGGGAGTCCTTCAAACATCGGCTTGAAACACTAACATTTTGCATATGACTGAGTTTAGGCTAATAAGGCGATAATTACTAGGTAGAGATTTGCTGCCTTTTTTAAATATTGGTGTTACGTTAGTGAGCTTCGATTCATCATTAAAAGAGCTTGTTTTGTGGCATAGTCAGGAGGAATCAGAAGCCACCACCAGGTTAGTGAGTCCTGCAAACACTCCCACGAAACACCACCTACATTAAAGGAGCTTGTTTTGTGGCATAGTCAGGAGGAATCAGAAGCCACCACCAGGTCTCATACACCATCACAGAGTCCCTTACTATACAACATTTTAATTAAGGAGATACACACGTACTCTCCTGATGAATTGTTTGGGCGACTGATTCCTCCAAACACAAATTCTAACCCACTTAAGGGAATATTATTTTGTTGGTGAATTGGAAGGACTCTGATTCCTCCAAACTAAACCACCAAACAGATCCCCTATTAGTGCCATTGAAGGCATCTGTTTCCTGACATAGTTTGGAGGAATCAGAAACCCTCCAATTCGACCCCCCAAAAATCCTAACCCCATGCAGTTAAGGGATTAATATTACTACCATATATACTGTTATTTATTGTTATCATTGTTGTTATTATTGTTGTTGTTATTGTTACTGTTGTTATTGTTATTGTTGTTATTGTTGTTATTGTTGTTGTTGTTATTGTTACTGTTATTGTTGTTGTTACTGTTGTTGTTGTTAATGTTGCTGTTATTGTTGTTGTTACAGATACACGTGGTCATAAAACAGCAGGAAAGTTTCTAAAGTTAATATTAGATCTTTGGTTTCTATACTGGGGGACGTGAGCTGAATACAGGGGTGGAGGTGGGGGGGGGAGGGAGGCATGGATGGATGGATGGATTGGTATTAGGCACCACAACAGCCAGATCATATGGCGCCCGGGGAAGAAGGTGATTGAGAGGTGGGACAGGAGAAGTGAAAGTCCCAATAAGTGGCCATTTAGTCCTGTGGGGGGGGGGGGAGGGGGGAAGAAGGGAGGGGTATGGGTCTGACTGTAAAAATTAACCATACTGCAAGAAATATATAAATATCTAACATGCCCTTGTCTTCTCCTTTGTATGTATGTATGTCTTTTACAACAATAAACTTCTCATTAAATTCAACACACACACACACACACACACACACACACAAAGGAGTAACTCTGTCACTTGGAATCTTCCTAACATGATACGAACATAACTTAATAATACGGTACATACAAAATATATATAATGAATGACAAGTAACATATTAACGAACAGGAAATGATAATTATACAGTACATAAATAATAATAAATACATTACATAATACATTCATACGGTACATAAATAATAATACATTCATACGGTACATAAATAATAATACATACAGTACATAATACATTCATACAGTACATAAATATTAATATATACATTACATAATACATTCATACAGTACATAAATAATAATACAGAACATGGAACAAAATAAGACACATAATAACGAACAGAAAATAATAATAATAATACAGTAGATAATAAATGATAATAAATAATAATAAATGATTAATTAAGGGGTTAGTACTATTTTGGTACATTGGAGAGCCTTCATTCCTCCTAAGTATGCTATAAAGCAAGATCAGATTGACAATAATAATAATAATAATAATAATGGTGGCCTGTTGCTTGGAATAGTGTACATGGAAGAATTAGTTGCTCCAGATTTACCAACACTGTACCTACTACCTCCCCCTTTATTAACAAACATAAAGTACCCAGCTCGATACCAGTACGGTACACTCGTAATCCAAAAAGTGTATCCAGGTTTTGTTGCAGTTTCGAATCAGTTGACATAGTAGTGAACCAATTACAACGCTTATCCTGTTTCATATTTGCTTGAACTCGCATAATACTCTATCAGGCTATTCGAAGCAAGCCTGGATACATATTTTGGATTGTGAGTGTACATTACATTACATACCAACTTGTAGAGTGAGTGGGTCGGCTCTGTTGTTGGCTTCACATCTAGCCAACCAATTAGTGTCGTCGGCAGCAAGGTATGTGAGCAGCTCAAAGCCAAGGCAGGTCCCCCATATAGGCAGGTACACCCCTCTCTCGTTAGCAGCCACCACCTAAATACAGACATATTAATTAGTGTCATCGGCAGCAAGGTATGTGAGCATCTCAAAGCCAAGGCAGGTCCCCCATAGAGGCACGTACAGCCACAATAAAATATCCACCGACACTTTCCTTCCATTGTAGTAAATATCTTGGTAATAAAGAACAACACGTGTATTATTTTGCAGCATCTCATAATAATAATTGAGGGGGTTGAGTTGACATAAGGTGTTGTATAGGATTATATTTTGATATGATATTGGTTTATTTGCACGATGGAAGGAAAGTGTTGGTGGTTATTTGATTGTGGCTGTACACCCTCTCTCGTTATAGCAGCCACCACCTACATGTAAACATATTAATTAGTACACTTTTAGTATTGTACAGTGGTGGACATAACTTTCAATACACATATGAATGACCCACACAATTTTCTGACTAATGTTTCCCTTTTTCTTATACTATATGATGTTACTGATTTGAATAGGATGATGTGATGGTTCTCGCTGTCCTAAATTCAAGTACCCTCATGGCTACACCGATAAGCCAAGAATATATAATACATACTCCATATATCGTCACCAACCCAGGCAGAACATAATTATAGAAGATGCCAGACCATATTCCAAGATGCTGTGAGTGACGGTGTAGCTGCTCTCTTCTTATAGTGACGTGTATAAATAAGGTGTTGTCATGTAGTGGGACAGACGAGCAGCAATTAACACCATGAAACACCACTGTCTCATCAAGTGCCACACACACAAACACACACACACACACACGTGAAGCACACAACCAACACCTCAACAGCTTCACTCAGTAATGTTGGGGCCTCACAATACAACAGTAATACCATACATACTCACATGATCATAAAGCTTTCTGCCAGCTGCACCATACCCACTCGAGTTGGTAAGGGACACACTACCACCAGGAAACACAATGCTGTACATGGAAATACAAAGAAAATACAAATTACTATATATTACTACAAACTACTGCAGTACACGGAAATACAGAGGGAAATTATATATTACTATAAATTACTACAAACTACTGTAGTACACGGGAAAATACAAATTACTACATGTTACTACAGTACAGTCTGAGCACTAATAAGTTTCCAGGTGTGCTTCGAATACCAAGAGACAGTAAATTAATGCACAATAAGATCTCCATTGGAAGTAGTTCGTTGGTGAATTGGACTGTTCAAAGCTTCAACCAAAACTGTATACTTATTAGTGCTCTTGACTGTACTTACACAAACATTAAGGAGGTAATATAGTTTTGGTATGTACAGTTGAGCAAGTAGAAAGTGCAAGAAAAGTATGGCTGTATATGGCAACAAATGGCAGTTCTTTGTAGTAAGCTTTCGTATCTTTATGAATGAATACCTGGAGACCCATAGCCAATGTAAGGTGGAACTTGATTGTCTGAACTTTGAGTAGAGGTGGAGGTGTTGCCAGATACAGCTATATTTTTCTTGCACTTTCTACTTGCTCAACTGTACTATTATAAGTCCTGAACCAACCAATTGTTACCCTCCCTATCCCACTGGGTCACTTCTCTCATGTCACCCTCTTTTCCTCTCTCAAGTCCTGCCCCCTTCCTCCCTCCACAGTCACCAAATCAAAAGTCACTTCTTATTGCCAATGTGATAAAAAAAAAAAAAAAAAAAAATTGAAATGAAATGTGAGAACGTTGAATTTGTATTTCATTAGATATTTCAGGTTCACGTTTGGCCTATTTTAAATTAAGGGGATTATTAAGCTTCATAAACAGTACGAGAATGATTATATATTTTCCTAAATCATTTTATGGAAGTCAGATAGAATTGGCGTTATATTATATTCTCATCCCTCAATGCAATATAACTTAAATTCACCACACTAGCAATAGCACCTATAATTTTGGAAGTTAGAATTATTTTTGGGTAATGATGCCGAGTTGGTTATTATGACAATGACAAAAATATAATATAATAACTATAATGAAGTAGTTATACAATACAGTATTATGACTTTGTGTTAGAAGGGTACACACATTATATATGGTGCGTAGATATCATTATTATTATTATGGTGAGTAGATATCATTATTATTATGGTGTGTAGATATCATTATTATTATGGTGGGTAGATATCATTATTATTATTATGGTGTGTAGATATCATTATTATTATTATGGTGCGTAGATATCATTATTATTATTATGGTGTGTAGATATCATTATTATTATGGTGAGTAGATATTATTATTATTATGGTGAGTAGTTATTATTATTATGGTGAGTAGATATTATTATTATTATGGTGCGTAGATATTATTATTATTATGGTGTGTAGATATCATTATTATTATGGTGAGTAGATATCATTATTATTATGGTGAGTAGATATCATTATTATTATGGTGCGTAGATATCATTATTATTATGGTGAGTAGATATTATTATTATTATGGTACGTAGATATTATTATTATTATGGTGAGTAGATATCATTATTATTATGGTGAGTAGATATCATTATTATTATGGTGCGTAGATATCATTATTATTATGGTGAGTAGATATCATTATTATTATGGTGAGTATATATTATTATTATTATGGTGAGTAGATATCATTATTATTATGGTGAGTATATATTATTATTATTATGGTGAGTATATATCATTATTATTATGGTGTGTAGATATCATTATTATTATGGTGCGTAGATATCATTATTATTATGGTGAGTAGGTATCATTATTATTATTATTATGGTGAGTAGATATCATTATTATTATGGTGCGTAGATATCATTATTATTATGGTGAGTAGATATCATTATTATTATGGTGAGTAGATATCATTATTATTATGGTGTGTAGATATCATTATTATTATGGTGAGTAGATATCATTATTATTATAGTGAGTAGATATCATTATTATTATGGTGGTAGATATCATTATTATTATGGTGAGTAGATATCATTATTATTATGGTGAGTAGATATCATTATTATTATGGTGAGTAGATATCATTATTATTATGGTGAGTAGATATCATTATTATTATGGTGAGTAGATATCATTATTATTATGGTGTGTAGATATCATTATTATTATGGTGAGTATATATTATTATTATTATGGTGCATAGATATCATTATTATTATGGTGAGTAGATATTATTCTTTGTCCATAAATTGCCAATAAATAATTATGAGATACAGTTTTTATAATAAGTAATATTAATTATTATTATTATTATTATTTAGTGTTTGTCATTATATAATATTATGAACATTATATATCTTACCCGTTTAGTGACTGGGCCAGATTATCGTAGTACTCATCCTCTCTGTAGGTGCTGAAAAATATATAAATATATGGATGGGTATGTCATATGTAAATTAGGGAACATATTATAACCTAACTTAACGGGAGATTCTCATGTTGGTGAATTGGAAGGTCTCTTGATTCCTCCAAACTATGATGCCACGAAACAGATCCCTTATTAGTACCACTGAATACCATTATTTTAGCTGCTATTCAAGTATTCAGTCATGGTAAAGCATTCTTTCCCACTCCTGGATTTTGACAACCTGTATTTTGTTGTTGGAACCACAGAGAATTCAGTCAATGTGGCTACAGTGGCTGGCTGAGACAATTAAGGACCCTGACTCAGATCGTACATGAGAATTGGAGGCTTCTGTTTCCTCCTGACTATGCCACGAAACAAGCTGCTTCCATATAGGTTGTGTTTTGTGGCAATATTTGAAGGAGGAATTAAACCTCTAATTTTCTTACTACATCACAGGGTCCCTTAATAAAGATCTGTGCACCATTGTCCAGTAATGAGCTATAATAAATATCCAGGTGTGCTTTGAATAGCCTCATAGAGTACTAAGGATTCCCGTGATGTAGTCAGAAAATTGTAGGTTAGCGAGTCCTTCATATATTGGCATAAAACACCACCTATATTAAAGGAGCTACATATATGGCATAGTCAGGAGGAATCAGAAGCCACCAAGTCTAATACACGATCACAGGGGGTCGATTCCACAGTGGTATTCGTTTGTTAGCTTCCCAACCAACCACACTTGTAAGGCTTCATTATTTTCCAAAAGCTGAGTATCCACATTCACAAAATCTATCCAACAGCTAGATAATAATGATCACTGGATAGTTTACTAACCAAATTCATTAAATAATTCACCCATAAGTCATTTAAACGGCTAACATTCTTTTGTTTGCGTGCTTACAACCCACAACGAATGACTGTGGAATCGACCCAGCAAATATGAAACAGGTTAAACGATGTAATTAATTAGTTCATTGGTCTGTTAAATAATTCCAAACTTCAACAAGACATGGATGGATACTTATTAAGGTTGGTGACTGTACTTTGTGTTATTATGCTTATATTCTACACTCCCTAGAACACCGGAGTCAAAGCCCGAGATCTGGAGCAGGTGGTTTCTAGACGACAGCCCACCAAAGCCTTTATTGGTTCGAAATGTGTGTGTGTGTGTGTGTGTGTGTAGCATAGGGTATAGAATGAGCTATGTGTGTGTAGCATAGGGTATAGAATGAGACGGTGTGTGTGTGTGTGTGTGTGTGTGTGTGTGTGTGTAGCATAGGGTATAGAATGAGACGTGTGTGTAGAGGCGACGAGTCCTATTCTATGCTTGATAAGGGACCCGTTTGAAGTGTGTCTGTTTCATGTGTTCGCAACTGTACATTTGTATTATTGAGGAAAAATAAACTCTTATCCACAACTGTACAACAACTAGGATAATGCTTTAGTTAGTCCAATATTTTGACAGTGACGGACAGACAGAGTGAATTATAACATATCATTTGGTAACACAAACAACATTGGAAGGGAAGTAAGTGTGTGTGTGTGTGTGTGTGTGTGTGTGTTGTCATGAAGAAAGTAATGCTCTCAAACTTAGTGTGGTATTAATAAACTACTTCTTTGACGAATGGTGTGTGTGGTATTAATAAATTACTTCTTTGACGAATGGTGTGTGTGGTATTAATAAATTACTTCTTTGACGAATGGTGTGTGTGGTATTAATAAACTACTTCTTTGACGAATGGTGTGTGTGGTATTAATAAACTACTTCTTTGACGAATGGTGTGTGTGGTATTAATAAATTACTTCTTTGACGAATGGTGTGTGTGGTATTAATAAACTACTTCTTTGACAAATGGTGTGGTATTATTAAAGGCCATATACTATCGTGTATCAGACTCCCTCCTTCTACACTCTCTTTGTACTTACAATATAGGTACGTCGCGGCCATAATTCCCTTTCCACCCTCTAGGTGGGTAAGTGCAAGATCTTGGGTAAGTGTAGAAGTGACAACGTCGCTCCTCTGACCTGTCAAACCTCGACCTCACAGTCCTCACTCCTCTCTCACTATATACCCTCCCTTCCTTCCTTTCCTATGTGTACTCTCCTTGTCTCTCTTATTCATCTGTTTATCTATCTTTCTAATAATATCAGTCTTTCTCCTATCCCAGTTATCTCTCATTCATTCAGAAGGGAAGAAGGAAATGAGTTTAAAGTGCGTGAGTCACAATAGAGGAACTGAAATTCTACCATCTCCTTCCTTCATTTCTTCTTCCTCCTTTCCTTTCCTATCTATAATGACAAGCACAGCAGACCCAAGGAGTAGCCCCCCTCCCCTCCTTTCCTACACCTGTTTTCTGTCCTAGCCTTTCCTTTCTTTACTTTCCTTATACACGTAATTTATCTCTCCTCTCCCCATTCCCCACCCGAATCTCTTCTGCTCCCGTCCCCTCAACACACTTTTGAAATGCATATTGTTTGTTTCAACTAACTATCTGAGAGAGAGAGAGAGAGAGAGAGAGAGAGAGAGGTTCCTCGGTAAGTGGTTACCGTCACACCAGACATATAGACGAACACACATCCAAGGCCCTGCAAACACCTTATTTCTCACCTTATTTCTCACCACCCTCCCAGTTTCCCTTCATTGCATATATTTTTTTTTCTTATTTTTTATTATGTTCCATACATTTCCCTACCCTTCTCGTATTGTCGCACCGACAAGGAAAAGGGACAAAAGTCATGCTGTGAGCGAGAGATTATGAGATGGGGAAAAAAGGATGAAAGTGTATGACAAAGAACAGAAATATGCAAACGACGATAAGCGGTAGGGTAATGAGAGATTAGTCAGGTCCAGGTGCAGTGGTCACCATATGATTTGTGCGTCACCATGGAGGTAGTATAGCTCCATGCAAGGCCAAGAGATATACCAGGTCAGGACAATAACCCCCCCACTACAGGTATCAATTTCAGGGGGAGGAGCTTACTGCCCTTTGCATCGCGTCACTGGCCATCCAAAGAAAACGAGAGATTGAAGGAAACATTGGAAGGCGAACAAAAAGATTTGCCATGAAGTCTGTTGAGAGAGAGAATTATATTTTATATTCGGAGAGAGAGAGAGAGAGAGAGAGAGAGAGAGAGAGAGAGAGAGAGAGAGATTAGAAAAAAGTGACACATAAATATTATATAAACAATTCATATAGACACACTATAACAATATAAGTCATATGCGTATTAACAAATGTCTGTTAATAATAATACTATTAATACTAAAAGTAAGAATAGTAATAGGAGAGAATCAAACAGGCAGAATGACAAGAGAGAGAGAGAGAGAGAGATAAAAAAAAAACTGTGTATGTGTGTGCGGGTGTGCAGAGAGAGAGAGTCTACGGTGGTATTCTTAAAAAAATCTTTCCCTTCAAAAGCATGGGAAAGAAATATATCACTAATTTTCTATTCTTAAAGATTTCCTTCCTCTCCAGGCTCTCCTGGCCTTAAATTCCTTCCCTTGAATCGAGTATATTATTGGAACATGAAGGAAAAATTTACCCCATTCCTTCAATAATTCTTTTGTTGTATTTTATCATGTACTGTTGATGTTTTCTTTATAACATCATAATATATTGGAAACACGTGCAACAGTATTGTATCACCGACGGAAAAAGAGTTTAGTAAATAAATGAGGCATTTCTTCCAAATTTCGAAAGACCTACCATACTCGGTTCAAAATTTGTGTTGGACTGGGATGTATACGTCATTGGTGAGGTGTCTCCTGATTGGTCCATATACTCACCTAACTCCACCCTTCCACCCCTACACCACTAATATGATGAGAATCCTCTCTTGACACCTTGCTGCTCGTGGTGGTATATGTTTGTATATTATTTATCATTCTTTTATTCAGGATATACAATTTTTTTTATACCATTAGTCTCAGCAATGATTGTAGTGTCCAGATATATTTGTCACAACTCGATATAACATTAAACAAAGAAATTATGACGAGTAGAAGTGAACAAAGTTCCCCACTATATTTATACCACTATTATTATCATCGTTTTTCTACAGGAAATATTAAATCAATGATGTTATAAAACATTTCATCGCATAAAACAAAACCTCGTGAGCACAGCGTGGATGTGTTTATTGTTTATATTTTGCGCCCGGAGGCCTCATAGACGTAAAAACGCACACACATTTATCATTTCCATGGCACAGGGCTACCAACATGTAAACTTTTCCTTCCCTACCAAGGAATTCTTTAAGCATAATGAAAAAAGAGAAAAATCCTTAGAAGGGAAAGATATATGTAAGGAAAGATTTTTTTTTAAGAATACCACCGAGAGAGAGTATGTGTGTGTTTGGGTGTGTGTAGAGAGAGAGTGTGTGTGTGTGGGTGTGTATATATAGGTAGAGAGAGAAAGTATGTGTGTGTGGGTGTGCAGAGAGAGAGAGTGAATGTGTGTGTGGAGAGAGAAGAGAGTAAAGGAAAATCTGATAATTATCCCATGGGAACAGAGTCACATGGCATTAATTCCTATTAATGATTTTGAAATACCGCCCTACATCCATTTGAAAACAGAGCGGGAGACCAACACTGATGGACAGCCAAAGGTCGACTGACAGCATAGCCCCTTCTTGACCGTGAGTTTGCCCTTTTGCTGACGTCACAGATTCACTCACCCCCCAGGTGGGAGGTGAGGAGCGCAAGTGTCCTGACCTGGTATATCTCTTGGCCTTGGCTCCATGTGCGTCACACACACACGCACACACATGAAAACACAAGTGTGTGTGGGTAACATGATGCATACTGGAGTGCACATTCACACTCCAATGTTGAACCTGCAGCTGTCCACAGTCTCTTATTAATTCCTTCAACAATCAATGCGACCAGAGAGATGGGAGGGATTTCTTCCTTCATTCCCTACTCCTCTTCCTCTTCCCTACACACACGAAAACATGTGTCTTTCTTTGTCATACACTTTCATTCCCTTTTCCCCATCTCATATTCTCTCGCTCACAGTATGTCTTATGTCTCTTTTCCTTTCATGTTTCTATTATTAACTGATGAGTGAAAATGTGAGGATAAAAAACTAAGTGATGTGTTCACTTTCTTAACTATAGCCACTACGCCAACTCCCTAAGGGGCCATTACTTGAAACACTACACCTCATTCTCTCCTTTTCACCACCTTACCTTTCCCTACTATTTTCTTTCTCTCTGATGGTAGAAATGAGTGGTAGATTGAAACAGATGAAGAAAGGAAAGGGAAGGAAATGGGAACAAGAATGAAGAAAGCAAGAAAGATGAAAGGCGTGGAATAAGAAAGAAAAGAAAGGTTTAATTAATGAAGCAGCGACGGGTAGGAGCAAGGATGATAGACTTACAGTCTATCATCCTTAGGTAGGAGAAGGAGAGAAAGAGGAAAGTTAGTAGGGAATGCAGGAAGAATCATTCCCTTAATAATTAATATATTATCCTACTCTCTCTCTCTCTCTCTCTCTCTCTCTCTATATATATATATATATATATATATATATATATATATATATATATATATATATATATATATATATATATATATATACCCGTTCCTCCATCCGATCTAATAATAATAATGAGAGAGAGAGAGAAAGATAGAGAGAGAGAGAGAGAGGTATGGACCATGGAGCTATAATATATACTACCTCCATGGTATGGACAGAGAGTAGTCTCAGGTCACTACGTTTGACAGATCTCAGGTGCGACGTTGTCACATCCCAGGCCGATAAACTTTATCGGCCTGGGTCACATCTACATTTAGGGGCCGAGAGGGTGGAAAGGGAATTATGGCCGCGACTGTACCACCCTTGCTCCTGCACTCTCCCTCTACACTCTGCTTCCTTGTATACTCTCCCTCTACACTCTCCTTATACTTACAATATAGGTACGACCCTTGCTCTTGCACTCTCCCTCTACACGAGCTCCTTGGAGTTGACCTAGAAATAGGCACTGCAAAATACAGAACCCTGTTGCTTTATAGACCCCCTGGACAACCCAATGAGATGGACTGGGACCTATACCAGTTGCTGGGTGAACTAGTGGACGGCAGGGTGTGCATCCTTATGGGGGACTTCAACACACATGTTGACTGGGAAACCAGAGGGCCCTCTGCCGAGAACACACCACTCTTGGAGTTTGTAAATGATGAATTCCTCACTCAATGGGTAAGGGAGCCAACAAGAGGTGCTAACATACTCGACTTGGTCCTCACCTCCGAGGATGACATCATTCAAGACCTCTCTGTAAACGAAGAAATAGGCGGAAGCGACCACACGCTTATAAGATTTTCAGTTAAGGTCCCTAATATGGAGACCGTGACCCTGGTGCATAGAAAATTAGACATGGGGAGAGCGAACTTTGCAGGTCTTCATGAAGGCGTTGCTGAAATGGAAGTAGAGGGAGAGAGTGCTGATGATCTGTGGAGGTCATTCTTGTCTTCCTTCATGGAGCTTCAGTCGCGCTTTATTCCTCTGAAGGGAACAGGTCAGAAGTTCATTCAACCGAAGTGGTTTAATCAGGAAATCCGTTACCTACTAAGGGAGAGGAGAACTGCGTATTGTTGAGCGAAGACATCTTGGGACTTTGACGGTCATAGAAGACTGAATCGAAATGTGAAGTCCAAAATAAGGGCGGCTAAGCGTGCTGAGGAGGTCCGTGTGGCGAGACTCTGCAAAGAGAACCTCAAGGAGTTTTTCAGTTATGTGAATGGCCGTAAACCAATCCGACGAAGGATCGGTCCCTTGGTGAATGAGGATGGAGCATTGATGCACTCTGATGCAGAAAATGCTAACCTCTTAAATGAGTACTTCTCTTCAGTGTTCTCTGAGGAGAGTGGTCCCATTCCCGAACCTTTGGACTCCTTCAGTGAGAAGTTGGAGTCGAAGGTCTTCACCCAAGAAGAAATCGAGAGAAAAATAATCGAATTAAAAGCAAACAAGTCCCCCGGTCCGGATGGGTTCTTACCTAGAGTGTTGAAAGAAGTGCATGGTGAAGTATCACGGCACCTATGCATGGTCTTCAACAGGGTAATCCAGACTGGATGCGTTCCTAGAGACTGGCGTGAGGCAGAGGTGACTCCTATCTTCAAGGAGGGAGATGCTAGCCAACTGTCAAACTACAGACCCATCAGTTTAACCTCGATAGTCTGTAAACTCATGGAGAGCATCATGGTGGACAAAATAACGGCACACTTAGAATCAAATTTGCTACTGAGGGGTTCCCAGCATGGGTTCCGGCAGCACCGGTCATGCCTCACAAATCTTGTGGAATTCTTCCATTTGGTTTTCAGTGAGTATGATCGGGATAAAGCGGTCGATGTTGTCTACTTAGACTTTCAGAAAGCCTTTGATAAGGTACCCCACCGCCGCCTCCTTTGGAAAGTGCGTGCACTGGGCATAGACGGAAATGTGGCAAATTGGATAGAGAACTGGCTAAGTGACAGACGGCAGTCGGTGGTAGTAAATGGACAGGCTTCAGAGTGGGTGCCCATTACTAGCGGTGTTCCCCAAGGTTCTGTTCTGGGACCACTACTGTTTATCATCTATGTTAATGACATGGATGGTGACATGGTTGCCAAGATTTCCAAATTCGCCGATGATACTAAGCTTGGTATGAATGTCGCGAAAGAAGGAAATACTACCCGCTTACAAGAAGATCTTAGGAAGATCGGGGAGTGGTCTGACACGTGGCAAATGCCATTTAACGTGAACAAATGCAAAGTTATGCATATAGGCCACAGAAACCCCCGAACAGAGTATAACCTTAAGGGCAATGCTCTCGTAAGCACTGATACTGAGAAAGACTTGGGTGTAACTGTCACCAGCGACCTCAAGTTCTCAAAGCAGTGTATTGAGGCGGAGAAGAAAGCCCAAAGGATGTTAGGGTACATAAAGCGACAGTTTTTTTTACCGGAACAAGGAGATAGTACTTTGTCTGTACAATTACCTTGTCCGACCGCACCTGGAGAATGCAGTCCAGTTTTGGAGTCCTTACCGAAAGGATATCGCGAGATTGGAACGAGTGCAAGCCAGGGCAACCAAACTTATACCCTCTCTTAGACACAAGAGCTATGAAGATCGGTTGGTAGAACTCGACCTGTTCTCTTTGGAAACCCGGAGACTGCGTGGTCAGCTTATCGAAGTGTTTAAAATACTACGAGGCTTTGACAATGTAGACTACAGGGACATTTTCCAACTCAGTGAGGGCACAACCAGGAATCATAGCTACAAACTTGAACTGAAGCGATACAACCGTGATCTGTGTGGTAAATTCGTTACATACAGCATCTGCGGTACATGGAATGCACTTCCTGCTGATGTAGTCAACAGCAACTCTGTGGATCAGTTCAAGTCCAGATTAGACAAAGTCTTAAATCACCGTCTAGGTGTTTAAGCCGTTGTGCGAGTGTTCTTTGATGGTTTCACATGACACATTCGAGGACGGTCGCCTACTTGCGCAACTAAACCCACAGGTACCCTCTTTGTATGGATCGTAAGGTCCCCTAGGGTGCTTCTTTTCCTTGTAACTCTCCTTATACTTACAATATAGGTACCACCCTTGCTCCTGCACTCTCCCTCTACACTCTACTTCCTTGTATACTTTCCCTCTATACACTCTGCTTCTACTTACAATATACAGTAGGTACCACTCTTGCTCCGGTACTCTCCCTCTACACTCTCCTTATACTTACAATATAGGTACCACTCTTGCTCCGGCACTCTCCAGATGTTTGACATACGATGCAGCAATGTAAGATGTAAAGTTGTGATCTTCTAGGCCGACCAACATGCTGTCAGGGGGATGCTGAGCCAACACTCCTGTAAAGAGTAATTAAATCAAAGTAGGTCACCAAACAACACGACCAGATTAACACAAATAATAATGGTGGCCTGTTTGTTGTTGGTTGGAATAGTTTGGAGGAATCAGTTACTCCAGATTTATACCACCACCACCAACACCACCTGCATACTACCTCAGATCAAGACACTGTGGCATCTGTTGTACACTCGTGGACAATAATAATCATCCACATTAACATAACAACATAACAATTGGAAACTGTAGAAGGAATGTTGGCCCAGTTCTTGATTCAGACTCATTCCTTTGAGTCCATGTATTTATGTATGTATGTATGCTATGTATGTATGTATGTATGTATATTGGCAGCTGTATATTTAATCCCATCCCTTTGAGTCCATGTATGTATGTATGTATGTATGTATATTGGCAGCTCTATATTTAATCATCCCTTTGAGTCCATGTATGTATGTAGGCTATGTATGTATGTATGTATGTATGTATCCAACCTATATTTAAAGCCATTTAGTGTTTTGTCATTTATTACTTCTCTTGGCAGTTTGTTCCATTCATCCACTAGGCTACTCTATTCACAAACCAATGTTTTCCTCTTTCGTGTCTAAAACAATAATTTTCTAGTTTGAATCCATTTGAGTATTTTCTATCTTGGCTACTTACTCTTATTATTTTACTTATTTCTCCAAAGTTATACCTTTCATCCATTTATGGGGGTGCGGCAATAGGGGGACAGGCTTGGGGGGTGCGGCAATAGGGGACAGGCTTGGGGGGTGCGGCAATAGGGGGACAGGCTTGGGGGGAGGGTTAGGGGGATGCGGGAATAGGGGACAGGCTTGGGGGGGGGGGTTAGGGGGTGCGGGAATAGGGGACAGGCTTTCTACCCATGCAGCCCAAGCCTGTCCCCCTATTCCCGCACCCCCCAAGCCTGTCCCCCTATTCCTGCACCCCCCTAAATAGTCCAATCATTTCACTTCTCAGCCTGGGTCTTTGAAGTGAGTGTTGCTTCATGTTTCACTTGTGTCTACTTTAGCTGTTCATTATCGTGCCTCACACACACTATGGGTCAATTCCACAGTGGTTGGTATTGGTTTGTAAGCACGCAGACGAAAGAATGTTAGCTTATGACTTATAGGTGAATTATTTAATGAATTTGGTGAGTAAACTATATAGTGATCATTATTATCTAACTGTTGGATTGATTTTGTGAATGTGGATACCTACTCAGCTTTTGGAAAATAATGAAGCCTTACAAGAAGTGTGTTTGGTTGGGAAGCTAACAAACCAATACCACTGTGGAATCGATCCATGGAGTAGTCCAATATAATCACAAACACATCACTATCTTCACATTTTCAGAGTACAAACAAACAAACACACTCTATACACACCACACCCTTTGTCCAAATTATATCCCTCCAAAATGTAGAATTTCGACTTGTTCCTTTATTCGCAATGTGTCTAGGCATCTCGAACGAAATTGGACATGATTTGGGACCACTCTCACTTAGACTACACAGATGAGGACGATAAGCTGGTTGGTTCATAGCCTTTATAGTCCTCATCTTTCTCGATATATAGAAACAAAATACAAGGTCGAGAAAAAGAGACATACAGACAGTGCAAATGTTACCCTTGTACTCTATAAACACCAACACCACCTTCACACCGTACACATTGCCACACTCACTATAATTATCAAGGCCATTTATATTACAAGTGGTCTTGATTATTCGACTATCTCCTTACGTCGTAGTTCCGAGCCGTATTGTGTGTTATAGGGCAATAGTGCCATACCCTTCGGACACTGTGCTCGTTAATAGTGGAGGCAACTGTATATACGTGTGTGTATCAATTCTAGTGTTATAATGGATGGCCACGTATTATTTTCAAAATGCTCCGTGTGTTTCCATGTAAGCAAGATGGGAAAAAAATGCGTGTGTGTGTGTGTGTGTAAGGGAGATGCACGTAATATTTTCAAAATGTTTGGTCTGCTTTAATTTTACTTTGCCTTGTGTGCGAAGCTGTACAAAATTTTGAGTATGTATATGTATGTGTGTGTGTGTATGTGTATGTGTGTGTACGTGTGTGTGTGTGTGTACGTGTGTGTGTGTGTCCCCATCCGTATATAAGAGCAGAATGACAGCCCGAGAAACAGCAATTGCAAGTAAGTCAGTGACAAGATTCCACCACCAACACCACACCGTTCATCCTACCTATAGTTGTCAGTGTTGTCAAGAGGGAAGAAGTGACGGTGTAACATCTGATATATACCACGATACTATAATTGGCGTAGGGATGTGGCGGCCCCATCGCCCACTCTGTTTACGGAGTGCAAGTAGCCAAAGCCCTCGGGAGCAGGAGGGTGGATGCTTTCCCAGGCAGATGAACTCCTTGAGAGTGAAATGGCTGGAAAGCTCGCCAGCATGCGCATGGTTTTAGCACAGCTGAGCCTGGCGGGTGCGGGCAAACAGGCAAGTTAGTTGCCTACTGCGACTGCAACACTCTGGCGAGGTGTTCAGGTAATTAGCCAAAGAAACCAAGATGAACTCAGAAAGAATAGCAATGGCCCCCAGTCCCGTGCAGCCCTTAAATGGGCAGGGGGTGCAAAGAATCACACGGTTGCCTCATATACAACATAATTCTCTAATTAATGCAAAAAATATGTTCAAAATTGGTAATTGGAATGCAAGAACACTCAATCAGGACAGTAAAATTGATGAGTTAGTGGCGGTTTTCAAAAATTATGGACTAAATATATGTGCTCTAACAGAGACTAGATTAAGCGGAACTGATAAGCTGGATTTGGGGGATGGTTTACGTATGTTGGTATCTGGACGACAGGATGGAAGGCATTATCAGGGTGTAGGATTACTACTGAGTTGTAAGGCAAATAAGGCTTTATATGAGTGGGAAGCTATAGACGAGCGACTGCTGTATGCACGGTTTAAGTCCAATCATGGCAACATAAGTATGTTTGTGTGTTATGCGCCTATTAATAATGCACCGGATGAAAGGAAAGACGCATTTTATGAAAGATTGCAGGAAGTGGTAGGAAGGGTTCCTAGACATGATATTTTGGTCTGCATTGGCTACTTTAATGCAGTGTTGGGCTGTTCAAACGAGGGATTTGAGCAGTGTATGGGTAAAATGGGTGTTGGTAGAAGGATGACTGAAAATGGAGTGAGGTTTGGGAGCTTCTGTTTGGCTAATGATTTAGTCATCGGCGGTACACTTTTTCAGCATTGCAACATACACAAGACAACGTGGGTGTCACCGTGCGGTAATTACAAAAATCAAATTGATCATATTACTGTCAGTAGAAGGCATAGAAGTTCTTTGCTAGATGTTCATGTTAAACGAGGAGCGGATATTGGTAGCGATCATCAACTCATCATTGCAAAAGTAAAGTTTAAACTTAAAAGTCAGAAGAAGGAAAGATGTGGTACCCGTGGGTATGATATTGATGCACTTAGAAGGGAAGGAGAGGAAAGGGAAGAGTTTCGATTAGAATGCAGAAATAGGTTCTTGGTGCTGGATGCGTTGGAGGAGGGGGAGAAAAGTGTGGATGAGGTGTGGGGGGATGTGAACAAATTTTGCATGAAACTGCTGATCGTACGATCGGAAGAAGACGTAGATGTAGGAGAAAGACATGGATGTCAGATGAAACGTGGGATATGATAAAAAAGAGACGTAAAGCGAAATTGAGGAGTGAGATGCATTGTGATGATGATAATGAGATTGAGATAGCAAGAGCTGAGTATTGGAGTTTGCATTCAGAAGTCAAAAGGTTGGCAAGGAGAGATAAAAGAAGATATGTAGATGGAAAAGTTACAGAAACTGAAATTTTAATAAATAGAAATGATGGACAGAGTCAAAGGATAGCATATGAATCAATTAGAAAACTGAGTGGCAATGCAAAGAAACGCAAGGAAATACCTGTTAGAGATAGTGATGGTAATTTACTGACTAAAGATGGAGATATTAAAAACAGATGGAAAGAGCACTTTGAGATAGTTCTTAATAGGCCAATACCACCAGAAGAAGATATACCACCTGCTGAGGAAGATTTAAATATAGAAACTGGAGAGATAAGGATGGGGGAAGTGGAGAAGGCAATGAAACAGTTAAAGAATAATAAGGCACCAGGGGAGGATGGTTTATTTCCAGAAATGTTTAAAGTGGAGGAGGATAGATTAACAATGATCTTGACCAAGTTATTCAATAGGATATGGGTAACAGGAATAATACCATCAGATTGGAAGTATGGCGTGATTGTTAAAATTCCCAAGAAAGGAGACCTGAGTGAATGTGGTAATTGGAGGGGAATCACTTTGTCACCGATAGCCTTGAAAGTGTTTAGTAGAGTGTTGTTAAATAGGCTGGAGCCAGTGGTTGATGATATACTTAGGAACGAGCAGGCCGGTTTTAGAAAGGGACGTGGTTGTAATGATCAAATTTTTATTATTAGGCATTTAATGCAACAAGTAAATGAAATGAGAGTTCCGTTGAGCTTTTGCTTTGTTGACTTCGAAAAAGCATTTGATAGTGTTTCGAGAGGGACTATGGGGAAGATTATGAGGCTTTATGGAATACCGGAGGAGTTTGTGAAGGTCGTTACGAACATGCATGATGGCACATTTTGTAAAGTGATGGTTGATGGTTGTATGAGTGATCCGTTTGAAGTCAAGTCAGGTGTGATTCAGGGTGGCATCTTGTCACCTTTGTTGTTCGTATTGGTCATAGATTACTTAATGAAAAGGGTTGGTACAGAAACTGGTGCAGGTATACTCTGGGGAGAGAATGGGAAGCTCTTGGACCTGGATTATGCAGATGATATAGTTTTGATGTGTGATGGGCCGGAGGAGATGCAGAGGGTGTTGGATTGTTTAGTGAGAGAGGGCTTAAGGGTGGGTTTGGTTATTAATTGTGGAAAATTGAAATTATTAATATGAACATGGAAAATGCACAGGACTGTATGATTGGAGGTGTGGTGGTAAAGCAGGTTGAAACGTTTAAATATTTGGGTACCTGTTTAACGAAGGATGGTTCTTTGACCTTAGAATACAAAGAAAGGTTAAGAAAGGCAAATCAGGCAATGGGAATGCTTAAAACTGTTTGGAAGAATAAAAAATTTTCTGTGCATACAAAAATCAAAATTTATAAAGTAATGGTTAGGAGTATACTAACCTACGGTCACGAATCATGGTACAGTACAGCGAATATGGACCGTAAATTCTTGGTGTTTGAAAATAAGGTACTTAGAAGAATATTAGGAATTAAGTGGTGGGATAGGATATCGAATA
Organism: Petrolisthes cinctipes; assembly: GCA_033782935.1. NCBI lineage: Eukaryota > Metazoa > Arthropoda > Malacostraca > Decapoda > Porcellanidae > Petrolisthes > Petrolisthes cinctipes. Next base: position 235,021 of record JAWQEG010000974.1, read on the forward strand.
GCAGAATTAGAGAAATAACAGGGGTGCAGCCAGTTGATGAATATGTTAGGATGTCACGTTGGAAGTGGTTAGGTCATGTGTATAGAAGACATGGGATAGTACGAGATACACTAGGGTGGGTAGCACAAGGTACAAGAAGAAGAGGAAGGCCTAGGGAGACGTGGGTGAGAACAATGAGGCGGGAAGCGGGAGATGAATGTTGGGGAGATTTGGAGGAGTTAGCTCAGGATAAGGTGTGGTGGCACGAGTTCATTGAGGCCCTATGCATCCCCGTGGGTGCTACAGGAAATGATTGATTGATTGACTATAAGGTTAGATTAGGGTAGTTTTCACTTCTCTTTCATATGCTGAGAGAGAGAGAGAGAGAGAGAGAGAGAGAGAGAGAGAGAGAGAGAGAGAGAGAGAATTCTAGCATATTTCACATAACCATTCTACTAGGTTAATGCATGATTGAATTATTATTATTATTATTATTTGGTGTCTCCTTAGCCAGAATATCAATCCGAGAGGTCCTATTATTACTATTATTATTATTATTGCTATTATCATTATTATTATTATTATCATTATTATTATCATTATTATTATATTTCTTTTCTTTTCAGGAGGAGGGGATGGCATTTGTGTGGGTCATAGCCTACCTGGTCCTTCTGGCCTACGGTAAATCATTCACTTCTAATTCATATCTATCTAATCTATTTCTAGTAACTAATATTTTGCATGACGGTAAATAATTCACTTGTAAATAATTTATATATAATTCTTAATCTAGTTCATATTTATCTGATATTTATTCTAGCAGTAAATAATTCAGTTCTAATTCATATCTACTTAATTCATTTATTGTAATATACTATAATCCCCTTAAGGATTCTCGTGATGTTGTCAGATTATTGGAGGTTAGTGAGTCCTTCAAACATTGCCATGAAACACCACCACCTATATTGAAGGAGCTTGTTTGTTTCGTGGCATAGTCAGGAGGAATCAGAAGCCACCAACTTTCATACACAATCACAGTGTCCTTAATTTAGTGAAGATGTTTATTTTATTCAACAGGGGAAAGTGTGAAAGCAACATATGCAGAGGGTATTGCAACACTTGAAGATATTGATGGTGTTGCTAATATTGAAGATTCAGATGGTCCTGCTAATTTTGAAAATGATGAAGATGATTATTTTGAAACACTAATAAGAGATGTAGATGGTACTGCAGCACCTGATTATGAAGATGATGATGATGATGACATTGCAACACTTGAAGATGAAGACAGCATTGAAAATTTTGAAGACACAGATGATATTGCAAATTTTGAAGATAGAGATGATGTTGAAAATTTTGAAGACGAAGAAGATGGCATTGCAACACTGGAAGATTTGGATGGCATTGCAAATTCTGAAGACGAAGATGGTATTTCAAGACGAGATGTTAATAGAACAAATGGTAAGAGTAATTAAAGAACTGCATTTACTATAACTCTGTCCAGCCTAAGGTGGCGGAGAAGCCCTGCCCTACAGGTGTGGTAGGCAGGTCAAGTACTTTTTCGCTTCCCTGATTGGCTAGAGGTGTTCAGCACACCGAGAAAAATAGAAGTGCTTCCTTTTTTCATGAATATTTCTGCTAATTAAGCATTATTCATGCCTGTTATTACTCACTCATTATTGTAAATTATATGTGTGAGCCTTACAGTCAAAATTCAAAGTGACAATTTACTTGGACCTCGTAATATCTTGATTTGAACATAGAGTGTGTAGTAAAAAGTGAGTGACAGTGAGAGGAAAACAGGTCAACTGGAGGACCTCTGGGTAACCCTTGTGACTTCCCGTGTTCGAAAGCATACTTCAAGGCATCTTCATCCATTTATTACCATTTTTTATAAATTTAATTTCACCTATCTTTCGGAAGCACAAGGGAGTGTGTTTTTATGCAACGAAAATATAGAAAAAAACGCACACACACATTCACTACTTACACAAAAAGGTTAATATATTTCAAAACCATGGCCAAACAAAGCAGCAGGACTGGGCAAGGAGTGGTGTGTGTGTGTGTGTGTGTGTGTGTGTGTGTATTAACAAACCGACACAGGCAGGCGCCTATAGGGACCTGAGATTAGAATATGGCCTAAGGCAGTAAGAGAGAGAAACTTAGATGAAGGTAACAAATGAGGAATAAAGAAAGTGAAATAACTTATGATGCATGCTACTGTTAATGAGAGAATGAATAAATGGAATAAAAAAAACATTATATAATGCCATTAATCTAAATATGTATATGATATATGATATGGGGGATAAAATATCATTAGATTATATTTTTATGTCGGATAAAATATCAATAGATTATAGAATATAGAAAAGGAAAGGTTGTGGATGAATCATGAACACGAGAGAGAGAGAGAGAGAGAGAGAGAGAGAGAGAGAGAGAGAGAGAGATGTGGAGGGAAGAAGAAGGAAGGTCAGGTCACTGAGATTAACGCACCGCTATGCGACGTATGTGTGTGTGTGTGTATGTGTGTGACCCATGGTGTGACCAAAAGACTCTAAACGTCCCCTTTCCATCATCTGCCAATCAGATACATCCAGGAATGTCCCAGAGAGGCAAGGCTTCTCCGCCACCTTAGGCTGGACAGAGTTTTTTTTATAACTCAACAACAAGAGTATTTAAACTACAACAATAACAATAACTGCATTTACTAATTCAACAAAAACTGCATTTACTATTTCAACAATAACAACAACTGCATTTACTCATTCAACAACAAAAACAATAAAAACAACTACATTTACTATTTCAACAATAACTGCATTTACTAATTCAACAACAAAAACAACAATAACAACTGCAATTACTAATTCAACAAAAACAAAAACAACTGCATTTACTATTTCAACAATAACAACTGCATTTACTCATTCAACAACAACAAAAACAACTGCATGTACTCATTCAACAACAATAATAATAATAATAATTCGTGATTCATAAACTTTGCAGATGAAACTACAACAACAGCTCTCCTGCCAGTGATTCCCAAGTTACCAAAAGGGGCCATATGTTACCAAAAGAAAATTGCATATCATTGGTGGAGATGTCGATGTGGCTACTGTAAATGTATCATGGGAAGCATAATATGTACACAATTTTATTATTCAAAACGTGAGTTATATTATGTGATAGACTATAGGTGTAAAAATGTATGTGTGTGTGTGTGTAAAAGGTTGGTTATAGTTGTAATTCTTGTGTGTGTGTGTAATAACATATGATTTCCTCTTACACACACACACACAAGATAACAACACACATATATACGCACACACATTCCCTTTATACTCTTTTACCCACAAAAGTTAGAAATAATAACACACACACACGATAATAACACATGATTTCTCTTTCACACACACACACACACACAAACATACAAACGATAATTACAAATCTTTTCTCTTTCATCTACAGAAAAAAAAGACGCAAGATGATAAGAGACGAACCTGTTTGTTATGGCCAAATGGTATGGCGACGAGGGTGTAACGGCAGATGTCAATCGTTGTAAGAAGTCGTGGAGAAAAATTCTTCTCCACAACTTACAACGATTGAGTTTGCGTCTAAAGGATAACATAGACGATTTCCTTAAGCACCATGATATGTAGCGATGACGGCGCCTTTTCAGCTCATCTGGTGATAAAAGTGGGACCATGTGTTAGTATTTTATGTGTGTGTGTGTGTGTGTGTTATTATCTTGTGTTTGTGTATGTTTATGTATGTGTGTATATGTGTTTGTGTATGTTTATGTATGTGTGTATATGTGTGTGTGTATGTATATGTATGTGTGTGTGTATGGGTTAGTATCTTATGTATGTATGTGTGTGTGTGTTAGTATCTTGTATGTATGTATGTGTGTGTATTTGTATGTATGTATGTATGTATGTGTATTTATATATATGTATGTGTGTGTTAATTAATAACTGTATAATTTTATCATGGATAGAGTGACGGACTGCGAATGGCAAGGGCCCTGGTTCGAGTCCACGAGAAAACGTCTGGGATTTTTCCGAGGTGATCTGATGGGTCCAGCTGTTCATCAACTACCCTGGCTACGCCGACACGTCAAGAAAATACCCCCTACATCGTCGTCAACTCACAACATAGAAGATGCCCGACCATATTCCAAGATGCTATGAGTGACGGTGTAGCTGCTCTCCCCTGATAGTGACGTGTATAAATAAGGTGTCGTCATCTAATGGGGCAGAAGAGAAGCAACTGTACCAACATCACCACAAAGCTCCACTGTCTCATCTAGTGCGACACCCAATAATCTCGGGGCCTCGCAAGAGTCACGGGCTACTGACAGCCTACAGTCCCGAGGTTGAGGTATAAAAAAAAAAAAAAAAAAAAAAAAGTTGAGGTATAAAAAAAAAATAACAGTGACATCTGCCGTTACACCCTCGTCGCCATACCATTTGGCCATAACAAACAGGTTCGTCTCTTATCATCTTGCGTCTTTTTTTTCTGTAGATGAAAGAGAAATAATTTGTAATTATCGTTTGTTTGTTTGTGTGTGTGTGTGTGTGAAAGAGAAATCATGTGTTATTATCGTGTGTGTGTGTTATTATTTCTAACTTTTGTGGGTAAAAGAGTATAAAGGGAATGTGTGTGCATATAATTTGCCTCCAAGCCCAAAGTTGGAATGAAGGAACTTAAAAACTATTGTTAGTGAAAATAATTTATTGTACTGTACTTATTTCGAAAAATAATGACAAATAGTAAATAAATAAATCAAATTAGCGTAATGAATACATAAATACCTTTTTTCTTGTAACAAAATTATCCTATAAACTTTGATTTGAGAACACTCCTGCTACCAAAACAATGATACCAAGTTCAGAAGCTCTTGAAAATTCTCTCTTGACATTCCGTGATAGTCACAAAAACCACGTCCATCTTCTAGGCGCATCTCCTGAATTAGGTTGTTATATACACTTTTCCTCTTTCTTGCCATCCACGGTTTGACCCACAGTCTCTTCACTTTATTTCTTTTCCGTTTTATGTGAGCGTAGGCTGCTGCAATTGTAAAAATAGTCATAGATGCCAGCATGTATTCCTCGTCCTCCATTGTGCACTGCTCTTTGTAGCTTGATATCCTTGGACTGGGCTAATGGTTCTACTTTCTGTAGTGTGACCAAAAACTTCCAAGGGACAGCATCCAATCCTACTCTACGCTTGGGTCTCCCAGGGTACAAATGGCCAGTGTGACCGTAGCTAAACGATTCTACGTGTTGGGATACCTTGGAAATCTCCAAGCAAAACTCTCCAAGGTTGGACGAAAATCCACCTCTACAGTGGGATCCAAGCATTTTTTGGCCAGTGTGACCGAGGCTGAAGGAGTGGAAGGAGAGGTGGAAGAAGGAGCAGATATAGAACAAGGAAATGGAGGGATGAATGAGGATAGATGGTGAAGAGTTGGAAGGGGTGGAAGGAGAGGTGGAAGAAGGAGCAGATATATAACAAGGGAATGGAGGGATGAATGAGGATAGATGGTGAAGAGTGATTAGAAGGGGTGAAAGGAGAGAGAGTGAAAAAAAGAGGGGGTGGAAGGAGAGAAAGGAGAAGAGAGAGAGAGAGGAAAGAGAGTGGAAGAAGGAGGGGCTAGGTAAGGAGAGAGAGGGGTTGAAAGGTGTTAGGTGGGAGGAAGATATCAGTAAGTAATTCCATTGACAGTGTTGAATTGAAATATGAATCAGGGGATCTGCTTGTTGACATTGTATGGAGGATTCAGTAGGACAATACATAAAAATATAATACACAGAGTGATTCAACATTCCATGCATTAAATTGAATGATGACCAGCTTGGATAATTCTAAGCAAAAATATATCTATGATGAAATGTCGAATTATACATAATTTACCTGTTACAATACATTTATTTTATGATACTTTATTAAGGAAGGCGAAAGGTGAAGGGAAACTCACCTAGATTTCTGAGGAAATGTTTGAGATTTTGTAGTACAGGAATAGAGTGTGTTACAGATGAACAAACACCACTTTGAACATATTCTTATGATTGTAACAAACATAAGTACAATGTAGTGATCAATGAATAAAGATGTACAAAATCTAGGTGGGTTTCCCTTCACTTTTCACCTTCCTTATTACAGTATCATAAATGTATTGTAACAACTAAACTATGTATAATTCTACATTTCATCATACAGACATTTCTACTTAGAATTACCCAAGCAGGTCATCATTCAATTTAATGCATGGAATGTTGAATCACCCTGTATATATCAAGGACTGTCTCTTAGTAAACAATAACGTGATACATATGAGTGTTTGAATATACAGCATCCTGTGTTTGGCTACAGTAAACACAATAGACTTACCAATGACAGGTCTGAGGTTAAGGTTGTCTAAGGGTAATCCATAACAATCCACTACCCACGTCAACAAACACAACACAACAGGGAAGAGGAAATATGTGCGTGTGTCCTCCATCTTGACTCCAGCCAAACTGACCAACTCTTGAGTGACTGAGCGACTCTAGCGAGTTGAAAGTTGAGTCCACAGATACAGATATTATATAGAGCGCGCAACCCCCCCCCCCCCTGGAGTGTCGCCACCAGAAGTGGGTTGGCGGCCATGATAGGTTGCCCTTCCCCTCAACCAGCCAGCCTGTCAGCTTATGCCAGGGTAAGATATTATTTCATTTATTCGGTCTTTTATTGATGATATGGTATATTAACTACATTATAGTGACTCACAATATATGAATAAGTATTTCTTTAACCGATATATCAGTGAATGGCTGATTAAATATAAATACATTTCGGTTAAAAGGTGAAATGAGTTAGATAAACAAAACTATCGTTGGCTCTCATCCACAGTCACCTTCTTATAATATATATATACAACGTACTTAATCTCTATTATGATAAGTATTTTATGTTCAAATTGTTCAGTATGTATGTATGTATGTCACACTAGAGTAATATGTGTGTATATATGCATGTCACACTAGAATATGTGTGTATGTATGTATGTCACACTAGTGTAATATGTATGTATGTATATATGTCACACTAGAATAATATGTATGTATGTATGTCACACTAGAGTAATATGTATGTATGGCACACTAGAATAATATGTATGTATGTCACACTAGAGTTATATGTATGTATGTCACACTAGAATAATATGTATGTATGTATGTATGTATGTCACACTAGAGTAATATGTATGTATGTCACACTAGAATAATATGTATGTATGTCACACTAGAGTAGTATGTATGTATGTATGTCACACTAGAGTAGTATGTATGTCACACTAGAGTAATATGTATGTATGTATATGTCACACTAGAATAATATATATGTATGTCACACTAGAATAATATGTATGTATGTATGTCACACTATAGTAATATGTATGTATGTATGTCACACTAGAGTAATATGTATGTATGTCACACTAGCGTAGTATGCATGTATGTCACACTAGAGTAGTATGTATGTATGTATGTCACTCTAGAATAATATGTATGTATGTCACACTAGAGTAATATGTATGTATTTATGTCACTAGAGTAATATGTATGTATGTCACACTAGAGTAATATGTATGTATGTATGTCACACTAGAGTAGTATGTATGTATGTATGTATGTCACACTAGAGTAATATGTATGTATGTATGAATGTCACACTAGAGTAATATGTATGTATGTATGTAAGGTAAGTGGAGGGAGAGGGAGACAGATTACAGTTATATATATTTGTCTTGTTTAATAAACCAGTTTAAGTTTAATTTCTTTGCATAATTTTCCGTATGAACATTATCTTAGCCTTGTTAATTGATTTAACAAAACTTGCATAATTAGATAACAAGATACAATGCTTTACAAATCAGGGAAATGTCAATAACTGTGGATAGAAACATACTATACATTTACGTAAGGGAGTTGAAAGCGCGCGCCAAAGGGCATTCCAAGATGGCCGCCGAGCAGGCTGGCTAGCGATACTCCTCCCCTATCTAATAACACAGGATCGATCGCTCTATGTGTATAGCTCTGTGGTTGAGTCCCTTGTATAAGTTGTATTACCCAGCAGTTCCCACGGCCCTCTGGTGGTGGTGGGGATTAGGAGTTTACAGCCATCATATCAATTAAGGCGATTGAACTACTTTTGGTACAGCCACAATCAAATAACCACCGACACTTTCCTTCCATCGTGCAAATAAATCAGTATCATATCAGAATAGAATCATACAACACCTTACGTCAACTCAACCCCCTAAATTATTAATATGAGGTGCTGCAAAATCATACACATGTTGTTCTTTATTTCCAAGATATTTACTATGATGGAAGGAAAGTGTCGGTGGATATTTGATGGTGGCTGTACATACTGTACATTGGAGCGCCTTGATTCCCCCAAAGTAGGACAGGAAACAGCAGGATCCGATATTAGGAAAATCAATGGTGGCCTGTTAATTGGAAAATAGTTTGGAGGAATCAGTTCCGCTTGATGGGAGAAATTAACTCCTGATGTTAAAATAAAGGGCTGCTGATTCCTCCAAACTTTATCACAAAACATACATACATACATATACCAGGCCTTCCTCTCCACGTAATAGTAACATTATATACATTAACAGTAAACATTAATCATATGACAATGCTTGGAGGAATTAAATTGTGTGTGTGTGTGTGTGTGTGTAATTATAATAGTGTATGATATTATGTGTGTATGTGTGTGTGTAATTATGATACTATATAATATGTGTGAGTGTGTTTTGTGTAATAATAATACTGCATATGAATATTATGTTTGTATGTGTATGTGTGTATAATTATGATATATTGTATAGTATTATTTGTGTGTTTGAGTATGTGCGTATAATTATAATACTGTATAATATTATGTGAGAGAGAGAGAGAGAGAGAGAGAGAGAGAGAACCCTTATAAGTGAGCAAGGTCAGTTGAATTAAGGGGAGAATTAAACTATATTGAGAGTAAATTGAAGGGCTACTGAATCCTCCAAACAGTAAATCCCGTGTGTGTTAGTAGCATTAAGGTTATTTTCTTTTTTTTTCCTGGGATAGTTTGAAGGAATCAGTAGCTCTCCAATTTAAGAGGATTATATTATACTTTTGGTACATTGGAGTATATATGCCAGCTGGAAACAGGAACAATGAAAAAATGGTGTCCTGCCAGATTTACGTTGTGGCTTGGAATAGTCTGTAGGAATGATTTAATTGCTCCTGATTTAACCACCAATTAACACTGTATTATCCTCCCTTATAATAGAGCTATATAAAAAAAAATGAAACAAAAATAACGAATGATGTCCTGTTGTTGCTTGGAATAGTCTGTAGGAATCATTTGCTCCTGATTTAACCACAAATAAACACTGTACTATCCTCCCCTCTCCCTTATAATAAAACTATATAACAAAATGAAACAAAAATAACGAATGATGTCCTGCTGTTGCTTAGAATAGTCTGTAGGAATCATTTGCTCCAGATTTACCACAACCACCAACATTGTACAGTCGGCGGCAAATGTCCTGTCGCTACATCTGCCAAGTCATAAAGTAAGTATGGAAATATAAGCTTCACGGACTCATTAACGTACAAAACAGAAAAGTATATTAATTTACCCCCTGGATATCGTATTTCTGTATGGTGAATGTGTTTATTCGATAATTAACCTTTATGTTATCTTTGAAGACGTGCTGAGTGAGGCGACACGACTTTTACCACCGACTGTACTATCCTTCCCCCCTCCCCTCCCCTTCCCTCCCCCTTATCCATATGATGAAACTAAAACTAAGGGTGAAAAGTGACTTGCCTGGGAAAAATACAGGAGATACGAGGCTGTTCTTTTTATTATCAGTAATTTAGAGAAACCCCTGTACAGTATGTTGTGATGTAGAGAAAAAAATGGGAGGTTAGCGAATCCTTCAAACATTGCCACGAAACACACACACACACACACACTCGCCTACATTAACGGAGCTTGTTTGGTGGCTTATGGTCGATTCCACAGTGGTATTCGTTTGTTCGCTTCCTAACCAACCACACTTGTAAAGCTTCATTATTTTCCAAAAGCTGAGTATCGATCCGCATTCACAAAATCTATCAAACGGTTAGATAATGATGATCACTTCATAGTTTACTCACCAAATTCATTAAATAATTCACCCATATATCATATAAACGGCTAAGATTCTTTCGTTTGCGTGCTTACAAACCACTACCAACCACTGTGGAATCGACCCATAGTCAGGAGGAATTAGAAGCCACCACCACAATCACATGCAGGGTCCCTTAGGTAAATTGGAAGGCTACTGATTCCTCCTAACTAATGTGTTTCGTGGCAAAGTTTGGAGGAATATTTAATAGCCCACCAATTTCCCAACAAGAAAATCCCCCCTTCGTTATTTAATGAGGTGGGAAGCCCGTGACCTACATACATAAGTGTTTGGATGGGGTGAAAACAAGACCTAACCTTACCACGACCTAATCTGAGCAAACATATAGCTACTCACCATGCACACACACACACACGTATCTCCTAATTTACTACAAGCAGCTACTCACTATTCACACACACACACACAAACACACACACATACGTATCTCCTAATTTACTACAAGCAGCTACTCACTATTTACACACACACACACGTATCTCCTAATTTACTACAAGCAGCTACTCACTATTCACACACACACACACACACACACACATACGTATCTCCTAATTTACTACAAGCAGCTACTCACTATTCACACACACACACACACACACGTATCTTTTAACTTATTCGAGCAGCTACTCACTATTAAAAACGATAACAATGATCATTATGAGAACGTGAAAACATACATTAGTCAACAATATCTTTTAGTTATCCATATGTGTATTGAAACTTATGTCCACGACTGTACATAGCAGGTGGATGGGGTTGGACTATTTAAGGGGACGGTACAGTGGTGGTAAATCTGGAGTAACTGATTCCTTCAAACTATTCCAGGCAACAGGACACCATTATTATTTTTGTTCATCTGGTCCTGTTTCCTGGCATACTATGGAGGAATCAAGGCACACTAACACAAATGGTTGAAAGCTGGGAGAGGGGGAGGGGGTTGTGGAATGGGGATAGAGGAAATAATTAAGTGGAGGGGAGGGAAGTGGAAAGAGAAGTACGATAGAGGAAGTGGAGAGAGAGAAGGAGGATCGAGGAGAAAACACGGATCAGTTTTCCTTCTGGTAGTAACAACATGTAAGCCGTCTGGCAATAATGTTAAGGAAACTAGATAATGTTTCACTCTTTCAATGAACTTCATTATATCATAATTATTATCCACCTGTAAAGGGCATTTCCAGCCATAGCTACACCGATTTCTACTATTCAGGATGTCAAACAAAGCATTGATGGTACGTATGAATTGGATTGTTCTGTGAAACTCTGGGATCTTTTCATTTAAACCTAACTGGAGAGAGTCGCCAACATAATCACCCACTAATTGCACCGACAATTTCATCCTTTTTTTTTTTTTTTTTTTTTTTTGCATACAGAACACACCCTTCAAGGATCACCAGTGAAATGGTGCTGATGTGACCGAGTCGGGCTGTCACATTTGTCGCTGTAGGCCTTTGTTGTCTCAGAGTGACATTGTCTACAACAATATGACGGACAGTCAGGTCACTTGGCTTCAACCAGTCAGGTTCAGTGCAACTCCATCCTTTATACCTCCATGACTGTGACCACGGTAGAGAGAATATTCTGTATTCTCTGGACCCTGACTGTGACCATAGCCGGCCATACATACATACATAGGTCCTGGCTGTCCGTCCGGCATAATTACAAACTGTATACTGGCTCGACCCATTGCTCTTGGGGGGGGTCCAAAAAATGCTCATAATGACGTGTGTGTTGTAGTGATAAAACTAACCATAGGAAATATCATTAAAAATTGTCTCATTGATTTTCCCAGCAAACATAACCAAGCCTTTCCTTAACCTAACTTAACCACAGGGGTCGAGTCAGTATACAGTTGGTAATAATGTGTCTGGTGGGGGTCGAGTCAGTATACAGTTGGTAATAATGTGTCTGGTGGGGGTCGAGTCAGTGTACAGTTGGTAATAATGTGTCTGGTGGGGGTCGAGTCAGTATACAGTTGGTAATAATGTGTCTGGTCGATGAAAAGGGTTCACCATAACGATACTTACACACAGATTCTGATAGTTTATTGACCACAGAATACCATAAATACATTTAATTCAATATAATAATTTAAAAAAATACATTTCATTCAATATAATAAAAAAAATACATTTAATTCAATATAATAATAAAAAAATACATTTAATTCAATATAATAATAAAAAAAATACATTTAATTCAATATAATAATAAAAAAAAACATTTAATTCAATATAATCAATGAAAATATTAACATACACATGAAAACCCTAATCAAATACACAACAACAACTTTAATCCAACAGGCGCAGCTGGTCCAGATAATATTTCCCTAGACAAGTTTCCACATTCTATTGATATTTATAAGTATTGATAATATGTCATAGATTATTTTACAGACAATTTCAGTTGTTAACAATATCTGAGAATAACATTTCCATACTAATAAAATGGTATCTATTTCTAATATGTTGGGTCATTGAATAGCTCTCTATGAGTCTATAATGTGTTGTTGTTGTTGTTGTGTTTGTATTTCACTACATTGTCACAAACATTCCTGTATCTTCAAACGGCCACGGCCACGCCCAAGGAGGTTATAAAGGTGGAGACGCCCCAAGGAGGTTATATTAGGCCGCCATCTTGGTTAAGTCGAGAAATGACAGATGGACGGCTTCACAGCTCAGTTATCAGAGCGTCTCCACCCTTATATAATTTATATCCTCCTTGGCCACCCTGGTACCATCTGTCAGTCTGGCAGGTCAGTGAATGTCCGGTCATCCTCACGGTCTATAAGACTCTAAGTAGTAAAGGTGTACAGTACAGTAGGCCGACATACAGACTGGGGTGTAAAATGCAGGGGAAGGGGGAGCAGTGTTAACTGAGCCCACCAACCTGTAAGGACTCAATATATCCAGGTTCAGGGCGATCTAACTCGATCTGTTTGTAATCAACATCAGTTCTCCACACCTTGATCGTGTCCACACCAAAGAGGCTACATTTCTTAAATATATTGTTCACAGTTCTCTTGTCCCCAAGTAAAGTGAGAGCTTATGTTGTACAGTCACGAGCACTAATAAGTATACAGCTTTGGTTGAAGCTTTGAACAGTCCAATTCACCAACGAACTAATTCCACTGGAGGTCTTATAGTGTTTTTATTTACTGTCTCTAGGTGAATATTCGAAGCACACCTGTATACCTATTAGTACTCGTGACTGTACAGTCATGAGATAATAATAAATATCAAGGTCTGCTTCGAATGGTTTGATATATGTATGAATATTAGACAAACTCAGGCAAGTATATAGATGAGACAAGATAAAACATTGTATATAATTAGTTCACTGCAGTATATTACATAATTCAAAACTTCCACAAGACCTGGATACTTATTGTAGCTCGTGACTGTATATGCTTTGACACACTCAATTAGAAAGTATTGGTGAATGTTGATGTATGTACAGTTGCCATCAGATGACTCGAGGCCACCTCGTACACCAACAATCTTGTTTTGCATGATACTCATTGCAGAAAAGTTAAATCTGCATATTGACAACTTATCACTGGGTTTGTTTCACCCAAGTAGACGACTGAATTTTGGTCCAGTTCATATATTTCACTGATACTAGATACAACACCAGTATGTTTGTGGATGGGGTGGCCTCGAGTCATCTGATGGCAACCGTACAGGCTGAACCATTATTGCCGTATGTGTTGGGTAGGCATATTCACCACAGAGTACACACCTCCGGCACCCGTGATGCAATTCATGAATATAATGGAACATTTACCTGACAAGAGGGAAGTCCTTGCTACAGAGAAAGTCACAGCTGTCACAGCACCTCAAAGAGTTGCTCTAGTAGATGGAATGGCGAAGTCCAATCATTGAGCAAACCTGACTCAATTAAAACTTGTGCTCAACTGGCTACCCAATTAACAATTAATTTGCTAAATAAGTATGAGGGTATGGATGAAATTCATATAATACTTGACAGATATAAAATAGGAGACTGGGAAAGCAGACACTAATGGCCTACCATATCACTGATAACACCAATATTACAAAAGTTCTCCTGAAGAAACTGCTTTCACACAACAACACTAAGAAAGAACTGACCAGTTACCTTGCTGCAAAGCTGTTGCAGCAAAAAAAGTTGCATTGTAGTAGCATGGTGATGTCATTTTAAAGCAACTCACAATGATGTGAGGTATCTCGAAAACAATTAAGAAGAAGCAGACACAACGATGGTGTTACATACAGCTGATGCTACAGCTAATGATGGTGCCTCAAATATCTTGTTGCATTCTCCTGATACAGATATATTCATACTCGATGTTCACGACTATCCTAAATAGTGTAGAGAAACATAATTTGTGACTGATTCAGGAAAAAAATAATAGAGTAAATTCAGTTGGTGGTGTGTATAACCCCTGTGGTCTGATAAAGAAGCAACACTGCTGGGATTTCATGCTCTGCATGAGTGGGTTGTTTTGCAGGGAATACAAAGCTGACTTTCTGTAAAGCCTTCTAGAATGCCAACAACAGTGATTAACGCACTGTCTACACTTGGAACAACATCAGAAATTGATGACGGTACCATGGCAAAGTTGGAACAATTCATTTGTCAGGTGTATCTTCCAAGAACAACACTCACAAAAGTGGAGAAACTGAGATGGTGTCTGTTCACAAAGAAATAAGCAGAGTCAGAAAGGTTACCCCCAACTTCAAGCAATTCTGAGAAGTCATCACCAGTCGATTGTTTGGAGCCTTGTAACCACTGCATGTCTTATAATCCCATCCTCAGCTGATTATGGATGGAAACAGAATGGCAGTGCAATGAGTGGGTACCCATAATGACAACAGAAGCACTTGCCTCAGTATCCATATTGTATTTGGTAAAATGTAGATGCAAAACTATATGCCACAGCAACCACACTGACAGATGTTCCTGTAGAAAAGCTGGACTCAGCTGCACTGATGATGACGAATTATACCATAATGCAGAGCATCAACATACTTTAGCAGATGATGAATATAAAGAAAATGAAAATGAGTCATATATATTTGATATACAAAACATGTGAATGACATCCAAGTGCACTGTATGGGAAAGGTTAAGTTAGTTAATCTGGAAATTACAAAGCTTCAGGTTCGTTTCTTAATGGAATCTGTCCTGAAATAATGGAGTTATATCGATTTAAATGTAAATAAGTTAAGTTTCGAGAAAACGCTCGTCAAAGTTCGGACATACTATACAACATTCTGTACCAGCTAGTGTTACTAAACAATCTCTGAAACTAATTAATCTTGCCTTCATCCTGAACCTATTACTGAACTGACAGCATTGTTTATAGGTCTTTACCGACCAATACAGCTTCACCGTCGCTGAGGCATCATTGAAATCCTGCTTCCTCGGCTCAAGTTTTATAACTACCAGCGATGGACCTCTTCCCTCTCCTCCACAGAATTTCTAGCTAAGATCTCCTTTGAAGGTTCCAGGGGAGTAATGGGGATCTGACAGTTGTAACCTCTTCCTTAATTCTTGGTTTGGAAACAGTCACTTTTTCCATTCTTTCATCCCATTTCTTCAGAATATTGAGCAAGTTGCTTGCTTTGGGGATTCAAGTGCATCACATAAGTTCCCATTCTCATACCCCAAGTTATATATATAAGGCAAGTCTGGGCTACTGTAAAATCAAGCATTATCTTAGTAGCATTTATAACTTTGGGGAAGAGGACCCATGAGATTCTGCTGTGCAAGCTCTCATTGGGGTTCTGTATTTTCTCTATCAGACATCTTGACAGAAGGTTTGTGTCTGACAGTCGCTGATACACAAACTCCAGTTCCCTGTATTATTCCTTGTTGACCTGTAATCTCAACTTCATCTGGCTCAGACTGGCTGTGGCTTGATTCCTTTACATGTAATACATCTTGCTGACCAGCTTTCCCATAGTTGTTTCCTCCTTGATCCCTTTCTTCCAGAAACACCACCTCATTGAACACCAACCATGACGAGGCTTGGCAAGTGGAAGAGTGTGGCCATATCTTAATTGCTGCTGCATCCCTTGTATTGTACATTGTCAGAAATTGCTTTACCATGATGAATTGAAGATGATGAATTTATCACATCATCAGTCAGTTGTTGTTTTTTTTAAGGGGTTTTGTTCTCCGGTTTCCCTGCTTTTTTTTTTCATCACTATGCATGAATTCATCTCTCAACTTAGTTATTGCTGTCCTCATTCTCTTTTTTATATGATCTTTATACTCCTCTTTAGTGACTGGGTACTTTACTCCAAATGGGTCTTGCTTGTTGTTGAGTAAGGTTAGGACCTTGTGAGCACTGCTGTCTTCATCCCCAATAAATAAGCTTGATCTTTACACTTTGCCATAGTTCTAACTCCTCTTCCGCCTCCATAGCTCCAGAAAAGAGAGTGAAATTTATCATACAACGTGGAACTGCCTACATGGAGAAATGTCATATTGCTTCAAGGAAAAATGTCATCATAAAGTAATTATTATATACATACACATATTTAATTACTAATATATATATATATATATATATATATATATATATATATATATATATATATATATATATATATATATATATATATATATATATATATATATATATATATATATATATATATATATATATATATATATATAACTCACCATCAAAGGACACATCAATGTTGAGGATGTCATCTTCCTCTGGCAATCTACGTACTTCCTCTTCATAATATATCCTTACTACTTTCACACTATCTTCAAAGTGTCTACCCACCACCTCCTTCGCCACAGATAACTATGTGCGATTTGTACCTGAGACAGGTTTCTAGAGCAATTGGTTTGACATCTAGAAAACCAAAGAATCCCTCCAAGCTCCGGTAACCTTGTCTCTCAACATATAACAGTACACATTTCTAAGCAACCTGCTAAGGAAAATATTTCCTCTTCCTTCTTATAAACTTCCTCCTCACAACCTCTGCAATGCACAGAAATGTCATGTTCAGTAGCATTCCTCGTAAAAGTGGGTTGGAATGGCTCATAGCACTTACTACACATGCAAACACTGGGGTCGAACTATATAGAAGAGGCGAGTGGACTAGGGTCAAGGGGCGGGTGGTGGTGGTGTTGGAGGAGACACCATATCCACTTGTTGCTCTCTGTCGTTCTCTTGCTCCTCTCCCTTCCTTTTTGTGGCTTCTATTTTTGCTGTCAGTAGTTCTGAGTGTCTCTTTCTAATGTTTTCTCTCCACGTCTTCACTTTTCTACATACACGACCATTAACCAATGCTGGAAAATGACAAAATAATGCTCAGAGATTCGTACTCCCATCTGTCTCTATGTAAACTGGCTACAGCCTGGATCAGTCGGTATGAGTATCTGGCATCACCAACCATTGGCCATCCTGTAGTGAACACATACACACATACATATAGACGAATACAAAGAGGATTAACATACCCACTGCGTGGCATTTTCTCGTTGCCTACGCCAAGATGCAGCACGTGGGACCTAACCAAAATGCTCTAGACTACTACGGGGCCAGGGGCGTTGATTGGCGCTCGTACCGAATAGCCTAAATAGCGAAAAACTAACCCGGCCACAGACTAAGTGTAGTCTGTGTATGTACAGCCGCGGCCATAATTCCCTTTCCACCCTCTAGGTGGGTAAGTGCAAGATCTAGAATACGAGGTCTGCTCATCGCGCATATCGGGCCTGGCTGGTGACGTCGATTGGCCCCCAAACTGAGGCCGCTCTCTGTCTACCAAATATGGGACGGAATAGTAGTCTCTATGGTGGGGTTACATTAGGGTCAATATTAGCGACCTCTCTCATTTCAGTGGCAAAAATGCCTAACTTTCTTGCCAAAATTCTGGGCTTAGACTCAATGTAGGCGAATCGTTTTTGTTTCTAAAATTTCTTCATATGTATAGGTATCGAAAGTTCTCGGTAGAAGTTTTCGAGAAATGACATATAATCATAGAAATTGTGCTGTGAAAATAGCATATATACAGGAGAAAACCTTCATTCTGGCTGCGTATAGAAAACGAGAATATTTTAATCCTTATCAAATCACTTCACACCTTCGCCTCCAACACACACACACACACATACTTGATTTGAGTTGAATGTTACATAGTTCATATTCAGACACCGTTGTTTTTTTTTTATCAATATATTAATTTATGTATTAATTTTAGTCTTAAATATCATACATTATTTTACTTAGTTAAGGCCCATGTAATTATATTTTATTAGATTTTGGTGTCTGTATTAGCTATAATAGATTATGAAAAATAAATTATCATATATTGTTTCTAAACTGTCCCTACTGAGAAATATCAACACATGTAAAAATGTGTGTGTGTGTGTGTGTGTGTGTTGGAGGTGGAGGTGTTTAAAGGATTTGATAAGGTGAGTCAGGTAAGGATTAAAATACTTCCATTTTCTATACGCGGGCAGAGGGAAGTAATTCTCCCGTATATATGCTGTTTTCACATCACTATTTCTAGTCCTATTTGTAATTTATCGAAAACTTGCACTGAGAACTTTCGATACCTATGCTTTTGAAGAAATCTTAGAAACAAAAACGATTCACCTACACAAAGTCTAAACCATGAATTTTGGCAAGAAAGTAAGGCATTTTTGCCACTGAAATGCGAGGGGCCGCTAGTATCGACCCGTATGTACCCCGATCATAGAGACTACTATCCGGTCCCATATTTGACAGACTTGGGCAGCCTCAGTTTGGGGGCCAATCGACGTAGATGCGCAGTGGGGTGACAGTTGACGAGCAGACCTGGTATTCTAGATCTTGGGTGAGTGTAGAAGTGACAACGTTGCTCCTCTGACCTGTCAAACCTCGACCTCACAGTCCTCACTCCTCTCTCACTACATACCCTCCCTTCCTTTCTTTATTCCTTATCTATGTGTACTCTCCTTGTCTCTCTTATTCATCTGTTTATCTATCTTTCTAATAATATCTCTCATTCATTCAGAAGGGAAGAAGGAAAAGAGTTTAAAGTGCGTGAGTCACAATAGAGGAACTGAAATTCTACCATCTCCTTCCTTCATCTCTTCTTCCTCCTTTCCTTTCCTATCTATAATGACAAGAACAGCAGACTTAAGGAGTAGCCCCCCTCCCCTCCTTTCCTACACCTGTTTTCTGTCCTAGCCTTTCCTTCCTTTACTTTCCTCATACACGTAATTTATCTCTCCTCTCCCCATTCCCCACCTGAATCTCTTCTGCTCCCGTCCCCTCACCACACTTTTGAAATGCATATTGTTTGTTCCAACCAAGGCCCATATATACCAGGTCGGCTCAAGGGGGTAGCGCGACCTGATTCACCCCCTAAACGTGACGTCAAATGTACCCCAGACTCATCAGTCTCTTGCCTCAGTCGACAGACGACCAGCACAGATGATAGACTAAGTCAAGTCCTATATAAGTGCAGTTATGCCCAACAACTGTGCTGTATACGGATGCAACTCTAGTATCAGGAAAAAGGGTGAAATAACTTTTCATCGTTTTCCTAAGGATGATGATATTAGAAAAAGATGGACATGATTAAAACTGCACAAACGATGAGAGTCTATGGGAAAAATTCACTGTACCAGTTTCATAAAGGATTGCTCATATCATCCCAATCTTTGCCAAACTACTTTTGGCATCTCTTTTATATTGACCTACAGGTTAAATAAAGGTGGTCTAAAGCACTTTTTTTACTGTCTTCGGCAAATGGGGGCCTGCCATGACCATCCTTCCCCACTGTGTGTAAAACACCTTGTAAAAACATGCCTAGTTGGCAAAGATATTGCACTGGTTGGTTCTAAGTACAACTCTGAGAAAGACTGTAATGAGGAAAATGTAACACAACTCTCCTTTTCATCTCTGAATGCCAGCTCCTGTGTAGCAAAGGAAAATGATGAAGATTCTTTGCACCGAGAATTGTCCATATCTGCCATGTTGTGTGCAACACTAAATGTTGAAGCTGACCCTGATTGCATATGGGATAAGGAAAATCAATGGTACAAGGAAAGTGAGGAAATGAGCTTAGCAGATATGACAGAAAGAGAAGGTCTTCTCTATTTTGGTGTTTTTTTGTCCACAAATTTCCCCAGTACCAGTACCTTGGGTCTGTTGCAGAAACAGGTGACAGCACATGGATTGAAGTTAAAAATAGGCATGGAGGACTTATGAAACCAAGTGATGTGTTCATTGAAAAATTGCAAATAATGGAGAGGTTATTTACAACCCACCACGGAAAGGAGGAGCTGAAGCCAGGCAAAGGAGTAGTACAGTCACTTACTGCAGATATAACAAATATAGTAGACCTCCCCACTGAAGTAATTTCATATTATGTACGTTGTAGAATGTTCTACCGGATTCGAGTATTAAATAGACGGATAAGAAGTGCTAGAAAGCAGACTCGTAAGATGTGTAAATTGATCTTGTAAATAAGTTGTTTATTCGATAGCCAAATTAATAAAACAGTGAAGTTTCTGTAATAAGTTATATTATTTCCTTACCCATGAATAAGCTATGAATAAACGTAATTGTTATTATTGTTGCAAGCTCAAATATATCATGTTAAAAGAAACAGTAACTATACAAACGCATGACAGAGAGGAACAAGATAGGAGAGAGTGAATACGTGATTTGGGTGTTGGCTGTGAAGATAAATTATATTCTAACTTAACCTAGAACTAAAATATCTTAAACTTACTTATGATTTCGGCGTATGCATTCTTGTGTCAAGAAAAGTAGCTACGTGTTTGTATGAGAGAGAGAGAGAGAGAGAGAGAGAGAGAGAGAGAGAGAGAGAGAGAGAGAGAGAGAGAGGTGAGTAGTGGCTGTAAAAATTAATTATATTCATGCATAAGCGGTCTTAACCCTAACTTGTGTATGTGAATGAAGGCCTATGCATGATCGTGATAAAAGAAAATATAGTTATGCGATCTTATGAGAGATAGAAAAACAGAAAGAAAGAGAGAATATGCAGGGTACATAATATAATATGAACTGAAGCAAGGCGAGCGCCGGGCTGCTGTGGTACACGTGACGTCATCACTCAGCCACGCTCGCTCTGGTGAGCCGACCTGGTATATATGGGCCTTGGTTCCAACTAACTATCTGAGAGAGAGAGAGAGAGAGAGAGAGAGGTTCCTATAGGTAGGTGGTTATCGTCACACCAGACATACAGATGAACACACACCCAGCAGGGCCCTGTAAACACAAGACCTGACTTATTTCTCGCTACCTTCCCGCTTTCCCTTCATTGCATATATCTTTCTTTCTTATTTTTTTTATTATGTTCCATACATTACCCTCCCTTTCTCGTATTGTCGCACCGACAAGGAAAAGGGACAAAAGTCATCCTGTGAGTGAGAGATTATGAGATGAGGAATAATATATGAAAGTGTATGACAAAGAACAGAAATATGCAAACGACGATAAGCGGTAGGGTAATGAGAGATTAGTCAGGTCCAGGTGCAGTGGTCACCATATGATTTGTGCGTCACCATGGAGGTAGTATAGCTCCATGTGCGTCACACACACACGCACACACATGAAAACACAAGTGTGTGTGGGTAACATGATGCATACTGGAGTGCACATTCACACTCCAATGTTGAACCTGCAGCTGTCCACAGTCTCTTATTAATTCCTTCAACAATCAAAGCGACCAGAGAGATGGGGGGGGGGGGGGATTTCTTCCTTCATTCCCTACTCCTCTTCCTCTTCTCTACACACACGAAAACATGTGTCTTTCTTGGACATACACTTTCATTCCCTTTTCCCCATCACATATTCTCTCGCTCACAGTATGTCTTATGTCTCTTTTCCTTTCATGTTTCTATTATTAACTGATGAGTGAAAATGTGAGGATAAAAAACTAAGTGATGTGTTCACTTTCTTAACTATAGCCACTACGCCAACTCCCTAAGGGGCCATTACTTGAAACACTACACCTCATTCTCTCCTTTTCACCACCTTACCTTTCCCTACTATTTTCTTTCTCTCTGATGGTAGAAATGAGTGGTAGATTGAAACAGATGAAGAAAGGAAAGGGAAAGAAATGGGAACAAGAATGAGGAAAGAAAGAAATATGAAAGGCGTGGAATAAGAAAGAAAAGAAAGGTTTAATTAATGAAGCAGCGACGGGTAGGAGCAAGGATGATAGACTTACAGTCTATCATCCTTAGGTAGGAGAAGGAGAGAAAGAGGAAAGTTAGTAGGGAATGCAGGAAGAATCATTCCCTTAATAATTAATATATTATCCTACTCTCTCTCTCTCTCTCTCTCTCTCTCTCTTTATATATATATATATATATATATATATATATATATATATATATATATATATATATATATATATATATATATATATATATATTTGAACATCTACCCAGTCCCAGCATCCGATCCAATAATAATGAGAGAGAAAGAGAGAGAGAGAGGTATAGACATCATGATGGACAGAGTAGTCTCAGGTCACTACGTTTGACAGATCCCAGGTGCGACGGTGTCACATCTACATTTAGGGGCCGAGAGGGTGGAAAGGGAATTATGGCCGCGACTGTACTGTACTACATGTTAAACACTGTATATACCTGTGTGATGCCTACCTACAGTGTTTACTTCCATTAATAAACTAAGTATTGAGTTTGTGGAATTTGTTGTCATCTTTCTGCCTTACTGGCCGGGTCGAGCTACTACTATAATTATACACTACAACCCTCTCAGTGTTCCCATCTTGAAGTTGACAAATAGCATATAACAAAACTAAAATAATCGCGAAAAAATTCGCTGAAAAAGTAAATCCTTGTAGCGCACACGTATTTACACTGGCCGAGTCTCCAGCTGGCAGGGTTCATAAATATATGAACGTTCGTTAGCCGGGGATTTAGTAATACCAGAGCGTACAGCAGGGCATAAACATCCACGTATTTCAAAATGATGCCAGGGAATGATTGCGAGGATATAGGATTCTTTTATGAAGCATATACCTAAATATTTCATGTTGGTCGATACTTCGGCCCCAAAGTGGTGTTACCAGTTGGGAAGTAATGTAGGCGAATCGTTTTTGTTTCTAAAAATTTTTCGTATGTATAGGTATCGAAAGTTCTCAGTAGAAGTTTTCGAGAAATGACATATAAGCATAGAAATTGTGCTGTGAAAAATAGCATATATATACAGGAGAAAACCTTCATTCTGGCTGTGTATAGAAAACGAGAATATTTTAATCCTTATCAAATCACTTCACACCTTCGCCTCCAACACACACACACACACATACTTGATTTGAGTTGAATGTTACATATAGTTCATATTCAGACACCGTTGTTTTTTTTTATCAATGTATTAATTTATGTATTAATTTTAGTCTTAAATATCATACATTTTTTTACTTAGTTAAGGCCCATGTAATTATATTTGATTAGATGTTGGTGTCTGTATTAGCTATAATAGATTATGAAAAATAAATTATCATATATTCTTTCTATACTGTCCCTACTGAGAAATATCAACACATGAAAAAATGTGTGTGTGTGTGTGTGTGTGTGTTGGAGGTGGAGGTGTTTAAAGGATTTGATAAGGTGAGTCAGGTAAGGATTAAAATACTTCCATTTTCTATACGCGGGCAGAGGAAAGTAATTCTCCCGTATATATGCTGTTTTCACATCACTATTTCTAGTCCTATTTGTAATTTATCGAAAACTTGCACTGAGAACTTTCGATACCTATGCTTTTGAAGAAATCTTAGAAACAAAAACGATTCACCTACACAAAGTCTAAACCATGAATTTTGGCAAGAAAGTAAGGCATTTTTGCCACTGAAATGCGAGGGGCCGCTAGTATCGACCCGTATGTACCCCGATCATAGAGACTACTATCCGGTCCCATATTTGACAGACTTGGGCAGCCTCAGTTTGGGGGCCAATCGACGTAGATGCGCAGTGGGGTGACAGTTGACGAGCAGACCTGGGGCCGGATCCAAGAAACTTAACAACGTCGGTAACTCGAGTTAGCGACGTCGGCCACTACCGACGCGATCCAAGAAGCAAAATGATGACGTCACGGGCGCGTTAGCGACGTCGTTAATAACAACACCTAGGGAGGTGTAGTAAAAGCTGGTAGAAGTTAACGACGTGCACCATATGGGCTCAGATATCATCATATTTAGTGAATATTTCTCATTGATTACAGTGGAAATTGATATCAACATATATTTAAAGACGGCAAGATGTAAACAAAGTGCCGTTAAACACGCAAAAAGCATGCTAGACAACATTTCAAGTACTGCTTGTACTGTACATCGGTGACTGGTCTCACACTGCCAGTCAGCGGACTGAGGCAGCAGTGAGGCTACTTCACCATGGACTACGTGTTGGCTGACAAGGCAGCAAGGGCTCTAAGGAGAGAGAGGTGCTTTCGAGACCGTCTGGACCCTCTAGCTCTCAATGACAACGAGCTGATAAGGCACTACCACTTAACTCGGCATGAGCTGACGCAGCTCATTGATCGATGAGTTCTCACCCCTGCTGAGGAGAAGAACAAGGCGAGGAAATCCCGTACTGCCACATACCCAGCCATTGATTGCCTTGAGAGTGTATGCCAGTGGCTCCTTTCACCAGGTTAATTGGAGACACAAGAGGTGAGTAAAATATAATGCGTATTATTTTCTTTTCTTTTTAGTTTTAAAAGTTAGGCTAGTGGTTACTCCTCCCTAATTTACTGTAGCCTATCTATAGATATCTTCTCAATGTATTATCCTCAGATTTCCTTAACATAATTTATGTATATATCAAATCAAGTAAAAAATATTAATATATATATATACTGTACTGTATATGAAATATATAAATTAATTAAGTATAACCAATAAAATATTTTGTTTTATTCTAAATACTGTATTTCAATTTGTCCATTATACTAAGATTTATTTAGACTTGATGCTCAAAGATGCATTGTTTGTGCCATACCTTTTCAAGGATAAAGAATATCAGCAATTTACATAAGCAAGTACCATATAAGATAAGCATATCATATCATAATAAAGGTCTTGAAACACATGAGAAAAATTGGTTGAATACAAAATGGCTCTATTGTACTTTGTAACCTGTTTTCATTATTGCTTATCGTGTCATTAATAACTGTAAGCATGATGCAGTATGTTTTCTGATACAGTTTGTCCTAATAGTGGCCAAAGTAACAGGAGCTGCATATTTACAGTGCTGTATCATACTGTACTTTTTGCATAAATAAAATCTTTTGTGAACAATATTTGGACTGCATAAACAACCCACTATAATATTTAAATTTCTTCACTACTCTATTACAATTAAATATTGTACATGGTTTTCTAGGCAGCATAGGGTTGCAGTCAAGTAATTTTAACACAAATTGTATTATTACAGTTTTAAAACCTAGCCAAACAATACTATAATATTTTTTCTCATGCAACAAATATACATATTGAATAAATAACGATTATTTCAGGTCCAACACAAGCAAGCATCAGCAGAATATTCACCAGAATAACAAACATCATGAGTACCAAGGCTGCTGAGGAAATTAATATGCCATCAACACCACAACAGTTGTAAACATCAGCCCAAGCCTTCAGCAGGGTCACCAACTTCCCACCAGTAATTGAAGCTATAGATGGTAAACTTCATAGTTTTATTAATGAAATCCATAATGCTAGTTGTTTTCCTTGTTGTTAGAACCCAATCATATAGAGACATGCTTCATAATAAATGATCAGTCTCCCCCCACCAACATTGTTGTGATTCTTGGCTCTACAACATACAAGGTGTAAGGGAGGTAACAGTTTTTTACCCTCAATATTAACTTCAACCTTAACTTGTGTACTTTCCTCTTGAGGAATTATATTGGTTTGGCTTATATAATACTATACCTGTATACAGTCCTGTATATACTATGTCATTCCTTTGTTTAGAGTATGAGGCAGACAGATAAAATTGATCCTATTGTTACACAATATATTAATGTTTATGCTATGTATGCAGGTACACACGTTGCCATCAAGGCTCCAAGTATTGATGAGGCCATGTACTGTACGTCAATAGAAAAAGATTAAATTCACTAAACTTTCTAGTTATTTGTGATGGAAATGGCTTGATCATCAATTATTCTGCCAGATTTCCAGGTACTGTACTGTATTTCATGTACCTAGATTTAAATAATGTGTGTAAATAAGAAATTTTGTGTAAGATACTGTTTAGTATATGGTCTATATTATTGCATACCCTTGTATATAAAAAAATTCCCAAAACCTGCATGGTTATATCTCTTTAAAAATCAAGTTTGATATAAAAAGTCTTCCCATTGACACTAGGGTTGCCAAGTGTATTAAAACATTATATATATGTGAGGGCTTCTTGGCATAACATTTGAAGTAGAACCACATGCTTTAATACATGTGTCACTTTGCAGGATCCACTTATGATGCCTACATTTGAAGGAACAGCAACTTGAGGCAACACTTTAGTAGAGGCACTTTGGGGACTACTTACTCCTAGGTTGGTATCATGAGATGTTTTAACAAGTGTACAGTTCTAAGGCTGTATGATATACATATTACTCCCATGTGAGTTTATGTTTGGTTATATATGTATGTACAGTATGTATAAATAGTTCATCTTTCTGGTAACAATGTGTTGCAGGTGACAGTGGGTACCCATTGGAGCCTTTTCTCATGACCCCAGTCACCAATCCCACAAATGAGGCAGAAGAACTCTACTACAGGGCCCTTGTAAGAACAAGGGTCATTGTGGAGCTGACCTTAGGAGTTGTGAAAAATTGCTTCAGGTTAGGAAGTGACTTTTTAATATCCCTTCGGTTTCAACAAATCACAAGCAAACTCTATATATAGTTATAATTTGCTCCCTCTCCAAACCTCAATTCTAATTTCATAAGAATTTCCAATCAATGGCAAGGTTTCTAAATCTTTTGACTTTATAATGAAATGAAAATTTCACCTTTATTAATGTATTTCATATGATTACTTTTTGTACACATTGGTCCATAAAATCCACTGTTACATTTTCCTTTGATATCCCTCTAATAAATGGTATCTAACAGATGTATTCATCGGTTTAGTGGAGAATTACAGTACACTCCTTTGAGATCTGCAAAGATTGTAAGTGCTTGTCTCCTGCTGCACAACCGGTGTGTCAGTAGGAGTATTCCTGACCCTAACAATGTAAGTATACACTGTGGCTTAGTATTTATTGTAGCATTAACTTACCTTACTGTGCTACTATATAAGTACAATGAGACACCAGTAATTACTTCAATTACAGTAATTTTAATAATACTGTACAATGCAATCTCTGCAATTGCACTGCTTCAACCCTGAAGTTTGTCTTAATATATCAATGTTTTTCAGTGATTTCTAAAACCCCTTAATACCTTCATTTTCCAGCATCTACCAGAAGAGGACATGCCTATTGAGGCCCATGTAGTTGGAGCTGGTGATCGTGGTGGCACGGGTAGACAGACACGTGACGAGATCATACCGGAGTTTTATGGTCGAAAGGGGGTTTAAAAAAATAAAATTATGTCTTGGTTACTAGTGTATTTATTTACCAACTTATTATGTCTGTGTCTGTTGGTGTTTTGCTATATGTTTTTTTAATGTGGCATGTGACAGAATGTTTGGTAACATTGGTACAGTATTGGCATGCAGAATCACCAAACTATATACATATACTGTATATCTATTTCCTAAGTTGGTGTTATCAGTTATATTTACATTACGATTACATGGTTTTTCCAATAGGATATTAGAATGTTTATTGTGTTGCTGGAATGTGTGACTGTATGCAGTTCAGTGTTATTTACAGTATGCTCCTAACTTAGCTAGGAGCATGCTATTACTGTCTTCCCTACCATGACAACACTGTATGCTCCTAGCCAAATTAGTAGCATACTGTATGCAACACATCCTGATCCAAAGTTATTTTCCTTATTTCACAATAAACTCTCTTACAATAGAAGCCAGCACTATAATGGCTTCAGCTGCTTGTCTCTGTGCTGCTGCACTTTCTCTAATAGCAGCTGTGGCTTCCTGCTGACTCCATCATCACTTCTAGGATGTCCCTAATGTCCTTTTGTGCATGGAGGAAGTGTGGCAACAATACGTATTCTGCTGTGTGTTCAGAATAAACAATCTTATTAAATGATCTTGAGAGAATGGATCATGGATTCACCACTATAAGCACTGACAGGAGGTGGGAACAGGATTAGAATATTGGGTATTAGTTAGATGGCAGAGCACAGTGCTACGAAAATAGAACACAGTACACTACTGTAAATACAGTACTGTGTTATACATCATTGTTTTAAACAAAATACAAGTATGTTAATAATTAATGAAATGCTAAAACTAAGTACTGTATACTGAATGATTAATGTAATTACCATACAAAGAGTGCATAAAATCAATAAGCATTTCATAACCTTTTCATTATTTACATTTCGTATGACTCTAAAAACTATTTTCAGATACTAAATAAAAACTGTGGACGTACCTGCTGTGTTTGAAATGAAAAAGTCGAGTACACTCAGTAGAGCGATACGAAGACACTTGTTTTGACAGCTGCCAGCTGATCGCGGTTTTTAAACAAACGCGCCATGTCACACGCTTCGTGATTGGCTACGAGGTGTCCATGACGTCATTGATGACTCTAGCCAATCAGAGGCGTGTACCAGTTACCGCGCTCCTAACAACAGGCGGGCAGAGGCTTCTTGGATCAGGGCGAAGTTAACGACGCCTGCATGTAGTTAGTTATTAACGACATCGGTATTAGCGACGCGTCGCTAAACAATCTCTTTGGATTCCACCCCTGGTATTCTAGATCTTGCTCCCGTCATCACCTACTATAGTCTTTTTGAAATATACTGAGCGCTGAGGCGTTGGCTGTTGGGATGTTTTTCCCTCCCGCAATTCTGCCAAATCAGACCAATACACTTCACTCACTCTCTCATATCAGCTATTTACTAATGCTAAATTAATCTAAATTACTACGTATACATTTACTTCACTACTAAGGCCATGTAGGTATATGAAACTATCATTCACTTCTCATATTAACAATGATAAGATGTATATGTATTACAACACTGGGCAGAATATTCTTCCGACGTTGCCAGTGCACCTAGGGCAGTGGTTCTCAACCTTTTTCAGTCCATTCCCCCCTTCATGAATTCTCAACATTCATGTGGCTCCCCTCCATATTTTCCCAAATCCCACCCCGCCAAAAAAAAAAAAAAAAAAAAATGTTTAGATAAAATAAAAATAAAATGTTGATGAAGAGAACACTTGCTTTATCTAAGTCTTCTGCCAGGACAGAGTGATGCAAGTTTTTTTTTTTCTTCCATGGCAAGAATTGTATAATTTGTTACAGCCTGCCATTCCCCCCCTAAATTCTTGCTGGGGTCCATGGCACCCAGGTTGAGAACCACTGACCTAGGGTGAGTGTATTCAAGGATAGGTGTGTTAGCTCCACCTGTCAACTCAGGTCACTACCGTCACTTTTCCTCTGGCTGCCACTCAAGATGGAGCAGCACCTCTGCTACTCGCTATCATGTTTTACAGTCGAGTGAGAGATAACTTATTTATAATGTAAATAAGTACTTTTTAAGAGAAAACAAATAGAGGACCTATCACTGCACCATCACGAGCAGTGGTGGTGAGGAATAAAAGTCGAAACAAACGAAAAATTATGTTATATCCTCAGAAAAGTGTCGCATTTCTAATACAACAATGTGTCAACAGAGAAGGAAAGATTTACTTTTATGTTTTGTTGTTAACGGCAAGCGATATATAGGCAACAGATATGAGTGAGTGAGTGAGTGAGTGAGTGAGTGTGAGAGTGAGAGTGAGAGTGAGAGTGAGAGTGAGAGTGAGTGAGAGTGAGAGTGAGAGTGAGAGAGAGAGAGAGAGAGAGAGAGAGAGAAAGGCGGTGGGTTAGTGAACAGGCGGTGGGTTAGTGAGGGCTGGCTGTCATTTTTAATGAGGATCTAATCCCATAATTGTCCAGAAGAGATCTGGCAACGTAGCAGTCAGGTAAATCTCGGAAGTGGCCAACGCCTCAGCGCTCAGTATACTTCAAAAAGACTATAGGTATCGTCAAAAGCGTGGGAAACCGACCTGCTGACTATGAAGTTACGAGTTTGTGATTTGAAGCTTCGAGTCTTATTTAGGGAGTTCAGGTTCTCCGTGGTGTATAAGGGACTACCGATTCCTCCTAACAATGTTACGAAACAGATACTTAAATAACATTTCTTGATTACTATTTATAAACATATCCCGAGGTAGTCTGATTCTTGGCATAATTTGTAGAATCATTAACTCTCCAGTTCAACAACGATAAATGAACACTTCTGGATTATAATAATTTCTTGTCGGTGAATTGGAAGGCTTCTGCTGATGCCTTGAAGCAGATTCCCTATTTCTGTAGTAACACTGCAGGTGGTCGTCTCTTTCTCGACATAGTTCGGAGGAGCCGGTAGCACTTAACAACCCTTGAAATTTTTTAAACGACTGTACAACACCAACCACAGTTTTCTACTAAAGTTCAGTCGGCAGCAAAAGTAGTGTCGCCACATCTGCCAAGTTATGAAGTACAGTAAAGTAATATAAGCTTGACAGGCTCGTAAAATGGAAACCAAGAGTAATTTTCTTATTTTCCTGGATATTGTAATTCTGTATGGAGAATGTGATGGTCCTACTATTTTCCTTTATGTCATCCTTCAAGAAATGCCAAGTAAGGCTACACGACTTTTGCCG
Organism: Petrolisthes cinctipes; assembly: GCA_033782935.1. Taxonomy (NCBI): domain Eukaryota; kingdom Metazoa; phylum Arthropoda; class Malacostraca; order Decapoda; family Porcellanidae; genus Petrolisthes; species Petrolisthes cinctipes. Next base: position 266,071 of record JAWQEG010000974.1, read on the forward strand.
CCGACTTTACAATGAGTGTGTGTGTGTTGGTCACTATGATACCTTCGGAGGATCAAAGAAAAGGGACTGTAAACATCATGGATGAAGGCATAAGGTTTGCTGCCGCACTCACATGTTGGCCTAATGATGTGGTTCGTTTTTCTATCTTGAACATTATGAATTTTTAGAACAAACCATATTGAGGTTCACTGGCTTTATTGCACAGGACACTGGTTCCTGGTTTGAACTGAAGAAAAAGATGATCATGTAAAGAAAAAAGGAGTGATGTTTTAAGCCAGAATGAGAGTGCAAGTTTTCCAAAGGGAAAGGTAAACAGAGTGGAGGGATGGCAAGTATGGAGGAAATAGAAGAAAAGGAGGGACAGTCGAAGAATTGAAAGAATGGCTCAGGTTCAAAACGACAAGCGTGGACTATCAAAGACAAAACTCGTGTCGCGGTCTTGCACGGTCTGGTGCAATTATTAAATATAATGTGTGAAACATAATAATGAAAGCCCCACCATAGTAAAGTTTCATGCCCAGTACGTTTTAACCGGATTTCATGACAAGAGATTTATCCTTGATAGTACAGTACTGTTGGTGTAGTATTTATGGAATTTGATAGTGGATTGTTTTTGCAGTAGATTGTTATTGCAAAAAAAAAAAAAAAAAAAAAACTCGACATTTTTGTGGAGTAGCGTGACAATTTATATATTGTGGAAGATAGACCTTCCCAGTCTATCTTCCACTTGCCTCTTGAACTCCATCTTTTTTTCTAGCCAATTCAATATTTCTACTATTATCACAGCACTTACTGCCTCCTGTATTTACATTAGTTCTTCACTCAAGAGTTAAACATGTGGTAATATTCAGGTGTTGCCCTTTGTGTTTTACAAGCAAGCTTTTGTTCATTAAATTTAGATATTTTCAACTTCCACAATTTTCAATATCTGGCACTATGGCTCAACATAACTTAGACACCTGTACACTCCAAAATTTTATTATCACCGGTCAATTTTTCTTTGCTTACATGTACCTACAGCAATGTATAATGATGCAATAAGAATATAAACACAAAGAAAACAGCAAAGACAACCATAAGAAATTCCTCATCATAACCAATACCCAAATTAAGAACATACTTTTACAAGAATATCTCGAGATAAATATAATACAGTAACAACTCTTCTGAGGTTGGATGAAGGACTTCAGTGTACAAAATTGAGTGTATAAAATGTATGTATTTATGCAATTACATATCAGTATCTATATGGATGTGAAAATAAATTTTTAACTAATGTCATTTTATATATAATGTTATGTGTGATAATATTTATGTATACAAGTATTATTTACATGTGTGCATAGCAAGTACAGATGCCTTCATTATTTCCTGAAAATCTCTGGCAGCTCTCAATTATGAGAAAATTAATCACCTTAACATTACTTTTCAAACATAATTCTTAATATTCAAATACATTTCAAGAGTTTCACAGTGGAAAACTCATTCAACCGGTTTGGGCTAACCCCCTTCGTCTAGGAATTCATTCAAATTTTATCCATAAAGGTCAGACATCTTCAAACATAATAATGAACTGTCCAATGCATGGAATACAGTACACTAAACTCTCAATATAAAGTACCATACTTTAACAAATTTCAGATATAACAAACTCCATGTTCTGGCTGAACTAGTTGCAGATATATGTACCGAATAAAGAATGGGATTAGCCGACCAAACATACGTCTTTGTTAACCATCAAGTGTGGCAGTGTAGTTAAGTGACTAAGCACTGAATAAATTATATTCTTCTGAATGAGTGACTGACTGACTCACCCATATATATCGAACTTGGTTTGCTCTAGGAGACAGGAATACTGACACTCTTTTATAACCAACTTTCAAATATAATGTCAGCCCCTTCCTCCCAACTGGCTCGTTATATTGAGGGTTTACTGTACAGGTATATGCAGTCTTAAAACTTTCAGGCATACACAATAATACCAACAGATACCATATCCAAACTCATCACAGCTAAAAAAAACATAAATGTCTTTGTTCCAAAATTCTGTTACAGCTAAAATATGGAGGGAAAAATATAAATTGGGGTTTCAAAGATATAACTAGGAATATTCAGAGAATCGCAAATAAGCAGATTTACTTTAGCAAAACTCTGATATATATTACTTGCAAATGTCTCACCCAGATAAACAAATTTTTTAAAATTTTATAGCTATTGTACCAGAAACCCTGAATGCATTCTAATTCCTTCCAAAGTAATCTGTTAATCACACACACACAGCTGCAAACAGTACACTGCTACATCAATACATTATGATAACCAGTGCCTTAAAGGTTGATGGGAAGTCAGATAATTTGTCTGCAACTGTACCACTGCACTCACAGGTTCACAATTCTGGAACTTGGTGGGTCCAGCAAATTATGAGTCAAAGTTTCACACGATATAACAATAACATTATCATCCTAGTCACAAGCAACAGAGATCATAAGGCACTAAATCACATAAAAAGAACAAAATAAACTAAGAGGAGCAGCAAAGAGGTACAGAATTATATATCAGAAACCAATGCAGCAAAGAAAACTCATTATATGGGTGATGGAAAAATTTTGAGACCTGAAATATGCCCTAAGACAATAGAGATGGCAAGAGCAACATAAAAAACGAAGAAGTATGTCTACTGGCAACAGAACGAAGAGGAAAATGAAGGACAAAGTGGAGGACAGTAAAAAAAAAAAAAAAAAAAAAAAAAAAAGGGGATGAATAACAAGATACGTAACATAAGTCTTTCATCAGATTAATACGAGGATAAGGTTTATTCTACACAAATACTGACAGTTTGACCCAACTAGGTTTATTAGCAGAGATGGTAGACCCATGCACCTCAGTGTCAGAATGGAAGGAAATGCCAGAAAAAGTCAGAAACAGGGAGACAATATTGTGACACGGGGCACTACAAGAGGTAGCAAAGCAAACCAAAATAGGAATCTTGAAAGTGATAGGTGTTTCAAGTTCAGCCTGGTGTGCCTATCTACTTATAAAATAGATAATTTCAGTTCCCAGCAACTGAACCAGGCAGTACAGCAATACGGTATTGTAGATGAATGGCTGGCAGTGAAAAGTAACCCTTAATAAAATGACGGGAAACTCATCCATGTACACTTGGGTATTTAAAATAGCTGACCCTGACTGATTGACGCCAAGGCAAGGGCCACAGAGCTCATGGCAAAACTGAAAAACTGTGAAGAATCAAGATGGGGGCTATGATTGATGGGAGAAGTTTCCAGTTTGGAGGCTCACCTGAAGAGGTCCTAGAGTTAATGTCAAAGGCTGGCTGTGGCAAAGCACTGATAAATGTATATCTCATGATATGATATACTGTACATAACACTATGACACTCAGGGGTTACATATTAAATAAGAACTCCTCATAAAGTGAAAAAATTGAGCTATTCTTTGCATAGAAAAAATACAAACTAAAAAAATACTTTATGAGGTGGTACTAAAAAATCAATTTCCTGCATTCAAAAGACAACCACTGGTATAATATGCCTCATCCATAAATTGTTTATAGATGATCACCATAGTTGAAAGTCAGTTTATGTAGGAAAACCAGAGCCAACTACACAGTATTCCTCCAAATTTGTCACAAAATTACACATACTGAATGAGTGAATCCATCTCCTGGAAAGATTGGAGGAATCATTCATCTCCAAATTTGCTGACCAAATCATAGCTTTCAGGGTGATATTGGTACAGTATGTGGTCTATCTATAATAAGGTCCATGCCAAAAAATGCCTGATCTGTTAATTACCGGTACTTAAAAAACAACCTTTATAGTTCAACTGTTCTACCTCATGAAGCAGTAGTCATGGTACTGATTTACAGTCAAATATTATGAAGTTGTGCTCATAGCTTTTATATACAATAATTTTTAACAAATGGTGTTTTGGTTAATGCATACATAATATGGCAGCAATAATGAACTTGTGAATTCAATTCACAAAACCAAGTTCAAACAAAAAAATATATATACCGGTATATAACTATTCTGGGGTACAAGGGTTATGGGTTACAACAGAGGCACCCAAAGGGTGAGGTGTATCATCACTAAAGTTAGTGCACTTCTTACCTATAAATAAACTGCACGGCCTTATTTTGAGGTGATGTCGACCCGTTAATTCAAAACACCTCTACTTAAAACTCTGGGTGAGAATGCAAGAATAAAAGCCTCTTAATCCTCTTCTTCAACATCCAACACTCAATCCTTGAAGACTGTAATCATGGAGGCACGAGACTTTCCAACTCCGATCCACTTTACTGAAATAGAATGAGGAAGAGATACAAAACTTGCCATATGATTCAAAAGAACTGATAACTAACAATGTGGTGTGAGTAAATCACTTGATCAATGTGTTGAAGAAAGTTATTGATGTTGTTGATGTTCTCCCTGGGCAGAATGGCCTCCTGCCCCCACAGACCCCCAATACGCTCTGGTCGCAGTGAAAAAACAAATTAAAATAAAGGAGGGGCTGGCCCTATATGCCTGGGCTACTGAAGCACATCCCAGGGAAATGGGACCGAGCTTAATGGACCAGGGAATCTGAGGGCCTCTGACCACCAGGGAGATTGGGGAGGTCTTTGATCCCACAGCAAGAGCTACAAGTGGGGCTGCACCTTCCATGAGACCAGTCCTGAAGGGATCATAAAGAGGGAGGGAGTTTGCACTACTGAATGCAATGGGATAATGCACCCCCATGTGCTGGCGGTCCACACAGCAGTGGAAAAAAAAAAAACCTCCGGTTGCAGTACGCCTCACGTGGATTTTTAATCCATGTGGGCAGATCTTGTCAAATCCACTAGAAAGTGACCAGATGCTACAACAATTTTTTTTCTAGCCCTGTGGGGGATGGCTAGTATTCACACAGAATAAAGTCAGCCCCCCTGGCAGTGTTGAGGAAAGTTATCTGAGATGATATGAGCATGTGGAAAGAATGGATAGAACTAAAATTCTGAAAACAATTTATGAAAGGGATAATGCAAGGCAAAGGGATTTAGAAGATTTTGGGAGATGGTATAATATAGTGAGTTATACTTTAAGAAAATATTGCTTAGCTATGAACTCATGCATTATATGCAAGAGTGGATGAGGTTTGATAGAAAGAATGTAAGGGCTGGAAACCTGGTTTAAACATGATAGTTCATGGAATAGCTTCAATCAGCATGGCTAAATTGTGGATGTATGAACTTGTGGGGGGATGGAACAGAGAGAATTATGAGGGATTGAAAGCGGACACATTTCACAGGATATCCTGCTTCTTTGGTATCTTTTATTTAATTATTCCATTCCTGGCCCTGGAGTCCCAAATCCCTTTAAAAAAGAGAAATGAGGTATTGATGAAAAAAGTGAGGTATTGATGAAAAAAGTGAGCAATTGAAAGCCTAATCAGCTTATCAGTTATTATCATATATGAGGACATTCACCCATTAAACAATAACAGGATCATTAAAAAATCATAATCATTCATTCACCTCAAAGAATTGCACAAAATATAATATATATAATTCACCTTCTGCAAAATCTATTGCAAGGCACCACACTCAAACTAAGCTTCTGTGTACTACTCGTGACAATCTTAAAGATGAGTATTATTTGTGCTGTATACAATAAAAATTATCAGAAAACAAAAATAAGTATGTCTACTTATTCTTTACATACCTGGGACATTGAGTAGCTCCTCAATTTTCTCCACATAATTGCGGGCATTTTCAGGAAGGTCTCCATACGTCCGACATTGGGAGGTATCTTGCTTCCACCCGGGCATGGTAACATATTCAACCTGTTGAAAATTACAACACCTATATTTAAAACAGCTAAATCTCAAATTCAATTCAATGGTCAAAAAGAAATATGGGTGATGACCAAAATCTTGTTACCAAGGGGAGGAAGAATCCAGCCTCATAAATAATTAGATTTATATTAACTTTGTAATCAAAGTTGGTTAATAAGTGCGCAACTGAATTCCCCAAACTATGTCACAAAATAGACTTGTATCTAGTTTATATATGTTTTGGATATCTGCAATGTTGTATAGATTGAGTTCACTCAAATGAGATGGGGGCCCTGCAAGACAACAGCAGCTCAAAATTAATAGACAACCACAGTCACATTCATACATATATAAAAAAAAAAAAAAATCTTTACCCTTGAAACATTTTATAAGGCACATTATATAACATGCTAATACCATAAATCAACACATTTGCATAAAATAAAAAATATCTGAACATATCATATAAGTATGAGAATTTGGTCGAGATACATGAACTCCCTTACAAAACTGAGTGCTATCACATGTAGACTTCTAGTACTATACTTTTGAACTCTGTCATAATAACGATGCACACAGCTGTTGTGAATAGTATCGTGGTTGGAGGGAAATGCCTGGCATTCATCAATTAAAGTCTCAACTCAGCTTAATGAGGTGATGTACTTTTCATATATACATGAAATTACAAAAAAAATATTTACAGTACCTCAATATCTGCCAATTCATCCATGTTGGCTGGGAAGTGTTCAATCCTTTCTCCATCCTTTTTAAAATATCCAATGGCTATTTTGATCTCTGAAATAGTGAAAAAAATAAATGAGTCTCATTGTGTTCAAATACATCCAGCTGATCATTATGCTTCTACATCTTTAAGAATCAACTACCATGAGAACATGGAGATAAAATGGTCCAGTAGTGTAATAACCTTCAAGCTGATCCAGTATATCAAGCTTGGTGAGTGCTATGGCTGTGTACCCATTGATCATACTAGAGTGTCTTAAAATCATAATGTCCAGCCAACCACACCTCCTGGGTCGACCTGTAGTCACCCCAAACTCTCCACCACGAGTCCGAAGAAGGTCACCCATCTCCTAGAAAGATATATATCATGTCTAGTAAGAATATATTACACAGGCATATCCTTCATTATGTTGAAAGCAATCATGAGGATTACCTTAACTACAAATTGACAGAATAAAAAAATCCTGTACAATGCTTCCCCCAAGTAGGTGGTCATTAACTAGATGATTTCCAAGTAGGTGGAGAAATTAATTGAGACCAAAATACCAAAAGTATACGGTTTTTCGATGGCAGGTGTACCCCAATCTAGCGTATTTGCACCTTTTCCCCCTCATTTCGTCATAATTCATAGATATCATTCACATTTTGATGGTAAAAAGTAAACACAGATATTAAAAACAGACAAACCAAAAGACTTGTTTACCGTAATGTGGTGATTGATTATACACATATACAGTATACAGATTATTGATATGGTGAAAAGTGGAAGTGATTTAAAGAGAATACCATAATTAATCAATACAAACTAAGGAATGTGTGTGCACGAATAAAAACTCAACGAGTTTTGGTAATAACTGAACTTACCACCCCACTATCACCCTCACGCTCGCTTGATACACTTGCGAAAAGTTAACCCCTTTATAGTAAACAACTTCTCAAAACGGGCATTTCTCATACTTTTAGCATATATCCCGGTACAGACCTCTGATATGGTGAAAAGTGCAAGTGACAAAGAATAATGAATATAAACTAAGGAAATGTATTTGAATGAGTAGACTCTCGTAGAGTATTGGTGAAAACTGAACTTGTCAACCATCACGCTCACTCCTCACTCACTACACTCGCACTTTTAAGTCTACCCTTTTAGAATGAACAACCTTTCAAAACATAAATTTTCCATACTTTTGGCTCAAGTTTAGAATTATTTTTAGTCACTATAGAGAAAATCTGTGAAAATCAAGGGTTGAGTGGACTCTCATCTTGGCTCATGAGTCACAATAGTAGTACAGTACCGCTGGGATGCACATTAGCCATTTAAGGATGTTTTTTTATGTTCGTGTTATAGCTTTTAAACCTGTTAGCGAAACCAGCTATAGCTGGGGGTTGAGTGTACACATTTTAATGGTCAAGAAGGGTTAGTTTTTGGAAGCACCAGTACCGAGCCTATTTTTTCCCCTTCATTTATCAATTCAAAGTAGACAATTTCAAAGTACACGGCCCCCGTCTACTTGGGGGAAACACTGTACTGTATATCACTACACATACACATTTCTCCTACAGGTGCATAAATGGAAACAAATTAACAGTTTTATTCAGATATATCAAGCTGTGTAACTGCCCAAAGCTCAAGCTAGACTCAAGGTATCAATGAGTAAAGGTTTAGCCTAGCTTGGAGCAAGCTTCATTAAGTAAAGACTAAAGGAGACAAGTAGTACCGACATTTGTCAAGTAACCAGTCACAACAAATATATTTTCTTTAATATGGTAAGGATATGACAATGATTACCTATGTAATTAACATATGAATGTTATGTTATGATGAGTTTTGTTGGCATAGTCAGCAATCTTTAGAGTTCAAATTTGGTTAAAGAACAACACCATATGAGAAGGAGCCTTGACTGATGACGTTGTGCTACTGCTTCTTCACGTCATATGCTTTTTTCTAACAACATCGGGAATCAAAGTATGAGCATCCTGTATTAAAAATAAGGACACTTTATACCAATTGCTTACTTACAAATTAGTATTTACAAATATTCATGGCGAAATGCTTTTGACTAACTGAGATACTTACATTATTCAATTCTGTAGGGAAGGCACCCACACCCACCCTGGTAGTGTAAGCCTTCACCACTCCATACACATCACCAATGTACTGAGGAGCTATACCCAATCCTGTGCACACACCACCAATGCTACAGTTACTGGACGTCACATATGGATAGGTACCTGGAGAGGAAACTTTTCTCAGTACGTTTGAATGTGTTGATACAGCTGATTAGTTTTTTTTTTTTTTTTTAGCATGAGAAATAACATTATTTTAAAACACAGCTTTCTTGAAATCAAGAAACTAGTAACTATGCAGAAAATGGAAGTAATCATATCAACTGTAAATAGCACCCGCCAAGTCAACTATTACCCTTCTCACCAATGGGAACGCTGAACACCACTACACACCACCCCTCACCATAAACAATACACCTACAGCACATACACACACCCAAAATACTTGGCAAAACATACAACACATCTATTTCATTCTAAGAACATATCACAGCCATCAAAAACGAATGCATGCAAAGACTTATAGCTCTCAGATTACTTGCCAGCACAACATTTGGACACAACAAAGAAACCACAACCACAGTGTACAAAAAGTATATCTGATCAGTGATGGATTATGCAAGCCCTGCCTGGGCCTCAAACCTCACTGTGACTCATCTCAACACCCTTCAGACCATACAGAATAGATCCCTAAAGATAATCACAGGTTGCACAGCCACCACATCCACCACACCCACCTACAGACCACCACTTACACCATGAAACCAAAGTTCTCAAGATCAAGAACCACCTTGACAGGAGAGGCACACAAGCACTTGCTGCAGCCCCCACAAACCCACACCATCCACTACACTACATGCCAGAACACCCACACATGCCAATGAACATCAAAACAATACCCAGTACACAATACCATACACAAATACTATCTTCTCTTACACCCTGCCCAACCCAAACCAATCTCCAGAAACACATCCATACTCAAATCACTCATCAGTCCACCCAAACACTCAAAAACAACACTCAGCTGCATGCACGACCTCCTGACATCCACCCATCTGAATCCTCCCTTCCCAGTGATGACAGAGTCCACTTGGCCAGGCTGCGGTGTGGCCACCACCCAGCCCTTCTGACATATCAGAAGAAGCTGGATGGAGCCATTGTAGATACCTGTCTGGGATGCAACACAATACCCCATTCTATTAAACAAATTTAGGAAGACTGCAATGTACACAACCACACTCGCCAACAACACAACATACACTCTCTGAGGGCACTATGGGAAAGCCTGGTTCAAGCCATGGCCTTCCTCAGGAGCTCGGGGCTGCTCTGCCAGACAGTTTGAGGAACTTCAACAACAACTGTAAATAGGCTACTACTTCCATCAGAAGTAGTTTATAATGGTGTAACTCTGAAATAAGTTCATGATTATATACCATATTATGTATACTTTCATGCAAGAGAAACATTTCCAAGTCATATGTAAACTGTAATATCTCAGGGGTCATTTTAGGGCAAAAATTCCTACTACAATAAATACTTTCTCTTGATAAGTCACTGGCTGATTTTGGGGACACATTTTTGTAAAAGAAGTTTCATCTCAAAGAGCCAAATAATTAGTCAATCCTTCAATAATTATTCAAGCATCTATACAGTAGTTTAACAAAACTGAGTTAACATCCTCACCAAAATCAATGTCAAGCATGGTAGCATTAGCTCCCTCCACCAGGATCTTCTTGTCCTCCATAAGACACTTGTGGATATAAGAGATGGTGTTGGCAACCAAGGGACGCATCCGCTCTGCATATTGTCTGTACTTCTCTACTTCTTCATCAATATTCACAGTAAGTACTGTAACCAAAAAAATTTCCTATTAAAGTGAAATCTGCTTATTTTTGTTGACAATCCAGAGCCAATATCCTAATGACTAACCAGTCTAGAATAGGTGCAGTGGAAATGAGTTACTTGAGAGGAGCATGAGTGAGAAGGCAATTAGTATTGAGTGTGGAGTGGTTGAGAGAGTGAAGCATAATACACTGAGATGGTTTGGACATGTGGAGAGAATGCAAGGTAAGGAGCCTGTAAAGGTGTATGAAAGTAAAGTTGTGGGACCTGGTGTGAGAGGCAGACCCCCGGTTAAATGGCAGAACAGAGTGGAAGTATGTAAAGGAGAGAAACATGAGGGGCAGAGGAGGGCTTGACCAAGTAAGGAGGGAATGTTGGAACAGGGAGGACTGGAGACACTTCTACCAGGGCCACCCCCTTGGAGGGAGTTCCTATCTATCCCGGAGATAGATAGATTGATTCAAAACAAAAACTGTTACCGTACATGTTACACTCTCTCAAACATTCCTTTAGGTTCATTTGTTGCATTCCTAAATTCAACTTCCACTTTGACATCTACCTTCAACTCTGAAACACAAAGCACTTAAGCTTATACTAGTCAGCTGTTTCTCTCATAGCTCAAGCAAGCATCACATGCCAAACAAGGCCATCAAAAACCAACTTCACATACTGTCACCATTACTTATACAGTACAGAACAGTTCGGTAAAGAGTTTTTAATCAAAGCATCAAAACATTGCTTGGCCACAAAAAAATTTGAATCTGCGATTGAAATTTTGGTCCAACTTTGCAGTACTCACTGAGTTTGTGTTATTCTGTGTGATGATCATTTACATACAATATAACGGACAACTTTCTACCACTGAAATGTTCATTATTTATAAAAGAAAAATGTACAATAGTGATTAACTTTCTTACCAGGGAACATTCTTTTGTGTGAGTCAACCAGATTCCTCAGCCTCTGTTCAAATACACTGAAGTCTCCTAGGAGATCAGTCATTCGAAGTCCGTGTCTGCCTGCTTTACTTGAGTAACATGGACCAATACCTTTTTTGGTTGTGCCCAATGTCTTTGTACCAGAAGTGTCTTTAGAGCGTTCCTGTTCTTGTAAACCATCCACACTCTGAAAACAGTACAGTACCAATGTTGAGGTTGATGTAGAAAGACTATGAAAGCAAGGTATAACTAAAGAAAAAAGCTTGTTTACACTTTCATGGCTTCTCTACTTGTTAATAAGGTTGGGTACTTACACCTATTCCTTTCTGAAGAGAAAAAAATAACTCTAGAATTCAGCTGTATACTGACAAGGTATTGAAAGTACTGTACTGTTAGTTCCCTCCCACCACTAAACTCAGGTTATCATCTCAAGATTAATCTACATAATACTCAATTACAACTGTTTTTAGAAATACACATTGCTGGAGCTGGATATTGAACTCATTCCAGGCTGTGCAGTTTCTGATATTATTTACTTTAGATCTTAATCTTACTATGCTACTACCTACCAAACTGAGATACTGAAAAGGAAAAGGAAAGTGGTGAACCCATTACCCATAACTTCTGTGGTGCAAGTAGCAGTGTAGCCTTATAACCCCTAACTCAAGAAGTCCCCTACAATATTGGTGATGGTAAGAGCAGGAATACACAGCCAAAAAATGTGCTCCAAAGCTGCAGATTCCTCAATGAAGCACTCCCTGTCTATATTTACATTCCTCATCTTCACATTCTCTTTCAACATGTTCATCTATCTGACTAACATGTATGAATATTCCAAACAAATTCAGATGCAAGTGCAGTGCATAGAGCTATAAAGTTGTGCTTTAAACAATCTTGCAAATAACAAAAAAAAAATTCTAAATTATGTCATAAAAAAAAAAAAAAAAAAAAAATACATAAATAGCTACATAATCATAGGACAAGTTTTTGGACATTTTCAGTCATCTTCAATAGTAAATGTAGAGAAATTACGGAAACTAAATAACTAAAACTAAGTGGTACTTGGCCAGAATTACCTGGTGGAAATCAAAGACGATATGAGCTCGGTCAGATATGAGAAGACGCTTCTCCCAGTCCTTCAGCCCCTTGGCTTCATTCTTCTTGATCTCATCAAACATCTGCCCAAGGTGTACCACAACACCATTACCTGAAGAGTATAATTCATAACAGTTGCTGAAAATAACAAAGCCTGACAAAGGAAGAGCTGTGACCAATAAGAAAAAGTGTAAATTGTGAGATGTGATGCTGAGGGTTGTGTGGAGGTTAGCTCATGAGCCAGTCACTCAACCATTACAATAAATTAATCCTATAATTCATGGAGAAATCTGGGTTGCCAGTCAATATTTGTGTAATAAGTATTTCAGAGAGATAGGCATGCAGGAGCTGGAATGAGGGATACTTCTGCAATACAGTAGTGCACAAATCCCCTCTAGACCAACCACCTATCTCTGTGACAAACTATATACTACTGGCCCTCCAATCCTGTTATATAAACCTAATGAAACTATACCGAGTGAGGGAGAGCCTTGATCTCTTGCTAACGAGGTTACACAAGGAGAGAGTACATTCAATATCAGCACCAACCCATACTATGACTGATAAGAAAGCTTTGAAAAACATCAATGACAATGACCCCTCAGTAATGTTTACTCCCTTCCGACTCATTTTACCGTGCTACGTCTTACTTTCCATCCATTTGTTGAAGGAGGTTTCCACAAAAATACATCCAGATATGCACTTCTATGGCAGTTTTTCCTCACATGTCACTAAACAAACAGCTGTTGAGCTGTATGTAATGTTTTCTATTACTGATAAAAATTATCAATTATTTGTGTAGAGGAAAAAAACTTGACATTTTATACTAAGAATGTTCCATATAATAAAAGCCAAAACAAACCTAACAAAAAGTACACTTGAGCAAATGTCAAACTTCAGGAGAATAAAATCCATGATAATACATTACAGTTCAGTACTACTTTATATGCATCCCAATTACAAAGTTTTGATGAGTAACTACAATTACAGTACTCACTAAGGATGCCTAAACTTTCACCTATAGGATTCCTTACTTACCGATGACAGAGACTGCAGATGAGTTAATGATACCGGAAGGAAGGATGTGGAAGTCATACTCAGCATCACCCACCACCACTGTGTGTCCAGCATTATTCCCACCCTGTGGAACAAAACCAAGCAATAATAACAAGAATAGTGATCATTTTATGGTAATGGTAACAGAGAAATAATCTCCTGATGGACAACTCCTGTGTGACTGTGTGCCCAGTATACACAAGAAAGTTGTTCTATGGGAAAGATGTTATCTCAGTGCATGTCTTTATCCACCTTTGCAAAGGATTATGGGCTTATCTCAAGCATCATACCTAATCATGCATTTTAATGAGAATCGGTAAATTTAAACTTCACATTATACACAATAACGTCATAAAGGATTTTGTTATAGCCCTGGCATACTGATGCAATGAAAGGTGTCATAAACTTACAGTATGCCATGGTACAGGTTAGGTTTGGTCGAGTTAAGTTTAAATCATTTTAGGTTAGACAAAACTTGGCTCTGGTTTTTCAATTCAAAATGAAAGGCAAAATATGCTATGATTGTCACCATGATTGTCCAGGCTGGGGATGACGACAGTGACAAGGTACAGGCGGCAAAAAAAGTATTGGAACCACCCTTTCATTGAAATTAACCAACTATCCATAGGGCAGTTTCAGTACTTTTTTTGCCGACTGTACATAACAGCAAACAATCAAATAATATAAAAATACAAACAAATAATGGCATTCCAAGATAATCCAAAAAAATTCATAATGACAAATGCATGGATGACTAATGAGTTTTACCAGGTTATGCATTCCTGGATCTCCCAGGATATATTTTATGACCCATTCAGTGAGGTGTTAAACTCTATGGAAGCAATCCTGGACCCATAAACAAATACACATGTCCGACATGCTCTAAACCCATCATATCAAGTAGGCAGACAAAGGGTTCAGTTCAATGCAACTCTTGCAAGAACTGGACCCACTTATCATGTACAACATTAGCATCCATGAAACACTACACAAACACATGGACCTGTTCCACATGTCCCTCACCTCTTCCATCACTCCGACCTCCACCACCCTCCCCATCACTCCCACCTCCATCACCCTTACCAACACCCACACCATCACCCTTACCAACATTCCCACCTCCATCACCCTTACCAACATTCCCACCTCCATCACCCTTACTTCCAACACCAACAACACCTCCACCTCCACCTCCTTCCCCCCCACACTCTCCTCTCCCCCGTGCAGCAGCACCTAACACACACCGCACACACAACATTAACATACTTCAACTAAACATAGATGGCATAAACACCAAAAAACAAGAACTCACACACTTCATCATACAACATAATATACATATTGCCATCTTACAAGAAACAAAACTACGCAACACAAAAAAAACACCTACATTCACCAATTTCACCACCATCAGACAGGACCGGGCCAACGGCAATGGCGGTGGACTCATCACCCTAGTCCATAAATCCCTTAATTATATAGTAACCAGTGCGGAACTCAAATCCCTCCTCCCCCACCACGACACCACCACAGAAATTCAAAGCATCAAAGTCCGCACTGGGAAATCATCCAATATTACAATAGTTAATTTATACATCCCCCCCCCAAACCAGCCCAACAGTTCCCCAAAACTTCTCCCCCCAGCTCCATCTGATCACCAACCAACCTGACCTCATCCTGGGTGGTGATTTCAACGCCAAGACGTCGGCCTGGTATGTCAACAACCCCGACACAGACAGAGGGCTTGAAATCCTTGCACAAACTGACAACCTTATTTCATTAAACAACCCATATCAACACACTCATATCCCTCACCAAGCCCTCTTCCAACCATCCTCTCCCGACATATCCTTTTGCTCTCCCAACCTCGCCCCCAGAACATCATGGAGAGTGGTCAGAACCCTCGGCTCTGACCACCTTCCAATCATAATCACCACTAAAACAAGAATCACCCCAGTTGGCCACAGACACACATACACAAATTACAAAAGTGCCAACTGGGAAACCTTCACTATGGAAACAGAACAACACTTCGAAACACTGAACAGTACACCCATCACAAACATCAGCACAGCTGTTCAAAAATTCAATACAATTATACAAAACGCAGACAAACAGCACATCCCTAGAGGAAACAGAAGAAAACACAACCCCAACTTTACAACAGAAATTCAAGACCTCATCAAACAACGTGACACACTTAAACACACATCCCCAACTCCTCTTACACAACACACAATAAACCAAATACAAGCACTAAATACACAAATAAACAACAAAATTAAAGAACAAAAAACACTTAACTGGCAAAGTTTTGTCAACACACTCAACCACACAACCAACACCAGCAAACTCTACAAAACACTAAACAGCATCACACTGTCCAACAGCAACACTACACAATCACATGCAGCCATCACAACAACAGACACTATACCCTCTAACAAACAACAAGCAAACACACTCATCCAACATTTTTCGCACGTCAGCCACCTTCACCCTCATCCTGAAGACAGACGAGTCATTAGACGCAAGAGACGTTTCTCCACTGACCCAGACTATACACCATTCACAAATCATCAGACAAATCACATCATTCACAACATAAAACACTCGCCTGCCTGTGGTCCAGACAACATCAGTAACATACACCTTAAACACCTTGGACCACAAGGCATACAAGCACTCACTAACATAGCAAACTACAGCTACTCACACAACACATTACCCAACATCTGGAAACATGGAAACATCATCACCATCCCCAAACCAAATAAAGACCCCACACTACCCTCATCACACAGTCCCATCACCCTCCTTTGTACACCCTCCAAAATCACTGAGCGCCTCATCATTAAACTAATCACACCACACATCCCCCTTGCATCTTCACAACATGGCTTCAGACCGCTACACTCAACAAACACCCTTCTTACAGACCTCACACAAAGAATTTTTGATGGCATCAACTCAGATAGACCCCCACACAGAACACTCTTAGTTACATTGGACATTAGTAAAGCATTTGATGCCATCCCCCGCCACAACCTCACAAACATGCATAACAACACCAAAAGATGGCTGGCCAGCTTCTTGGGAGGAAGAGTAGCCCATGTTACATTTGCTGGTCAGTCATCTAACATTAAAAATTTCACCAATGGTGTCCCCCAAGGATCTGTACTCTCACCCACCCTTTTCAACCTATACATGCACGACATACCAACACCCCAGGCACCACAAATACACATAGCCTCCTACGCAGACGACATAACACTCACATGTACACACAGAAACGCAGACACAGCCACTCTCATCCTCCAACCCTACCTCAACACACTTAATGCCTGGTTCACCACAAACAGACTTAAAATAGCACCCACCAAGTCAACTGTCACCCTTCTCACCAACTGGAATGCAGAACAACGCTACACACCACACCTCACCATAAACAACACACCTATACCACACACACACACACCCAAAATACTTGGCATAACATACAATACATCCATGACATTCAAACAACATATTACGACCATCAAAAACAAATGCATACAAAGACTTAAAGCCCTCAGATCACTTGCCAGCACAACATTCGGACACAACAAGGAAACCACAACCACAGTATACAAACAATATATTCGATCAGTGATGGATTATGCAAGCCCTGCCTGGGCTTCAAACCTCACTGAGACTCATCACAACACCCTTCAAACCATACAGAACAGAGCCCTAAAGACAATCACAGGCTGCACAGCTACCACACCCACAGACCACCTACACTATGAAACCAAAGTCCTCAAAATCAAGGATCACCTTGACATGAGAGGCACACAAACACTTGCTGCAGCCTCCACAAACCCACACCATCCACTACACTACATGGCACAACACCCACACATGCCAAGGAACATCAAAACAACACCCAGTACACGATACCATACACAAATACTATCATCTCTTACACCCTGCCCACCCCAAATCAATCTCCAAAAACACATCCATACTCAAATCACTCATCAATCCATCCAAACACTCAAAAACAACACTCAGCTGCATGCACGACCTCCTGACATCCACCCATCCGAATCCTCCCTTCCCCGTGAGGACAGAGTCCACCTGGCCAGGCTGCGGTGTGGCCATCACCAGGCCCTTCTGACATATCAGAAGAGGCTGGATGGAGCCATTGCGGATGCCTGTCCGGGATGCAACACAGCACCCCATTCTATTAAACACATTATTGAAGACTGCAATGCTTACAACCACACTCGCCAACAACACAACATACACTCTCTGAGGGCACTGTGGGAAAGCCCGGTTCAGGCCATGACCTTCCTCAGGAGCTCGGGGCTGCTCGGCCAGACAGCTTGAGGAACTTCAACAACAACAACA
Source organism: Petrolisthes cinctipes (assembly GCA_033782935.1). Taxonomy (NCBI): domain Eukaryota; kingdom Metazoa; phylum Arthropoda; class Malacostraca; order Decapoda; family Porcellanidae; genus Petrolisthes; species Petrolisthes cinctipes. The sequence continues at coordinate 284,028 of JAWQEG010000974.1, forward strand.
ACTCTATGGGTACTGAAAGCAAACCTACAGCCACAAACCAGACCAATGGCAAAACAAAGTATTTCCAAATAAAATGAAAGTAAAAAAAATTCACATTGCTGAAAAAAGAACATTTCAGTCAATGTGAGGGTAAAGTTTAAGAAGAGCCACAGAAATGGAAAACACAATTTTTTCCCAACGTTTGTTTAGATAAGTCATCATTCCCTGTTTTTATATGTTAAAATAAAAGTGTACCAGTGCAATTTTACCATGTTTGATACCCTCCTACAAGAGGCTGGATTGAAGGGTAAAACAAATTAATAACATTATAAATAGGTATTATATATATGTTCTCGAGTAAGTCTGACTTTGCCTGACCTAACCTAACGTAATCTGGACCAGGGCAGACTACCGGGACCTGGGCAAACATAGGGGGGAATCAGACATGTTCAAAATGCAGTGTTTCAATGGGAAATTACTAAAGCAAAAACAACCACCAACCAAAATATGAAGGAAATTTGGTAAATAACTTCCTTTTCTGTGGCTTTTTTTCAACAATTACCAAATATAAAAAACAAAAAAAATACATTTAAGTCACCTTGGGGAGTGTTTTGCAGATACCTTAAAAACCTTAATGAAAAATGAAAAATATTTAATATGCTCCCCAACCCAATAACCACTAAAATATCAGGTTCCCCCAATAAATGCCTGAAGGAGGATAGATAAGTTAAGCTGACAATTATTTCCGAGTTCATTTCAAGATAGTCACAGAAATATAAAAGTCCAAAATTAATAATTAACATGTAAGCTAATCACCAAAGCATTTATAGACTGTAAAAGGGGTCATCAGTCATTGGACCATATTCAAGAACATTCATGGTATATACGACAGCATGGTACCGGTATGATGCCTCCATAGAAACACAATAGAGGCGTCGTTACCGGTACCACACCATCATTATACACCATCAATGTTTCTGAATACAGTCCATTGTCATACATTTGCTAAACTAATTAGTATGGGGTACCACAAGTTTGTGCTTCCCTTATAAAGTATGTCAAGAAAGTCCAGAACGTGTACCGAATTTTAATTATCGAGTAAATTGGCGCCATCAATAAGCGAGTACCAACAGGCCGTATGCAAGAACATTGGTGGTGCATACGATGTTGTGGTACCGGTACGATGACTCCATAGACAAACAATAACGCCATCGTACTGATACCACACCATCGTTCTTGAATACGGCCCATCGAGTGAGTGAGTGTGAGTGAGCCTGACTGTGTGTTTGTGATGACGAGGACACCGGGTTGGAGGCAGGAAAAGAAAAACACCACCAAAAGTACCACACCATCGTATACACTATAAATGTTCTTGCATATGGCCCACAGTGTGTTATTAGTAGTGATGGCGAGGACACACACACACACACCGGGGCTGGAGGGTATTTAATATCTGCCTGGAGGGGTGGGAAAAAAGAAACACACACATACACGCACACATAAAAAAAAAAAAAAAGTACTCACCTGACACCTGCATACCACATCTGATGACCCTGCCAACATGTCCACCACTTTACCCTTGCCTTCATCCCCCCATTGTGCCCCTAATACCACCACCACCCTGTTTGTGGGGTCAGTTTTCCTGGGTCTTTTCCTAGGGGACCCGTGCTGTAATCCATTCACGTCGGCCATGGCGTATACTGTAGTGGAGAGACCCGGGACTGACACGCTGCCAACACACAATTTTCTATATATACTTTTGGGTTGGGTTATGAATGATTGGCACACTTGGCAACTAACTTATTAAGCCTTGCCACATTCTGCTAGATCCTATATAATAATACTAATATATAATAATAATTATTAACAACAACATGATGCATGCATGATATTGCAGGTTAATCCCAGTCGTTTTTAACTCTGTCCTTTATTTTATCTCGTGATCTTTATTTTTTTGTATGCCATGGGAATAATATATAGTTTGCATTTATTAAAGTTGAGCATACACATCTAAAAGAGTAAAATATAAGAAATGTGAAGACTACTATACAGCCAACCAACATTGCAATGAACAGGCAACATCAGTTTGTTTCGTCGCGTGGCAAGAGGTAGTTTATAATTAATAGTAATCTCCCAGCCATGAGTCATAACAATTATAATACATTAACTGTTGATTTAATTCATTTATATCCCTTTATCTCTCTGTCCACTAATTAAATAGAAAGCATACAGCAAATGTGTTATCAGAGGATGCATTTGTAACGACGTTGGAGACTCTTTTTGACCCTCCTACTATTATGTAGTCCTACTCCTACTATCCTTGCAAAATGCAGAGTTCACTAGAAGCTATTATAATATTTACCTCAGTTGTAATAGGATCCAATCACAAAGTATAGGGTGCTATATCCTACTCTCGGCAGGCTGATGTTATTAGTGATGTAGTAGTGGATTTCTGGATAGGAAACTATCCTCCCCCCCCAGCCACCCAAACACACAAATATTATATGTTAGTGGCAGGTAATGAAGATTAGAGACCCTATAGGGTCTTTAATGAAGATGTACCCAGGGAAACGCCAAGATAGATTTTTAAAATCATAAAATAAATATAAGTATATAATATTATAAGAAGACGATCATCTGCATATTGTTTAAAATAGTCAATATTATTATAGTTTTAACTTCATAAATTTTTATATATAACTACTTAATTAGATTAGATTAGTATATCTCTGTCTGATCAGGATAAACCATAGTAAATGCTCATTTTCTCTCAACCCTTATAGCTATAGCCACGGTCGAGATAAGTCATCTATATTTATCCAATTTGGTAGTGAAGATATGTGACTGCCTGTCAGTGCCTGACTGCCATAACTGGATTTGTGTCTGTGGGTAGCCACGAACATGTTCCTATGTGTGCTGATTATTATTATAGCTTTGAGGTGCGACGTGTAGTTTTCGCATGATTCTCTAACAACCTACATACAACTATACTTTTAACATATATTTTTATAATTAAAGAATAAGCCAGTATATATAGCTCATAAAATACTTCTGAACAAAAAAAATCTATCCATTGTGATACATTAATTATTATTAAGTGATAAATAATAACATACACCAAAATAAAACAATGCGCACGATAGGTCCCGTTGTAAAAGTGAAACTCCTCCATAATAAGATATCGTCACCGTCCATCGTTACCAACTTACCATCATAACAAGAAAGCGTGATCAATCCATCAACGAGTTCCCCCAACAGGGCCCCATTCTATAATTATTATTGATATGACTGAAACTGTAGTCTAATGATGGCCGACACAAGAGGGACATTTAATATTGCCATAAAGGCAATATTTAATAACTGGCCAGCGTTACAGGTAAGTATAGACAAGTGGGTTTTACCGACAACTGAAACCGGTAAATATTGAAAGAATTACCGTTTTTGCGTACGGTTTTTCTACCTTCATTACCCACTTATTTAGACCATTCTAAGACTATTTTCTTCTATGGCATTTCCTCCGCAAATGCCCAATTTCGAAGATAGGTCATATTCAAATGGCCCCATCTGAAATTAGCCTGACCTTACCTAACCTAACCTAACCTAACCTAACCTAACCTAACCTAACCTAACCTAACCTAACCTAACCTAACCTAGACCGCATCAGACTACCGGGACCTAACCTGGGCAAACTACCGGGAAATAATCGTAATAAAGTACAATAAATGACTGGGGCAAAATACTGGGACCCAGCCGGATCTGGCAACACTGCTGCAAAACGGTAATTCTTTCAATAAATACCCTGAAACCTTCATAAAGGTATTGTACATTATGTTAACTATATAATTACTGATTTCCATTAAATTCCGCCCATTATTCTATGCAGTTCACTACGTTTCATGTTAACCTGATGGACTGGCTTGCCAGCAATTGTGGGCTACCCATCTATGCATTGATCATTGATAGGTGAACCTTGAATGTATTCTGGGGTAGCCAACCAGGTGAGTTAATCTAGACCGCATCAGACTACCGGATCCTAACCTGGGCAAACTACCGGGACCTAACCTGGGCAAACTACCGGGAAATAACCGTGGTAAAGTAGAGGAAATGACCGGGGCAAAATACTGGGACCTAGCCGGATCTAGCAACGCTGCTACAAAACGGTAATTCTTTCAATAAATACTGTAATATTTGGTGTTATTCAAGCGTTTGTCCATAATCACTACCATCAATTCTGGTATTTATTTAGACTATTGCCGTTTTGTTGCAGTGTTGCCAGATCCGGCAAGGTCCCAGTATTTTGCCTCTGTCAGACCCTGGTACTTTATCACGGTTATTTCCCAGTAGTTTGCCCAGGTTAGGTCTCGGTAGTCTGATGCAGTCTAGGTTAGGTTCGGTAAGGTCAAGTAAGGTCAGGCTAATTCCTCCGTCCACAAACTACCAAAAGGTTACGAGATTCGCCAGATGAATTAATTCGCCAGGTACAAGGGTATCGACAAGAACTCAGTGCTTTCGATATAAAATGCTTCTTGTAGTAAATATAAGCAATTGAAGTCTATATACCTCTTTAATATTTTGATAGATAGTTAAACTATATTCCGAAGTGAGACTTACTGCAATAAGGTGGTTTATAAAGATTAATAAAGCCAAATACATACAGTCATCGAAACGGTCATAAATAATTTTATTTTGTGTTCAACTACACATTTCTTGGAACTGAAATTGCAGTTGATGCATAACGAGTGAATGAATGTTTGGGCAGGACACGAAACGATGTCATTGACTAATACTGTATGCATAAAATATTGAAAAAATGGTAGCCGAATTTCCATTACACCAAAATTGCTGACCGAGATTGATTGGAGTACCGAAATTTACAATACAAAGGCTGCATAGTTTTGCCAGATACGAGACGTATCTCGCTTACGTTTTCTGTAGGCTTTTATTCTATTTCTATATTCAAGTTAGGCTGTATACCACGATTTTACCTTGTAAATTTCTTGCTAATGTTACTGAGCAAGTGATTTACTATTTGTGCAATGCCAATCTAATACTTTAAATAATTTTTATAATGTAACAGATTATTTGTTTCAGTACCTGTAACTACAGAGACCTGGTATCACTGCTGCCAGAGTGAGTACACAATTCAAACTAAGCCAGTTTATGTGTTCTTGCTTTGCTAAATATTTTTCAAAATGCCTGTATATACATGTGCAGTGACAGATTGTGACTCAAAATCAAATAAATTAAATATAAAATGTGAAGTGTAGCCGCGAGTCATCGTTGTCATATGTTTACAACCGATTTATTTACATTAGGTTCCTTTCATTATTTATGCCTACATATCGTTAAGTACAGTATTTAAAAGTTTCTAAAATTGTATTGAATATTTCTATGGCAAAAAGAAGGTATACAACAACCAATTATTAGTATACCCATAAAAAATATGTCTAATTATTTCATCTGGCGAATCTTGCAACCTTTTGGTAGTTGTGGAGGGAGGAATTTCAAAATGCCCCATTTGAATATGGGGCATTTCCGAAGAAAATGCCATAAAAGAAAAGTGTCTTAGAATGGTGTAAAGTAGTGGGTAAAGAAGGTAAAAACATCGTATTACCAACCGGCAATAGAGTAGATATTTACCTAAATTCTTTTCTGTCAAATCATTTCGTAACACATGTGTATCATTTCCTTATAGGTTGTTTCCGTCACAAATGCATCATAGCTTTCGTAATACAACTACCTTAATTGATTCAATTTTCTTTAATCCGTGGTGTGTACAGCAGCCATATTGGTGTGAACGGCCAATCAGCGTGCTTGATTAATGTGCCTCAATTTCAACAGCCAATCAGTGTGCTTGGTTACAATAGCTTCTCTTTGTACTGAGTGTTCGTCTGTCCCCAGAACATAATCTTCAGTGCTGTTTTAAGAATAATGAAGCCAGTTAAGACTCTTAACGTGGCCATGGAATATAACCAACGTCAGTGAACTGCCCCACGTGTAATAAGGCCTGTATTTACCGCCACTCTTGAATAAAAAGGTACCTTAATACCAATTCAAGATAGCCACCGAGTGTTTACATGGTCCCAGTAGGCTACCCCGGTTAGGTCCCGGTAGTTTGCTGCGATCCTAATTAGGTTAGGTGAGGTCAGGTCTACCCAATTTTATTTAATGCATTGTAGTGTGTTTCAGACCATTCTATAGTACATATCTAACGAAAATGAGTGTTTTCGGAGATTGGGTGGGGGGAAGGGAGGTGTGATATCTCTATAAACACTCATTTGCAACGTATGTAGCAACAGATTCGTTAAAAACAAACTATTGAACATTGCATTCTGAAAACCTCGAGTCGAGAAGACATTATGGACAAACGCTTGAGTATAAGGTAATTTTTAAACAAACTAATAATATTTGTGCTTGCCAAAAATTGGAAAACCCGAGGCAACTTTTGCCAAAAGCTGGGTGATGGGGTACCGTTTGGCCAAAATAGGATATTTGCACAATAAATGGATGTTAAAATTGAATGAATCACATGAAAAACTACTGTATAGGAAAAATTATATTTTGTCCTAAAATCTCGCACATGTGTAACTTGAAAAATTTACTGATATTCATTACCTTGATGCTATTTGCCTTATAAAAAAAATTATGTGGGACATGATTATTAAATGGCTAGCTAATTATGTGCTTGCCAATTTCAGTTTGCAGTAGGTCAACAAGCAGGAGGGAAGGAGAGTGCAGCTATAGCGGAGTGGATGGTGGGAGTTGTAGAGCAGTATTTTAAAGATAATGGTAAGATATAATTATTGCATTCTAAGGTAAACATTAAAATATTACACATGTTATGCTTTAACAATTCTTAAAGGTCTGGAAATTGTCAATGATTGGCCAGAATTTAAAAAATTAATTGGAGTAAACAATATGTTCGAGTTTTTAAATTATTATTCCTCTGCAAATAAAGTTGGACTGAGTTATATTTCAAGCTTTGTGTGCAGTACTAAACCATATTTGTTTATAAATATGAAGTAAACCTGAAGGGTCATAATGGTAATTTAGCTTTTATGGATGTTTCTTTTGACTACAGATTGGTTTATCAAGGAAAGGCATGTTTGTATTGTGTACTCTATAAAGTTTCTTTCCAGTAGTGATGAACTCTTTTACTGTATTATTCTTCAGTGTGTATTTTTGCACTTTGTAATGGAATTTGCTTGTATTCATGAAATTGTTTTATGAACTAGCTTTCGTCGAGTGCAGAACCAAGTCCATTTGATCTAAAATATGAATTTCCAGATGACCTTGAGCCAGAGGAGGTGGCTGAATTTTTAGCAACCGTAATGGACACGGAGCTGAATACACTTGTAGAAGATGGCTCCGATTTAGAGGTACAGGTATAGGTTATACTTGTACTGTATAACTTGCAAGTCCTTGTAGCATACTGTTGTATACTTTATTTGAAGAGTGAGTTTATTGTTCTGCAATGTTTTTGAAAATTTCCTTAAAAGGTAAAATATAATATTGAGAAAAAAGAAAATGTTGTAAATTTCTAAGCATTGTTAACATTTAGTTTTGTTCAGGATTATCAGCCATTTCAGAAAACTCCTGCGAATGTTCTCAGTAAAGTATATACCAAACTGAATATTAAGCATAATAGAGTTGACTTTTCCAAAAAGTTTACACAACTTTGCTCAATTTTAATTACTACACAACAGAACCATAACCACAGATCCTTAATACTTGCCTCACTCTTTAAATTTATGAGATGTACTGTTTTGGGGAGCTTCTATGAGAAAATAGGACATTAGCAATTAATTGATGGTACAGTATTGCTACTACACCATTTGTTCTTTCTATGTTGTTTCTTGCAACCCAATCAGTTTATCACTTCCCACCTTGTATGACAGCTTTAATATCTGTATACTGTACTGTAAACAGTTCACACCTGCAGTTAACCCTTAATTTACAAACCCTCTACAAGAATTCTTCACTTTTATGAATTACTTACCTTGTACCTTCCATTATTTATGCATCTTATGATTTTATTAACAAATTGTCCAAGATATGATACTGCTATATTTTAATGTTTCTTTATACATAAATCAACCCTGGTTTCCTTGAATATTTCATTTTACAAAAAATTTCTCTTTCTTAGCATTTACAATGTTGATTCAAATATTAAATTGTAAATTGTTGCTTTGCTAACCAAGTATTTTGCTTTGACAGACTGGGCAGAGTCTATGTAACATGTACAGGATGATAGAGGAAGGCATTACACACAAAGCAATGGAAGAAGCAATGAACCATATACCTAAGTGTGACCTCTCTCTGTTTAAGGAGAAAGTTATTGATGTGGAGGTAAGTTGCAGACTTTGTGTACAATTACACACTCATATTCAGACTGACAGGTACATTCTACAAGAGTTCCACCTGGACCACCCCCTCACTTGGCTTGGCTAACGTGGCAACAGTGCTTCGCTTGTATGAGCTCCTGTGCATATACAAGACAAAATTTCAAATCGGCAAAGCTTCATCTTCCATATTCGGGTTGGAGAAAAGGGGGAGTGGGGGGGGAAGGGACAGACGGCTTGGTGGGTGGACAAAGGGGTAGTGGTGCAGAGAAGAGGAGTCACATGTGCTAATGCAACATTACAGCCATTTTAATATATTTATTAACATATCATTAACATAACATATCACTGCTTTGCGCAGTGGCAATATCGTAACCAATGAGGTAAGAGGTATGCAGCCATTGCACAGTGGCTACCATCGAGAATTGGGAAGTTCTTTACAAAGCACCTCGGTGACCTACCCCTCCACAGGAAGGGTAGGTAAGTCTCACCCCACCTCCACGTGGTGACCTCGGGGGACACCTCCCTATTTTTATCATTATTTTATTTTATAGATGCTGGAGGTGAAGCTGAAGGGGGAGGCGGTGTGGAGACACAGTAGGTCCCTCCACATATAGGTTTTAATTTCCTTTTTAATATTTTTTTAGAGACAAAATAATTTTTAAATTATAATTGTAATTATTTTAGCACATATAGGTTTTAATTTCCTTTTTAAAATTTTTATTGACAAAATATTTTTAAATTATAACTTTAATTATTTTTAAAAGTGTAGAATATGCATTTTTGCCTTTTTTATCTTTTATTACAGTTTGGTGTTTTTAAGGGGAACTTTGACAATTCTGATGGCCCGTGTCCCTCCGGGATTGAGCGCTGAGTTGGCCTTGCCAGCCACCAGTGGCCCTCCAATGGGGGGATGGACAGCTGCGGCTAGTGGCGGGGAAGGGTCTCCAGTCTGCCCTGTGGGGGGTAGGAAAGGGGAAGAATGCTTGAGAGTAGTAGCAATGAATGTGAATGGAATGGTGAATGAGGTGAAAAGGAGAGAGATTGTGGAGTGTGTCAGAAGAAGCAAGATAGATGTATGTGGAGTATCAGAAACGCATATGAAAGGATGGGAGGTGGAAGAGTGTAGGAATGGAGGGAAGAGTGTGTTGTGGGAAGGAATGGAAGGAGGCGTGACATGGACGGGTATGGATGAAAAGTGTAAAGGGATAGGAAAGGAAGGGTGTGCATTGTTGGTTTCTGGGAGGGTGTGGAAGGGAATGGACGGACATGGAAGGAAGGGAACAAGGATAGTATGGATGACAAGCAAGATTGGGATAGTGAAATATGCATGGGTCTGCGCGTATGCACCAGTGAACGCGCAGACCAAGGTAGGAAAAAGGAAAATGAAAGAGTTTTGGGATGGGTTAAATGAATGTCTGAGAAGTTTTGAGAGGGGGAGGAGGGTTGTGCTTGTGGGAGACATGAATGGGAAGATAGGGAATGAAAGAATAGGAAATGTAGTTGGCAAGTGGGGTGTGAATGGAATAAATGAGAATGGTGAGTGCCTGGTGGATGTGTGTGCCGAAGCGGGGTTGTTCCTCGCCAACACCTGCTTCGAGCACAGACTGATCCACAGGTATACATGGAAGAGGAGGGATGAAAGGGGAGAGCAAATGAGTCTGATAGATTACATAGCTGTGGATGAAAGGATAAGGAAAGATGTGATGGATGCTAGAGTGGTGAGAGGAATGTTCCAGTGCTCTGACCACTATGCGGTGTTGGCAAGGATTAGAGTCAGGGCAAAACGGGAGTATGGCAGGAAGGATAGAGGGGGGAACAAGAGGGAGGTGGCAAGCGGAAGATTGAATGACAGTGAGTACAGAGAGGTATATAAGAGGAGGGTGGGTGAGGTGCTGGAAGATGCAATGCTGAGTATGGGGGAGGGAGTGGGAGTGAATGAGGTGTACGAAAGGTTTAAGACAATAGTGATGAGAACTGCAGCAGAGGTAGTGGGATGCAAGTCACAGAAGAGGGGAAACAAAGGGAGTGCTTGGTGGTCAGATGAAGTAAAGGATGCAATAGCGAAGAAAAGGAAGGCATATAGGAGAACACTACAGAGGAATGTGTCAGAGGAAGTGAAAGAGAGGTGGAAGAGAGAATATAATGTTTGTAAAAGACAAGTGAAGAGGATGGTGAGTGAGAGTAAAAGGAGAGTGGATGAGGAGTTTGGTAGGAAATTGAGTGAGAGGTTTAAAGAAAATAAGAAATTATTCTGGAAGGAGGTTAAAAGAGAAAGAGGAGAAGGAAAGTCTGGTAGCGTGAGAATGAAGAGAGAGGATGGAGTTACTGTGAGTAGAAGTGAGGAAGTGAAAGAAGTGTGGAAGAGGCACTTTGATCGCTTGATGAATGAAGGGACGGGAGGGGAGGTGGTGGTGACATGCATGGGGATGGAGGCAGGTGGTAGACGACAGGGTGTACAGGGAGAACTGGGAAGGGAAGAGGTCAGGAAAGCAATAGGAAAGTTTAAGATGGGATAACTGCTGAAATGCTAAAGTGTGGGGGGGAGGTAGTGGTGGAGTGGATGTTGCTTATATGTACATTGGCTTGGAGGCAGGGAGAGGTGCCAGAGGATTGGAGGAGAGCCATAATTGTACCTTTGTATAAGGGGAAGGGAAGTAAGGATGAGTGTGGTAGCTATAGGGGAATAAGCCTTCTTAGTGTACCGGGGAAGGTTTACGGGAAGGTTATTACGGAAAGACTAATTGAAGTAACAGGGAATAAAGTTAGTGAGGAGCAGGGAGGGTTCAGAAAGGGTAGAGGATGTGTGGAACAAATATTTGCATTAAAATCAATAGTGGAGAAATATATTGGGAAGGGTAAGAAGTTGTATGCTGCCTTCATGGACTTGGAGAAGGCATACGATAGGGTTGATAGGAAAGCTATGTCAGAGGTGTTGAGAATTTATGGTGTTGGGGGGCCTTTGCCGAAAGGCATTGAGGCTTTAAATGCAGATGCAAAAGCATGTGTACTGGTAGAGAGTGATCTAAGTGAGAGTTTTAATATTAGTGTAGGGCTGAGACAGGGATGTGTTATGTCACCATGGTTGTTCAATATATATATGGATGGTTGTATGAGAGAGGTGAAAGCCAAAGTGAATGGTCTGGGGGTGAAGTTGAGGCTGAATGAAGCAAATTGGTCCCTGGTGGCAAGTTTGTTTGCGGATGACACTGTGCTGATGGCTGAGAATGAAAGGAATTTACAGAGAGTGGTGGATGAATTTCAGTCTGTGTGTAAACGAAGGAAACTGAAGGTGAATGTGGGTAAAAGTAAAGTGATGGTATTTGAATGAGTAGAAACTGAAGTGATTGACTTTGCTACACCTTACAGAGTGGCTGTACCAACTGGGACGAAGTGTGAGATAACTCTGAGGGGCGAGAGGATGGAGGAAGTGAAGGAGTTTAAGTACCTGGGTACAGTTATGTGTAAACATGGAAGTATGGAAGGAGAAATTAGGGAGAGAGCAGTGAAGGATAGACAGGTCATAGGATCACTGGGGAGGATTATGAAGGGTAGAAGTGTGAGTATGGAAGTGAAAAGGGGACTACGAAATAGTATAATCCTGCCAACACTGACGTATGCGTCGGAGACGTGGACTAGAATAGGTGCTGTTGAAATGAGTTACTTGAGAGGAGCATGTGGACTTACAAGGTGGGATGGAGAAAGTAATGAGAGATGCGGTATGAGTGAGAAGGCAATTGGCATTGAGTGTGGAGTGGTTGAGAGAGTGAAACGTGATACATTGAGGTGGTTTGGACATGTAGAGAGAATGCAAGGTGAGGAGTTTGTAAAGGTGTATGGAAGTGAAGTTGTGGGACCTGGTATGAGAGGCAGACCTCCGGTTAGGTGGCAGAACAGAGTGGAAGAGTATGTAAGTGAGAGAAACGTGAGGGGTAGAGGAGGGCTTGAACAAGTAAGGAGGGAGTGTTGGAACAGGGAGAACTGGAGACACTTCTGCCGTGGCCACCCCCTTGGGGGGGAGTTCCCGGAGGGAATGAGGCGTCAGAGCTATAGATAGATAGATAGATCAGTAATGTGTTATCCCCTAAGTAATACAAAATTTATTTACATATATTCATTTTACTGATATGTTAATAAATATATTAAAAAGGTTGTAATGTTGCATTAGCACATGCGACTCCTCTTCTCTGCACCACCACCCCTTCGTCCACCCACCAAGCCGTCTGTCCCTTCCCCCCCCACTCCCACTCCCCATTTTCTCCAGCCCGAATACGGAAGATGAAGCTTTGCCGATCCGAAATATTGTCTTGTATATCCACAGGAGCTCACACAAGTAAAGTGCTGTTGCCAAGTGAGGGGGTGGTCCAGGTGGAACTTTTGTAGAGTATACCCTCCACTCAGGATTCAAATGTATGATTTTTTTTTTTTTATTATTATTAACCGGCACGACTAAATAACTTGCATTGTGAACAGAGTTTAAGAAATGTGTTAGGTATGAAGTGCCAGTTGATGGAACAAGGCACAAAATTAGATAGGTGCCATATGTGTTGCAACTGAATTTGATAAATATATGTACAAGAGGCAAGAGTTGGTGATGAAAGTTAGTTTAGTATATATTTTGTGGCTGCCAGTGAAATCTCAATCAAACAAAACACCATCTCCGAAAGTTCCCTTTTTCCTTTCATAAAAGAAATTCCAGTAAATGTGGGTCACAACCTGCTACTCCTTTGTCTGCCAATTACCTTATAGACAATGAACATCGTGCCATAATTTGCACAACGGTGAAGTACTGTAGTTAGACGGAAAAGGGGCGAGTCTCGGTAGCTTTGGTGTTTGTTACAGGGGTGTGGAGTCTGATTTTAAAAATTCCGACTCTGGCTCCAACTCCAGGAAATTATAAGGTTACTAGCATGTTTTAGATGCCTGTGAACATGCTAGCCCCTGCTGGGGGCAAGAGGCCTTCGGCCTCTTCGTTAGCCGCCCTTGCTAGTGGGAGGCCTCTGGCCTCCCCGTTGTTGCCCTTTGGGCGACCAACACTCTCCTGCGGAGAGTTGGAGGCCTGCGGCCGGCTGGTCTCTCTTGTCAAAGGGAGTATAATCATTAGATTAGGGATCAAATTTTACCCATAAACTGATTTAGTTTCATTAAATTCAGACAACTTGCAAATTTGACCCCATATGACCTTGAATGACCCCACGTATGTGAGGGCTGGGGTCAAAAGTACTTCTCACTTAGTTGAGCTACTATGACTATCGTAAAACTGCCTGAAAACGGCTTCCAAATCCGTGAAATAGGCCGTAAATTAGGATTTTGTAAATTTCCGTGAACTTTGACCTGAACCGAGAGGTCAAGTATAGGTGATTCCCGGTAATGAGGTATACACGTGCATGTAGCTCAGGAAGACGCGTCAAACGGCACCAAGATGGACGCTGTACGATCAATATATATATATATATAGATGAATCCGACTCCAACTCTAACCCCTCCTCCCCACTCAGCCCCTCCACAAATTAATGAAAATTTCCCAACACTAGCTTATTATTCACCTAAAGTACTTTCCATGAGAATTGATCACATAATGGAATCTGAATCTGATAAATTGTTACCACTCTGACTCCAGCCAAAAAGCCTCCGCACCCCTTGTTTGCTATTTTACAACTATACTATTCTCTTTATTATTAAGCCCTAGTTCTCGTCATTGTGAATCCAGTGGTATGCCAGGTTTCACAGACCACCATCCTTCAAGCTGCTCAGCTTCAACAACCTAAACCCCAGAAGTTTTAGCATGATGATGTTGGCTTCATTTCCAGATGACAGATGAAGCAGCTAACAGTACGAATGGGCTGCAGGTGAACAACACATCTGAGGCAAGATTGAGGCTGGATGCTGGGGAGATGACACAAGAGGTAACAGAGTAGTAGAAACATTATACTTTTAGAGTTGTTGTTGCACTGGATTGCCTTGTAGGTTCCACGTAATAGGAAAAATATATAAGTTATATAAAAGCTACTGATTCCTCCACTAAACGTTGTCAACAAGGACACTATTGTAATATGTGATTCTTTTGCTATACAGCTTGTATTGATATATTGTTTCAATTAACTTTCATCATCTTACCCCCATAATGCACTGAAAGACTCTGTTAGAGGTGATTTGTGTTGATACATTGTATATGTGAAAACTAAATACACACTAACAATCCTAAACTAGACAATGACACTACTGGTACATATATTTGGATGTATGATGTTGGAATTTTGTTATTGCTTAAGTGGTCATATTATCAAATAATTTTTCTTTTAACATGGCTTGTTAAGACCATTGGCATAGTTGTACTTTTTGTCTTGTACTGGGCTATACTCACTGGAGGGAATCAAATCCAGGGACACAGGTCAGTAGGTTACAGGAATAGTAGTACAGTATACAGTACTCTGTTTACTTAGACTTGTCCAGCCGCTCGACCAAGTCCATGGTGAGCCTAGCCCGAGATATAAATGGAGCTCTCTGATTGGCTGCTGTGACGCTCGCTTTACCTGTCCTCTGTAAGCATTGACTCTGCACTTGCAAGACGACACATCTCTTCAATTTACGTGTAGCTCGACTATTACATAGTTTTTGCATATTTATTTGATACCATTACCCTCTGCATTAAATTTTGAATGTAAACACTTTTTCCAAAATATAATACAGTATAGTCCAAACAAAAAATATTTTTGCAAGTTTAACCCAAAATACAGCTAGGAAATATTTATACCACTTTTTGCATTGATAAGATTTATATGACAATGACATCAGATTTGAATAAGAGAGATACGAGACGTTTAATGGAAAGGTTTCATTCCTGATTTCAACAAAGTTTTTATAAAATTATTTTATTTATTTTATTTGCGACTAAGTTTCCTACAAACAGAATATGTTATACATTATTAGATACAGTGTGGTTTGTCATGCATGTCATATGGGAGGAAACTATTATATATATGAATTAGAGAAAAAGAAGAAAGACTGCAAACGGAGTGATAGTCCTACTTCAAGCCACAGCCAGCTTGGCACTGAGTGAGGTGAGTATATGTACATTCACTGCCACAGGTAGTGACAAGTGCACAAGTTTGCCAACTGTCCAATTTTTCTTCTTTTTTTCTTATTACATATATATAATATTTTCCTCAAGTATGACATGCATGACAAACCACACTGTATCTAATACTGTAATGTATAACATATTCTGTTTGTAGGAAACTTATATTTACAAATAAAAGAAATAAAATAATTTTATATAAACCTTGTAGAAATCGAGAATGACACCTTTCCATTAAACATCTCGTATCTCTTATATTTATAGTTATTTCAAATCTGATGTCATTGTCCTATTCACAAGAAAATAGTGGATAAGAATTAATGTTATAATTGTATATAAATCTTATCAATGCAGCAAAAAACAGTTCAATGCAAAAAGTGGTACCGGTATAAATTTTTCCTAGCCGTATTTTGGGTTAAACTCGCAATAATATATTTTCCTTCGGCTGTATTATATTTTGGAAAAAGTGTTTAAGTTCAAAATTTAATGCAGAGGGTAATTGTGTAAAATAAATATGCATAAACTATGTAATAGTCGAACTACACGTAAATTAAGAGATGTGTCGTCTTGCAAGTGCAGAGTCAATGCTTACAGAGGACAGATAAAGCGAGCGTCACAGCAGCCAATCAGAGAGCTCCATTTATATATCGGGCTAGGCTCACCATGGACTTGGTCGAGCGGCTGGACAAGTCTAAGTAGACTTAAATGGAGGATAGTAAGTAAGCACCAGACAATAGCCACTGAGTACTGGAGGAAGTAATATTCCTAGCTTTACCCAGTTACTGTATTAACTTATTTACACAAAATAAGTTCAGTTTAGTGTGTTCATTACTGAGTAAACAGTGCAGTAAGCATCACACACAAATGATCGCTAACCTTTATTTCTCTTATTTTGTCCTGGATTCGATACAAATTGTTAATTGTGGTTGAAACTATTCCAAATTTTCCAGCCAATGGATGACAATCAGAGGGTTACTGCAGGTATTCAAGGACTACAGTTAAATGGCTCAGATAACAAGGAAAGAGAACCTACGGAACTTGAGAAACGGCAACTACAGGATGCAGCAGAAGGATGGTCTGTTGTGACTAAGAAAGGACGGAAGAAGAATCAATGACTTTGACTACAGGACAACTAGAAAAGCAAAGTTTATAGGAATTTAAATTGTGAAGATGTTTCTCAAGTATGTGTTAATTATTTTAACTGTTAACAAATGCCTGTGAACCAACAGAAACCAGATAAAAGTATTTTCTGTCCATTGTCTTTGTATGTCTTACCCATTTTTTGCTGGATGAAATTGCTTATGTGAAGCTAGTCTAAAAAACACACATTTGGAATGGTATAAGTCTCCAGGAAGTTAAGGGAATATTGAAGGCAATGGTATTATACACTCCTTTATATTTCAGATGTTCTTCCAAAAACAAGAAAGATTAATGTACTGTACTAATTTATTATGAAAAAAATCAGATATTAAGATGAACTACATCATAACTTTTTATCAGACATAGCACATGCACAGATTACAGATGCTTGATTACTCATAAAATAATAAATTATCCTACAAGAAAGTAGAGTTTCTTTGATTAAGGAATCAACTAACTGGTATATAAAAAAAAAAGTTATTTACTCAATGCTCAAAGGCCACCTTACAGTATTCTACATACATTTTGTAATTAATGAACTATTGGCCACAAGAATTCGTTCACACATTGTTGTTTTCAAGGGTTTACAACATACAGAAAATGTAAGACTATGTAAATGCAACAAATATTATTAGTACCGGTAGGTCTGTTATTTTTCAGTGACCATTCACTGCAGTACTTCTAGAATAATGACCTCTCTTTCCATATAGCCTGTTTAAGAATTCCTGTGGCCAACTGTATATGTAATATTTATGGCACTTAATCTTCCTATTTTTCAGGTTTACATATCAGTCACTACAGTAGTGTATGTAACATACATATATTCAGTGCAGTAATTCAGCTAGAAAACATATTCAATTTTATATTACTTGAATGAATATAAATTCTAGTTACTAGCCTTGTATGCATGAAACTAGCTCAAAACCTGATAAGTTTAATCATCAAGAGGCTCAATTTCAACCAGTATACACAAATCTTCCATCATTTCATCAGAAACAGACAGATATTTATTATGCTGCAATTCAATTTTTACATCATGATTTTCTCTCTTGTGTATGCAAAGTTCACTACTTTTACTAAATACTACATCACAGTCTGAACACACCAGATGCGAACTATCCTTGCAGTGGGTCATAGAATGTATATTTAGTGAACCCTTCTGAGTGAAAGATTTGCCACATTCATCACACTTGTACTTTTTCTCTCCAGTGTGTACCACCATGTGTACATCTAAGTAACTCTTCCTAGCAAATTCTTTGGGACATTCTGGGCACTTGAACTGTTTTTCATTGCTGTGTACCACCTTCTGGTGAGTGGCGAGAGTACTCTTGTATGAGAACCGCTTGCCACACTTGTCACAATCATACATCTTTAAATTCTTCTTTGGTACACTGACAGCAGTGTTATTATTACTAGTACCTGTACTGGTATTTTCATTTAGTGCACCCTCATCAATTGTCCTTATGAAATGATCTGGCATTACACTGTGTTTTTCCATGTGTTCACTTAAACTACTTAATGTATTGTGTGAACTTCCACACTCTCCACAACAGAAATTGGGATCATCATCATCATCGACATCATTTTCAAACACTGGTTCAGTTTTGCACCTAATATTACCTGTATCATTATTGTCCACCAAAATATCTTCAGGTTCCGTGTGCACTTTGATACAGAAGTCCTGAGTGAGATTACTGCTCTTTCTCCCTCCTTCCTTCATGTCATGCTGGTTCACAACATGCCCCCTTAGTGTACTCTTGTGTTTAAACTGCTTACCACATTCCCGGCACTCAAACTTCCTCCCACTGTGGATATGTGAATGGATGTTGAGTGCCCCTTTTTGTGTAAACTTCCTATCACAGACATTACATTTGTACTTTTTTATGCCAAGATGTGTATGTACATGGGACTTAAGGCCACCTCTCTGTGTGAATCTTTTCCCACAGTACTCACATTCAAATGGCTTTTGGCCAGTGTGTACAACAGAGTGAGCAACCAGGGTGCCTTTATGAGTAAACTGTTTATCACATTCACTGCACTGGAACTTCTTCTGGCCTGTGTGAATAAGCATGTGTGTGTTAAGGTGGGGTTTTTGAGTAAACAACTTCCCACACACATCACACTGAAACTTACGACCTTCATGCATACGCATGTGGAGGGCCAGACGTGAGGGGTGGCTTTCTTGCTTTCCACACTCCTTGCACTTATAAACAGCAGGCATATGGCACTGCCGGTGTCGCCGCAGGCAGCTGTTCTGTCTGAAGCTCTGCCCACAAAACTCGCATACATATTTTCGCTCATTTGAATGTATTTCTAAGTGATTCACAAGTTTACTCTTCTGTGTGAACATTTTGCCACAATCATCGCAACTGTATTTATTATAATGTTTCTTCATGTGGCCAAGAACAGCATTTTTGCTTTTAAAAGACTTATTGCATAATTCACAGAGGTAGGTGACATCTTTCTTTACAACCGAAAATTTTTTGCTCTTTTTGGCCTTAGCTGTAACTTCTTTTGCTAATTTTTTTTTCCCTTTCTTTTTAACAGTACTCAGCAACAGAGCCATCATTTGGGCTATTTCCTGTTCCTCTGTCATTTTCTCAGTTTTTAAGTTATCCATAGAAGTACAATAATAGAACTGTAGCCCACAGATGAAGTGATGAGGTTAGAGATGTACTGACTAAGTCCAAAATACCAGAAGAAGGAGGTGTTTGTTAGAAGTGGCCTTTGTTGCTCTATAGTGGCTGGTGATAATGATGTTCACCAATAGGTCTGAAAGAAACAAAAAGCAAATTACTTATCATATACAATACAAAGATTCAGTCTTCAAAGGTAACATGAACTCTTCCATTTTATATAGTACTGTACTGGAATCAATAGTTGTTGAAGTTCCTCAAGCTGTCTGGCCGAGCAGCCCCGTATCAATACTGTATTCCTTTAAGGTAGTTATTTAACATGATGACATTTAACAGCACGGCCTGGTTTTGTATAAACTGTACGCATGGGTGTAGCAGGACACACCTCACATATGGCACTAGTTTAAATTGGGGAAACTGAGGAGGGCAGCCAGACTGTCCAGACAGTGTGTGGTTCATCATATTTCATGTTACCAGTGTAGAGGGGCCTATGTGGTATCCAAATTTGAACTAAATCTGCCCAATTGTTGATTATTAACAAAGATTTTTCCACAATTAGGACGCCATAGTGGGGTCTGTGCGTGAACGCAATCCCCCCCCCACCCCAAAAAGAATCGCAGCGTAGGCGTCAGCCGTGCTCAACAGTGTTAAAAGTGGATTCACAACTGCATTTCCTGTTTCCTTTATTTAATTAAAGCCATTACTGTACTGTAGTTCAAACTGGGTGATATACACGAGAATCTTAATGGTGGGAGAAAATTTTAACCTACTGGCACCCTTTTGCTGGACATAATAGAAATTCACATTACACTGTATCTGTTGATATACCATAACTAAAAAATATGAAAATGTTAAATCTTTGTTCTGAATTAATTCCTCATATACAATTTGTTCCAATACCGTATTGGTAACTCAAATCATTGCCCAACACTCTAACAGCATTTCCAGGAGTGCTGGCCTGGGGAGAAAAGTGCCATAGCTATGATAATGAAGCAAAGATCATCACATCACAAAAATGTGTACAGCACCACAGCCCAAAGGCAGTTTTTCTAATATCGGTAATAACAAAAGTAAACTACAACAACATGAAAAGATTATATCAACAATATTTTAGGGGATTACGCCTACAGTATTATGAGAAAAAAGCATAATTTATCAATCACTTCTCCAAGCAATTCTCCTTTCTTTTTTTTTGGATTGTCTCAAAATGCCATTATTTGAGTGTTTTATACAGTACTTATTTATTGTTGGAAATAACTTATTTTGTCACTATTACCTTCCCCTTCCTTTCCATACAACACTGGGGGAGAGCATGGGAAAGCATGAGTTTGGGTGGCAGAAAACATCCATATGAGCAAATTTGCCTTATACACCCGCCGCAAAAAAAATCGTCGAGTAGTAAACATTTCTTGTAAAAACAAACTCAGATTGATGTAAGGGATTCTGTTCGATTTGGTAGCACTGGAGATTATTAATGTGATTTTTTGTTATACATGACAACTCACGTAGGCTCTAGCTGAGCCAGTCTTCAGTTTTTCAAATCTGTAATATCAGTAACTGCTAAGTATGTCTGGGGGTAAGGTGTGGGGTCGTCCCACGCGCCACTACCCCTGCCTATTGTTCTCACGATCTCCCCAATTATCAAGTTGTCACTGTTTACCGCACTACACAATGGGGCCTAACATGTTTGGAATCAGATGAAAAGGAAACTTGGAAAGCTCCTTATCTCAAGTGTAGATGCTTTGATAATGAAAATTCGGGGGCTATGGAATGCAATGGACTCGTCATATTTAAAAACACTATCAGACAGTATGCCAGACCGGATAAATTTTGTGATAAAAATGAAGGGTGAAATGATTAAGTACTAATAATCATGTAGAAAAGCAAATTTTAGCTTTATTGTCCTATAAAATATATTATAAATTAATTAATGCCTCGCAGCATGGGTGAGTATGCGGTAATTTTTACAACTCGACGATCTTTTTTGCGGTGACTGTATATTAGCGAATAAACTCCCAAAGCCATCACAAATAAGCGAACTGTCAAAAATTGGGGATCTGGGAGCCGAATTACTGTGGTGGATCTGCAGTGTATCACGAATGTTCTGGGGAAGCCCCTGGATTCACGGGCGGTGCTGGCACAACTAATTTGTAACTATCTATCTATCTATAGCTCTGACGCCTTGCTCCCTTCGGGAACTCCCTCCATGGGGGTGGCCACGGCAGAAGTGTCTCCAGCTTTCCCTGTTCCAACATTCCCTCCTTACTTGGTCAAGCCCTCCTCTGCCCCTCACGTTTCTCTCCTTTCCATACTCTTCCACTCTGTTCTGCCATCTAACTGGAGGTCTGCCTCTCACACCAGGTCCCACAACTTCACTTCCAAACACCTTCTTTACAAACTCTTCACCTTGCATTCTCTCTACATGTCCATACCACCTCAGTGTATTACACTTCACTCTCTCAACCAACCTCAATACCAATTGCCTTCTCACTCATACACACTCTCATTACTCTCTCCATACCACCTAGTAAGTCCACATGCTCCTCTTAAGTAACTCATTTCCACTGCACCTATTCTAGATTGATGAGCCCTACTCCATGTCCATGTCTCTGACGCATATGTCAGTGTTGGCAGGATTATACTATTTCTTAGTCTCCTTTTCACTTCCATACTCATACTACTAATTTGTAACAGTCATTTTAAAGTTTTTTTTTACCGGCGGCACACGCCGTTGTACCCGCGGTTGCTGGGGGTTTATCTGCGGAATGACGCAGGTACACCGGCTTACATAAAATTATCCCTATAAACACTGAGATGCTCCTAGATACTGTAATGGCTTCCCCAACAATTTAATTTTCTGGGAATAATTGCATGTGGATGATTAGGAAATGGTGGTGGGCATAATCGATTACTTTGATTATTGGTTGAAAATCTCTGAAAGCAATTATTTTTTTAGTAACTGATTACTGTGTAAATGATTACTGATAACTGTATATTTCAGTGTACAGTACATTTATAATATTATAATTGAGTTGTCATTAAAGAGACGAAAGATTTACATATAATTCTACCATAATAATGAACTTGTTTTGATGATATACAAGATAAATCATGAGATATATGACTTTGCTTACAGAATATTACATAGCAATACATATAGGCATTTCTTATCAGTACATTTTTACATTTGTTAATATAGGCTATTGTGGTTGCTTATTATATACAAAGCTATAGTAATCGAGTACTAATCGATTACGGTAATCACAAAACTGCTAAAATGCCCACCACTATTAGGAAACCGCCCACTCTCACAAGGATGCTGAAATATTCGATTGATACACAAAACATAAAGAAATGCACTGTACAAGCGTCCATTGTTTTTCACTAAACGTATGCTCCACAGAAAATGTTAAGGAGTAATAATAACATTTTACTCATGACTAAGTACCTCACACTAGAGCGACATGTCAGATTTGCCTGGGAAGTGCCAGGGCGACATCCCCATCCAACCTCCTACTTATCCCCATACTACCCCCAACATTAAACTATATAAATTTTTTGAAATGTGTATGAATCTATATGTTTCCGGTATGTCTCAAGATATATCACTGGTTCACCACTGATGATTCCATGGTGTTTGCAGGGCCGTCGAGAGGTTGGGGGTGTATCGCAACTTATTTTTGCAGCCAGTGCAATAAAATGTAGGGGGAAGGCCGCAGACGAGCCGTAGGTGCACCTGCGGTTCCTCTGACGTTTTTTATATTCGGCGTCTGTCCGGAAAAGTTGGGATGCCCACCAACTTTTCGTGGCGCACCAAGAACTGCCGGCACAGCACCCTAATTACCGCCAAAGGACTCGAATAAGATCCTGATTAAGGATTTCATTAAAAAATATTCAAAATTTGCTTATTCACGGAGGCGTAGGGAACTTATTCACATGTATACAACAGCGATAATCAAAACGATAAATTTTCCGAAGTGCACATATGCGGGTGTGTCAGACCAAACATGATTTATCTTACTGTTTATCATGAGATTTACGCAACTTTTACATCCATTTATTGTGGAAAAATCCTGTTTTGGCAATACCCTCATCACCTCAATTATCTTGGGAGGGAGATAATGGGAATTCGGGGTTTTGGGGGAGGGGAAAGCATATAAAGTGATACAGGACAGTATAAGCAGTAAATAATAAATGCAAAATGATAGATTTGGACAAATTTGAAATCTCAAGCCAACTTTTGGAATTAAAAGGTGAAATGAAAGAAAAGCGAAAAAAGGAGATGTGAGACAATTTTTAAAATTAAATTGACCTAATCCAGACCAAGGTAGAATAATGGGATGGATTTTTACTAACTGTAAGGGCGCTTGGCACCACCTGCGCCAAAATGCAAAAAAACATGAAAAATGACGCATGTGTTGTAAAAGTAAGAGTAACCATAGAAAATTCTTTTAAATAGGCCTAGTTTTTTTTTTCCAACTCATTTTACTAGTATCCTATGAGGATGAATTTAAGAACCCCAACCTAACCTGACCCAACTTAAGCAAGCTGTTGGCGGAGACTGTGCTGAGCCAGTATAAAGTTTATAATAATGCCACCGGGACCTAACCAAAGCAAATTAACAGGACTGAACCAAGTAACTAGGGAAGACGACTGTGACATAGATAATGAAAACCATGCAGAAAAGTAGATTACAGAAAAAAAAGGGCATGTGAGGTGACAAAAATAACAGACCCGGGCAGCATGAAAACCACAGACATTCTGAATGGGTCATAAATATTTTCCTTATATGGGAGTTGCACAAGTTAACCTGGTAAGACCTAACTTATATCAACAAAGACTACCGTAGCCCAAATTATCATACCTACCATACCATTAACACTCTCATGACGGCCCAAACATGGAATATAATGTTCAAAAAAATAATTGGCAAAAAAAGGTTTCTTGATATTTGTTCAAACGCGAGACAATTCACAAGTATCTATATACTAAATAGTTGACAAATAATAAAAAAAAAGTTTACTGATTTTCGTATAAACATGAGACAATTCACAGGTTTCTACTGTATATATTAAATAGGGTATTATTACAGAAGTATTGCATTCTTGGCTAGGGCCGGTTGGACCGCGCAGTGTTACCACATCCAGCTAGGTCCCGGGAATTTGCTCAGGTAACTTTATGATAGTTTACACCGGTTATATCCCGGTAATTTGCCCAGGTTAGGTCCCGGTAATTTACTCAGGTTAGGTCTCAGTAGTCTGCTGTGGTCTAGGTTAGGTTAGACTAATTTCCAAAATATGTTTGTAAAACGGGGCATTTCCGAGAGAAACACCATACATGAAAAGTATGTTAGAATCGTCCAAAATAGTGGGTAATGATACTAAAATATACAATATAGTAAACCCAATATTTCTGTAAATTTACCGAAGAAAAATCAGCAGTTTCCTCAGCTCCCTCCCAGTACTGTCATTTAAACTAACAAAATTATAAATGTACAGTTAGGGCCGTATGCAAGGACATTGATGGTGTAGTACCGATACGATGGCTCCATAGAAAACCAAAAACATTGACACCATCGTATACACCACGGATGTTCTTGAATACGGTCTTTTTAGTATTAATTACCGTGTTTAAGGCCGTATGCAAGGACATTGATGGTGTAGTACCGATACGATGGCTCCATAGAAAACCAAAAACAATATGACACCATCGTATACACCACGGATGTTCTTGAATACGGCCCTTAGTATTTACCTGTGATATATGTATGGCTTGGCTTGCTGAAATGTGTATGTACATACATACATACATTGGAGTTCAAACCATCATTACACATCAATTATAATAATAAACAGTAAAACCAACTACTAAGCCATTAACAGATAGTAATACAAGACGCCTGTGTACCGTTTCCTGGGACAAACATTGGAGTAAATGGAGTCTTCAATCTATATTATATTATACTTTTTTAGGTCTTCTAACTGTTTATAATTATCTCTTCTAAGGCTCTAACTCTTTACTGCAACACTACTGGTATAGTATTGCAACTAGAGTATACGCATTTATATCATAAAAATAATAAAATGTATTGGTTGTGTGTCTCTTTTTATAGAAATTCTCGAGTCCTCCTAACATCAGTGTTGCCAAGTCTGCTAGACGAAATATCCCTAACTCCACCTCAGGGTTTCCACCTGTGGTTTCCACGGCTAGATTTTATTTTCCCCTAGATCTGTGTCCAAATTCCCCTAGATTGGCATGATTTACCCTAAATTCATATAATAAGGACTATATAATTAAAACTACGGTACGTTTGAGCAGAACTGATGATTATTTTAGGAATTTGTTTCACAATGTGGCATAAAAATGTATATTCTGCAGATAAACTATCAAAATAAATCAATATGAAGTCATAAACAAAGCATTAACAATATTTTCTGAATAATAACACATGACATCTTAATGTAGGTTATCTCATAATGCAATTAACCACACAAATTTCACCGCATAACAAAACATTCATTTCATAATGCAAAATGTGAAAAAAAAAAAAATTGCCACATTTCCATCAAGGTTCTTAAGTTGAATATAATTATACACTGACATTGCTATCTGTACAGATTGTACTGTACCATCAAATGATCAATTACTGATTTCAGAACAAGTTGCATTACTTTTCATTGCTCTGAGTGCTGAAATAATTTTGTCATCAATACTTAAAGTGTCCGCAGTCATGTTTTAGTTACTAAGGTAGTACAGCATGTGCATTAAGCCACATATGGTTTCATTTTTTAGCCTCGTTCTCTGTGGAGTCTTTGTTAAGTTGTATTTACTGAAAAATCTCTCCACGCTTGCATTGGAAAAAGGCAATGACAATAAAACAGAGATAACTACTTTTAAATTTGGGTAACAAGGGAGGTTGGCAGCATTTTTTTTGGTTAAATACAATATTCCAGTACTGCAAGCATGGTGTCTGGCCAGTAAGCTGTTCGTTGAAGCAATGTGGTCTCCATTCTTCATCAACCCTTTTTTTTCTGCATATTTATTAATCTGCGGTATTGCTTCAAAGATACGTGCCAGTGATTTTGGTTGAAGATTGACAGCATTCATGGGATCTAGACACTGCACTAAAGTATGGATTGGTTCATTAAGGTTGAACCGAGCTTGTATCTAGCTGTCTTACAGATTCAATAAGAAAGTTCATACAGTTTACATAGAATACTGTCACATCATGAGTACTACTTGATTTCAAATCATTCATAGTTTCCATAGCAGATATTTCTAAGTATATGTTATCAGGAGACAACATGCTTGCAGAAAATAAGGGATGTTCTGGATCAAGTGCTGATACTTCACACTTCTAAACATGTGGTATGCTTATAAAATCTGAACATATGCTTCTAAGTAATTTGCAGACTTCTTTTTTGAGGCAGTAAAAATTGGGGGTTTCAGACTGAAATTGTGTGCTGAAACTGTTGAAGCGAGCAAAGGTTGTGAGACAAAAATTCCAAGTAAGCAAGGGTAAACTTGTTGTTCAGACTTTTCAGAATCGCATCATTGCTGTCAGTTGGATCTGTGAAATTATAATACAGTATAATTTAAGAGCCTCCCATTGCTCAAGTAAGCGTTTAACATAAATCTCCAATGAAAACCACCAGGTAGTTTGCCCTGGAGCTAATATTTTGAGGAGCTACACCAACAAATTCCTTGAATTCTTTAAATGCATCTTGGCGCTTTGAGCTTAAACTAAAGTGTGTAAAGATGTTACGGCAAAGATCTTCAAGGGACTTGGGTAATTTTAGGCAAGCATAGGACGCTCCGACGCACATAAATGAATCATAAGACATGAACACTTTACTATTACAACATTTGGCAATAAATCTTTTAAAATGGTAGCAACAGAATGCCTCCCACCCATCATGACATTTGTAGTGTCAGAACAGAATGCCACAATATTCTCTAAGGGAATCTGTTTGTTTTGAAGGGACTGTTTTAAGGCCTTAATCAGACCATCTGCAGAACTGTCATAAATCTCCACAAGATCTAAGAAAGAATTTTGCATTTTATTATCATCACAATACAGTACTATAATGCTCATCTGTTTGGTAGTACTCCTGTCTGTCTTTTTAAAAGCTCACACAGATCCTTTACCAGATGTATCCCAAAGACCTGACGGATGACATTTGATGCCTTTTGTTTTCCTAGACAGACATGTTTCAGGGCATTTTGATCAGGGAATAAATTTTTTAACAACATCAAGGGTTCACACAATGAAATAGGTAAGTAATTTTCTGCTAAGAAGGCACAAAGTTTCAGTTCAATTTTCTTGGCAGACTTGTCTAATGTATCATTACTGAGTATGAAGCTGGCGAGAGATGAATTATTTGCATACTGCAATGAAAGATTTTTGTGCCTCTGACTGGATGCGTGTCTCATAATGTCTGATTTGCTACATTGAATGTCTGAGTTACATATACTGCAATATGCTAGATGCCTAAGAGATGTTGATCTTGGAGATTTTTTTTAACCATCCTGAGAACTTAGGGTCTGTGTGTGCGTGAGTGGGATAGGCATAGTAGGGGTTGGCAGCAGAGGGCGCCTTGGCTGCGTGACGTAGTGGTGAGGTGGTGTTGGACGTGTGTCCTGCTGCTGCTGTTGATGTTGGTCAGACTGTGTCACCGCCGGTTTCACGCGTTGCCAGGAAGTCCTGTATGGTTTCCCCCCGATCTGCAGCGTTATTGTCGCCTCGTCCCTCTTGATGACCCTATGTGGTCCAGTGTCCGGCTGCTGCAGGGGGGTCCTGTGCGCGTCCGTCCTGAGGAACAGTTGTTCTGCCCTGCAGAGTAGTGGGTGTTCATAGGTAGGGTGGTGTGACTGTTGTCTTGTTGGTGTAAGTGTTGGTGTTGCCATGATCCTCTTCAAAGCTGGGAGAAAAGATAGGTTGGAGGTGTCTGCCGTTAGGTCTACCACTTGGCTGGGCAGCCTCAAATCCTCCCCGAACATCAATTCCGCAGGTGAGTGGTTCAGGTCCTCCTTGACCGTCGACCTGATGGTCAGCAGGATGAGAGGCAGTACATCCACCCACTGTTCAGGCTGTATTGCCCTGAATGCCTCCTTCAGCCGGCGGTGGAACCTCTCGACCATACCGTTGCTGTAGGGGTGATAGGCAGTGGTCCTGTTCCTGCATGTCCCCAGGAACTCTAGCATTTCTAGCCATGCCCTTGACTCGAACTGAGTCCCCTGGTCTGTGACGATGCACGCCGGAGGGCCGAAGTTAGCCACCCAGTCCTGGAGAAAGTGTCTTCCCGTTCCTTCTGCTGTGATGTCAGTCATGGAGGCTGCCGTGCACCATCTTGTCATACGGTCGACGCACGTGAGTAGATATCTGTATCCCCGTGATGTAGGGAGTGGCCCCACGATGTTTACATGTACCGTGTGAAACGTTGAAGTGGGTGTTGGGAAGTCATGTATCGGTGGGCGTGTGTGTCTACCAATCTTGGAGCGTTGGCATGCCGTACACTCCGACACCCACTCCTTGATTTGCCTCCTCATGCTTGGCCAGACTGCACGACGCGTGATTAACCTCTGGAAACCAGCGACCCCTGGGTGGTTGAGATTGTGGAAGTGGAGGAATGTGGTTCTCCTGAATGGGGCTGGAATGTATGGTCTAGGAGGGCCACATGAGACATCGCACCACACTCTCACGTTGGGCTCGGCTGCTGTCACTTCCTCCAGCTTCAAACCTGTGTTCCCTTGCAGTAGTTGATGTAGTTCCTCGCCTGTTTGTTGGGCTGCAGCTATTTGTCTGATGTCGAAGAGATGGCCTAGGTGGACTGCCATGACCGTCTGTGTCTGATGTGTAGCCCGGGATAAGGCGTCAGCCACAACGTTGTCCTCACCCTTTACGTGCCTTATATTGGTGGTGTATTCTGATATGTATGCCAAGTGACGGGTGACTCTTTGTGACCAGTTTGTCCCCAGCTGCTTCATGGCAGTCGTGAGTGGCTTATGATCAGTTCTGATGTGGAATTGCTGTCCTTCAAGGAAGTGGCTGAAGTGATGTACTGCCTCGTACATTGCCACAAGCTCCCTGTCAAAGGCACTGTATTTCTTCTGTGGTGGGTCGAGACGCTTGCTGAAGAGCGCTATTGGGCTTAACGTCTCCTCCACGTCTTGTTGCAATACTGCCCCAATAGCGTCCGCTGATGCATCAGTGTAAATGGAGGTAGGTGCGTGGGGCGTGGGGTAGGCTAGCAAGGTGGTGCGGGCGAGCCTGCTCTTGATGCTGGTCATGTAGTGGAGATAGTGCTTCTGCAGCGTGAGGGACAAACCGATGATAGTAGTTCACTATCACTAGGAACTCTCTCATCTTTCTGGCGGTGTTGGGTGGGGGAAAGTCCCTGATGGCCTCGACCTTCTGTGGTAGTGGCGTGATTCCCTGTGACGTCACCCTATGGCCCAGGAAGTCTACTTTATCAGCCCCAAGCACACACTTTGATGGGTGAATCCTCAGTCTATATTCCTGTAATTTATTGAAGAGCTGTCGAAAGTGTTGGGCATGATTGTCGTGGTCACTGGATGCCACTAGGATGTCGTCGATGTATACCACCACGAAGTCCAAGCCCCTGACTACCATATCCATGAACTGCTGGAAGGTTTGGGCAGCATTTCTCAGGCCAAAGTTCACGGCAGGGAATTCGAATAAGCCGAAGGGTGTGGTAATGGCAGTCTTTTTAATATCTTCCTCTGCTATGGGAATCTGGTGGAAGGCGTGGACTAGGTCGATCTTCGAGAAAACAGTACACCCCTTGAGCTTGGAGTGAAATCCAGGACATGGGGTATAGGGTAACGGTCTGGTGTCGTTACGGCGTTGAGTGCACGGTAGTCACCGCATGCCCTCCATTCGCCTTCCTGTGCTTTGGGCACCATATGGAGTGGAGATGCACTGTCTGATGGACGAGCTATCCCTTGTTGCAGCATGACTTGGAATTCTTTCTTTGCTGCTTCTAGTCTCTCCGGTGGCATCCTTCTGGGTCTGGCGAAACATTGTGGACCGGTCGTGACGATGTTGTGGCGTACTCCCAGATCTTTGGGCTGACAATCGTTGGTGGCCGACAGTAATTGAGGGAACTCCTGGAGCAGCTGGTGATACTCGCTTGTCTTGGTGATGTGGGTGATGGTGGGTTGTGACTGGCAGCATGATTTGGTTTGTATGTGCTGGCCCGTCGTTTTGTGTATCAGCATCCTGCCTTTCATATCAATTAACAAATCATGTGCTGCCAAGAAGTCCATCCCTAGGATTGGGTACTGTACATCTGCCACCACAAACCATTCCTCGGTGATGAGGGAGACGCCTTTACTTCTTGTGCCATATATAGCGATGGGTGATCTATTAGCTGCCAGGAGATCGTATGCCATGCTGGAGGGTCGATGTTTCTCCCGATGAGTGGGAGGAAGTACACTGACTTCAGATCCTGAGTCCACCAGGAACAGCTCCATCGTTGCTAGGTCCTCCACCCACAGGAGAGTGCGGCTGTGAGGTTCAGCGGTGTATGACCTGGGGGGGTGACGCCTGTGGGTCCCCAGGTGGATGTGTGGTGTCTCCGGGTGTGATCGTCCGTGCAGGAGTGTGTCGGTGGAGAGATGTGGCTGGAATTTGGGTGGTAGTACCCTGTGATGTGGTTGCGTCGCTCGATATCCGTGGAGATGTTGCGGTGGTAGCGGAAGTGATACGTGGTAGTGGAGTGGTAGTTGTGGGATCGTTGGTGTCGGCGGCAGTGACGTGTCTACTCTCACGCCACCGCCTTAGTAGTTTCCCTGGTTGTCAAAGCGGTCAGAGTTAGGTGTGTGACTAGGCCACTGACATGGTGCTTGGCAGTTCCTTGCTTGCCTCCCGTAGTGTTGATGGTACAAGCATATATGCATCTGTTGCTGTCGCCATGATTGTCTGACTTGGGGCGGTGGTGGTAGAGCTAGTGGTCGTGATTGTTCACGTGGTTGTGTCACTTGTTGTTGTTGTAAAGTGTCTAGGTTTTTATGTATCTCCCTCGTTAATTGTACTAACTCTGCCGTATTGCCGCATGGTTCTGTAGGTTGTGGTTGCATGGAGGGATGCTGAGGTGGTGTGGAGTTGGTATTTACTGCCGTTGTTGTGGTGTTTAATGGGAATCTGTTGCCACTCCATGAGCCCTCTTGCTCGATGTGGGCGTCCATGAGAGAGTCGGCCCGCTCTCCATATTCCTGGAGTGTGAGGTTTGGCTGAGCGATGAGGTGCAGCTGTAACTGGGGCGGCATCAGATTAGTGTGTCTTGTTTTCAGTATGAGGTCTGGGAAGGGATTACCTGCAGCTTGGTTGAGCCGTTGCATATGTCTGAGGAGTGCAGATGGGCTCCTCCCGTCCAACTGAACATTTTCCAGGGCCTTGTAGTTCTGTAGGACGGTATTTCCATACGCCGTCGTGATAGCGGCTTTCAGACCCTCATACTGTGAACCAGACGTTAGTGTACGAAGCGAAGGA
This sequence comes from Petrolisthes cinctipes, assembly GCA_033782935.1. Lineage (NCBI taxonomy): Eukaryota > Metazoa > Arthropoda > Malacostraca > Decapoda > Porcellanidae > Petrolisthes > Petrolisthes cinctipes. Next base: position 315,717 of record JAWQEG010000974.1, read on the forward strand.
GAGATTAAGGCGAATATATCTGTTGGGAGGGCCCTGATGATTGCCCGATATTTTGCCTCATCGGAACTATTATCTCCTCTCCAGATTTCCTCTGTGTGTTGCAACCACGCGAGTGTGTCAGATGAGAATGTAGGGGTGAATGAAATGGATAACGTAGGTGTGTATTGAGTGTTATTCGTGGTGTTGGCTAATTTAGATGTTTGCGCCATATTGTTGGTGAGACGTAAGTTATGCAATGCGGTGTGGAGTGGATGGATGGATGGATGGAAAGCGGGAGCACGATGGGGTATGGGGGTAAAATATATTAGTCCCCCCGGGATGAAGGAATCGAAGAAAATGGTAGGAACTCGGGGGAGTGAAGAAAATGGTAGGAAATCGGGGGAGACTGAGTCAGAGAATTCCCTAGGGGGTAGAGTGAGAGCGGCGAGCGTGGGTAGGTGAAGAATGGATTGCTTTCCTATCACGCACTACATATACATAGAAAATACATACAAATTGGGGATATGCGGCAATGTGCCGGTACAATAATACTATAGATATGGAAAAAAATTGGGGAGAAGAATCACTGGGGAGGGTTAACTGAGAGAAAGAGTGGAAAATATTTGTTGATATCGAGTACTTAATCCCTTAAAGGGTTGCCAACTGGTATTTTTCAATACCAAATTAGCTAAAATTTGGTATTGAAAAATTGGTTTGGTATTGGAAAACTAAGTTTGGTATTATTGGTATTGGGATTTGAAATTTTGGTATTACTAATTAATCTAAAGTCTTATTTTATCAATTTTCATATTTCAGTGAGCAAAACTAATAAATATTATATCAGTGAGGTGATTATCCCATCATTCCCATGGTTTAAGTGTGCCGCCATCTGTATTGGACGTGAAATGATCAGGTTTGTTTACCGTCAGGGGTGGTGACTGACTACATGGGAACACTCAGTCGTTAGTCAGTACTACCACCGTACATACATAGAATAGTGAAGGTGCATGTGTGTTTCTGTAAAGTGATTCATAGAAATGTTTGGACGTTTTTCTTTTATATGGTCAATATAATTACTAGAATGACTGATTCATTATGGTGTTTTTTTAGCATGTAAAGTATATGCGTAATGAAAATCAGATGAAAAGACATGCAAGAATCAGTGTGGATTATAATATTATAAGTAATGCAATGCAATACATTTATATTCATATTCATTTTCATATTTCATTTTCATGGAAGCTATATTAGCCTACATAAAATAATATCTTATTGCTTTTATTAAGAGATTCAGTAATGAAGTTGATGGTTAGCCTACATTCTCTCTCTCTCTCTCTCTCTCTCTCTCTCTCTCTCTCTCTCTCTATATATATATATATATATATATATATATATATATATATAAAATTTGGTATTGAAATGTATAATTTGGTATTGTATGTGGGTGGATTTGGTATTATTTCACTCGTAAGAGTTGGCAACCCTGATTTATTATTCCCTTTGTGTAGAACGTCGTTCGCTGGCGAAGGGTGCAACACGTGGTTCCTCAAGCGCGACCCTCGAGTGGAGTGTGAGATTGTGGTGAGGGGTTAGGGCAACATAGGTGGGAAACACAAGAATTATGTTACGTTAATTCAAATGTGGAGGGGTAAGAGCACTGGGGATTTAACACTGACTTATACTATACACAACAAACAAGGAAAGGAGGGCAACGTCTGCGTATATAGGGGAATGGTGACGGTGTCGTATGGGATGTAGGGTAGCGTAGAAGCGTTGTATTGTAGCCTGGAAAGTAGTCTCGGGATACCACGTGGCTTGGAGGATGGGGTGTAAAATCTCTTCTTAGTGTAAAAGGGGCCCAGGCGTTTGAAGTCGTCGTATGGCTTGGTTCAGGGCGGCTGTGTAGGGTTACCTGAGTTGTCGCTGCACACGTGGAGAGTCGTTTCAGGCTGGATGTAATTTTTCCCGGGGTCACCAGTTATAACAATATGGGACGTTATCACCCAGGATGATTGAAGACTCGCTGTGCAGTACAAGGTAGTTTATTGGTAGGTAACACTTAGGTAAGTTGTGGTTGTGGTGAATCAAGCAGCGTGGTGTGTGAGTACGTTTGGCTCGGAGTAGTGAGAGGAGAGTTGTACACGCGAGCCCAGCTTGGAGGATACTGACTGTGACCCCTGTGGTGGAAGGCGGGGAAGTGGCTGGGCCAAGTGAGGGTAGAGAAGCGCAGTGTGAGAAATACGTGTACAGCTTGCTTGATTTACTACAATGGGAATTACGGTCGTAACTTTTCAAACTAGATTCTAGTAATTAACTCTTCCATTGCACTCAGTGGTAGGCTACACACTATAAAGATAATTGTATGGCATAATTATCAAGGTTTACACTCACCTACTACTAACTTTTTCAGGGCCCGTGTCGCACTGTTTTTCGGGAATAACTCTGTAACTAAAAAGGTTGGATCACAGAGCTATAGAGCGCGCAACCCCCCCCCCCCAGTGTCGCCACCGGAAGTGGGTTGGCGGCCATGATAGGTTGCCCTTCCCCTCAACCCGCCAGCCTGTCAGCTTATGCCAGGGTAAGATATTATTTCATTTATTCGGTCTTTCATTGATGATATGGTATATTAACTACATTATAGTGACTCACAATATATGAATAAGTATTTCTTTAACCGATATATCAGTGAATGGCTGATTAAATATAAATACATTACGATTAAAAGGTGAAATGAGTTAGATAAACAAAATTATCGTTGGCACTCATCCACTGTCACCTTTTTATAATATATATATACAACGTACTTAATCTCTATTATGATAAGTATTTTATGTTCACATTGTTCAGTATGAATGTATGTATGTCACACTAGAGTAATATGTGTGTATATATGCATGTCACACTAGAATGTGTGTATTTATGTATGTCACACTAGAGTAATATGTATGTATGTATATATGTCACACTAGAATAATATGTATGTATGTATGTCACACTAGAGTAATATGTATGTATGTCACACTAGAATAATATGTATGTATGTCACACTATAGTAATATGTATGTATGTATGTTTGGCGAAATATCAGGCAGTCATCAGGGCTCTGCCAACAGATATATTCGCCTTAATCTCTCCTTCGCTTCGTACACTAACGTCTGGGTCACAGTATGAGGGTCTGAAAGCCGCTATCACGACGGCGTGTGGAAATACCGTCCTACAGAACTTCAAGGCCCTGGAAAATGTTCAGTTGGACGGGAGGAGCCCATCTGAACTCCTCAGACATAAGCAACGGCTCAACCAAGCTGCAGGTAATCCCTTCCCAGACCCCATACTGAAAACAAGACACACTAATCTGATGCCGCCCCAGTTACGGCTGCACCTCATCGCTCAGCCAAACCTCACACTCCAGGAGTATGGAGAGCGGGCCGACTCTCTCATGGACGCCCACATCGAGCAAGAGGGCTCATGGAGTGGCAACAGATTCCCATCAAACACCACAACGGCAGTAAATACCACCTCCACACCACCTCAGCATTCCTCCATATAACCACAACCTACAGAACCATGCGGCAGTACGGCAGAGTTAGTACAATTAACGAGGGAGATACATAAAAACCTAGACACTTTACAACAACAATTGACACAACCACGTCAACAATCTCGACCACTAGCTCTACCACAACCGCCCCAAGTCAGACAACCATGGCGACAGCAACAGATGCAGATATGCGTGTACCATCAACACTACGGGAGGCATGCAAGGAACTGCCGAGCACCATGTCAGTGGCCTAGTCACAGACCAAACTCTGACCGCTTCAACAACCAGGGAAACTACTAGGGCGGTGGCGTGAGAGTAGACACGTCACTGCCGCCGACACTAACGATCCCACAACTACCACTCCACTACCACGTATCACTTCCGCTACCACCGCATTATCTCCACGGGTATCGAGCGATGCCACCACATCACAGGATACTACCACCCAGACTCCAGCCACATCTCCCCACCGACACACTGCTGCATGGACGACCACACCCGGAGACACCACACATCCGCCTGGGGACCCACAGGCGTACCCCCCCAGGTCATACACCGCTGAACCTCACAGCCGCACTCTCCTGTGGGTGGAGGATATAGCAACGAAGGAGCTGTTCCTGGTGGACTCAGGATCTGAAGTCAGTGTACTTCCTCCCACTTATCGGGAGAAACATCGACCCTCCAGCATGGCGTACGATCTCCTGGCAGCTAATAAATCACCCATCGCTATATATGGCACAAGAAGTAAAGGCGTCTCCCTCATCAAAGAGGAATGGTTTGTGTGGCCGTTTGTGGTGGCAGAGGTACAGTACCCAATCCTAGGGATGGACTTCTTGGCAGCACATGATTTGTTGATTGATACGAAAGGCAGGATGCTGCTACACAAAACAACGGGCCGTCACATACAAACCAAATCATGCCGCCAGTCACAACCCACCATCACCCACATCACCAAGACAAGCGAGTATCACCAGCTGCTCCAGGAGTTCCCTCAATTACTGTCGGCCACCAACGATTGTCAGCCCAAAGATCCGGGAGTACGCCACAACATCATCACGACCGGTCCACCATGTTTCGCCAGACCCAGAAGGATGCCACCGGAGAGACTAGAAGCAGCAAAGAAAGAATTCCAAGTCATGCTGCAACAAGGGATAGCACGTCCATCAGACAGTGCATGGGCATCTCCACTCCATATGGTGCCCAAAGCACAGGAAGGCGAATGGAGGGCATGCAGTGACTACCGTGCACTCAATGCTGTAACGACACCAGACCGTTACCCTATACCCCATGTCCTGGATTTCCACTCCAAGCTCAAGGGGTGTACTGTTTTCTCGAAGGTCGACCTAGTCCGCGCCTTCCACCAAATACCCGTGGCAGAGGAAGATATAAAAATGACTGCCATTACCACACCCTTCGGCTTATTCGAATTCCCTGCCATGAACTTTGGCCTGAGAAATGCTGCCCAAACCTTCCAGCGGTTCATGGATAGGGTAGTCAGGGGCTTGGACTTCGTGGTGGTATACATCGACGACATCCTAGTGGCATCCAGTGACCACGACAATCATGCCCAACACCTTCGACAGCTCTTCAATAAATTACAGGAATATGGACTGAAGATTCACCCATCAAAGTGTGTGCTTGGGGCTGATAAAGTAGACTTCCTGGGCCATAGGGTGACGTCACAGGGAATCACGCCACTACCACAGAAGGTCGAGGCCATCAGGGACTTTCCCCCACCCAACACTGCCAGAAAGATGAGAGAGTTCCTAGGGATAGTGAACTACTATCACCGGTTTGTCCCTCACGCTGCAGAAGCACTATCTCCACTACATGACCTAATCAAAGGACTAAAGAAGGGTTCGCAAAAGAAGCTGAGTTGGAATGACGAGGCAATGGCAGCATTCACCAGCATCAAGAGCAGGCTCGCCAGCACCACCTTGCTAGCCTACCCCACGCCCCACGCACCTACCTCCATTTACACTGATGCATCAGCGGACGCTATTGGGGCAGTATTGCAACAAGACGTCGAGGGGACATTACGCCCAATAGCGTTCTTTAGCAAGCGTCTCGACCCACCACAGAAGAAATACAGTGCCTTTGACAGGGAGCTCGTGGCAATGTACGAGGCAGTACGTCACTTCGGCCACTTCCTTGAAGGACGGCAATTCCACATCAGAACTGATCATAAGCCACTCACGACTGCCATGAAGCAGCTGGGGACAAACTGGTCACCAAGAGTCACCCGTCACTTGGCATATATATCAGAATACACAACGGATATAAGGCACGTAAAGGGTGAGGACAACGCAGTGGCTGACGCATTATCCCGGGTTACACCTCAGACGCAGACGGTCATGGCAGTCCACCTAGGCCATCCCTTTGACATCAGACAAATTGCTGCAGCCCAACAAATAGACGAGGAACTACATCAACTACTGCAAGGCAACACAGGTCTGAAGCTGGAGGAAGAGACAGCAGCCGAGCCCAACGTGAGAGTGTGGTGCAACGTCTCATGTGGCCCTCCTAGACCATACATTCCGGCCCCATTCAGGAGAACCACATTCCTCCATTTCCACAACCTCAACCACCCAGTGGTCGCTGGTTTCCAGAGGTTAATCACGCGTCGTGCAGTCTGGCCAAGCATGAGGAGGCAAATTAAGGAGTGGGTGTCAGAGTGTACGGCATGCCAACGCTCCAAGATTGGTAGACACACACGCCCACCGATACATGACTTCCCAACACCCACTTCAAGGTTCCACACGGTACATGTAGACATTGTGGGGCCACTCCCTACATCACGGGGATACAGATATCTACTCACGTGCGTCGACCGTACGACAAGATGGTGCACGGCAGCCCCCATGACTGACATCACAGCAGAAGGAACGGCAAGACACTTTCTCCAGGACTGGGTGGCTAACTTCGGCCCTCCGGCGTGCATCGTCACGGACCAGGGGACTCAGTTCGAGTCAAGGGCGTGGCAAGAAATGCTAGTGTTCCTGGGGACATGCAGGAACAGGACCACTGCCTATCACCCCTACAGCAACGGTATGGTCGAGAGGTTCCACCGCCGGCTGAAGGAGGCATTCAGGGCAATACAGCCTGAACAGTGGGTGGATGCACTGCCTCTCATCCTGCTGACCATCAGGTCGACGGTCAAGGAGGACCTGAACCACTCACCTGCGGAATTGACGTTCGGGGAGGATTTGAGGTTGCCCAGCCAAGTGGTAGACCTAACGGCAGACACCTCCAACCTATCTTTTCTCCCAGCTCTGAAGAGGATCATGGCAACACCAACAAGACAACAGTCACACCACCCCACCTATGAACACCCACTACTCCGCAGGGCAGAACAACTGTTCCTCAGGACGGACGCGCACAGGACCCCCCTGCAGCAGCCGTACACTGGACCACATAGGGTCATCAAGAGGGACGAGGCTACAGTAACACTACAGATCGGAGGGAAACCATACAGGACTTCCTGGCAACGCGTGAAACCGGCGGTGACACAGTCTGACCAACATCAACAGCAGCAGCAGGACACACGTCTACCACCACCTCACCACGACGTCACGCAGCCAAGGCGCCCTCTGCTGCCAACCCCTACTATGCCTACCCCACTCACGCACACACAGCCTCACATCACAGCGTACCAACAATGGTATAACACACACAACATTCCACCACCAACCATCACCACCCATTCCCCAACCACTCAGCCAACACCTGCTCCCCCATACACAGGCATACCCTCACCACCACCATTATCATCATACAACCGACAAAACGCACACAATACTACACCAACACCCCCACCTCCACCCCAACCGGCACACACTGGTGCACCACACACTCGCACCTCTCCCCCTCCTTCACCATCACGACCCCCCCACACTACTACCTAGGACAACTCCCCACAACCAACTCACGTACAACCACAACCATCAACCTCCACTCACACATCACAATCACAACCATCAACCTCCACTCACACACCATCAATCGTAGGGACACCTAAACCCCCCGACCATTATGCAACCGTTATCCATCCTTCACCACCTACACCCCCTAACGTACCTACCCCCCCTACATTACCTGAACCTGCCTCACCTACACCCCCACCCACACCCCCGCTTAATCCCATACCTGAACCTGCCTCACTCAACCCATCCCCCACGCCTGCCGACCCTCTACCAAATGACTCTATATGTGTAATCCCTCTTAATCTCCCTCAGGACCAGCCTCCTATTATTCATGTCGTACCTGCCACTCCCCCTCGTCCTGTCAGCCCCCACGGCCGGCCACGGACACCTACATGCCCAGTCACACCACCACCACCACAGATATTGCCACGGGAGAACGAGCCAGACATGGTACCTGTAGGGTTTACTACACGCGCAGGACGTACCATAAAGCGACCCCATAAATATATATCCATGCTAGCCAACACAGACATGCACCTACTCGACAACCAGCCTTACACATCTCGCACCTATTAATTCACACACTTGCCTTTCTCGACAATACGACAATCCACACCTCACACGTACTCTTTTGTGCAACACTACCCAGCAAGCATGGCTCATGAGTATGTTTCCAGGTTGTCCCCATTTTAATATATGTATATATGTGTATTTATTTTCTTTATATTGTCTTTAGTGAGGCCATTCCTCACATGTGTACCAATTGTAATTATTTTTATTACCCTCACTCCTCTCAAAATTCTTTTTTGGGGGGGAGGGGGGGTACTGTAGTGAATCAAGCAAGCTGTACACATATTCACCCCAGACTGCGCTTCTCTATCGTCACTTAGCCCAGCCGCTTTCCCGCTTTCACGCCTTCCCACACTGGGGTCAGAGTTCAGTTCACTCCTGGCTTCAGACACGCGAGCACCTCTCCACTCCCCTCGCTACTCTGAGCCAAACACACTCACACACCACGCTGCTTGATTCACCATAACCTGTTACCCAAGGGTGCCTACCAATAAACTACCTTGTACTGCACAGTGAGTCTTCAATCATCCTGGGTGATAACGTCCCATATCGTTATAATACATTCATACTGAACAATGTGAACATAAAATACTTATCATAATAGAGATTAAGTGCGTTGTATATATATATATATTATAAGGTGATTGTGGATGAGAGCCAACGATAGTTTTGTTTATCTAACTCATTTCACCTATTAACCGAAATGTATTTATATTTAATCAACCATTCACTGATATATCGGATAAAGAAATAATTATTCATATATTGTGTGTCACTATAATGTGGTTAATATACCATATCATCAATGAAAGACCGAATAAATGAAATATCTTACCCTGGCTGGCGGGTTGAGGGGAAGGGCCACTTATCATGGCCGCCAACCCACTTCCGGTGGTGACACGCCAGGGGGGGGGGTTAAGCGCTCTATGTGTGTAGCTCTGTGGGCTACACCCATCCCCTTCTTTCTCTACCCCGCCCACCCTACTCTCTCTCTCTCTCTGGTCTCGAAACATTGTTTAATAATACAACACGGTTACAAGCTTTGTCATATATATATATATATATATATTGGAAGCATTTATTATGTGTATTGGTAAATTATTATCTGATGGTGTCACCGACAGATCAGGGCGGACGTAGGGTTAATTATTATTACAACACATATAATTAAATACTGAAGCTTTATTTCATGTGAGACAAACTGGTTTCGGTACTGATGCAATATTCGAAAATCGTGTTTCTCACATGAATGAATGTATCATTATTTGGATATATGTGTTGTAATATATCCATAATGTTTATAACATGTTACTCATTATCAATATAATACGTTTACTTACATGATATTTATTAGAGAACAGTTAAACCCGCATATTGAACAAATTATAATTGGGTTTGTTTCGCCCGAGCAGACGACTGAATTTCGGTTCAATTCATAGCTGCCACTGTTACCAGATACAACACCAGCATATTGGTGAATGAGGTGGCCTTGAGTCATCTGTGTGCAACTGTACATAGAGTACAGCCGCATGACAAAAGTGTTCCTACAGCCACGTGGACAATGTAACATCTTCGTCATGACGGACACCATTGGCTCTCACACAGCATCTGACTGTGTGTAAAGCACTTCGTCCATGTGTACCCATTTCACACGAATGAAACACACCACTCCTGAATTCCAACAAAGTACTGGCGTTATCGTACACAACTCTACCATATGTATATTCTCGCTGTTATGTATCACTATATGATAAAAAGTGATAACAATAAAATTAAAACATAATGCCTGTTACCATTATATACCTATACATATTTTTAGGACTAAAGCTTGTGACCGTGTTGTATTTTCGAACAAAGTTTCGAGACCAGAGAGAGAGAGTAGGGTGGGGTAGAGAAAGAAGGGGATGGGTGTAGCCTGTGGACTGACGTGGTATATACGTCACAGTATGATCGTTCGTATCCCAGTGTTAAATTTAATAAAAATGAGGCATTTCTCGGGGACAAGTGCCTTAATTATTCACTTTTGGTAATCCATTATAGTGCCAAAAATTAGCAGGTGTGAAATAACCCGTGGCCAAACATCATACTGATCCAACCTTTAGTTACACAGTTATTCCCGAAAAACAGTGCGACACGGGCCCTGAAAGCGTTTAGTAGATAATTATTATAACTTCCTCCTTCAGATTCATACGGGTGGACTGTTACCGTGGACAATAGATGTAACTTATATTAATTGTGGCTGCCATAACCAGTAAGAAGCCTATAGCTGCAACTGCAGGTCCTACAGACATATGTGTATGATGCATGAATGGCTAATATGGCTTGTTAAAACTTATATTTGCATAGTGACAAGAAGAGGCCTTGAGACAGTACTTAATTAAAACCCATATGTTATATTCTTGTTAAATGATGCAAAAACTATCTGCTATAACTTTATTGCACACAAACAGTATTGTAATAATATGATAATGTTTATAGATATATTGTAATTACAGACATGGTGTCTCACGTGACTTGGCATAAATTCTATATTACCATGAACTGAGAGAACAGAGGGACAGTAAAAATCAAAGAGTCATACACATTTGATCAGCTCAAGTGTAAAATCGTTCACATGGTACAGTCACCAAACAACAGAGCCATCGTACCTGTACCACACTATCGTCAACACCATGGATCGATGTTCTTGCATAAGGCCCTATGTGCTACGAGCTTGATCATTATAGTCATGGTTTAAGTAATAAACTGTTTAACACATTCAGAAGCACTAAACAACAGTTTTAATGGAGTAACTTAATACTTATCTCGTAAATGAAAAGTAGAATATTACTGATAATCATAACATTTATGATTTCTTGGTGAGATGAAGTATTGGGTAACAAGGCAGGGAGGAAGGCAGGGAAGTGAAGTATTGGGTGGCAGACAGGCAGGTAGGAAGGTAAAGTGTTGGCAGGCAGGCAGGGTGATGAAGTGTTGGCAGACAGGCAGGGTGGTGAAGTATTGGGTGACAGGCAGGGTGATGAAGTGTTGGCAGACAGGCAGGGTGATGAAGTGTTGACAGACAGGTAGGATGATGAAGTGTTGGAGATCAGCCCAATATCCTTGACTTATTCCTAACCTCTTATCCTTCTGCTTATACTGTTGAACTTTTCTCTCCTTTGGGCTCCTCCGATCACAATCTTATTTCAGTATTCTGTCCTATCGCTCCAGTAAGATCTTTGGACCCTCCTAGGAATCGGCGTCTGTGGCACTACAGCGCTGCCAACTGGGATGATCTGAGGCAATACTTTCAAGATTTCCCATGGAATTATTATTGCTTTCGTGGCCGGGGTCCTTCTGAGTGTGCTGTAAGCATCTCAGAGGTGATCCTCTCGGGCATGGAGGCATACATTCCATATTCTTTCCCTCTTACTAATTCACGAAACTCTTGGTTTAATCACGCTTGTTCTACTGCTGTCCACAACAAAGTGGAAACTTTCAGACGGTACGGACGCCTTCAAACTGATGAATCTCGTGCTCTGTATATCTCTGGCCGGAATGTTGCCAAATCTGTTCTTCGACTAGCCAAAATATTCTTCATCCGTGCCAAGTGCAATGACCTGTCCATTTCTTCCACCTCTCGTTCTTTCTGGCATCTAGCCAAAAATCTCTCCAGTAACTTTACTTCTTCCTCTTTCCCTCTTCTCATCCTTCCTGATGGAAATGTTGTCATCTCTTCACCTGATAAAGCTGAACTCTTCTCTCAAACCTTTGCCTTTAACTCAACACTGGACGATTCCGGCTCTGTTCCTCGAACGCCACCCCCCTCTGACTTACTTATGCCTGTCATCAGAATCAAAGGAAGTATTTTCTGCCCTTTCTGGCCTTAATACTCTAAAGGCGTACGGGCCTGATGGGATTCCTTCTGTTGATCTCAAGAAATGTGCTTCCGTGCTGACACCCTGCCTAGGCAAACTGTTCCGTCTATGTCTATCATCTAACACTTTTCCTTCTTGCTGGAAGTTTGCTCTGATCCAACCTGTTCCGAAGAAAGGAGACCACTCCCAACCCTCCATCTATCGCCCCATTGCTTTGACCTCATGTCTATCTAAAGTCTTCGAATCTATTCTTAACTCCAAAATTCATAAGCACCTTACTTGTCACGACCTTCTTTCAGATCGTCAGTATGGTTTCCGTCAGGGACGCTCTACTGGCGATCTTCTATCCCTCCTTTCTGATTCATGGTCATCCTCTTTTCGGAACTTTGGTGAAACTTTTACTGTTGCCCTCAACATATCCAAAGCTTTTGATAGAGTCTGGCACAAAGCTTTAATCTTCAAACTGCCCTCATTCGGTTTCTATCCCTCTCTCTGCACCTTTATCTCTGATTTCCTTTCTGGCCGTTCTATAGCTGCTGTTGTAGACGGTCATTGTTCTTCTTCCAAGTCTATTAATAGTGGTGTTCCTCAGGGTTCTGTTCTATCACCCACCCTCTTTCTTCTGTTCATTAATGACCTTCTTACCTGTACCTCTTCCCCTATCCACTCCTATGCCGATGATTCCACCCTACACTACTCCACCCAGTTTGACAACCGTTCATCCCAGCAGCTCCTCTCCACATCACGTGATGATGCAGTGGCATGCCTGACTCCTGATCTTTCCCTCATCTCTAACTGGGGCAGAGAGAACCTTGTTGTTTTTAATGCCTCTAATAGTGCATTTGTCGCGGCTGAACCGCTTAAATTGTATTTATTGGTTGTGGAACCAGCACAGCTGGATTGCTATAGAATACACCCCTTCTCCAGCCCAGGCCCCATAAAGGCATATTCTGGGCTAGAAGGGTCTATTTCGTGACGATCATCAGAAGTAAAATGATTTTAAATCTGGCGCTGTACTAGACATGGGAGCCACCTGGTGGTGGCCTGTGAAGATACTGACCCCGCTCTAGGAGAGCAGACGCTCTGCCACTCCAATGAGAAAACAGTGAATGGCTGCCGCATCGGGAGGAGGGTGGGACAGTTAAAGTTGTGCTGGTTCCACAACCAATAAATACAATTTAAGCGGCTGACAAATGCACTATTATTGGTATAGTGGAACCAGCACAGCTGGATTGCTATGCATGCGATGCAGTAGGTGTGAGGTGAGGAGGAGGCATTTACGGGTCCAGATAAGAGCGGCTCAGAGCGGGGACCGTGTTATAATAAAATTTTGTAACCGTAGACTGTTCAGTTATAACTCAGAACAAGTCACCAGATATAGTCTTTATAGGCAGACTCGAGGGGTATGGTAGAGGAGTGGGGGGCAGGTGAGGCCCCCCCCCCCCTTTTTTTTAAAGTACTCGAGCTTGGGTTATAATCCCCAGGCTCTAGAGGAATATCCCTAGAGGATGAAAGAGGAACACTGAAGTTGTACTCTTTATTTTAAAAATCCAGTCACTCATCATAGTATTAGTAGCCGTGTAAGAACGGGGATAATAAATACTCAGAATTCCATAACATTGTAATTTATTACTCAGCCACATATGTACATGATGCATGGGGATGTGAAATATACAGGATGGGAATGACAGATGATGTGATGGGAGTTACGTCGCCTGACCTTTTCCCTTTGGGCGGCCCCTCCCCCTTTTTCCTTTCCCCGGGGGACCCTGAGTAGTGGTGGGTGGGGTCTCCATAGCTACGCAGGGGGTAGGGGAGAGCGAATGGAACAGATACCTCTTCCTGAAGGAGGATGTGGATGTCCAGCCCCCCAGATCCCATACCCTCTCCACCGAGTGAGTCCTGAGAAAGGCGAGGGAGGCGGCCACGCCTCTAACGCTGTGAGCCCTTGGGGCGTGTCCGGGATCCCCGTTCTCGATCACTCGGCAGAGGAGGCGAGCAATGGACCTGGGGAAGAGAGGGTTACCGGACCTTGAGTTATAGAAGAGGTGGTCCGGGGAAGCCTCTCTTGTTGCCTGCACGTAAGCAGCGAAGGCGTGGACTGGACATAGAGGATGGAAAGTTCCATTCCTCAGGAAGGAGGGTACTGAGAGGGGGCTAATCCTGTCGTCAGCCTGCTCGTTCTTAGCTAGGAAAGCAGGAGAGGGGGAGATAGTTAACAAGGTAAGGTTAGGACTTACAGAGGAAAAGGCTGGATGACGGGTCAGGGCTGCCAACTGAGAGGCCCTGTACCCGGTAGCTAAGGCGAGCAGGAAGAGAGCTTTCTGGAGGAGGTGACAAACCTCCAGAGGGACCCCCTCGAAGGTAAGGTACGTTAGGACACGGTGAAGGGACCAGGAAGGGGACTGGGCCCTGTGAGGTGCTGTCCCCGCCCGAATCCCCATCCTCAGAAGAGAGAGAGGTCTCTCTGAAACTTTAATATTAAAACCTAGGAGGAGGGGATCAGACAGGGCTGCGTGATGCGCAAGCACCGTCGCAGGGGCCCTGTTTGTGGAATCGGCGAGCCAGGTAAGAAATTCCAGGACTGTACCCTCCGAGATGACCATAGAGGGGTGTCTTCGTAAGAAGTCCTGGAATCTTTTCCAGCACGATTCGTATTGCCGCACCGACGACTGAGCCCTCAGCATCTTGCCCACTGTCTCCCTAGTGAACCTTTTACTGAGGACTCCCCGTAGAAACTCCAAGCGTGTAGTTTCAGTGACGCTTGGAGTGGTGCAGACAGGGTGCTGGAGAGGCACGCCGATCCCAGCTGAAGAGGATGAGGGCACCACCGGGACAGTTCTCCGAACCACGGCTGCGCTGGCCAGAGGGGGGCTATGAGGAGTAACCTCCCTCTGAACGCGCGCAGCTTGAGGATCGCCTTCAGAAGGACTGACGTAGCTGGGGGTGGAAATAGATAAAGGTACCCCCACCTGTTCCAGTCCTCCGTGAAGGCGTCCGGGCCTCCCGCCTCTGTCCTGGATGAGGTCAGGAACAGAGGAAGGAGGGCCGTGGATGGGGAGGCGAACAGGTCCACCTCCGGTGTCCCGTAGCAAAGGCACAGTGACTCGAACACAGGGGGACGTAGTTGCCACTCGACTGATGTCCCCCTGAACCTGGATAGAGCGTCCGCCCAATCGTTCTCCCGCCCTGGTACGTAGCGGGCCGAGAGGTGGATGTATCTCTTGGCCGCTATCGAGAATATCTGTTCTGACAGGGACAGGAGAATTTCCGACCGTGTAGTGCCCTGTTTCTGCAGGCACTGCACGGCCGCAACATTGTCCATATCGAAGCGGACGCCTATCCTGGAAAACTGCGGGTGTCTGTTGAGCCACTCCCTTGCTACCATCAACTCCCTGGCGTTGATGTGTAGTAGCCTTTCCTCTTCCTTCCATCCCCCGCACCGTTGGTGTCCCAGGCAAGATTGGTATCCCCAGCCTACGTCCGATGCGTCTGTCGCCACCGTGATCCCCGGGGAGGGAAACACCCAGGAAACTCGCTGACGCAGGGCACCGGGACGTAGCCAGGGGCGGAGGAGTCGGTGGAGTGACTTGGGTATTTGCCTGGGAAGGTCCCTGTGTGCGGAGGATAGGTGGAGGTTTACCTCCCGCGTCAGCCTCCTGTGTTTCAGTCGTCCCAGGGGTAATGCAGGGGACGCGAAATTTAGGCACCCTAGCAATGATTCCCACTGGCGGCGAGAGAAAGTACGGGAAAAATGAGCCTGGCGGAGGGTCCGGCGGGCGTTGTCTGGAGCGAGCGAGAGGGTGGCCGAAAGAGAATCCCACTCTATTCCCAGCCAACACAGTTTGTGAGTGGGGGTGAGAGAGGACTTTGGGATGTTTAACAGAAACCCCATTTCCCCTAGCACCTCCCTTGCTATCCTGACGTTGTTTGCTACCTGCTCCTTGGAGGGGGCATGAAGCAACCAATCGTCCAGGTACATGAGGGTGGGGACACCCGCCTCCGTCAGGCGGGATGCCACTACCTTCACGAGCTTTGTGAAGACCCGCGGAGCTAGAGAAAGACCGAAAGGGAGCCTGGTAAACAGAAACGTCTCGGTCCCCACCTGGAAAGCCAGAAATCGGCAAAAACTGGGGTGGATCGGGACGTGCCAGTACGCATCCTTGAGGTCCAGGGATGCCAACCAGTCCCCCTTTCGAAGAACTGTGCGGACCTGAGCAACTGAAACCATCTTGAAACGTAGGGGTTTCAGAAATTTGTTTAACTTGCTCAGGTCCATCACCAATCTCGTTTTTCCCTGGTCCTTTTTGGGGACCTTGAATAAACGAGACAGAAAGACCCTCCCCGTCGCCTGCTCCACTACCCCTTTTTCCCGCATTTCCAGAATGTGCGGGACGACTGAAAGGGACACTTTGGTTGAAGCGGGAGGTAGACGCAGTGGCTGTAACGGAAAATGACAGGTGTCAGAGGGTATACCGTTAATCCTATACCGGGCCCCGAGGGACCCGGGCAGGTGGGGAGGGATGACAGGCAGTGAGGACTGACCTTGAAATTTAACTGTTACCCGGCAATGACACGAACGGGACCTAAGGTGGGGAGGTTATATCATATGTCAGAAATGTCAAACTGAGACTAAAGAACAGGTACTCACCGGAACAGATATCCAGGGCCAGGAAAGGCCCTGGCGGATGACCCTTGCTGCCCAACCGTGGGAGGGCCAGGCCGCTGACCATCCCGTGAGGCAGCCCCTGACGGACCTTTCAGGTGGAGCGGTCCTTACTGGAGGGGTGGGGGAACGAGGGCTTGGCTCTGGGAAGAGTCTTGGAGCCCTGTCCCCTCCCTCGAAAGGGCTGCTGGGCCCTATACCTAGGGTACTGCCTGGGAGGGGCGGGATAGGTGGTCCTAACCGGCCTGGAAGGCTGGGAGGGCCTCCTAGGCTGGACCGCTGGCCTCATTGGCTGTGGAGTACGTGGCCTACGGACAAACAGAAAAATTAGGAACAGACTTAGAAAAAGGGGTATCCACCCCCCAATTTCCCCCTTTTTTTTTTTTTTTTTTTTTTAAGTAACACAGACCCAAAGTAAATTATTGTCGAAAGAACTTACTTGGAGGTGGAGGGCTTTGGGAGGTTTATGACTGCCGGGAGGGAGGAGAATACGGAGTCCGTGGCTGCTTGGTCAAATAGCGCAGGGGAGAGTGGAACGGCCCGTACCACCCCCCTCTGCGCCATTTCCGGAGCGGACTTGGCGGCAGCTTGGCGGGAAGCCAGTCTCGCCTCCGCGAAGTTCCTCGCCGCTTCCCGGAGGTTGTGGGTTGTCATCGCCCCCACGCCTTCCATGACGGTGGTCATGGACGCAAGGACGTCACTGTAAGGGATAAACAGACAAAACCCGAGCAAGCCCAGGGTAGAGACTTGAACGAAAAGAGAAACCCACTCCCCTGTATCCCTCATAACAACGAAACCAGAATGGTACTCATGTTAATTGTAGGCCCGACAACTCATGGTATGTGTTGGTGAGGGTACTGAGACAGTCCCGAAGGAATGAAACAGCCGTGCCAGTGGAGATGATGTGTGACAGCTCCAACCTGGCGGCTGTTTCTGTCTGTCTCAGTTTGCCGTCGGGCTCCCTCAACTGGTAGGGGACCGGTGGCTCCTTCTCCATCTTCCACAGACATTCCCTCAAACCCGGTGGAGCCCAGGAAGGAGGGAGGATGACCGCGAAAGACGGAGGAGGTGGTTACTTGGGCACGGTGTTTTTCTGATGGTCCAGGGAATTAAGGAGCAGGGAAGGAATGTTCAAGTCCTCCTCGCCCTTATCCCCCGGAAAGTAAGCGTCTGAGGAGAGGAAGACTGCCGTATTCCCGTGGGAGCGGTCAATCTTCCAAGCCTGAGCCAGCTGCAATTGACTGTTCTCCATCAGAAAAACCATCGCGTCCAAGGTAGCCGCTGAGGAGACCTTTGACGCAGCGGGTACCGGAGCAGAATGTGGCCTGGCCTTATAGAAAGGCGCTGCGTCGCCCTTCTCGTCAGCTCCCCACTTAACCACGACGTCGTCCCTTCTTAACCAGCCCCCCGGCTGGGCGGTGTCCGGAGACCACGCCACCAATCTGCCCTCCTCTAAAGAATGGGTCCAAGACTGCGGGAGTAGGGCCCAAGAGTAGGGAAGGTACCCGTCGTCCAAAGCAAGGGGCGACGAGGAAGGAGGGGATGAGGTAGCTAGCTCCTCCGCCAGGTCTCCGGACGGAGACTCGGGGTCTGGAGAAGTTGGAAGGACGATAACGTCTCCAGCATCTCCGGGGAGACCCGAGTGCCCGACCGGCGATGGGGCGGTAGGAGGGGTAGGAAGGGCGGGATCAGGAACGGGTACCGCTGTCACTACCGGGGGCAGGACAACGGAACCCGAAGGAGAGGCAGGACGGGCATTGGGAACACAGGCGCGGATCAACCGCATAATCTTCCTTGACGAGGGGCTCCTCTCCCTCCGCTTACCTTTGCGGTGTCTGCGGGAGGGAGAAGAGGAGTCCCTCGAAGAGGCCGACGAGGAAGCAGACGATGAGGACGGAGAGCGACGACGAGAACGGGTCTTCCTGGAGCGATGGGACCTGGAGCGACGGGACCTTTTCCTAGAGTGCTTGCGCTCCCGAGAGAGACCCGAAGGGCCAGCTTTCGGGGGCGACGAAGCCTAAGGTTCCCTGCTAGGCCCTTGTACCGGAGAGGCCTGAAGGGTAACTAGCACGACGGGCTCGCTCTCAGGCCGGGGCGTAAAGCCCCGGAAAGGAGACGCAGAACCGTCTAGGGAAGGCAACGAAATCTCTCGGGCACCAGGGGGTTCTAGCCCCTGAGACTCCGAGAGACACGTCGAAGGGTAATGGGTCCTGGATAAACCCAGTTCCGTTCCCAAAGCGGGGTCCAACCACGACAAGGAAGAACCGTCTCGTTTGTGCGCCATTCTCCTAGCCCTCGTCCACGCCATACGAAGGGAGGCAAGGGCGGGGAGTTTAGAGCGGGCAGCGGCGGGAGTCTCCCGGCACAGCTCAGCCCAAGGGCGGCACACATCACACGCCAAAGGGTCGTAACCCGAGGGAGTGAAGCAGGGTGCGTGGGGTGAACAATGCAGGTGGCCATCAGGCGAAACCCGCACAGTACAACCCGAAGAAGCACATAAGGCACGAGTAGGCTGAGGGAGAGAAGGAAACAAAGAATGGGTTAACACGTGAACAGACGCGCACACAGCGAGAGGCACGGGAAAACCTAACTAAAACCCCACACGCACCATCCAGGGAGAAACCCCGTCAGCCAAGCAAACCCTCTCTCGAGAGAGGAGGGACAGCCCCCAAGAAAAGGTCTCGAAAAGAGAGACCGCCTGAGGGGCAACCACCCAGGGACACAGACGCCCTGGAAAAACACTAAAACACCCAAAAAAGTTACGATGGGAAGGGAAAACGAGAACCTGGGCACAATCCTCGCTCATCGCAGCCCACGTAACCCTAAACCACACTCGGGGTAAACACAGCAAGGGCCAAAAGCCCCTAATCCCTCCGCCACGTGGGGAGGCAAGGGCCCCACGTGGGACGGAGAAACAACCTCGCTAAAAGAAACCCCCGAGGTAAAAACACAAAATAACCCGTGAACTAGTGGCGGGGGAGAGGGAGAAGGAGAGTGGAGGAAGAAAAACCCCGAAAAGGGGGCCCAAACGAAACTCTCCCAGAGGGAAGAAAAGAAATGAACTCCCGAAAAAGGGAAATAAATCCCCACACTAACACTCCCCACTCCCCCAACACACACACACACAATACATCTGCAAAGCAGGCAAGCCACTAGTACATAAAAGAAACGATAGCAGGAACACGTGACACAATACCATAGCGTAGCAGCGAGGAGCGAAGATGTTGACAGTAACGTGTTCCGCGACAGAATGGCAGAGCGTCTGCTCTCCTAGAGCGGGGTCAGTATCTCCACAGGCCACCACCAGGTGGCTCCCATGTCTAGTACAGCGCCAGATTTAAAATCATTTTACTTCTGATGATCGTCATGGAATAGACCCTTCTAGCCCAGAATATGCCTTTATAGGGCCTGGGCTGGAGAAGGGGTGTATTCTATAGCAATCCAGCTGTGCTGGTTCCACTATACCAATAAAACACAGTTCCTTCATCTTTCAACTCGTACTAATCTTCCTGATGACTATCCCCTCTCCTTCAACGAGAGTCTCTTTCTCTCACAATCTCTCTTGGAGAGATCACATTACCTCTCTAGCTAAAACCGCCTCAAAGAAGTTTGGTGTGCTGCGCAGATTCCATGAATACTTCACCCCCACACAGTTGCTGTCTCTGTACAGGGGTCTCATCCACCCCTGTATGGAGTATGGCTCTCATATGTGGGGTGGATCAACATTTACAACACTCCTGGACAAGGTGGAATCAAAGGCTTTTCGTCTCATCAACTCTCCTCCTCTTACTGATTCACTACAACCTCTCTCTCTTTGCCGCAAAGTTGCATCACTTTCTCTCTTCTATCGCTATTACACTGGACATTGCTCTCCTGAACTCTCTCAATGTATGCTTCCTCCCCTCAGGAGAGCATGCAACACTCACCAAGCCTCTCGTTCTCACCCCCTTTCTATCCAACTCCCTAATGCAAGAGTTAACCGGTACTTTCAATCTTTCATATACACAACTGGGCAACTCTGGAACACTACCTTCATCCATCTTTCCACCTTACTACAACTTATGTTCCTTCAAACGCAATGTGTCTAGGCATCTCGAACGAAATTGGACATGATTTTGGACACTCTAACTGAACACGACGCAGAGGAGGACAATGAGCGGGCTCATAGCCTTTGCTCCTCATCTTTTTTAGTATGAAAAAAAAAAAAAAAAAAATGTAGGGTGGTGAAGTGTTGGCAGGCAGACAGGTAAAGAATTTGGTGGCAGACAGGCAGGGTGGTGAAGTATTGGGTGGCAGGACAGGCAGTTGAAGTATTTGATAGCAGGACAGGGGCCAGGGAGGTGAAGGAAGCATTGGGTGATCAGGAAGGTCTATAGGTTTGGAGACAACTCAGCCCTTAGTAGCTATAAAGTATCTGACGTGACGGGCGTAGGAAGACAGATCCCTCAACTTTCCTCTTGGTCTGTGGAAAAACAATTAAACCATTAAAAGGAGAAATGAGTATATCTTGATGAGAGAGAGAGTTTGAACTGTGTACCAATATTTGACCTATGTAACATTATTTATATAATAGTTTAATGTCATCTGATCTGTGTGTGTGTTTTTTTTTTTTCAAGTTCTTTAATATTTACCTTTAGTACAAGCCCCAACACTCAGTGGTACCATGCTGGTAAAGACCATGAAGTATAGGTTACATAAGTCGATACTGATGGTTGATAAATGAAGACAGTCGTGTAATTAAGAAAAATATAAAATGAAAAATAAATAATAAAAAATATCTGAAGTGAGTAGGCCTGCCATTATTTAACCATTTATATAAACCATTTATTTACCTGTGCAGCCAATTTAGGTCAATTATGATTTCCTACTCTAGTCAAACTTCTAAATATACAAATAGATATACACTGTATACCGGTATGTAATATTATGTTTGGGTGAATCATGAATTTTATTCCATGTATCAATCATTTCTATATTCTTAAAGGAAGTGGAAAGATGACACACATTCTCTCTAATTGAAGTTATATTATGTGTACCTTAATTTGATGGTTTTTACACACACACACACATACACACACCACTTCAATACATGGAATATTCCAATTAACATCCATGTCCAACCCACACAAACAAATAGACATCTAGATAGATTCATACAGTCACTGACCCTCTCTAACTACTGACAGTTATTACTATATTTTTGCACCAAGTAAAATTCAGGACAGAGAACGAAATGAAATATATTTTTTATATTGCAAACAACTCAAAAAGAAGATATAACTAGACAAAAACACTATTAGAGATTATTATATTAATTAACAACTCAAAAAGAAACCGACTGTAGATAAAGATATTACAAGACAAAAACACTATTAGAGATTATGATATTAATTAACACTAAAAAAGAAGTCATGTGTAGATAAAGATATAACTAGACAAAACACTATTAGAGATTATGATATTAATTAACAACTCAAAAAACACTATTAAAGATTATGATATTAATTACTAACCTTTTTGGTGGCTCCGGCTTCCTAGCGAGTCCGAATGAGAGTGTAAACAAACCAATTCCTCTCTTGTTATTCCTTGTTGGCTTCCATATACCACCACTACCATCATCACCATATACTGAACCCACCACTGTCACGATTACACGTACTGTTCACCACTCACTGTGTGTGAATTCATAGGTACGGTACAGGTTCTTTTACCAAATACACTTTAATATCAATTTACCGATGAGTCTTCATCAGTGATCAAGTCAGGTTCAGAAAACGCTACATACGAGTTATATAATTATATTAGTACAGACAGAACTCTTGCTGACTTAAACATTTAATTGTGGACAATATTATACCCACAATCCCCGATCTTAATCGTAGAGTCACATTAACAACCCACCATCATAATATATCCTTAATTCTAGAGTAACAATAATGGCCTCAAACAATCCTAATATCCTAAAATCAAGAGTAGCAATATCCTTAAACCTAGAGTAGCAATAACCTTAAATCTAGAGTAGCAATAACCTTAAATCTAGAGTAGCAATAACCTTAAATCTAGAGTAGCAATAACCTTAAATCTAGAGTAGTAATATCCTTAAATCTAGAGTAGCAATAACCTTAAATCTAGAGTAGCAATATCCTAAAATCAAGAGTAGCAATATCCTTAAATCTAGAGTAGCAATAACCTTAAACCTAGAGTAGCAATAACCTTAAACCTAGAGTAGCAATAACCTTAAACCTAGAGTAGCAATAATAAATTATACCGGCTTACCGTGTGACCTTCACTGGAGTGGTCTATGGGTCGGCCCATCTCATTTCAGTTACCCACAAATAACGCCCACTGGGAAATAGGGTGTGACTCCCTAGATACTGCCCAACCTTAACACCAAGTTGGCCTTTACCAGCACCTTCACAACCCCCCATTATAACACTTCTCCCATAATATGCGGCAGGGCTTTCTCCTGAATCCACAATGACAGGGCACAGTCACCCCAACACACCACCAATTCCAGTGAAGCTCTCACGTTGCTGTCCTAAATGCTACTGACTGCCCAACCCTGTAAAACCTCCAAGTCACTTTGGTGTGAACGATAAACAGTTTGAACGAGTCGCTCCGAGGTTCCAACACATTAAAGAAATCAGCAGTGCGACCTGCTCGAAACTATTATGAATTATACTAAACCAACCCAGATTCATGACAACCACCAATGGTTGTCTTCGTTTTCCTAGCTCTGTGGAGGACCTTATTTCATTCTGTTTCTCTCTCAGGAGGAGGTTCTTCGGTGGACTGTTTTTCTCTATATCAATTTATTCCCCTAAAATATTCAAATAATTCCTCTCTCTTGGTGTTTCATTTGTTTCCTCTGCAGCTGATCATCTCCGGAGAATTCTGCCTCGTCGTCAGCTGGCTCGCTAAGTAATTCATCCGTTGTCTTTGAATGTTTTGAGAATTCTGAGGAGTTCTCGTGGAAGAGTAGGCCTACCAACTCGTTCTTAGGTCCTCTGTTACATTTCATGGCATCCTTATGTTCTCTGGCCAATTCCTTTACGTAATCGCTGTGGTCTCCTCTTGGGGTTACCTTCACTATAGCCTGTTGGTTTCTGGGGGATTTTTACATCATGATTTTCTCTCTTGTATATGCAACGTTCACTACTTTTACTAAATACTACATCAGTCTGAACACACCAGATGCGAACTATCCTTGCAGTGGGTCATAGAATGTACAATTAGTGAACCCCTCTGAGAGAAAGATTTGCCACATTCATCACACTTGTACTTTTTCTCTCCAGTGTGTACCACCATGTGTACTTTTAAGTAACTCTTCCTAGCAAATTCTTTGGGACATTCTGGGCACTTGAACTGTTTTTCATTGCTGTGTACCGCCTTCTGGTGAGTGGCGAGAGTACTCTTGTATGAGTACCGCTTGCCACACTTGTCACACTCATACATCTTTAAATTCTTCTTTGGTACACTGACAGCAGTGTTATTATTACTAGTACCTGTACTGGTATTTTCATTTAGTGCACCCTCATCAATTGTCCTTATGAAATGATCTGGCATTACACTGTGTTTTTCCATGTGTTCACTTAAACCACTTAATGTATTGTGTGAACTTCCACACTCTCCACAACAGAAATTGGGATCATCATCGACATCATTTTCAAACACTGGTTCAGTTTTGCACCAAATATTACCTGTATCATTATTGTCCACCAAAATATCTTCAGGTTCCGTATGCACTTTGATACAGAAGTCCTGAGTGAGATTACTGCTCTTTCTCCCTCCTTCCTTCATGTCATGCTGGTTCACAACATGCCTACTTAGTGTACTCTTGTGTTTAAACTGCTTACCACATTCCCGGCACTCAAACTTCCTCCCACTGTGGATATGTGAATGGATGTTGAGTGCCTCTTTTTGTGTAAACTTCCTATCACAGACATTACATTTGTACTTTTTTATGCCAAGATGTGAATGTTCATGGTACTTAAGGCCAGTTCTCTGTGTGAATCTTTTCCCACAGTACTCACATTCAAATGGCTTTTGGCCAGTGTGTACAAGAGAGTGAGCAACCAGGGTGCCTTTATGAGTAAACCGTTTATCACATTCACTGCACTGGAACTTCTTCTGGCCTGTGTGAATAAGCATGTGTGTTTTAAGGTGGGGTTTTTGAGTAAACAACTTCCCACACTCAGCACACTGAAACTTACGATCTTCATGCTTACGCATGTGGAGGGCCAGACGTGAGGGGTGGCTTTCTTGCTTTCCACACTCCTTGCACTTATAAACAGCAGGCATATGGCACTGCCGGTGTCGCCGCAGGCAGCTGTTCTGTCTGAAGCTCTGCCCACAAAACTCGCATACATATTTTCGCTCATTTGAATGTATTTCTAAGTGACTCACAAGTCTACTCTTCTTTGTGAACATTTTGTCACAATCATCACAACTGTATTTATTATAATGTTTCTTCATGTGGCCAAGAACAGCATTTTTGCTTTTAAAAGACTTATTGCATAATTCACAGAGGTAGGTGACATCTTTCTTTACAACCGAAAATTTTTTGCTCTTTTTGGCCTTAGCTGTAACTTCTTTTGCTAATTTTTTTTTCCCTTTCTTTTTAACAGTACTCAGCAACAGAGCCATCATTTGGGCTATTTCCTGTTCCTCTGTCATTTTCTCAGTTTTTAAGTTATCCATTGAAGTACAATAATAGAACTGTAGCCCACAGATGAAGTGATGAGGTTAGAGATGTACTGACTAAGTCCAAAATACCAGAAGAAGGAGGTGTTTGTTAGAAGTGGCCTTTGTTGCTCTATAGTGGCTGGTGATAATGATGTTCACCAATAGGTCTGAAAGAAACAAAAAGCAAATTACTTATCATATACAATACAAAGATTCAGTCTTCAAAGGTAACATGAACTCTTCCATTTTATATAGTACTGTACTGGAATCAATAGTTGTTGAAGTTCCTCAAGCTGTCTGGCCGAGCAGCCCCGTATCAATACTGTATTCCTTTAAGGTAGTTATTTAACATGATGACATTTAACAGCACGGCCTGGTTTTGTATAAACTGTACGCATGGGTGTAGCAGGACACACCTCACATATGGCGCTAGTTTAAATTGGGGAAACTGAGGAGGGCAGCCAGACTGTCCAGACAGTGTGTGGTTCATCATATTTCATGTTACCAGGGTAGAGGGGCCTATGTGGTATCCAAATTTGAACTAAATCTGCCCAATGGTTGGCTATTAACAAAGATTTTTCCACAATCAGGACGCCATAGTGGGGTCTGTGCGTGAACGCAATCCCCCCCCACCCCAAAAAGAATCGCAGCGTAGGCGTCAGCCATGCTCAACAGTGTTAAAAGTGGATTCACAACTGCATTTCCTGTTTCCTTTATTTAATTAAAGCCATTACTGTAGTTCAAACTGGGTGATATACACGAGAATCTTAATGGTGGGAGAAAATTTTAACCTACTGGCACCCTTTTGCTGGACATAATAGAAATTCACATTACACTGTATCTGTTGATATACCATAACTAAAAAATATGAAAATGTTAAATCTTTGTTCTGAATTAATTCCTCATATACAATTTGTTCCAATACCGTATTGGTAACTCAAATCATTGCCCAACACTCTAACAGCATTTCCAGGAGTGCTGGCCTGGGGAGAAAAGTGCCATAGCTATGATAATGAAGCAAAGATCATCACATCACAAAAATGTGTACAGCACCACAGCCCAAAGGCAGTTTTTCTAATATCGGTAATAACATAAGCAAACTACAACAACATGAAAAGATTATATCAACTATATTTTAGGGGATTACACCTACAGTATTATGAGAAAAAAGCATAATTTATCAATCACTTCTCCAAACAATTCCCCTTTCTTTTTTTTTGGATTGTCTTAAAATGCCATTATTTGAGTGTTTTATACAGTACTTATTTATTGTTGGAAATAACTTATTTTGTCACTATTGCCCTCCCCTTCCTTTCCATACAACACTGGGGGAGAGCATGGGAAAGCATGAGTTTGGGTGGCAGAAAACATCCATATGAGCAAATTAGCCTTATACACCCGCCGCAAAAAAAATCGTCGAGTAGTAAACATTTCTTGTAAAAACAAACTCAGATTGATGTAAGGGATTCTGTTCGATTTGGTAGCACTGGAGATTATTAATGTGATTTTATGTTATACATGACAACTCACGTAGGCTCTAGCTGAGCCAGTCTTCAGTTTTTCAAATCTGTAATATCAGTAACTGCTAAGTAGGTCTGGGGGTAAGGTGTGGGGTCGTCCCACGCGCCACTACCCCTGCCTATTGTTCTCACGATCTCCCCAATTATCAAGTTGTCACTGTTTACCGCACTACACAATGGGGCCTAACATGTTTGGAATCAGATGAAAAGGAAACTAGGAAAGCTCCTTATCTCAAGTGTAGATGCTTTGATAAAGAAAATTCGGGGGCTCTGGAATGCAATGGACTCGTCATATTTAAAAACACTATCAGACAGTATGCCAGACCGGATAAATTCTGTGATAAAAATGAAGGTTAAAATGATTAAGTACTAATAAACATGTAGAAAAGCAAATTTTAGCTTTATTGTCCTATAAAATATATTATAAATCAATTAATGCCTCGCAGCGTGGGTGAGTATGCGGTAATGTTTACAACTCGACGATCTTTTTTGCGGTGACTGTATATTAGCGAATAAACTCCCAAAGCCATCACAAATGAGCGAACTGTCAAAAATTGGGGATCTGGGAGCCGAATTACTGTGGTGGATCTGCAGTGTATCACGAATGTTCTGGGGAAGCCCCTGGATTCACGGGCGGTGCTGGCACAACTAATATCTATCTATCTATAGCTCTGACGCTTTGCTCCCTTCGGGAACTCCCTCCATGGGGGTGGCCACGGCAGAAGTGTCTCCAGCTTTCCCTGTTCCAACATTCCCTCCTTACTTGGTCAAGCCCTCCTCTGCCCCTCACGTTTCTCTCCTTTCCATACTCTTCCACTCTGTTCTGCCATCTAACTGGAGGTCTGCCTCTCACACCAGGTCCCACAACTTCACTTCCAAACACCTTCTTTACAAACTCTTCACCTTGCATTCTCTCTACATGTCCATACCACCTCAGTGTATTACGCTTCACTCTCTCAACCAACCTCAATACCAATTGCCTTCTCACTCATACACACTCTCATTACTCTCTCCATACCACCTAGTAAGTCCACATGCTCCTCTTATGTAACTCATTTCCACTGCACCTATTCTAGATTGATGAGCCCTACTCCATGTCCATGTCTCTGAAGCATATGTCAGTGTTGGCAGGATTATACTATTTCTTAGTCTCCTTTTCACTTCCATACTCATACTACTAATTTGTAACAGTCATTTTAAAGTTTTTTTTTACCGGCGGCACACGCCGTTGTACCCGCGGTTGCTGGGGGTTTATCTGCGGAATGACGCAGGTACACCGGCTTACATAAAAATGCTAATTTGGGTATGCATTCCAAAATGTTAAAATTATCCCTATAAACACTGAGATGCTCCTAGATACTGTAATGACTTCCCAAACAATTTAATTTTCTGGGAGTAATTGCATGTGGATGATTAGGAAATGGTGGTGGGCGTAATCGATTACTTTGATTATTGGTTCAAAATCTCTGTAAGCAATTATTTTTTTAGTAACTGATTACTGTGTAAATGATTACTGATAACTGTATATTTCAGTGTACAGTACATTTATAATATTATAATTGAGTTGTCATTAAAGAGACGAAAGATTTACATATACTGTAATTCTACCATAATAATGAACTTGTTTTGATGATATACAAGATAAATCATGAGATATATGACTTTGCTTACAGAATATTACATAGCAATACATATTGGCATTTCTTATCAGTACATTATTACATTTGTTAATATAGGCTACTGTGGTTGCTTATTATATACAAAGCTATAGTAATCGAGTACCGTACTAATCGATTACGGTAATCACAAAACAGCTAAAATGCCCACCACTATTAGGAAACCGCCCACTCTCACAAGGATGCTGAAATATTCAATTGATACACAAAACATAAAGAAATGCACTGTACAAGCGTCCATTGTTTTTCACTAAACGTATGCTCCACAGAAAATGTTAAGGAGTAATAATAACATTTTACTCATGACTAAGTACCTCACACTAGAGAGACATGTCAGATTTGCCTGGGAAGTGCCAGGGCGACATCCCCATCCAACCTCCTACTTATCCCCATACTACCCCCAACATTAAACTATATAAATTTTTTGAAATGTGTATGAATCTATATGTTGCCGGTATGTCTCAAGATATATCACTGGTTCACCACTGATGCTTCCATGGTGTTTGCAGGGCCGTCGAGAGGTTGGGGGTGTATCGCAACTTATTTTTTGCAGCCAGTGCAATAAAATGTAGGGGGAAGGCCGCAGACGAGCCGTAGGTGCTCCTGCGGTTCCTCTGACGTTTTTTATATTCGGCGTCTGTCCGGAAAAGTTGGGATGCCCACCAACTTTTCGTGGCGCACCACGAACTGCCGGCACAGCACCCTAATTACCGCCAAAGGACTCGAATAAGATCCTGAATAAGGATTTCATTAAAAAATATTCAAAATTTGCTTATTCACGGAGGCGTAGGGAACTTATTCACATGTATACAACAGCGATAATCAAAACGATAAATTTTCCAAAGTACACATATGCGGGTGTGTCAGACCAAACATGATTTATCTTACTGTTTATCATGAGATTTACGCAACTTTTGCATCCATTTATTGTGGAAAAATCCTGTTTTGGCAATACCCTCATCACCTCAATTATCTTGGGAGGGAGATACTGGGAATTCGGGGTTTTGGGGGAGGGGAAAGCATATAAAGTGATACAGGACAGTATAAGCAGTAAATAATAAATGCAAAATGTTAGATTTGCACAAATTTGAAATCTCAAGCCAACTTTTGGATTTAAAAGGTGAAATGAAAGAAAAGCGAAAAAAGGAGATGTGACAATTTTTAAAATTAACTTGACCTAATCCAGACCAAGGTAGAATAATGGGATGGATTTTTACTAACTGTAAGGGCGCTTGGCACCACCTGCGCCAAAATGCAAAAAAACATGAAAAATTACGCATGTGTTGTAAAAGTAAGAGTAACCATAGAAAATTCTTTTAAATAGGCCTAGTTTTTTTTTTCCAACTCATTTTACTAGTATCCTATGAGGATGAATTTAAGAACCCCAACCTAACCTGACCCAACTTAAGCAAGCTGTTGGCGGAGACTGTGCTGAGCCAGTATAAAGTTTATAATAATGCCACCGGGACCTAACCAAAGCAAATTAACAGGACTGAACCAAGTAACTAGGGAAGACGACTGTGACATAGATAATGAAAACCATGCAGAAAAGTAGATTACAGAAAAAAAAGGGCATGTGAGGTGACAAAAATAACAGACCCGGGCAGCATGAAAACCACAGACATTCTGAATGGGTCATAAATATTTTCCTTATATGGGAGTTGCACAAGTTAACCTGGTAGGACCTAACTTATATCAACAAAGACTACCGTAGCCCAAATTATCATACCTACCATACCATTAACACTCTCATGACGGCCCAAACATGGAATATAATGTTCAAAAAAATAATTGGCAAAAAAAGGTTTCTTGATATTTGTTCAAACGCGAGACAATTCACAAGTATCTATATACTAAATAGTTGACAAATAATAAAAAAAAAGTTTACTGATTTTCGTATAAACATGAGACAATTCACAGGTTTCTACTGTATATATTAAATAGGGTATTATTACAGAAGTATTGCATTCTTGGCTAGGGCCGGTTGGACCGCGCAGTGTTACCACATCCAGCTAGGTCCCGGGAATTTGCTCAGGTAACTTTATGATAGTTTACACCGGTTATATCCAGGTAATTTGCCCAGGTTAGGTCCCGGTAATTTACTCAGGTTAGGTCCCAGTAGTCTGCTGTGGTCTAGGTTAGGTTAGACTAATTTCCAAATTATGTTTGTAAAACGGGGCATTTCCGAGAGAAACACCATACATGAAAAGTATGTTAGAATCGTCCAAAATAGTGGGTAATGATACTAAAATATACAATATAGTGAACCCAATATTTCTGTAAATTTACCGAAGAAAAATCAGCAGTTTCCTCAGGGGACAGGCTTGGGGGGGTTTTGGGGGGTGCGGGAGTAGGGGGACAGGCTTTCTACCCACACCAAGCCTGTCCCCCTATTCCCGCACCCCCCAAGCCTGTCCCCTACTCCCGCACCCTCTTAAACTAACAAAATTATAAATGTACAGTTAGGGCCGTATGCAAGGACATTGATGGTGTAGTACCGATACGATGGCTCCATAGAAAACCAAAAACAATATGACACCATCGTATACACCACGGATGTTCTTGAATACGGCCCTTAGTATTTACCTGTGATATATGTATGGCTTGGCTTGCTGAAATGTGTATGTACATACATACATACATTGGAGTTCAAACCATCATTACACATCAATTATAATAATAAACAGTAAAACCAACTACTAAACCATTAACAGATAGTAATACAAGACGCCTGTGTACCGTTTCCTGGGACAAACATTGGAGTAAATGGAGTCTTCAATCTATATTATATTATACTTTTTTAGGTCTTCTGTTTATAATTATCTCTTCTAAGGCTCTAACTCTTTACTGCAACACTACTGGTATAGTATTGCAACTAGAGTACACGCATTTATATCATAAAAATAATAAAATGTATTGGTTGTGTGCACAGAGCTAAAAACCTAGAGCGCTGAACCCTGTGTTATTAGATAGGAGAGGCGTGTCACAACAGGCGAGCGCTCTATTGTATAGATACTTGCCCATTGAACTCCCGTACGTACTTGTATAGTATGTTTCTATCCACAGTTATTGACATTTCCCTGATTTGTAAAGCATTGTATCTTGTTATCTAATTATAAAGGTTTTGTTAAATCAATTAACAAGGCTCAGATAATGTCCATAGGGAAAAATTATGCAAAGAAATTAAACTTAAACTGGTTTATTAAACAAGACAAATATATATGACTGTAATCTGTCTCCCTCTCCCTCCACTTACCTTACATACATACATACATAGTACTCTAGTGTGACATTCATACATACATACATATTACTCTAGTGTGACATACATATATATTACTCTAGTGTGACATACATACATACAGTCGTGGTCAATAATAATCATCCACATATAGGTAACTTTAACAATTTACTGTGTAATGTTTTCATGTTCACATACTATTTTATTGTTTTAAGTAGTGTGTAGCTGTTTGTATTAAATTAAACGATGGCACTATACCTATTTATTGGAATGTTTATCAGCTAAGGAACAGAGGGAAGCTGTCAAAATCTTACGTGAGTTACTCCTATATGGATGATTATTTTTGACCACGGCTGTACATGCATACATACATATTACTCTAGTGTGACATACATACATACATATTATTCTAGTGTGACATATACATACATACATAATACTCTAGTATGACATACATACATACACACATTCTAGTGTGACATGCATATATACACACATATTACTCTAGTGTGACATACATACATTCATACTGAACAATGTGAACATAAAATACTGATCATAATAGAGATTAAGTACGTTGTATATATATATTAT
Organism: Petrolisthes cinctipes; assembly: GCA_033782935.1. Lineage (NCBI taxonomy): Eukaryota > Metazoa > Arthropoda > Malacostraca > Decapoda > Porcellanidae > Petrolisthes > Petrolisthes cinctipes. The sequence continues at coordinate 347,966 of JAWQEG010000974.1, forward strand.
AAAAAGGTGACTGTGGATGAGAGCCAACGATAGTTTTGTTTATCTAACTCATTTCACCTGTTAACCGAAATGTATTTATATTTAATCTGCCATTCACTGATATATCGGTTAAAGAAATACTTATTCATATATTGTGAGTCACTATAATGTAGTTAATATACCATATCATCAATAAAAGACCGAATAAATGAAATAATATCTTACCCTGGCATAAGCTAACAGGCTGGCGGGTTGAGGGGAAGGGCAGGTATCATGGCCGCCAACCCACTTCCGGTGGTGACACGCCAGGGGGGGGGGGTGGCGAGCTCTATGTTTTTAGCTCTGTGGCTTAACCCCCCCCCTGGCGTGTCACCACTATGGAGGTATAATATAAAGGAGGCGGCATGACGTCACAAAGGTGAAGCCCACTCGCTATTGGTCGGCTGTCCTCCCTACTCAAAACAAACCTCAGCTGATCACGTCGGACCATCAACTTCACCAACATTCTTTGCCATTTTTTATAATAATGCCGGCGTGTTCAGCATATGGGTGTACCCAGAGAGACAGGAGTCTTTCTACTACATTTCATAGGTATGTTAAGAAAGTCATACAGAAAAATATACGACAGAAATGGACAAATCAACGAAGTGAAATTCATCACCTGCCTCACACACCGTGACACGTACCCATGTCCTGTAGAATATTGATACTGTACACACAAAAACTGCAAAGCCAAGGCTATTATAGTGTTGTGATATTAACTGTTAATGTATAACCTCACGTATATATGGCATTGACTGGGTTATAAAAGATAAACTGGCTCCATGGGGTGACCTACTTGTGCCCAACTTAGGGTTGGCCTGTAGGATAACTCGAGTGTTGAGAGATTGTATTATGAATGTTTTAGCATATTTCATAATGTTTTAAATATATTAAATTTATAATTGTGTTTACTACGTAGACTATTTTGTTGTTGAGAATTTAGGTCTAAGTTATAGTACCGTAGTCTAAGTTAAGTCAATGTGCCAAAAGAGTTTTTATAATTGTAAAATTACGGCCTGGGACTGATGATTAATATAATGTTTTTGTGTGAATCAGAGTGAACTGGAACTGAGTAATTGATGACACACTTTATGTAGTAACATCCATGCAGCCATCATGGTAAGATTTCATGTGGCTTATAAGTGGTAAAATGTGTTTGATACAAGACACTACACCCGAGTGTGAACTCTTCTATTACATGACAGTTCTGGGTGTTACACTACACATCTCTTCACCATAATATACACATCTTCACTACACATCACATATCTGCAGTACCATATACACATCTTCACTACACACTTCTCCATAACACACCACACTTTCACTACACATCACACATCTTCACTACACTATACACATCACAACACCACATCTTCACTTCACTATGTAAATCTTCACTACCCTATGCATATCTTCACTACACTATGTAGGCTACATTTTCTCTGCAAATCACACATTTCACAGCACACCACACATCTTCACTACACTATACACATCTTCACTTCACTATACACATCTTACTATATATCATCATATTTATATACTGTACTTAAAGAGTGACATAAGGCCTTCCAGAGTTTCATACTAAAACTCTTTATATAATTAATTTTATTTGCATTTGTACAGTTGCCCACACATGAAACTGGTATGGCTCGTTACTTGTGAGGTGGCTACAACGAAAGGAAATTTAAGTGAAAAAAAATGTAGTTTGTTGACAGGCAGACAGTAAAATATTATTACTATCAGCTTATCAACAAACTACAACTTTTGCTCACTTTCCTTCCTGTTGTAGGTATCTCGCAAGTAGCGAGGCATACCAGATTCATGTGTGGGCAACTGTACTTGTTCTTATTTCTCTGTAACCTTATAATACTGTCTGTGGGTTGGTGTGTAAGCTATGGCCTTCTCTTTTACTATACTTTTTGCATAAAATAAACTATTCATTCATTAATTCATTCATTCTTTCATTCATACTCCTAGGAAAAGTTTGCGAGAAGAGGTAATGCTCTAGGAAACAGCGGTATTTAATGGGTTTAAGTACTTTTGATAATATACAGAATTGGATAAAAATTTTATGCAGTTATCATATATGGAACAAATTCAAGACTCTTTCTGGCTCTAATTATAGTTAATATGAGAAAATAAGAGCATATTTATAGTGGTTTTATAGCGGCCGGGGCAATGTTTTGAGTCAATGGGGGGTAGGGTAATAGGCTCCGCCCCTGGCTTCACTTTGGGTGTACAGGACGAGCGGCTCATGCCGCTGCCTCTATATTATACCTCCATGGTCACCACCGGAAGTGGGTTGGAGGCCATGACAGATAGCCCTTCCCCTCAACCCGCCAGCCTGGTAGCTTATGCCAGGGTAAGATATTATTTCATTTATTCGGTCTTTTATTGATGATATGGTATATTAACTACATTATAGTGACTCACAAAATATGAATAAATATTTCTTTAACCGATATATCAGTGAATGGCAGATTAGATATAAATACATTTCGGTTAAATGGTGAAATGAGTTAGATAAACAAAACTATCGTTGGCTCTCATCCACAGTCACCTTCTTATAATATATATATACAACGTACTTAATCTCTATTATGATAAGTATTTTATGTTTACATTGTTCAGTATGAATGTATGTATGTCACACTAGACTAATATGTGTGTATATATGCATGTCACACTAGAATGTGTGTATGTATGTATGTCATACTAGAGTAATATGTATGTATGTATATATGTTACACTAGAATAATATGTATGTATGTATGTCACACTAGAGTAATATGTATGTATGAATGTACAGCCGTGGTCAAAAATAATCATCCATATAGGAGTAACTCACGTAAGATTTTGACAGCTTCCCTCTTTTCCTTAGCTGATAAACATTCCAATAAATAGGTATAGTGCCATCGTTTAATTCAATACGAACAGCTACACACTACTTAAAACAATAAAATAGTATGTGAACATGAAAACATTACACAGTAAATTGTTAAAGTTACCCATATGTGGATGATTATTATTGACCACGACTGTATGTATGTGTCACACAAGAGTAATATGTATGTATGTCACACTAGAGTAATATGTATGTATGTCACACTAGAGTAATATGTATGTATGTATGTAAGGTAAGTGGAGGGAGAGGGAGACAGATTACAGTTATATATATTTGTCTTGTTTAATAAACCAGTTTAAGTTTAATTTCTTTGCATAATTTTCTGTATGGACATTATCTTAGCCTTGTTAATTGAATTAACAAAACCTGCATAATTAAATAACAAGATACAATGCTTTACAAATCAGGGAAATGTCAATAAACTGTGGATAGAAACAAACTATACAAGTACGTACGGGAGTTCAAAGCGCGCCCCAAAGGGCTATTCAAAATGGCCGCCGACTTGTGACACTCCTCCCCTATCTAATAACACAGTGTTAAATTTAATAAAAATGAGGCATTTCTCGGGGACAAGTGCCTTAATTATTCACTTTTGGTAATCCATTATAGTGCCAAAAATTAGCGGAAGGTGTGAAATAACCCGTGGCCAAACATCATACTGATCCAACCTTTAGTTACACAGTTATTCCCGAAAAACAGTGCGACACGGGCCCTGAAAGCGTTTAGTAGATAATTATTATAACTTCCTCCTTCAGATTCATACGGGTGGACTGTTACCGTGGACAATAGATGTAACTTATATTAATTGTGGCTGCCATAACCAGTAAGAAGCCTATAGCTGCAACTGCAGGTCCTACAGACATATGTGTATGATGCATGAATGGCTAATATGGCTTGTTAAAACTTATATTTGCATAGTGACAAGAAGAGGCCTTGAGACAGTACTAAATTAAAACCCATATGTTATATTTTTGTTAAATGATGCAAAAACTATCTGCTATAACTTTATTGCACACAAACAGTATTGTAATAATATGATAATGTTCATAGATATATTGTAATTACAGACCTGGTGTCTCACGTGACTTGGCATAAATTCTATATTACCATGAACTGAGAGAACAGAGGGACAGTAAAAATCAAAGAGTCATACACATTTGATCAGCTCAAGTGTAAACTCGTTCACATGGTACAGTCACCAAACAACAGAGCCATCGTACCTGTACCACACTATCGTCAACACCATGGATCGATGTTCTTGCATAAGGCCCTATGTGCTACGAGCTTGATCATTATAGTCATGGTTTAAGTAATAAACTGTTTAACACATTCAGAAGCACTAAACAACAGTTTTAATGGAGTAACTTAATACTTATCTCGTAAATGAAAAGTAGAATATTACTGATAATCATAACATTTATGATTTCTTGGTGAGATGAAGTATTGGGTAACAAGGCAGGGAGGAAGGCAGGGAAGTGAAGTATTGGGTGGCAGACAGGCAGGTAGGAAGGTAAAGTGTTGGCAGGCAGGCAGGGTGATGAAGTGTTGGCAGACAGGCAGGGTGGTGAAGTATTGGGTGACAGGCAGGGTGATGAAGTGTTGGCAGACAGGCAGGGTGATGAAGTGTTGACAGACAGGTAGGATGATGAAGTGTTGGAGATCAGCCCAATATCCTTGACTTATTCCTAACCTCTCATCCTTCTGCTTATACTGTTGAACTTTTCTCTCCTTTGGGCTCCTCCGATCACAATCTTATTTCAGTATTCTGTCCTATCGCTCCAGTAAGATCTTTGGACCCTCCTAGGAATCGGCGTCTGTGGCACTACAGCGCTGCCAACTGGGATGATCTGAGGCAATACTTTCAAGATTTCCCATGGAATTATTATTCCTTTCGTGGCCGGGGTCCCTCTGAGTGTGCTGTAAGCATCTCAGAGGTGATCCTCTCGGGCATGGAGGCATACATTCCATATTCTTTCCCTCTTACTAATTCACGAAACTCTTGGTTTAATCACGCTTGTTCTACTGCTGTCCACAACAAAGTGGAAACTTTCAGACTGTACGGACGCCTTCAAACTGATGAATCTCGTGCTCTGTATATCTCTGGCCGGAATCGTGCCAAATCTGTTCTCCGACTAGCCAAAAAATCCTTCATCCGTGCCAAGTGCAATGACCTGTCCATTTCTTCCACCTCTCGTTCTTTCTGGCATCTAGCCAAAAATATCTCCAGTAACTTTACTTCTTCCTCTTTCCCTCCTCTCATCCTTCCTGATGGAAATGTTGTCATCTCTTCACCTGATAAAGCTGAACTCTTCTATCAAACCTTTGCCTTTAACTCAACACTGGACGATTCCGGCTCTGTTCCTCCAACTCCACCCCCCTCTGACTTACTTATGCCTGTCATCAGAATCAAAGGAAGTATTTTCTGCCCTCTCTGGCCTTAAAACTCTGAAGGCGTACGGGCCTGATGGGATTCCTTCTGTTGTTCTCAAGAACTGTGCTTCCGTGCTGACACCCTGCCTAGGCAAACTGTTCCGTCTATGTCTATCATCTAACAATTTTCCTTCTTGCTGGAAGTTTGCTCTGATCCAACCTGTTCCGAAGAAAGGAGACCACTCCCAACCCTCCATCTATCGCCCCATTGCTTTGACCTCATGTCTATCTAAAGTCTTCAAATCTATTCTTAACTCCAAAATTCATAAGCACCTTACTTGTCACGACCTTCTTTCAGATCGTCAGTATGGTTTCCGTCAGCGACGCTCTACTGGCGATCTTCTATCCCTCCTTTCTGATTCATGGTCATCCTCTTTTCGGAACTTTGGTGAAACTTTTACTGTTGCCCTCAACATATCCAAAGCTTTTGATAGAGTCTGGCACAAAGCTTTAATCTCCAAACTGCCCTCATTCGGTTTCTATCCCTCTCTCTGCACCTTTATCTCTGATTTCCTTTCTGGCCGTTTTATAGCTGCTGTTGTAGACGGTCACTGTTCTTCTTCCAAGTCTATTAATAATGGTGTTCCTCAGGGTTCTGTTCTATCACCCACCCTCTTTCTCCTGTTCATTAATGACCTTCTTACCTGTACCTCTTCCCCTATCCACTCCTATGCCTATGATTCCACCCTACACTACTCCACCCAATTTGACAACCGTTCATCCCAGCAGCTCCTCTCCACATCACGTGATGATGCAGTGGCATGCCTGACTCCTGATCTTTCCCTCATCTCTAACTGGGGCAGAGAGAACCTTGTTGTTTTTAATGCCTCTAAAACACAGTTCCTTCATCTTTCAACTCGTACTAATCTTCCTGATGACTATCCCCTCTCCTTCAACGACACACAACTTGACCTTTCCCCCTCTCTTAATATTCTTGGAGTCTCTTTCTCTCACAATCTCTCTTGGAGAGATCACATTACCTCTCTAGCTAAAACCGCCTCAAAGAAGTTAGGTGTGCTGCGCAGATTCCGTGAATACTTCACCCCCACACAGTTGCTGTCTCTGTACAGGGGTCTCATCCACCCCTGTATGGAGTATGGCTCTCATGTGTGGGGTGGATCAACATTTACAACACTCCTGGACAAGGTGGAATCAAAGGCTTTTCGTCTCATCAACTCTCCTCCTCTTACTGATTCACTACAACCTCTCTCTCTTTGCCGCAAAGTTGCATCACTTTCTCTCTTCTATCGCTATTACACTGGACATTTGATAGCAGGACAGGGGCCAGGGAGGTGAAGGAAGCATTGGATGATCAGGAAGGTCTATAGGTTTGGAGAGAACTCAGCCCTTAGTAGCTATAAAGTATCTGACGTGACGGGCGTAGGAAGACAGATCCCTCAACTTTCCGCTTGGTCTGTGGAAAAACAATTAAACCATTAAAAGGAGAAATGAGTATATCTTGATGAGAGAGAGAGTTTGAACTGTGTACCAATATTTGACCTATGTAACATTATTTATATAATAGTTTAATGTCATCTGATCTGTGTGTGTGTGTGTTTTTTTTTCAAGTTCTTTAATATTTACCTTTAGTACAAGCCCCAACACTCAGTGGTACCATGAAGTATAGGTTACATAAGTCGATACTGATGGTTGATAAATAAAGACAGTCATGTAATTAAGAAAAATATAAAATGAAAAATAAATAATAAAAAATATCTGAAGTGAGTAGGCCTGCCATTATTTAACCATTTATATATACCATTTATTTACCTGTGCAGCCAATTTAGGTCAATTATGATTTCCTACTCTAGTCAAACTTCTAAATATACAAATAGATATACACTGTATACCGGTATGTAATATTATGTTTGGGTGAATCATGAATTTTATTCCATGTATCAATCATTTCTATACTTTTAAAGGAAGTGGAAAGATGACACACATTCTCTCTAATTGAAGTTATATTATGTGTACCTTAATTTGATGGTTTTTTACACACACACACACATACACACACCACTTCAATACATGGAATATTCCAATTAACATCCATGTCCAACCCACACAAACAAATAGACATCTAGATAGATTCATACAGTCACTGACCCTCTCTAACTACTGACAGTTATTACTATATTTTTGCACCAAGTAAAATTCAGGACAGAGAACGAAATGAAATATATTTTTTATATTGGAAACAACTCAAAAAGAAGATATAACTAGATAAAGATATAACTAGACAAAAACACTATTAGAGATTATGATATTAATTAACAACTCAAAAAGAAACCGACTGTAGATAAAGATATTACAAGACAAAAACACTATTAGAGATTATGATATTAATTAACACTAAAAAAGAAGTCATGTGTAGATAAAGATATAACTAGACAAAACACTATTAGAGATTATGATATTAATTAACAACTCAAAAAGAAACTGACTGTAGATAAATATATAACAAGACAAAAACACTATTAAAGATTATGATATTAATTACTAACCTTTTTGGTGGCTCCGGCTTCCTAGTGAGTCCGAATGTGAGTGTAAACAAACCAATTCCTCTCTTGTTATTCCTTGTTGGCTTCCATATACCACCACTACCATCATCACCATATACTGAACCCACCACTGTCACGATTACACGTACTGTTCACCACTCACTGTGTGTGAATTCATAGGTACGGTACAGGTTCTTTTACCAAATACACTTTAATATCAATTTACCGATGAGTCTTCATCAGTGATCAAGTCAGGTTCAGAAAACGCTACATACGAGTTATATAATTATATTAGTACAGACAGAACTCTTGCTTACTTAAACATTTAATTGTGGACAATATTATACCCACAATCCCCGATCTTAATCGTAGAGTCACATTAACAACCCACCATCATAATATATCCTTAATTCTAGAGTAACAATAATGGCCTCAAACAATCCTAATATCCTAAAATCAAGAGTAGCAATATCCTTAAACCTAGAGTAGCAATAACCTTAAATCTAGAGTAGCAATAACCTTAAACCTAGAGTAGCAATAATAAATTATACCGGCTTACCGTGTGACCTTCACTGGAGTGGTCTATGGGTCGGCCCATCTCATTTCAGTTACCCACAAATAACGCCCACTGGGAAATAGGGTGTGACTCCCTAGATACTGCCCAACCTTAACACCAAGTTGGCCTTTACCAGCACCTTCACAACCCCCCATTATAACACTTCTCCCATAATATGCGGCAGGGCTTTCTCCTGAATCCACAATGACAGGGCACAGTCACCCCAACACACCACCAATTCCAGTGAAGCTCTCACGTTGCTGTCCTAAATGCTACTGACTGCCCAACCCTGTAAAACCTCCAAGTCACTTTGGTGTGAACGATAAACAGTTTGAACGAGTCGCTCCGAGATTCCAACACATTAAAGAAATCAGCAGTGCGACCTGCTCGAAACTATCATGAATTATACTAAACCAACCCAGATTCATGACAACCACCAATGGTTGTCTTCGTTTTCCTAGTTCTGTGGAGGACCTTATTTCATTCTGTTTCTCTCTCAGGAGGAGGTTTTTCGGTGGACTGTTTTTCTCTATATCAATTTATTCCCCTGAAATATCCAAATAATTCCTCTCTCTGGGTGTTTCATTTGTTTCCTCTGCAGCTGATCATCTCCGGAGAATTCTGCCTCGTCGTCAGCTGGCTCGCTAAGTAATTCATCCGTTGTCTTTGAATGTTTTGAGAATTCTGAGGAGTTCTCGTGGAAGAGTAGGCCTACCAACTCGTTCTTAGGTCCTCTGTTACATTTCATGGCATCCTTATGTTCTCTGGCCAATTCCTTTACGTAATCGCTGTGGTCTCCTCTTGGGGTTACCTTCACTATAGCCTGTTGGTTTCTGGGGGATTTTTACATCATGATTTTCTCTCTTGTGTATGCAAAGTTCACTACTTTTACTAAATACTACATCAGTCTGAACACACCAGATGCGAACTATCCTTGCAGTGGGTCATAGAATGTACAACTAGTGAACCCCTCTGAGAGAAAGATTTGCCACATTCATCACACTTGTACTTTTTCTCTCCAGTGTGCACCACCATGTGTACTTTTAAGTAACTCTTCCTAGCAAATTCTTTGGGACATTCTGGGCACTTGAACTGTTTTTCATTGCTGTGTACCGCCTTCTGGTGAGTGGCGAGAGTACTCTTGTATGAGTACCGCTTGCCACACTTGTCACACTCATACATCTTTAAATTCTTCTTTGGTACACTGACAGCAGTGTTATTATTACTAGTACCTGTACTGGTATTTTCATTTAGTGCACCCTCATCAATTGTCCTTATGAAATGATCTGGCATTACACTGTGTTTTTCCATGTGTTCACTTAAACCACTTAATGTATTGTGTGAACTTCCACACTCTCCACAACAGAAATTGGGATCATCATCATCATCGACATCATTTTCAAACACTGGTTCAGTTTTGCACCAAATATTACCTGTATCATTATTGTCCACCAAAATATCTTCAGGTTCTGTGTGCACTTTGATACAGAAGTCCTGAGTGAGATTACTGCTCTTTCTCCCTCCTTCCTTCATGTCATGCTGGTTCACAACATGCCTACTTAGTGTACTCTTGTGTTTAAACTGCTTACCACATTCCCGGCACTCAAACTTCCTCCCACTGTGGATATGTGAATGGATGTTGAGTGCCTCTTTTTGTGTAAACTTCCTATCACAGACATTACATTTGTACTTTTTTATGCCAAGATGTGAATGTTCATGGTACTTAAGGCCAGTTCTCTGTGTGAATCTTTTCCCACAGTACTCACATTCAAATGGCTTTTGGCCAGTGTGTACAAGAGAGTGAGCAACCAGGGTGCCTTTATGAGTAAACCGTTTATCACATTCACTGCACTGGAACTTCTTCTGGCCTGTGTGAATAAGCATGTGTGTTTTAAGGTGGGGTTTTTGAGTAAACAACTTCCCACACTCAGCACACTGAAACTTACGACCTTCATGCATATGGCACTGCCGGTGTCGCCGCAGGCTGCTGTTCTGTTTGAAGCTCTTCCCACAAAACTCGCATACATATTTTCGCTCATTTGAATGTATTTCTAAGTGATTCACAAGTTTACTCTTCTGTGTGAACATTTTGCCACAATCATCACAACTGTATTTATTATTATGTTCCTTCATGTGGCCAAGAACAGCATTTTTGCTTTTAAAAGACTTATTGCATGATTTACAGAGGTAGGTGACATCTTTCTTTACAACCGAAATTTTTTTGCTCTTTTTGGCTTTAGCTGTAACTTCTTTTGCTAATTTTTTTTTCCCTTTCTTTTTAACAGTACTCAGCAACAGAGCCATCATTTGGGCTATTTCCTGTTCCTCTGTCATTTTCTCAGTTTTTAAGTTATCCATTGAAGTACAATAATAGAACTGTAGCCCACAGATGAAGTGATGAGGTTAGAGATGTACTGACTAAGTCCAAAATACCAGAAGAAGGAGGTGTTTGTTAGAAGTGGCCTTTGTTGCTCTATAGTGGCTGGTGATAATGATGTTCACCAATAGGTCTGAAAGAAACAAAAAGCAAATTACTTATCATATACAATACAAAGATTCAGTCTTCAAAGGTAACATGAACTCTTCCATTTTATATAGTACTGTACTGGAATCAATAGTTGTTGAAGTTCCTCAAGCTGTCTGGCCGAGCAGCCCCGTATCAATACTGTATTCCTTTAAGGTAGTTATTTAACATGATGACATTTAACAGCACGGCCTGGTTTTGTATAAACTGTACGCATGGGTGTAGCAGGACACACCTCACATATGGCGCTAGTTTAAATTGGGGAAACTGAGGAGGGCAGACAGTGTGTGGTTCATCATATTTCATGTTACCAGTGTAGAGGGGCCTATGTGGTATCCAAATTTGAACTAAATCTGCCCAATGGTTGACTATTAACAAAGATTTTTCCACAATCAGGACGCCATAGTGGGGTATATGCGTGAATGCAATCCCCCCCCCACCCCAAAAAGAATTGCAGCATAGGCGTCAGCCGTGCTCAACAGTGTTAAAAGTGGATTCACAACTGCATTTCCTGTTTCCTTTATTTAATTAAAGCCATTACTGTAGTTCAAACTGGGTGATATACACGAGAATCTTAATGGTGGGAGAAAATTTTAACCTACTGGCACCCTTTTGCTGGACATAATAGAAATTCACATTACTGCATCTGTTGATATACCATAACTAAAAAATATGAAAATGTTAAATCTTTGTTCTGAATTAATTCCTCATATACAATTTGTTCCAATACCGTATTGGTAACTCAAATCATTGCCCAACACTCTAACAGCATTTCCAGGAGTGCTGGCCTGGGGAGAAAAGTGCCATAGCTATGATAATGAAGCAAAGATCATCACATCACAAAAATGTGTACAGCACAACAGTCCAAAGGCAGTTTTTCTAATATCGGTAATAACAAAAGCAAACTACAACAACATGAAAAGATTATATCAACTATATTTTAGGGGATTACGCCTACAGTATTATGAGAAAAAAGCATAATTTATCAATCACTTCTCCAAGCAATTCTCCTTTCTATTTTTTTGGATTGTCTTAAAATGCCATTATTTGAGTGTTTTATACAGTACTTATTTATTGTTGGAAATAACTTATTTTGTCACTATTACCTTCCCCTTCCTTTCCATACAACACTGGGGGAGAGCATGGGAAAACATGAGTTTGGGTGGCAGAAAACATCCATATGAGCAAATTGGCCTTATACACCCGCCGCAAAAAAAATCGTCGAGTAGTAAACATTTCTTGTAAAAACAAACTCAGATTGATGTAGGGATTCTGTTCGATTTGGTAGCACTGGAGATTATTAATGTGATTTTATGTTATACATGACAACTCACGTAGGCTCTAGCTGAGCCAGTCTTCAGTTTTTCAAATCTGTAATATCAGTAACTGCTAAGTAGGTCTGGGGGTAAGGTGTGGGGTCGTCCCACGCGCCACTACCCCTGCCTATTGTTCTCACGATCTCCCCAATTATCAAGTTGTCACTGTTTACCGCACTACACAATGGGGCCTAACATGTTTGGAATCAGATGAAAAGGAAACTTGGAAAGCTCCTTATCTCAAGTGTAGATGCTTTGATAATAAAAATTCGGGGGCTCTGGAATGCAATGGACTCGTCATATTTAAAAACACTATCAGACAGTATGCCAGACCGGATAAATTCTGTGATAAAAATGAAGGTTAAAATGATTAAGTACTAATAAACATGTAGAAAAGCAAATTTTAGCTTTATTGTCCTATAAAATATATTATAAATCAATTAATGCCTCGCAGCGTGGGTGAGTATGCGGTAATGTTTACAACTCGACGATCTTTTTTGCGGTGACTGTATATTAGCGAATAAACTCCCAAAGCCATCACAAATAAGCGAACTGTCAAAAATTGGGGATCTGGGAGCCGAATTACTGTGGTGGATCTGCAGTGTATCACGAATGTTCTGGGGAAGCCCCTGGATTCACGGGCGGTGCTGGCACAACTAATTTGTAACTATCTATCTATCTATAGCTCTGACGCTTTGCTCCCTTCGGGAACTCCCTCCATGGGGGTGGCCACGGCAGAAGTGTCTCCAGCTTTCCCTGTTCCAACATTCCCTCCTTACTTGGTCAAGCCCTCCTCTGCCCCTCACGTTTCTCTCCTTTCCATACTCTTCCACTCTGTTCTGCCATCTAACTGGAGGTCTGCCTCTCACACCAGGTCCCACAACTTCACTTCCAAACACCTTCTTTACAAACTCTTCACCTTGCATTCTCTCTACATGTCCATACCACCTCAGTGTATTACGCTTCACTCTCTCAACCAACCTCAATACCAATTGCCTTCTCACTCATACACACTCTCATTACTCTCTCCATACCACCTAGTAAGTCCACATGCTCCTCTTAAGTAACTCATTTCCACTGCACCTATTCTAGATTGATGAGCCCTACTCCATGTCCATGTCTCTGACGCATATGTCAGTGTTGGCAGGATTATACTATTTCTTAGTCTCCTTTTCACTTCCATACTCATACTACTAATTTGTAACAGTCATTTTAAAGTTTTTTTTTACCGGCGGCACACGCCGTTGTACCCGCGGTTGCTGGGGGTTTATCTGCGGAATGACGCAGGTACACCGGCTTACATAAAATTATCCCTATAAACACTGAGATGCTCCTAGATACTGTAATGACTTCCCAAACAATTTAATTTTCTGGGAATAATTGCATGTGGATGATTAGGAAATGGTGGTGGGCGTAATCGATTACTTTGATTATTGGTTCAAAATCTCTGTAAGCAATTATTTTTTTAGTAACTGATTACTGTGTAAATGATTACTGATAACTGTATATTTCAGTGTACAGTACATTTATAATATTATAATTGAGTCGTCATTAAAGAGACGAAAGATTTACATATAATTCTACCATAATAATGAACTTGTTTTGATGATATACAAGATAAATCATGAGATATATGACTTTGCTTACAGAATATTACATAGCAATACATATTGGCATTTCTTATCAGTACATTTCTACATTTTTTAATATAGGCTACTCTGGTTGCTTATTATATACTAATCGATTACGGTAATCACAAAACAGCTAAAATGCCCACCACTATTAGGAAACCGCCCACTCTCACAAGGATGCTGAAATATTCAATTGATACACAAAACATAAAGAAATGCACTGTACAAGCGTCCATTGTTTTTCACTAAACGTATGCTCCACAGAAAATGTTAAGGAGTAATAATAACATTTTACTCATGACTAAGTACCTCACACTAGAGAGACATGTCAGATTTGCCTGGGAAGTGCCAGGGCGACATCCCCATCCAACCTCCTACTTATCCCCATACTACCCCCAACATTAAACTATATAAATTTTTTGAAATGTGTATGAATCTATATGTTGCCGGTATGTCTCAAGATATATCACTGGTTCACCACTGATGCTTCCATGGTGTTTGCAGGGCCGTCGAGAGGTTGGGGGTGTATCGCAACTTATTTTTTGCAGCCAGTGCAATAAAATGTAGGGGGAAGGCCGCAGACGAGCCGTAGGTGCTCCTGCGGTTCCTCTGACGTTTTTTATATTCGGCGTCTGTCCGGAAAAGTTGGGATGCCCACCAACTTTTCGTGGCGCACCACGAACTGCCGGCACAGCACCCTAATTACCGCCAAAGGACTCGAATAAGATCCTGAATAAGGATTTCATTAAAAAATATTCAAAATTTGCTTATTCACGGAGGCGTAGGGAACTTATTCACATGTATACAACAGCGATAATCAAAACGATAAATTTTCCGAAGTGCACATAAATTATGCGGGTGTGTCAGACCAAACATGATTTATCTTACTGTTTATCATGAGATTTACGCAACTTTTGCATCCATTTATTGTGGAAAAATCCTGTTTTGGCAATACCCTCATCACCTCAATTATCTTGGTAGGGAGATACTGGGAATTCGGGGTTTTGGGGGAGGGGAAAGCATATAAAGTGATACAGGACAGTATAAGCAGTAAATAATAAATGCAAAATGATAGATTTGCACAAATTTGAAATCTCAAGCCAACTTTTGGAATTAAAAGGTGAAATGAAAGAAAAGCGAAAAAAGGAGATGTGACAATTTTTAAAATTAACTTGACCTAATCCAGACCAAGGTAGAATAATGGGATGCATTTTTACAAACTGTAAGGGCGCTTGGCACCACCTGCGCCAAAATGCAAAAAAACATGAAAAATGACGCATGTGTTGTAAAAGTAAGAGTAACCATAGAAAATTCTTTTAAATAGGCCTAGTTTTTTTTTTCCAACTCATTTTACTAGTATCCTATGAGGATGAATTTAAGAACCCCAACCTAACCTGACCCAACTTAAGCAAGCTGTTGGCGGAGACTGTGCTGAGCCAGTATAAAGTTTATAATAATGCCACCGGGACCTAACCAAAGCAAATTAACAGGACTGAACCAAGTAACTAGGGAAGACGACTGTGACATAGATAATGAAAACCATGCAGAAAAGTAGATTACAGAAAAAAAAGGGCATGTGAGGTGACAAAAATAACAGACCCGGGCAGCATGAAAACCACAGACATTCTGAATGGGTCATAAATATTTTCCTTATATGGGAGTTGCACAAGTTAACCTGGTAAGACCTAACTTATATCAACAAAGACTACCGTAGCCCAAATTATCATACCTACCATATCATTAACACTCTCATGACGGCCCAAACATGGAATATAATGTTTAAAAAAATAATTGGCAAAAAAAGGTTTTTTGATATTTGTTCAAACGCGAGACAATTCACAAGTATCTATATACTAAATAGTTGACAAATAATAAAAAAAAAGTTTACTGATTTTTGTATAAACATGAGACAATTCACAGGTTTCTACTGTATATATTAAATAGGGTATTATTACAGAAGTATTGCATTCTTGGCTAGGGCCGGTTGGACCGCGCAGTGTTACCACATCCAGCTAGGTCCCGGGAATTTGCTCCGGTAACTTTATGATAGTTTACACCGGTTATATCCCGGTAATTTGCCCAGGTTAGGTCCCGGTAATTTACCCAGGTTAGGTCCCAGTAGTCTGCTGTGGTCTAGGTTAGGTTAGACTAATTGGTAAATATTGAAAGAATTACCGTTATTGCGTACGTTTTTTCTACCTTCATTACCCACTCTTTTAGACCATTCTAAGGCTATTTTCCTCTATGGCATTTCTTCTGCAAATGCCCCATTTCCAAAATAGGGCATATTCAAATGGGGCATTTTGAAATTAGCCTGACCTGACCTAACCTAACCTAGACCGCATCAGGCTACCGGGACCTAACCTGGGCAAACTACCGGGAAATAATCGTGATAAAGTACAATAAATGACGGGGGTAAAATACTGAGACCCAGCCGGATCTGGCAACACTGCTGCAAAACGGTAATTCTTTCAATAAATACCGATTAATTTCCAAATTATGTTTGTAAAACGGGGCATTTCCGAGAGAAACACCATAGATGAAAAGTATGTTAGAATCGTCCAAAATAGTGGGTAATGATACTAAAATATACAATATAGTGAACCCAATATTTCTGTAAATTTACCGAAGAAAAATCAGCAGTTTCCTCAGGGGACAGGCTTGGGGGGGTTTTGGGGGGTGCGGGAGTAGGGGGACAGGCTTTCTACCCACCCCAAGCCTGTCCCCCTATTCCCGCACCCCCCAAGCCTGTCCCCTACTCCCGCACCCTCTTAAACTAACAAAATTATAAATGTACAGTTAGGGCCGTATGCAAGGACATTGATGGTGTAGTACCGATACGATGGCTCCATAGAAAACCAAAAACAATATGACACCATCGTATACACCACGGATGTTCTTGAATACGGCCCTTAGTATTTACCTGTGATATATGTATGGCTTGGCTTGCTGAAATGTGTATGTACAGTCGGCAAAAAAAGTTTCGTTACCACCCCTACGTTAATTTTAACATGGGTAGCCGGTGTAGGGTTGGTACTCTGCCTACTTGGCTGTTAAGCCTTATCATCCGAGACTGATATCGTCTTTGCCGGGCTGGACAGTACGGGCGGCGGAGGCATTGGCGGTCTGCCTTCGGATGTCGTCACTCATCAGTAGCCTAGTAGCTTTCAACGAGATAGGACGGGTGCTCGTTGCTCTTATGCACTGCTATGTCAGCTTAATAAACTTACATTATACCTGTGAAATTCTTACTCTGATGTAATGTTTTGACCATAAAATAAAACCACCATTTAGTTCCATCTATGGAAGTGGCAAGTGCTTGGCTGAGTGTGTGTAGACAGTGAGTGACAGCCACACACAGCCTATACCCTACACAGGCCCCATTGGTGATAATATGTGGGCCGCGGCCCGTGGCAGTCACAAACATTGCACTCTGTTTCTTTATATCAAAAGTTTAACTAATTTTAAATTAAATTTTGAATGTTCAAGAACTCTTACTATTTAACTATTCATTATTAAACATAAGGAAATGAGTCTGAGTATTTTAGAACAAGAATAACCGTGAAATACCCAGAAAAAGTAGCACGTCATTCCTACTCCCCTGCCCAATAGACACTGAAGAGCACATGGGTTGACGGAGGTATATATAAGACACTCGCATCACGCCAGGCCTACCACCATTACATCACAGTGTTAAAAGGATGGTAACGAAACTTTTTTTGCCGACTGTACATACATACATACATTGGAGTTCAAACCATCATTACACATCAATTATAATAATAAACAGTAAAACCAACTACTAAGCCATTAACAGATAGTAATACAAGACGCCTGTGTACCGTTTCCTGGGACAAACCACAGAGCTAAAAACCTAGAGCGCTGCTGAACCCTGTGTTATTAGATACTATAGGGGAGGAGTGTCACAAGCACAGAGCTAAAAACATACAGCTCGCCACCCACCCTCTGGCGTGTCACCACCGGAAGTGGGTTGGCGGCCATGATACCTGCCCTTCCCCTTAACCCGCCAGCCTGTTAGATTATGCCAAGGTAAGATATTATTTCCTTTATTCGGTCTTTTATTGATGATATGGTATATTAACTACATTATAGTGACTCACAATATATGAATAAATATTTCTTTAACCGATATATCAGTGAATGGCTGATTAAATATAAATACATTTCGGTTAAATGGTGAAATGAGTTAGATAAACAAAACTATCGTTGGCTCTCATCCACAGTCACCTTATATACAACGTACTTAATCTCTATTATGATCAGTATTTTATGTTCACATTGTTCAGTATGTATGTATGTATGTCACACTAGAGTAATATGTGTGTATATATGCATGTCACACTAGAATGTGTGTATGTATGTATGTCATACTAGAGTAATATGTATGCATGTCACACTATAGTAATATGTATGTATGTATGTCACACTAGAGTAATATGTATGTATGTATGTCACACTAGAATAATATGTATGTATGTCACACTAGAGTAATATGTATGTATGTCACACTATAGTAATATGTATGTATGTATGTCACACTAGAGTAGTATGTATGTATGTCACCCTAGACTCTAGAGTAATATGTATGTATGTATATATGTCACTTGAATAATATGTATGTATGTCACACTATAGTAATATGTATGTATGTATGTATGTCACACTAGAGTAATATGTATGTATGTCACACTAGAGTAATTTGTATGTATGTATGAATGTCACACTAGAGTACTATGTATGTATGTATGTAAGGTAAGTGGAGGGAGAGGGAGACAGATTACAGTTATATATATTTGTCTTGTTTAATAAACCAGTTTAAGTTTAATTTCTTTGCATAATTTTCCCTATGGACATTATCTGAACCTTGTTAAGGTGGTAATTCTTTTTTGTTACATTGGAGTGCCTTGATTCCTCCAAAGTATGCTAGGAAACAGGACCAGAAGAGCAAAAATAATGGTGTTCTGTTGCTTGGAATAGTTTGGAGGATTCAGTTGCTCCAGATTTACCAACACAAAACTTCCCCCTTAATTGATTTAACAAAACCTTTATAATTAGATAACAAGATACAATGCTTTACAAATCAGGGAAATGTCAATAAATGTGGATAGAAACATACTATACAAGTACGTACGGGAGTTCAAAGCACGCGCCAAAGGGCATTCCAAGATGGCCGCCGAGCAGGCTGGTTAGCGACACTCTTCACCTATCTAATAACACAGGGTCGATCGCTCTATGTGTATAGCTCTGTGGGTTGGATCAGTATGATGTTTTGCCACGGGTTATTTCACACCTTCCGCTAATTTTTGGCACTATAATGGATTACCAAAAGTGAATAATTAAGGCACTTGTCCCCGAGAAATGCGTCATTTTTATTAAATTTAACACTGGGATACGAACGATCATACTGTAACGTATATACCACGCATATTATTATACCTCCATGATACCACGTCAGTCCACAGGCTACACCACAGAGCTAAAAACCTAGAGCGCTGAACCCTGTGTTATTAGATAGGAGAGGCGTGTCACAACAGGCGAGCGCTCTATTGTATAGATACTTGCCCATTGAACTCCCGTACGTACTTGTATAGTATGTTTCTATCCACAGTTATTGACATTTCCCTGATTTGTAAAGCATTGTATCTTGTTATCTAATTATAAAGGTTTTGTTAAATCAATTAACAAGGCTCAGATAATGTCCATAGGGAAAATTATGCAAAGAAATTAAACTTAAACTGGTTTATTAAACAAGACAAATATATATAACTGTAATCTGTCTCCCTCTCCCTCCACTTACCTTACATACATACATACATATTACTCTAGTGTGACATACATACATACATACATATTACTCTAGTGTGACATACATATATATTACTCTAGTGTGACATACATATATATTACTCTAGTGTGACATACATACATACAGTCGTGGTCAATAATAATCATCCACATATAGGTAACTTTAACAATTTACTGTGTAATGTTTTCATGTTCACATACTATTTTATTGTTTTAAGTAGTGTGTAGCTGTTTGTATTAAATTAAACGATGGCACTATACCTATTTATTGGAATGTTTATCAGCTAAGGAACAGAGGGAAGCTGTCAAAATCTTACGTGAGTTACTCCTATATGGATGATTATTTTTGACCACGGCTGTACATTCATACATACATATTACTCTAGTGTGACATACATACATACATATTATTCTAGTGTGACATATACATGCATACATATTACTCTAGTATGACATACATACATACACACATTCTAGTGTGACATGCATATATACACACATATTAGTCTAGTGTGACATACATACATTCATACTGAACAATGTGAACATAAAATACTTATCATAATAGAGATTAAGTACGTTGTATATATATATTATAAGATGGTGACTGTGGATGAGAGCCAACGATAGTTTTGTTTATCTAACTCATTTCACCTATTAACCGAAATGTATTTATATTTAATCTGCCATTCACTGATATATCGGTTAAAGAAATACTTATTCATATATTGTGAGTCACTATAATGTAGTTAATATACCATATCATCAATAAAAGACCGAATAAATGAAATAATATCTTACCCTGGCATAAGCTAACAGGCTGGCGGGTTGAGGGGAAGGGCAGGTATCATGGCCGCCAACCCACTTCCGGTGGCGACACGCCTGGGGGGGGGGGGGTAGCGAGCTCTAGATTTTTAGCTCTGTGGGCTACACCCATCTCCTTCTTTCTCTACCCCGCCCACCCACTCTCTCTCTCTCTCTTTCTCTCTCTGGTATCGAAACATTGTTTAATAATACAACACGGTTACAAGCTTTGTCATATATATATATATATATATATATATATATATATATATATATATATATATATATATATATATATTGGAAGCATTTATTATGTGTATTGGTAAATTATTATCTGATGGTGTCACCGACAGATCAGGGCGGACGTAGGGTTAATTATTATTACAACATATATAATTAAATACTGAAGCTTTATTTCATGTGAGACAAACTGGTTTCGGTACTGATGCAATATTCGAAAATCGTGTTTCTCACATGAATGAATGTATCATTATTTGGATATATGTGTTGTAATATATCCATAATGTTTATAACATGTTACTCATTATCAATATAATACGTTTACTTACATGATATTTATTAGAGAACAGTTAAACCCGCATATTGAACAAATTATAATTGGGTTTGTTTCGCCCGAGCAGACGACTGAATTTCGGTTCAATTCATAGCTGCCACTGTTACCAGATACAACACCAGCATATTGGTGAATGAGGTGGCCTTGAGTCATCTGTGTGCAACTGTACATAGAGTACAGCCGCATGACAAAAGTGTTCCTACAGCCACGTGGACAATGTAACATCTTCGTCATGACGGACACCATTGGCTCTCACACAGCATCTGACTGTGTGTAAAGCACTTCGTCCATGTGTACCCATTTCACACGAATGAAACACACCACTCCTGAATTCCAACAAAGTACTGGCGTTATCGTACACAACTCTACCATATGTATATTCTCGCTGTTATGTATATATCACTATATGATAAAAAGTGATAACAATAAAATTAAAACATAATGCCTGTTACCATTATATACCTATACATATTTTTAGGACTAAAGCTTGTGACCGTGTTGTATTTTTGAACAAAGTTTCGAGACCAGAGAGAGAGAGAGAGTAGGGTGGGGTAGAGAAAGAAGGGGATGGGTGTAGCCTGTGGACTGACGTGGTATATACGTCACAGTATGATCGTTCGTATCCCAGTGTTAAATTTAATAAAAATGACGCATTTCTCGGGGACAAGTGCCTTAATTATTCACTTTTGGTAATCCATTATAGTGCCAAAAATTAGCAGGTGTGAAATAACCCGTGGCCAAACATCATACTGATCCAACCTTTAGTTACAGAGTTATTCCCGAAAAACAGTGCGACACGGGCCCTGAAAGCGTTTAGTAGATAATTATTATAACTTCCTCCTTCAGATTCATACGGGTGGACTGTTACCGTGGACAATAGATGTAACTTATATTAATTGTGGCTGCCATAACCAGTAAGAAGCCTATAGCTGCAACTGCAGGTCCTACAGACATATGTGTATGATGCATGAATGGCTAATATGTCTTGTTAAAACTTATATTTGCATAGTGACAAGAAGAGGCCTTGAGACAGTACTTAATTAAAACCCATATGTTATATTCTTGTTAAATGATGCAAAAACTATCTGCTATAACTTTATTGCACACAAACAGTATTGTAATAATATGATAATGTTTATAGATATATTGTAATTACAGACATGGTGTCTCACGTGACTTGGCATAAATTCTATATTACCATGAACTGAGAGAACAGAGGGACAGTAAAAATCAAAGAGTCATACACATTTGATCAGCTCAAGTGTAAAATCGTTCACATGGTACAGTCACCAAACAACAGAGCCATCGTACCTGTACCACACTATCGTCAACACCATGGATCGATGTTCTTGCATAAGGCCCTATGTGCTACGAGCTTGATCATTATAGTCATGGTTTAAGTAATAAACTGTTTAACACATTCAGAAGCACTAAACAACAGTTTTAATGGAGTAACTTAATACTTATCTCGTAAATGAAAAGTAGAATATTACTGATAATCATAACATTTATGATTTCTTGGTGAGATGAAGTATTGGGTAACAAGGCAGGGAGGAAGGCAGGGAAGTGAAGTATTGGGTGGCAGACAGGCAGGTAGGAAGGTAAAGTGTTGGCAGGCAGGCAGGGTGATGAAGTGTTGGCAGACAGGCAGGGTGGTGAAGTGTTGACAGACAGGTAGGGTGATGAAGTGTTGGAGATCAGCCCAATATCCTTGACTTATTCCTAACCTCTCATCCTTCTGCTTATACTGTTGAACTTTTCTCTCCTTTGGGCTCCTCCGATCACAATCTTATTTCAGTATTCTGTCCTATCGCTCCAGTAAGATCTTTGGACCCTCCTAGGAATCGGCGTCTGTGGCACTACAGCGCTGCCAACTGGGATGATCTGAGGCAATACTTTCAAGATTTCCCATGGAATTATTATTGCTTTCGTGGCCGGGGTCCCTCTGAGTGTGCTGTAAGCATCTCAGAGGTGATCCTCTCGGGCATGGAGGCATACATTCCATATTCTTTCCCTCTTACTAATTCACGAAACTCTTGGTTTAATCACGCTTGTTCTACTGCTGTCCACAACAAAGTGGAAACTTTCAGACGGTACGGACGCCTTCAAACTGATGAATCTCGTGCTCTGTATATCTCTGGCCGGAATCGTGCCAAATCTGTTCTCCGACTAGCCAAAAAATCCTTCATCCGTGCCAAGTGCAATGACCTGTCCATTTCTTCCACCTCTCGTTCTTTCTGGCATCTAGCCAAAAATCTCTCCAGTAACTTTACTTCTTCCTCTTTCCCTCCTCTCATCCTTCCTGATGGAAATGTTGTCATCTCTTCACCTGATAAAGCTGAACTCTTCTATCAAACCTTTGCCTTTAACTCAACACTGGACGATTCCGGCTCTGTTCCTCCAACTCCACCCCCCTCTGACTTACTTATGCCTGTCATCAGAATCAAAGGAAGTATTTTCTGCCCTTTCTGGCCTTAAAACTCTGAAGGCGTACGGGCCTGATGGGATTCCTTCTGTTGTTCTCAAGAACTGTGCTTCCGTGCTGACACCCTGCCTAGGCAAACTGTTCCGTCTATGTCTATCATCTAACAATTTTCCTTCTTGCTGGAAGTTTGCTCTGATCCAACCTGTTCCGAAGAAAGGAGACCACTCCCAACCCTCCATCTATCGCCCCATTGCTTTGACCTCATGTCTATCTAAAGTCTTCAAATCTATTCTTAACTCCAAAATTCATAAGCACCTTACTTGTCACGACCTTCTTTCAGATCGTCAGTATGGTTTCCGTCAGGGACGCTCTACTGGCGATCTTCTATCCCTCCTTTCTGATTCATGGTCATCCTCTTTTCGGAACTTTGGTGAAACTTTTACTATTGCCCTCAACATATCCAAAGCTTTTGATAGAGTCTGGCACAAAGCTTTAATCTTCAAACTGCCCTCATTCGGTTTCTATCCCTCTCTCTGCACCTTTATCTCTGATTTCCTTTCTGGCCGTTCTATAGCTGCTGTTGTAGACGGTCACTGTTCTTCTTCCAAGTCTATTAATAATGGTGTTCCTCAGGGTTCTGTTCTATCACCCACCCTCTTTCTCCTGTTCATTAATGACCTTCTTACCTGTACCTCTTCCCCTATCCACTCCTATGCCGATGATTCCACCCTACACTACTCCACCCAATTTGACAACCGTTCATCCCAGCAGCTCCTCTCCACATCACGTGATGATGCAGTGGCATGCCTGACTCCTGATCTTTCCCTCATCTCTAACTGGGGCAGAGAGAACCTTGTTGTTTTTAATGCCTCTAAAACACAGTTCCTTCATCTTTCAACTCGTACTAATCTTCCTGATGACTATCCCCTCTCCTTCAACGACACACAACTTGACCTTTCCCCCTCTCTTAATATTCTTGGAGTCTCTTTCTCTCACAATCTCTCTTGGAGAGATCACATTACCTCTCTAGCTAAAACCGCCTCAAAGAAGTTAGGTGTGCTGCACAGATTCCGTGAATACTTCACCCCCACTCAGTTGCTGTCTCTGTACAGGGGTCTCATCCACCCCTGTATGGAGTATGGCTCTCATGTGTGGGGTGGATCAACATTTACAACACTCCTGGACAAGGTGGAATCAAAGGCTTTTCGTCTCATCAACTCTCCTCCTCTTACTGATTCACTACAACCTCTCTCTCTTTGCCGCAAAGTTGCATCACTTTCTCTCTTCTATCGCTATTACACTGGACATTGCTCTCCTGAACTCTCTCAATGTATGCTTCCTCCCCTCAGGAGAGCATGCAACACTCACCAAGCCTCTCGTTCTCACCCCTTTTCTATCCAACTCCCTAATGCAAGAGTTAACCGGTACTCTCAATCTTTCATATACACAACTGGGCAACTCTGGAACACTACCTTCATCCATCTTTCCACCTTACTACAACTTATGTTCCTTCAAACGCAATGTGTCTAGGCATCTCGAACGAAATTGGACATGATTTTGGACACTCTAACTGAACACTACGCAGAGGAGGACAAAGAGCGGGCTCATAGCCTTTGCTCCTCATCTTTTTTAGTATGAAAAAAAAAAAAATGTAGGGTGGTAAAGTGTTGGCAGGCAGAGAGGTAAAGAATTTGGTGGCAGACAGGCAGGGTGGTGAAGTATTGGGTGGCAGGACAGGGAGTTGAAGTATTTGATAGCAGGCAGACCGGAAAGTGAAGCATTGGGTGGCATGCAGGACAGGGGCCAGGGAGGTGAAGGAAGTATTGGGTGATCAGGAAGGTCTATAGGTTTGGAGACAACTCAGCCCTTAGTAGCTATAAAGTATCTGACGTGACGGGCGTAGGAAGACAGATCCCTCAACTTTCCTCTTGGTCTGTGGAAAAACAATTAAACCATTAAAAGGAGAAATGAGTATATCTTGATGAGAGAGAGAGTTTGAACTGTGTACCAATATTTGACCTATGTAACATTATTTATATAATAGTTTAATGTCATCTGATCTGTGTGTGTGTGTTTTTTTTTTTTCAAGTTCTTTAATATTTACCTTTAGTACAAACCCCAACACTCAGTGGTACCATGCTGGTAAAGACCATGAAGTATAGGTTACATAAGTCGATACTGATGGTTGATAAATAAAGACAGTCATGTAATTAAGAAAAATATAAAATGAAAAATAAATAATAAAAAATATCTGAAGTGAGTAGGCCTGCCATTATTTAACCATTTATATAAACCATTTATTTACCTGTGCAGCCAATTTAGGTCAATTATGATTTCCTACTCTAGTCAAACTTCTAAATATACAAATAGATATACACTGTATACCGGTATGTAATATTATGTTTGGGTGAATCATGAATTTTATTCCATGTATCAATCATTTCTATATTTTTAAAGGAAGTGGAAAGATGACACACATTCTCTCTAATTGAAGTTATATTATGTGTACCTTAATTTGATGGTTTTTACACACACACACACATACACACACCACTTCAATACATGGAATATTCCAATTAACATCCATGTCCAACCCACACAAACAAATAGACATCTAGATAGATTCATACAGTCACTGACCCTCTCTAACTACTGACAGTTATTACTATATTTTTGCACCAAGTAAAATTCAGGACAGAGAACGAAATGAAATATATTTTTTATATTGCAAACAACTCAAAAAGAAGATATAACTAGACAAAAACACTATTAGAGATTATTATATTAATTAACAACTCAAAAAGAAACCGACTGTAGATAAAGATATTACAAGACAAAAACACTATTAGAGATTATGATATTAATTAACACTAAAAAAGAAGTCATGTGTAGATAAAGATATAACTAGACAAAACACTATTAGAGATTATGATATTAATTAACAACTCAAAAAGAAACTGACTGTAGATAAATATATAACAAGACAAAAACACTATTAAAGATTATGATATTAATTACTAACCTTTTTGGTGGCTCCGGCTTCCTAGCGAGTCCGAATGTGAGTGTAAACAAACCAATTCCTCTCTTGTTATTCCTTGTTGGCTTCCATATACCACCACTACCATCATCACCATATACTGAACCCACCACCAATGGTTCTCTTCGTTTTCCTAGCTCTGTGGAGGACCTTATTTCATTCTGTTTCTCTCTCAGGAGGAGGTTCTTCGGTGGACTGTTTTTCTCTATATCAATTTGTTCCCCTGAAATATCCAAATAATTCCTCTCTCTGGGTGTTTTCATTTGTTTCCTCTGCAGCTGATCATCTCCGGAGAATTCTGCCTCGTCGTCAGCTGGCTCGCTAAGTAATTCATCCGTTGTCTTTGAATGTTTTGAGAATTCTGAGGAGTTCTCGTGGAAGAGTAGGCCTACCAACTCGTTCTTAGGTCCTCTGTTACATTTCATGGCATCCTTATGTTCTCTGGCCAATTCCTTTACGTGATCGCTGTGGTCTCCTCTTGGGGTTACCTTCACTATAGCCTGTTGGTTTCTGGGGGAAGTTATTGGGTTACTTTGCTTCAGGGAATGGATAATATTATGTGAGTGAGGTGAAGCAATGGTCTCCAATGGATGTGTTATGGAACCCGTAACAATGTTGTCTTTCATCATTGCCTCACTCCTACCGTCTCTACTTTCTACACCATTACCCAGTCGCTCAGCAGAATGTTTTCCAAGATGCCAGAGTGGATATGTCCTGTAGAGCAGACAAACAGGAATATACTATAATCATTATCATCTTCAACCTCTCATGAATAATAATAATTAATCTGTGTGAAAAGTTGAGGACCTCTCCGACCAGAATTTCTGTCTAAAAATATAAAAGATAAAAGATATCGAAGCTAAAACAGGGGTCCTATACTCGTAACTTACACAATAATAAGGCTGGGTTATACACTTGGCACATTGGAGCTCCTTGATTCCTCCAAAGTATGCCAGGAAACAGGACCAGATATATACACAAAGATAATGAATGGTGTTCTGTTGCCTGGAATTGTTTGGAGGAATGAGTTGCTCCAGATTTAACAAAAGTGTATCATCCCCTTAATTGTTTAGTAATGGGATAGGGCTACTTCAATCTTATTAGTGTTTTCATATCCAACTTTACTGTCTTACTTCACCCTGCATGGCTTCAGTATTCTGTCTGAAGTAGTTGAGTTAATCAATGTCTGTATCATATCAACTGTAAATAGTTATTGCCAATCTGTAAAAAAAAAAAAAAAAAAAATTGTATCCCTCTACCCACCATGAGAGGCTGACGTCCTTCTTATAGTTGTGGTAGGGATGATGGTAGTCAAGTAGGTCAACAATAGTCCCTTCTGAAAAAAGAAACAAAGATAATACTACTATACTACTGCTATTACCGTACTACTACTACTACTACAACCACTTCTACTACTACTACTACTACTACTACTACTACTAACAATAATAATAATAATAATAATAATAACATATGTATACAGAAAATGTAAGATGACGTAACTGCAATACAACATTATTATTTGGTTTGTTGTTTTGTAATCAGCGAGTCATTTGGTAGACCATTTATTGCTGTACTGTACAATACTTCCAGAATAATGACCTAGCTCTCTTTCCATATAGCTGACACTCTCACAGGGTCAATTCCACAGTGGTATTCGTTTGTTACCTTCCCAACCAACCACACTTGTAAGGCTTCATTATTTTCAGAAAAAGCTGTGTATCCACATTCATAAAATCTATTAAAACAGTTAGATAATGATAATCACTGCATAGTTTATTCACCTGTCGTGTAATACCTGACCTGTATGCCTGACCCGAACTACTTTACCTGACCTGCTTTATCTGACCTGTGTTACCTGTCTAGCTTTACCTGACCTGTGTTACATGACCTATTTTACCTGACGAGTGTTACATGACCTGTGTTACCTGTCTAGCTTTACCTAACACACTTTACCTGACCTACTTTACCTGTCTAGCTTTACCTGACCTCTCCAATTAGTGGCTCCATGTCAGGTTCCCCACACCTACTCCACCTGACATGACCTATAATGAGTTTCACTGTCTTCCTTGTCCCTGTCGTAATGACCTCGTTTACTACATAATACAGTATTATTGAGGGAGGGAGAGGTGTTGAGTGAGGGGGGAGAGGTGTTGAGGGAGGGAGAGGTGTTGAGTGAGTGAGTAAGTGATGGAAGGAGACAGAGGTGTTGAGTGAGTGAGTGAGTGAGGTAGGGAGAGGTATTGAGTAAATGAGGGAGGGAGGGAGAGGTGTTGAGTGAGTGAGTGGGTGAGGAAGGGATAGTGAGGAGCACCAAGATAAGTAGCCCTATAGGTATATGCAGTTGACAGGTATAATTACAGGAACAGGACAACTTTGATTAATATGCACCAAGTAATTCCTCCAGATACTTCAAGCAGCTAACAGGCCACCATTAATTATTTGGGCTAATCTGCTGGTCCTGTTTCCTAGCATACTTTGGAGGAATCAAGGTGCTCCAATTTACCAAAAGTATACTATCCCTTATTGGTCGCAAAGAAACATACATACATACATACATACATACAGTGGGAGAGAGTGAGAGAAGGAATGTGGGTGAGAGTGAGAGAGAAGGAAGGGGAAAGAAAGTGGAGATGATGTAATTTATAGTCAACAGAGTCAGGCACTGGTGAGGCAAAAACAAGTTGGAAGAGAGGTAGGTATTTTATTTATTTATTTATTTGTTGAGAGAGAGAGAGAGAGAGAGAGAGAGAGAGAGAGAGAGAGAGAGAGAGAGAGAGAGAGAGAGAGAGAGAGAGTGTGTGTGTGTGTGTAAATACAACCAAAGAAGTGGAATAAATGGAGATTGTAATAGACAGGAAAGAGTACAGAGGAAAACACGACTACTAACTTGTTTACATAGATGAAAATATTACATCGTTACAGAGCTGTACACTGAAAACTGTACTAATACACTGAGTACTGTGCACCCGTTCAGAGATAAATTCTAGCTACAGTATCATCTAATTTATTGCTGTAGAAAGAAAGTGTAGATGACCGAGGAAGCCTATGTATTCAATAATTATAATTGTTTTGATAAGCTAATGTACATGTATGTATATAATTTTATGTCCTACTTAAAATGTACTGGGTTATAGTTTTAAGGGCTTACTTCAAGAGACAGTGTGACAATTTCTTTCATATTGTCAGTAAATGTTTACATCTTTATGACACCAACAGCAATTAATGTTTACACCCCGTTGGAATAATACAGCACCAGCTGGGGCCCAACTGTATACTGACTCGACGACCCTTAGTTAGGTTAGGTTAGGCTAGGTTAGGTTGAGTACATCTTGGGAATATGAGCTGGGAAAGGCAGTGAGACTATTTTTTTAATTAAGATATCCTGTGGTTAGTTTTATCTACAATCCAAGCGTCATTATGAGCTTTTTTGACATGCACCCCAGAGAGCAAACGGACGAGCCACTATATAGTCGGTGAGCCAGTAGGGTTGATCGGTACCATCTGAGGGGAATAATGCTCATAGTGATTTTTGGCAAGGAAAACAATCATCTCCTGAGTTAGAAAAATTATGATAGCATTGTACAAGTGGTAACTTTATGTGTGCTATCATGCATTTTATAACACTACAGTGATAATTTTGACATAGGGGTATAAATCAAGTTATAACACATAGAAAGCTACCGCTGCTGCAATGCTATCATACTTTTTTTTAACACTAGGGGTGTATATCTTGCCAAAAATCACCTTAAGAATTATACCCCCCAGATGGTACCGGTGGCCGAAATTTGGGGTCCTGGCTCATGGACTATAATAATTATACAGTTCGTAATAATACGGGCCGGTATTCACAAAAGCAAACTTCATTCACTCTTAAGCTAAAATTTTCTTGGTAAGCGTTCATTCATGGCAAGGACTTGGGCCCGTAGTTTTAACAAAATTAAGGGGGCCCTTACTAAGGACCCTTACATTTTTTTAAACTACGGGCCTTGGACCCGGCACTGCTCATTTGATCCAGTTTCATGGCATAATTTGGAGGATCAAGGCTCTCTAATGTACAGTCATGGTCAAAAGTCCTGCAACCTGGTGAATAAAAGCAAGCCATTTGATTGAATCTTATGAACCAATATTGTAAGACCAGCATCAATAGTTTCGGGTAATTTTTCGAAGACATCTCACTGGAAGGTGTTGCAGGACTATTGACCATGACTGTACCAAAAGTGTATTTACCTTCGTAATTAATGTCCATATTTACGAAAATTGTCAAGATATTTCAGAAGGTTTCATTGGTTTTCTGTTGGTTATCTATTACACAAGTTAGTACTGATCATAACAAAGTGTTGCTATAAAACCATATTACATTAGAAATAAGTATACCTATTGTTTTGTTTCTATGATAAAGTTTCAGAGATACACATTTTCCCATTGTTCAATATATATAGAGTTGACGACGGTGTTGACTCAGAATATCTTAACAACACATGTAAAGTACAACCATAATACTGTACAATTATACCGTACTATCTTAATGATTTTGTTTTCCATGATTAAGTTGCAGAGATACATATTTTCGTGTTGTTTTACGTCTATAGAGAGATCGAGACGGTATTTACTCAGAATATTTTAGTATCACACGTAACAAACAACTAATGAGATCACCGTAAGACAAATATAACACATAGAACATAACAATAACTACTGCAACGACCGTAAACCACTCAGTCATAACACATAACCAAAAATGACACATAACACATAACAATAACTACTGCAACGATCGTAAACCACTCAGTCATAACACATAACCAAAAATGACACATAACACATAACAATAACTACTACAACGACCGTAAACCACTCAGTCATAACACATAACCAAAGATTAGGCTACACATAACCATTACTCATGAGACGACCGTAAGCCAAAGATAACACATAACACATAACCAAAGATAACACAATAACAAACAACTATAAATGCGACCACCTTAAGTCAAACATAACACATAACATTACTGTAGTATAACACATTACAACAACTATGCTACCACCGTAAACCACAGATAACATAATATAACACATAACCAAAAATTACACATAACACCTACTATACTAATGCTACCACCTTAAACCACACATAACACATAACCCAAAATTACACAAAACAAACTGTATAAACCACTAAAAATGAGACCACCGTAAACCAAATATCCGAATCGATTCATTATTTTATTAGGCTACACTACCCTGTGAGATTCTCGGAAATAAACCCATACTGTATAATATTATGTAGCCTACTAATTATCACTGTTTGTTTATTTATTTACCTGTTGATGGTGAGTATAAGGAGTGATGATGACTGACTGCAGGCCCACACCACATCACCATCACCAATACCGTCACACTACACCACCCAAACATCATCACACTCACCACACTTTATTTTATCAATAGTATTACTTTTCCTGATGAATGAGAAAAAAAAAAATATTGTAATGAAAAGTTAATTTATTGTTTCTCTAATGTTTATCTTTATTACAAGAAACATATTTAATTAACTATTATACATATGCTTTTTTTTTATTTGTATGTATTTTAGCTGGTACTCTATATTAATTTTTTTTACAAAGTATTTGATTTATACTTTTACGGTTATTGATTGAATAATCTTCTATTGTATTCAGAGGCTTGTTACAATCCGTATTTCATAAAAAAAAAAACTATGATAACAAAACGGAGGTTGTGCCTTAGATTTGAAGTAAGTCAATAAAAAAAGTTAAATTGATTAGTTATTGTAAGTGGCAAAGGAAGTTAAACTGACTAATTATTTTTTATCGCAAAGAAAACTATAATTATTGTATTTTCAGTGGCCTCTTAATCGAAGCAAAAAAGTTATTAGCAGTCTACAAGAATTACGGTACTGCACTCATCTTTAAATTACAAGAGATAGATTATTGTTATTATTATTATTATTATTTGTATATTGTGCAGAGGTAGTGGTGGTGTGAGGTGTGTATGTATGTATGTACAGTGTCACTCGTACCTGGCTGGAGTATTGGGGAGTGAGTGAGAGAGATGCCAGATAGAGCTAGCTTTATAAGTGACCCAACCTTCCTCTTCCATCGACCATCTCTCTCTCTCTCTCTCTCTCTCTCTCCAAAGTTAAGTTATTTTACTGTATATGTGCGCACAGAGTCGGGGAGGATGGGAGACTGAGGAAATTGTGATCTCTCTCTAGTTTTCTCTCTCTCATTCTCTCCAAAGTTATTTTATTTTCATTTTGTTCGCGCGCAGAGTCAGGGAGGATTGGTGACTGATGAACTTGTAATCAATATCAGAGTTTCTTTCCCTTTGCCCCTTGTATATAATTATCTATAAACGTAGAGTGAGCAGTCTAGAGATATATAGAGGATCGAAGTGCATGGAGCTGTTGATTGCTTACTTTCTATTCTATATTTGGTGACGATACTTTTTTTTTTCCATTTCTATACTACATGTCACTGTTTGGAGAGAGCATACAGCATACAGCTATACCCTCACTCACAGAATCTTAATTAAGGGGATAATACGGTGTTGGTAATTCTAGAGCAAGTGATTTTTCCCAACTATTCTAAGCAGCGGAACACCGGTATTTCATCTTTTTCTCGACCTGTTTCCTGGCATATTTTGGAGGAATCAAGGCACTCTAATGTACTAAAGGTGTACTACAGTATCCCCTTAGTAGATCCTTTTCGCTCAGCTGATTGTGGTGACGTCAGAACGTAAACACTACTAAACATCGGCCATTGTGGTGGAGCATTCCTCGTGGAGTATTGGTGGTGTTATTGGTATATGCGACGGTACCTCCAGTTTAAACTCCAAAAGTATGAAAAAATCTACATATTTAATGCCAGTGCCAGTGTACATGTTGATCCCTATACTTTGCCCAAAAAGGAGGGCAATTGTGATGTAGAATCCTATCCTCCAGTTACCTATCCAGATATTTGTGACTATCTAATATTATCACCCAACCCAGATTATTCCTTCCAGTCGATGAAATGCCACAAAAACTTAAAGGCACACAATTTTTTCACTAGTGGCTGGGTTAAAGAAGTGAAGGTATGGTAAACAAAGACGTCTACACCAAGCTTTTCAGAATCAACCTCCTCCTTCCAATTTCACGTTATTGTCAGAGGCATGGTAAGTAATCATCCTGGTATTCATGCTGTTTGATATTTACTTCTTTATTCATATACTGTACTTAATTTCGTATCAACCTTTTAAAGAAGTTGGTCTAAATAGATATCTAAGGTTTGGGTAACATGCCTTTGCCCTTTTTTTTGCAGTTCAGAAGGGAATCCCAATCACCAAAGACTAATTAGGTCCAAATCTGATCCACATTATCCAAGGTTGTAATCGGCTATGGTCCAAATAAACTTGCATTCATAAAATAGTACCCAAATTATATACAGTACTTAAATGCATCTATGAGCATTGTGTATTTGTTAATTTTTTTATATCCCAATTTTTATATGGCCCAAAAGGACTCATAATTACAATATACTGTATGTGGAATTACTAAACACCAATAATGTTATTTGAAAGTTTATTCATCTGTATTGTCCTAAATATTCATGAAAATATTTTGTTGAAGTCCTTTTCTAATACAGTAGAGTTTTGATTTTGCACAAATAGTTTTATACAATATCAATGTCCTTTTTTGCAATTCATACATACATTATCAGCAATAGTACTGTATTCTAAAATGTAAGTGCCTTTTATGCATATATAGAATTATATACATTGGAATCAGCTAAAATGGGTCAGTGTAGTACACTTATATGTGATTGTTTGTGATATAAATGTATAGTCAGGAGAATATAAATACAGTAGTAATAAACTCTGAAGGTGCTTTCTGATTAAAGTATATGTTAGTTGCTGAAGACCAAATATAGTTTAATATTTGAATATGATAGATTGTGATAAGTGCCTTTTTTCCAAATCATACTGAAGTATATATATTGTAATATGGGACAGTTTAGGACGCTTATATAAGGTTGTGCGTGATATAGAATTGAATGGGAAAAGTTGTATTTTCAATACTATTATTGTATGTAGAACAGTACCAAGTTTATTGATAAGCATTATTTTCCCATTTTTTGGGGTTATAGTTCCTAATGTTCTATCTTAAATGTATGCGATAAAAGGACAGACCTAGCTGGGACCTTGTCTGTATTAGTGCAACCTATTTATTACACAGCAGAAACGTGGCATTGTTAAATAGTCCCTTGTGGAAACGTAGAACTCGCCCAAACAATGTCAAGTCAAGTATGCTATGGATGTAAACAAAGCTTTCTCCTCCACCAATATGGCCACCAGGCGTGTAGGACGTCATGGTGAGTTCACGCGAAAAGGAATATGGTTGGGTATAATTTTCTATATGCTATGAGTTAATGACGGTATGGGGGATATTTATTGTCTTGGCGTGTTGGGATACAGTAGTCAGGATACTTGAAGAACAACGAGAACTATCACATCACCTCAAAATATACATATAATTCTTTCTTGATGTATTGGTGTAGTCAGAATACTTGGAGAACAACGAGAACTATCACGTCACCTCAAAATATACATAATAATTACATAAAAAACTATTTACTCATACCTTTGCATGTGAACGATACCTACTGTTTCGTTTCCCTGTAAGTGTAGTATGTCATTTGGTCTTTTTCATTCTGTCAATAATGAAGAAATCTGACGACGCACTGCTTACATAGAGAATTGTTATGAAGTTATTTGTTTATATCCTCCCTGGCCAAATTATTACCAACTGTAAAATATATATTGGCTCGTCACCTTCTTCTTGTTCTCAGGGTGCGCGCCAAAAAATCTCATAATGACGCTTGGGCTGTAGCTATAGGATATCCTTTTAAGGACCCAGTGGGCCAGTGATCGTGTAGAACAGTGCTATTCAACCTGGGTGGACGAGATTAAGTGAGGGGTAGACGGCTGTCTAGGGGTGGACAAGTGGGTGGACGAGATCCTGACCTGCACGCGTCTGTATATATACAAGAGAATATAATTATAAATGGTATAAAACATAATGGAATATATAAAAGTCAAATAAAGAAATAAGAAACTGTTTTTTTTTTCTGTTTACATAGTCGTAGAATTGAGATATGAGAGTTAGATTTTAAATGTTAAAATGTGAGATTTTTTAAGAGACTTTTTGGGGGGAGGTGTGTGAGGGGTAGACAGCTACTACCTATCACCAGTAGGGGTGGACGACATAAAAAAAAGTTGAAGACCACTGGTGTAGAAGACTTGGTGGCTTCTGATTCCAACTGACTATGCCACGAAACAAGCTCTTTCTCTATAGTTGGTGTTCCGTGGCAATGTTTGAAGGACTCATTTATCTCCAATATTCTGACTACATCACAGGGTATCCTGAAAAATAGTCTCATTGCTTTTCCAAGCTCATTCTTCCACACATTCAATTACCCTAGTCTTCTCTAACTTAGCCTAACCTAACCTAAGCAGGGGTCGAGCCAGTATACAGTTGGTAGTAGTGCTCCCGGGTCAGGTATAGTGACCCTTGACCCAGCTCATACCCTTATTCTTTCCATCGTATGCAAGAATATCCGTGGTGGTGTTTACATGGTGTGGTATCGATGGTTCTGCATGTAGTGGGTCTCTATAATCGTGTATAAAATTGGAGGCTTCTGATTCCTCCTGACCATGCCACAAAACAAGCTCCTTTCCTATAGGTGGTGTTTCGTGGCATTATTTGAAGGACTCAGTTATCTCCAATTTTCAGACTACATCACAGGGTCCCTTAACACCATGGATATTCTTGTATAATGATGACCTTTTCATTTGGCCTCGTTGAACTCACTGAGGGTCACCAACTCAGATATAAGAATTACAAAACTCACAGTGGCTCTAATTTGACAAGTTGAGCTAATTTCTCACATATTAATTTTAGATTATAAACATCCAATTGCGTCAGATCATAAGTTTTTAATTGGTACTGGAGCCTACCTGTAACAAACTAAGTCTAGATATTTACGTGTAGTGATGATAATTATATACTGTGTTGTTGCATTGTGTTGTGTTGTGAACAAGAAGGGATCGAGTAGCATACATCCTGGTGAAGTACAGTACAAAAAGCTGTAGATTTTTTCATTTCCGGCAGATTGTAGCACTGATGCAAACATATTGTGTACAAAGGAAACACTACAACAAAGAGAAAGAGAAAGAGAGAAAGAGTGTGTGTGTGTGTATTAATTTGTCGATTTGCATGTGCATGTGTACGTGTATGTCTGTATGTATAAATAAGTGTATAAATGCATGTACACTCGCAATCCAAAATTTGTACCCAGGTCTTGATGAAGTTTCGAATCATTTGACATACTAGTGAACCAATTACAACGCTATCCTGTTTCGTATTTGCTTGAGTTCGCTTAATACTCCATCAGGCTATTCGAAGCAAGCCTGGATACATATTTTGGATTGCGAGTGTACCACCTGTGTATAATCATGGACATGTGTGTGTGTGTAACCTGATATATGATCCCTATGTTTCGTCACTGCAGGAGTTCTACACAATTTAACATAATATATACTCGTAATACAAAGTAAGGTGGTGGTAGTGGTGGGTGGGGGGACTGAAAGACTATTATATATAATTATGTATACTAATGGTATATACTTTGGTTTGGAAGCGCCTTAATTTCATTTGTCATTACGTAACTCGGTGCCATTATCCGGATATTTATTCAGGATATATCATATTATCTTATCATCCACTTCCTAAATAAAACGATAATTTGAGTGATGTGTGCAGCTGAAGTTTCCTGTACTCCCAGAGTTAACTTGAATGTGTTGGGAAGAGAGTGTTAAGTAAGCAGTACCCTGTGTATATGTATAGGCGAGTCAGAAGGGTTTTGTGCATACGATCCTAATCAACGAGAAAGTTAGCTGTGTAAATATACGTAAACCTGAATGTGGGAGCTGGAGAAACTATGGCTGATGGCAAGCTGTAACGTCTATGAAACAAACTGTGCAAGTATATATATATGTAAACCTGAATGTGGAGGATGTAAAATCTTTGGCAAGCTGTGTATAACGTATATAATCTAGAAAACAAGCTGTGCAAGTATATCTAAACTTGAATGTGGGTGTTGGAGAAACTTTGGCAAGCTATACCGAATGTAGCCTAATCTATACAAACTTCAAGACCTCGAGAAAAATCCACAACTGTGTAAGACATTCTCAACTACTGTAGAAATGAGGACGATGATGGTATATTGGAATGACCATCGACCGTTCACTGGTAGAAGAAGGACGTGGTGGATGTTGTTGATGTTGGTGTTAGTAATGACAATATCAGACCTACATGCGGTTCCTGGGACGATGAATAGTTTTATGGACCGTAAGTATTATTTTATTAGATGCACTACAGAGCTTTACAGAGAAACAGCTTGATTATTATACACCAAAGCATTGTTAATAATTCACAAATGAGCAGTTATTAAGGCATTTGTGGTCTGTATTCTTAATTATATTTATTCGAGTGTTAAAATATCAGACAGTTATGTGTTGTAGTTGTTGTCCGCATTGCTCGAGTTCTTGTCAAAAGGGTAATAAATAGTTGTTGGTGTATTTATGGTGCACAAAAGTTGGTTCCTTCAGCCAGCCACATTAGGCTATAACTGAAGCACTTGTAGCTCGAACTACTAAACAGCAGAAGGTAGATGCATGATGAACTGTGCTTTGTCGTTCGAACCATTGCCAATACAGTCCGATTGTGGTTGGTTGAGGGAGTACAGTCACGGTCAATAGTCCTGCAACACCTTCTAATGAGATGGCTTCGAAAAATGATCCGTAACTATAGCTGTTGGTCTCTGCAATATTGGTTTTAAAATTCACTCAAATGGCTCGCTTTTATTTACCAGGTTGCAGGACTTTTGACCATGACTTTACAGTAAAGGGCCGGGAACTATATTTTCTGGCCTTCGGAAATAGCTATTCTTTTTCATCATAATAATTGTGGGGTTTAGTGATATCACATCCATAGATCACGAGTTTTCCACCTGGATTTAGTTACAACTACCTAAGATTTAGAGACCAGTACATTTGTGTTAATTTACGATACACTTGTCCCGCAAAATAATGTTGTGTCACCTCCTTGATCCCCTTCCTCACCAAGACCTGACTTAGATCTACAGTAATTAAACTCGAGAATGTCAGGTGCAGAAACCATGCAAAATCCTGCCAACAGATGACACTCCAATCCCTCCTCTCCCCCATCACAGTTACACACCTCATAGTGTATTGTACAGTCACAATAAAATAACCACCAGTTACAGTACGGTACTTGCTGGATATTAACACTGTACCAAATGTATCTTGTTGAAGCAAACTTTACTCATCCATCAACGTGATCTCGTTGGATATAAATGAGTATATTCTCTCTCCTCTCTCTGGTCAGTTATAATTATATTTTGAAACACCTCAAACCTTATATTCCGTAAATGACATGGGTAACTCACAGCATTATGGAAACAAACTCCATTTGAGGAAAAACTTGATTTCTATTATTTTGTTTTGCTGCAGAGCCTTGACATAATTAAAATTCTCAACAGTCTATGGTAACTTCACTTTACTACATACCTGATATCATTTATTATCTGGACTTAACTTTTACTTATCCAAAGTAAAATTCAGCGAAAATATATACTATAAATATTTCATGTTAATAGTGAAAATATGTTATTGTTGTTGTTTTAATTCTTATCATTTATATTTGCAGATCAGAATATGGCCAAAGCCAGGAGCCATCCTGTTCCCCTCCATCCGCCAGCTGATGACAACAAACACATCGCTACACATACAACTCAACTCACACCAAAATCTACAACCCATATCTCGTCTTATGGGAACACGACAACAACAACAACAACAACACTTCCTACTACATCTTCTGACCATGCAATACCTGAACGGCTAATGACTACTAATAATTCATCTACCACTATACACCATAATATGTTGCGTGCCTCGAGAAATGATTCACTGACCTCACCCATGGCCACTTCTCCTATAACTTCCACAGTATACCCGACAGCATCAACACCCACAAAGTCACTGACGACTGCCTTCTTCTCAGGGGAGACTTCAGAACCAAGTATTCCTTCGACCACAACAACAGCATCGACAATATTCTCTTGGCTCTCACAGACCACCAGTCCATCAAAAGACTTCATCACATCTAACACATTTACTCCTGAATCCACAATGTTTTACACTTCAGCAGACCCAGTTATTCCTGAAACCACAATGTCTTACACTTCAGCAGACATAGTTCCTCCTAAAAGCACTATGTCTTACACTTCTGACTCAGTTATTCCTGAAACCACAATGTCTTACACTTCACCTTCACCTGACATTGTTATTCCTGAAACTACAATGTCTTACACTTCAGTAGACATAGTTCCTCCTGAATCCACAATGTCTTACACTTCACCTTCACCCGACACAGTTATTCCTGAAACTACAATGTCTTACACTTCTGACTCAGTTATTCCTGAAACAACTATATCTTACACTTCAGTAGACACTGTTATTCCTGAAACCACAATGTCTTACACTTCTAACTCGGTTATTCCTGAAACAACTATGTCTTACACTACAAAAC
This sequence comes from Petrolisthes cinctipes, assembly GCA_033782935.1. NCBI lineage: Eukaryota > Metazoa > Arthropoda > Malacostraca > Decapoda > Porcellanidae > Petrolisthes > Petrolisthes cinctipes. The sequence continues at coordinate 388,200 of JAWQEG010000974.1, forward strand.
ACATAGTTCCTCCTGAATCCACAATGTCTTACACTTCACCTTCACCCGACACAGTTATTCCTGAAACCACAATGTCTTACACTTCTGATACAGTTCTTCCTGAAACAACAATGTCCTACACTTCAGCCAACACAGTTATTTCTGAAACCACTTTGTCTTACACTTCTGATACAGTTCCTCCTGAAACCACAATGTCTTACACTTCAGTTGACACAACTCCTCATGTAAGCGACGGAACGACTGAAATGGTGAAAGTAGTAACTGAAATAACACCACACACAGAACACAAGAGTACAACAACATCCAGTAGCCTCAACAGCACATCAGAAGTCCACGACAAAACACAACAACCAGACAATAACAAAACAATGAGTAGTATCATCTGGTGTGTATTGTCCATCATCTTTGTCACTGTCATGGGTATTATTGTGTACGTGGTGGTGCGTCGCAAGAGAAACAGCAAAATGGTCACAGATCATTGGCTCAACCACGAAAATGGAACTAGGAAACAACACTTCAAGTTTTCCTCATATGAAATGGAAGAATTATCAGCTTCCATGGTCAGCAAAAATGTACAAGAGAGACGAGCAGAATCAAATGAGAACCATTCAGCTGTAAACTCTGCACTATTGTCCACGGGAGAGCAATGGGAAGTAGTGAACGACGGTTTTGTTTCACAGAATCTCACCACCTTCAAAGTTAACTAAGATGCTGTAGGTTATCTGTTTATATTTTTTCTGCATTGTTTTCTCAGACCAGTCCCTCAGATGATGGATGGTACTTATATTAATTCATTAAGAAGTAAATGAACACAGATTAAGGAGAGAATACGTATACTTTTGGTACAGTCGGCCTCAGGAATTCGTACACAGACCATACGTTAAAAGAGGTCCATATTTTGCACATACTACAGGGATTTTTCTGCTGATTGATTCAAGTATTAGCCATATAACTAACTTTATTAGAAGAGTTTTGTGTTAGAAATTAAAATTTACTAAATTTTCTAGTTGTTACGAGCCCTTGATGTCACAGTGGTGTATACGAATTCCTGAGGCCGACTGTACATTGGAGCAGCGCCTTGATTCTTCCAAAGTCTGTCAGGAAATAGGACCAGATTTACAAATTTAATGGTGGTCTGTTGCTTGGAATAGTCTCGATCTGTAAGCATCAGTTGCTCCAGATTTACCAATACTGTATCTCCCCCTTATTAATCATTGTATATATGTGAACAAATTTTGCGGAAGGTTATAATTATCTTCAATCATGTTTGTTTGTTGCCTTAATTAGTAAACGGACTTTACGTAAGGGCATGCATGTTTTCACTCGTGTTTGTTTATAATTTTATATACTATGGTTAGTGAACAAAATATTTGACTGGAGTTAGTAGGCTATACAGGTCGGCCCCAGAGCACCTCATGCCAGGGAAGGTTGGCTTGGGAGTAGATGAGTCTAAAACCCAGACAGTGTAGCTCCTGGAAGTGTTGCCAGAAGAGTGGGAAGGTACTGGTGGGACTCAACTCTCCTGCCATGGGTACCTGTTTGTGTACACCTTCCCCTGTATACGACAAAAAATGATTAGTTTACATTATCTTGCTGTATGTAATATTTTTTTTTTAACTTGTCCACGCTGAAATATAACGTAACCACCGAGTTGTTTATGATATTCCGTGGTTGCAGGAAATATTATACGGGTGCTGTAACAAGAGTGAGAATAAATCCTAAACTTGTACCATTTAATTGAGGATGGGGAAAAGTGCGAGGGATATATATACAACACTGAAAATCAAAATGAGTGGTTAGAAATAAGTACACTGGATCGAGTGGACAGATTTTGTAGATAACCACGTCCACAAAGATGGAAACTGAGGAACGTCTTGAAAACTATTGTAGGCTACTACTCCGTTGACCGAGAGAGAAAAAGAGTGTGTGGGGGAGAGAGGGGAGGTGGAAGAGTTATTAGTTACAGAGTTTCGTCAACATTAACAAGGAAAAGTCAGTCACAAAACAAACACAGAGCTAAGGCTTATCTTATATTGAGGAGGGAACATGAAGGGCTGAAGCTGCGAGTGGAAAGTTCTGCTACTTCTATTCGTACTGTACTATACATAATTATTTTATTAGCCACTAACCCTTCATGCCGTGGTGAACCTCTATAGCCAACTGCCGGACGTTTTGAAGGAGGTGTGGGGAGTTCCTGAGAGCGTCGCGGAGAAACTCCAACTCACTCAGTTCTATGTCCATCTTGAGGTAATGTATTGGGACATCAAGCAGTCCCAGTTGTTCAAGAATGTGCTCGTAGCTGTCCACCTGTATACACAAACAAGGAAAAGATAACCTACATACACAAACCATCAATAAACCTTTATGTACAGTCGGCGGCAAATGTCCTGTCGCCACATTTGCCAAGTCATGAAGTAAGTATGGAAATATAAGCTTCACGGACTCGTTAACGTACAAAACAGAGAAGTACATTAATTTACCTCTTTGATATCGTATTTCTGTATGGTGAATGTGTTTATTCAATGATTAACCTTTATGTTATCGTTTAAGAAGTGCCGAGTGAGGCGACGCGACTTTTGCCGCCGACTGTACACGATTACTAAAATTATGCAGTATGCACACATGTGATTAACTCCCTGGCACACACACACATACACACATCAATGTTTAACTATATATAGTTCACAACAAATTGTCTAATGTCAATCTTCCTCTCTCATACGACAATAAACAACATTTGTGACTTCCCAGTGACATAATAGGCACTACTAACGTGGAAGTAGTCAATGTCATCGTCCATGCCAATTTTCCTCTTTGCTCTACCATCGCCCAGACCCAAGTTATAGAAGTAAACATTGTCAGAGCGTTTGTAGTCCTCGAGGTTCATGGTAGGATCAAAGGCGTGTACCTGTCACACATGAAGGAAAAACACCGTTATAGTTTAACTCTTACTCTCTCTTCAATCATGCATGTCTTCAATGTTCAGGAACAGAGTCGTCACGCAGTCAATACTATCAGCTTCAGAACTCATAGATCGTACTTGTATGTATGTTAAAATGTAAATTATTTTGACATTACAACCCATATTTCACCTTCTTATCTTATCAATATAAAAATGCATGTACCGGGTACTGTAAATTCCTGTATATCCATTCCTCACCGTACATCCCATTGCTGCCATGTCGTCTTCAAATCCCCACTCGTGGTTGATACCGAAGGACAGGACAGTACAGTTGTTTCTTTGCATCTCGAAGGCTGGGTCCAAACACACAAACTTGAGGCCATCCACACTGTACAACCTTTTTCCTAACCCTGTCTGGTGACGATATACGAAGACATTAAGTTAGCAAGTTTTTAGTCTTTAAGTTTGTAAGTTAGTTTTTAGTTAGGGAGTTAACAATGATTTAGTTGGCCCTATTACCTTTTATTGGCTACTCAATTAATGAATTTATTATTGATCTATCTGATTGCATTGTTATAGTTATAAGAGTTACCAATATTATTATTATGTCTATGAATTACACGACTGTCATTACGGGTGATAGGCAAAAGAAGCTCATAACACTTGTAAATTTGATTGTATATTTATTTATAATTAAAGGATTCACACCATTATATATATATATATATATATATATATATATATATATATATATATATATATATATATATATATATATATATATATATATATATATATATATATATATAATTAAAGGATTCCCACAAATATATGTATGTATGTACAGTCGGCCTCAGAAATTCGTATACACCACTGTGACATCAAGGGTTCATAACAACTAGAAAATTTTGTACATTAATTTTCCAACACCAAACACTTCTAGTAATGTAATTTGGCTAATACTTGAAACAGTGAGCAGAACAATCATTACAGTATGTGCAGAATAAAGACCCCATTTAATCAATACTCTGTGTACGAATTCCTGAGGTCGACTGTACCAAAATCTTGGACTGTAGCCTACTACAGGGAGGTCACCGTCGATGAGACCCACTATATAAGGACCCACTCAAGGGGACATTGTTTTGTTTGTTAGTGAATTGGAAGGTTTATAATTCCTCCAATCTATGTCAGGAAACAGATAACCTTAATATTACTTCAATGGGGGATCTGTTTCGTGGCAAAGTTTAGAGGAATCAATAGGCTACTTACTCCTCTAATTTACCCTCCAAAGAATCTCATGTTCATATTGTTGTGAACGGTGCCTAGCTGCTCCCCTTGACAAAATAACAATATTCACATGTAACTGTAGTATTAAGGGGGTAATACACTTTTGGTACATTGGAGTGTCTTGATTCCTCCAAAGTACACTAGGAAACAAGACCAGATGAACATAAATAATGGTGTCCTGTTGCCTGGAAAAGTTTGCAGGAATCATTTGCTCCAGATTTACCAAAAGTGTAGTTAACTTACCAGATTGTGACACTTATACTGGATGTTACGGAAGTATTGCAAAAACTGTTTGGAACTTGTTAGAGCGCTGGTACGACAACGAGGACGACCCAGTATGTCTGTCAATAGCAGATTAGTTATGTTTATTATACAATATATTAGTGAATGGTATGTCTGATGTATAAGTAATGTCTTGTCCATTACAACCTGAAGTGTAAATAAATGACTTGTTGTTTTGTTGGTGAATTTTTTTAATAACTTTTCACAAATCTAACATAGGGAACTCTAAATAGGCTTAGGTTTCATAATTATTCACGTATATTATGGATGATAAAAACCACACACACACATATAGTACACCAAATCTAAGTTAATTATAGTGGATTGTTGAAGGTGGCACCATTAAGTTAAGCATTATAGTGTATGGTGTAAGTAACATACAAAATTACAAATAATGTGGTATCATCAGAGAGAGAGATAGAATACAAATAGTTTCAAAGCGATAACAATATTTTACCTCCTTACTAACTCACCTTGGTCCCTCCTAACACGAAGGTTTTCTTGTTGTGATGTGGAAACGGCTCTGTGAAATGTAGACATTAATTAATTATCTTACAATATTTAACCAGGGATTTTACATCTACATTAGTTTACCAGGGACAGTGTTTGTGGTATTTTATTTCTATACTAGTTTAGGCAAAACAATTCTATTTGCTTTGTGTTCGTTACTCACTAATTAAACAACAGAGTTCATAAGTGTGAAGACAACAACAACTTAAGGACCCTGTGATCGTGTATGAGAATTGGAGGCTTCTGATTCCTCCTGACCATGTCTCGAAACAGCAGTCTCCTTCCCTATAGGTGTGTGTGTTTCGTGGCAATATTTGAAGGACTCATTTACCTCCAATTTTCTGACTACAACACAGAGTCCCTTAATAAATTCCCACTCAAGACAGCATACGAAAACTCTAAAGCCTACATCACTCGTACTCATGTTATAATACTTTACTGATATTGTGTATTGCTATTGTTCCTTATAAATCAGCCCACTTTTGGAAAAGTAGAGTGCACTGATTCCTCCAAAGTATGACATCAAACAGGACTATATTAACCAAAGTAATGGTAGCCTGTTGCCTGGAATAGAGTGGAGGAATCAGTTGCTCCAGATTTACCAACACTGTACTTCCCCCTTAACCTTAACCCTGTGATGTAGTCAGACAATTGGAGATAAAAAGAGTCCTTCAAATATTGCCACGAAACTTCAACTATAACTATATGGAAGGAACTTGTTTCGTGGATAATATGGTCAGGTGGAATCAGAAGCCTCCAAATTTCATACACGATCAACGGGTCCTTAAAATATCGTTAGTAACCCATAAGCAATCATCATAATAATAACTTTTCTAAATTCTAAGTTCACCTTCTTCTAAGCCTCATTCACTGTACCATCCACTTAATTAATAAACCATTTCCGGGTCCCAGTCTCCATTGCTAGTATTAACAAACTAAAATACTATTGGTAACTGATATATAATAAACTTACTTGTGGCAGAAGAATATATATACGGGTACAGAGAGTATAGTGGCCAAAAATAGGCTTGTGTTCCATATTTTCCACATCTTGTTGACTTAATTCCTTTTCATAAAGAATAAAATACACTTTGAAGAATGTAACGGTCGGAATTTCGTTATAAAGTTTACATAAAGTACAAAGTTTACATAAAGTTTTAAATACAATATAAAGTTTACGTACAATATAAAGTTTACATACAGTATAAAGTTTACATATCGTGTAAAGTAATTATACCACAGTAAGTCTTATGTACAGTACGTTAATTACTTATCGATGATGTTCACTTGGACTGTTTGTTTAATTAATGCCAACAAACAAATTATAATGGTGTTTGTATTTCTGCATATTGACATTGACGGATTATAGCACCTCTTGATTAGAATGTGCTCAATGACTCTTCTTAAAGTTACTGGAACACCTGCTGCAATTCTTGTTTATTGTTTTAATGTGTGTACTATATTATTTATAAATACATAAAGTGAGTTTTCGTTCTTCGTACAGTAGCCTATTTGTTTCTGAAATAGTAAAATTATCTTCCACTTCTCTCTTTATTAATCTTTAGCTTCCTTGAGAGAGAGAGATCTACCCCGTACTGGCACCTCACGAACAGACGCTATGGAGCTCGGTGTATAACTGATGCAGCTGACTCATGCTACTCATACAAACATAACACAACCCTACCTTGAATCATTTGTGTAACGGTGTTTTTCTCTCTCTCTTTCTCTTGAATGTACATTAATTTCTATGATTAGAAAATAGCAGTAATAACACACCTGTGCTTCCGGGAGGCACATCACTATACTTTCACGGCTCTATAGTTTCTGAGTTCGAATCACAGAGCTATAAACATAGAGCGCTTAACCCTGTGTTATTAGATAGGGGAGGAGTGTCACCCATGGAGGTATAATAGTAAAATAGTCATCATTTCTGTTATTATATAATTATAGTTTGTCAGCCTTAACGGTAACCTGGCTATCTCCACCCCTTTTTGCTCTCTTTTCCTCCCTACCTCTCCTCAAGCACCCCCAACACACACCCAGTTCCCTCACTCACCCCCGCCTGTATACTCCACTGCAACCTCCCCCCCCTACCACCTCCGCCTCTACCCTTCCCCATGGAGCGCGCATATTTAAGGTTCAGTACTGTATAATGAACAAGAAAAATTCACAATGCCGTGAATGCAGAAGTCTAGTGAAAAACCCACATTTATTTGTAATTTATTGAAAAAGATATACGACTTTTCGGTTACATCACGTAGCCCTCTTCAGGTATGAGTGAGGACAGGTAGAGTAAACGAATATATATGTATACCGCTCATAGAGGGGGAGAGGCGGAAGGGTCACTGAACTATAGTTGCCCTGTTATAGCTTCGTAGTCGCTGACGTAAGAGAAACCGACTTTGGAAGCAGTCATTTATTTATTTTACAACTTTTTTAGAATGACAAGTGAAATTTTCAAGAAACTGGTGGACTTAACTGGATGATCCATAAAGAAAATGAACACTAATTACAGGCGTGCAGTTGGGGTTGAAGAAAGAATGGCCATTTTTTAAGGTAAGAAATATCTATCTATCTATCTATCTATTGCCAGACACCTTAATCCCCGAAGGGGTGGCCACAAATGAATCGCCTCCATGAATCCCTGTTCCCCGTTAACTGGCGTTCCTCCTCCCTCACATACCTCTCAACTCCATCCCTCCACCTCACTCTCGGTCTGCCCCTCCCCCTCCGTCCATCCACCTCACTCTCGTACACTCTCTTAACCAGCCTCTCGCTCCCCATACGTTCCACATGACCGAACCACCTAAGGGTGTTTCTTTCCACACTCCAACACGTCCACACCCACACTACACTGCTCCCGTACCTCTTCATTCGTCAGTCTGTCTCTCCATGTTACTCCACACGCACTTCTAAGGTAGCTCATTTCCACCCCTCTAACTCTTGATTTAAGTCTTTCCATCATTATCCACGTTTCACTCCCGCATGTCAGTGTCGGAATTACCACACTATCATGTAGCGTTTTCTTCACTTCCATACTCATCGCCCTATTCCTTGTCACTGCTTTCAGTGTTCCTACAACCCTCTTCCCCTGTTGTACCCTCTCTCGCATCTCATCCTCTAACCTCCCATCTTTACTCATCACACTGCCCAAATACTTAAATGAGCTGACATTCTCCATAACCTGTCCATTTAACCTCACTTCACAACCTGTGGCTGTACCCCTTTCAAAGACCATAACTTTGCTCTTCATTGCATTCACCTTCAGGTTCCGTTTCTCGCACACATCTCCAAACATATTCACCAATCCCTGTAACTCCCAATCATCGTTACTCAACAAAACTGTATCATCAGCGAACAGCAACACAGGCAACTTCCACTTACTTCCCTCCCTTATCTCTAGAGGTACACCAACACCCACTGCTCTTCCCTGTATTTCCTTCATAACTCCATCCATGTATACATTGAACAACCATGGGGACATGACACACCCTTGCTTCAACCCAACGCTCAAGTTAAAGAACTCACTCTGCTCACTCTCCACCCTGACTGCCGCTCTTGCACCCTCATACAAGCTCTTCACTGCATCCAGCAACTTTCCAACAACTCCATATATTCTCAGTACTTTCCACAGACCTTCTCTATCTACTTTGTCATAAGCCTTCTCCAAATCCATAAATGCAGCATACAGCTTCTGTCCCTTCTCCAAATACTTCTCCACAACACAGCTCAAGGAAAAAATCTGGTCTACACACCCTCTACCTTTCCTAAACCCACCCTGCTCCTCACCCACCCACCCACCTCTCTGTTCTCACTCTCACTCTCTCGATCACTACCCTACAGTATACCTTCCCTACTACACTAAGGAGACATATCCCTCTGTGATTTCCTCACACTCCTCTCTCCCCTTTACCCCTATACAGAGGCACTATAATTCCTGATTTCCAAGCTTCAGGCACACTTCCCTTCTCCTATGCTAGTCCACACATTTTCCACACCCAGTCAACCACTATCTCACCACCACACTTCAGCATCTCACCACACACTCCATCTATTCCTGATGCTTTATCCATCTTTATCCTCTTCAGGGCCTCACTCACTTCTGCCCTTCTGATCTCCACCTCCTCCTACACTACCTCCCTTCTCTCTATCATACCACATCCAACTATGATTGCCGGCGTTCCACTTCCTTCATTCAACAGTTAATCAAAGTGCTCTACCACGCTTCTCTACAATCACCTGCCCATTCTTGTCTTTCACAACCGTATACCTCCTTTATCCCCTATCCTCGCTTTCTTAGCCTCCTTCCAGAACATCTTCTTGCACTCTCTCCACTTCTTACTTAAATTCCTTCCAAATTCCTCACCTATACTCTAGTCTTACTCTCACTCACCACTCTCTTATTCTTCATATACAACTCTCTTTTCTGCCCCTCCACCTCTCCATTTCCTCTGCTACCCAGCCACTCTCTGTATGCTTTCTTTTTCTCTTCAATTACTCTTTTCACCTCCTCATTCCACCATGCTGTTCCTTTCACTCCTCTCCCCTTTCTCTTCACCCCACACACCTCACCACACACCCCACACATTTCTTCTTTAGACACTCTACTCACCTCATCCATAAGAAATATCATATTGAAAATAATGTCAATAATTACAAGTAGACTTATGTGTTGGGAAATAACATATAAAACATAAACACACTTCCTTTATTTTTGTTGGTAAGTGAAGATACAAGTTATTAATATACAACTAATTGTATAATATATAAGGCAGAGTAATTTAATGTAAGAGAAAGTGATAGAGAGGGTTTGCAAGTAAGAATTAAACAGAAGGAAAGAAGGGACAGTTAAAAGAATGGAAAGGGGGTGGCTGGGGTACGAAAGGGCGCCTAAACCTTATGTATGTACAGTCACGAGCATAAGTTTCTTTACCCCCATGGCGAGAATGAGGTCGAAGTTGTGGTTGGAGAAGGGCCAGGTAAACGAACACTGGGAGTCAGTATCTCATGACGGTGTAAAATTTGTTGTATTCAAGTGAACACCTCTAGTGACATGAAGCATCATCCGAACATTATGAACTGGTTCATTTTTGTTCGTCCAGTCCATATCCAACGACGACTTCGACCTAACTCTCGCCACGGGGGTAAAGAAACTTATGCTCGTGACTGTACTATAGACAGTAAGTAACCCCTACGGGACATAAGCATGGAAATAATATATTGTAAGTTGCTGCTTCACAGAGGTTAGTGACTCGCTGTAACTGAAGCAAAAATGGGTCCAGCTCCATCGTGGACTGGACCCGACGCGACGCAGCCCGACTTGAATCAACTCTACGCATCCGGTGTAAATAAAGGTTCTTCACCAGTGGTGGTTACTGTGCGACTGTGTGGTCACATGAAGAGACTATGGAATTATTATAGCCGCAACTACTGTACGTCACGTTATCATGAAATCGCACGCTACCGGCAAGTAAAGTTGAACAAACTTTAGTAGCCGTGAGTATTTTTAGTCGCCAGTTGGACTTACTTTAGTGGCGACTAACTGGTCACACCTACCGATTATACGCTCCTACTGCAATGGCGACGAGTAAAAATCGCCTCGTGTGATTGAGGCTTAAGGGGGTAATACCATTTTGATAAATTGGAACGCCTTAATTCCTCTAAAGTATGTCAGAAAATAGGACTAGATTAGCAAAAATAATGGTAGCCTGTTACCTGTAGTAGTTTGGAGGAATCATTTGCTCCGGATTTACCAACAGTGTACTATCCCCTTAATTAAGGGTACATTGGAGCGCCTTGATTCCTCCAAAGTATGCCAGGAAACAGGGCTAAATTATAAAAATTAATGGTGGTCTGTTGCTTGGAATACTTTGGAGGAATCAATTGCTCCAGATTAACCAACACTGTACTGTCCCCTTAAAACTAACCATACCATTACAAAGTATACAATATGTATGTATTTATTTATCATGTGAATGTTTTAGTGTTTGGGGAGGTACTGTACCTCATATTATCATATACTCCAAAATATCGAGTAATTCGAATGACATTCAGTCCCAATTTTTTTTTTTATATATACGGTGAACGCTTAAGAATACGAAATAGACCCAAGTGTGTAACCAAAACGAGTGATGACGTTATTATTTTATTATCAATTGATATTTCATGTCTCTTTAACTTCCATTTAATATCCATTAAATTAATTACTTCTTTCATTGCTTTCCCTCTTTTGTACAAGCAAGTCACAGATGCTATATTGTCCCTTGTAAACGGGATTTTAATAACCAAGTAATGAGAGAAAGGTTGTATCTAAACCGGTACTGCAATATGCTTTGACTTCAGAGGGAAAATATTGTGCTTTACGGCCCTGAGTGTCGCATACTAATATAATGACTGAAGCTGGGAATGAGTACAACAGGAAAGGGAAAATATTTGATATAAAACAAGGCAGGAGAAATATCAGACTCACCGAGAAACAACTTAATGTGTTATGGATTGTGATATTTCCCTTAATTCCTATTTGCACATGAAGCTGTCCAACCTAGAGCTTCCATTATATACACTAGTAGGTGACTAACTTGGAACACATAACATAATAAAAGATAAAAATATATATATATAGGCTATAATCACAGTCGTTGAGCTGAGAAGTGTAGAAACAATGTCTAGCCTAATCATCACCACATCACGAGTCTTTCTTTATTTGTGTCATTTCGTTATCACACTCAGAGTATACTTTTGGTATGTACAGTCACGAGCACTAATAAGTATTCAGGTGTGCTTCGACTACCTAGAGACAGTAAATAAATGCACAATAAGATCTCCATTGGAAGTATAGTTCGTAGGTGAAATGGACTGTTCAAATCTTCAACCAAAGCTGTATATACTTATTAGTACTCGTGACTGTCTGTACACTACATTAGAGTGACTTGATTCCTCCAAAGTATGCCAGGAAACAGAACCAGTTGAACGAAAATAATAAGAATCAGTTGCTGGGAGGAATCTGGAGGAATCACTGTCTTTAATATTGCCACAACTATAGGCTATAATTATATACTCTCTCCTAAATAAAGGCTCCTCGTATACAGTGTAATTATTTTTTTCCTATAACTTGTAATCAGTATCTGACTATACAGTATATCACATTATGGAATGAACTGAGAACAAATTACGAATATAATAATGAAGAGAGTTAGGTGCAATACTCTATTACATTATTCATAGAGGTAATTCTGAAAGTCATTTTTTTTTTATGATATTGACTGTCCATTTACGGTGAATAATAAATGGACAGTCAGAAAGATTAACCTATACACATTCAAGTAAATTTACAGTAAGGGAGATTCTCATGTTGGTAATTTGGAAGGCTACTGATTCCTCCTAACTATACCAGAAAACAGTCACCCTCAGTGATAAACAAATCGGGGATCTGTTTTGTGGCAAAGTTTGTAGGTATCTGAGTGCATGTTTCACATTGGATGGAAACCTGTTTGAAGCCGTTTTTCTTTATATTTTTTTGTAATTAACCTCTGTATTCAGAGCAATTAGATATTATGCATAGATATTATATTATTATATACTATTTAGACAAAGAGTTAAATAGAAGGAGAAGCATAAAAATACATATCTATAATGATGAATGCCGCAGATAAATGCAAGAACATAACTATAAGCATCTTGATATCGTAACAATTGTATCCGATCCTGTTGTATACAAGATCCAACCATTGAATATTGAAAGGAGCTAATACAGTAATTAAGAGGATATTATACTCTTGGTACATTAGAGTGCCTTGATTCCTTTAAAACCATGCCAGGAAATAACATGCAGAACCATATTAACAAATGAATGATGGCTTACTGTTTACAATAGTTTAAAGAAATCATTTGCTTAAGATTCCCCAACACTGTATTACCCTCTTAATGAACAGCCAAGAATCCTACTGATGGGTGTATCGTGTATGTGGGTGTACGTGGAATCATGGTGTGTGTTGGAGTGACTGTATGTGTGTATGTGTGAAGAATTATAGGGTGCACCGCCACGTGGAATCATGGTGTGTGTTGGTGTGGTTATATGTGTCTATGTGTGAAAAGTTAGGGTACACGTGGAATCATGGTGTGTGTTGGTGTGGTTATATGTGTTTATATGTGAAAAGTTAGGGTAGCCTACACGTGAAATCATGGTGTAGTTATACTTTGTGTGTGTATGTGTTAATTAAGCATAATTATGTGGGCCGGGATTCCTGAATGGGGTGCCAACATATGAAATACATACAGTATAAGTAGGCTAGGCGACAGTCACTGATGCTCTTACGATAAAGGAATGGAGATCAGACTCGCACTTTACAAAAATATAACTTTCACACTTGTCTATACCTTACTGACTAGCTTTGTTGAGTCGATACGCATTGTGAACGACACATATGTCGTGGATGATTTAAAAGATTACTTACTCCTCCGTTCATATAAAGTGTAAAATAGTTTGTTTAAATACCATCTACTACAGTTAATCAGATACTCATATTGTACTGTAGCCTACACATAGACTGTAGGAAAAAAATGTACACCAAACACTAGATTCTAAGAAATTGCACACGCGAGAGTCACCCGTGGCTGGATAACGTTCATAACTGTGCTACTGGTGTGATCACCCGTGTGTGTATGTGTGTGTGTGTGAGGTATCGGTATGAGCAAGGTAAATATAGCTATATTTACCTTGAGTATGAGAACAGTTTGGTGACACACGTACCCTACCCTAGCAATCCACAATCTCTAGCCCATGCACCTGAGTCGAAGCATAATATCTAGAGCAGGCGGTTTCTAGACGACATCCCATTTAAAGCTTCAATTGGTTCGACACGTGTGTGACCTCGTGATGGTTTGGGTAGGCTGTCGTCCAGGTGGGCTAGGGATTATGGTGCATGACTCTACAATACTAGATAGTGATGACTACTCCTCTGGCCTTGAGTTTGTCTGCTATCCAGTCGATGAAGCGTGAAACCCTAGTGTACAGACCAGGCAATCTTGGACGACCACAACCAATGCCAGCTGATACCACCCCGACGGTCACCTGACGACCCTCTGCGTCAGGAGCTGTCAACAACGGACCACCACTGTCACCCTGTAGGTTATAAAATAAAACCAAAGTCAAAACAACAATAAATAACGTAACAGGTTCCTAACATGTCTAATTTGGGGGCTCTTTTTGTCCCCGACTCAATTAATCCACTGATATGACAGGATTTTAGACCTCTCACGTTTTATTAATCTCATAGGTGTGGACATTAGGCAGAGTTCTTACCATTAGTCCTTGCCTTTCTAAACATAGAAAAGTAAAAAGTATCATTAGCAAATTCGTGGTTTTAGTGAAAGCCTGGGTAGGATAGTCACGAGAAAAATGACCAGGCAGATATTCACAAAACATATCAGGGTTTACACTTGTTCGTATGTTTGCAATAGTGACCTCACCATCGTGTTTCAGGCTCATTTCGAAGCAGTGAATGGTTTGTGCTATTCTATTAGTATGAACTTATATTTCCACCTGCGAAATTATGAACCTAGTGATGTTGTAACACTATTTGAATGCAGAGATGACAGACATATTCCTCATATAGCAAATTAACCATGTTGTTAAAATAGAACCTGATTCAGAATGTAACTCTATCTGGTCATATTAACATTATTAAGTACTGTACAGTACTTGGGATGGAAGCGGTATTTATGTTGCCAGCTGTACATTATATATACTGATGTTAAACTTACCTGACAAGCATCCTTTTCTCCAGTCTCGAGTCCAGCACAAACGTTCGAGTCATACAGAACCACTTGCTTTCCGGTATAATTTCTGTACCAGGCCTGGCAGTCAGCCCGAGCCAGTACCTTCAACGACACCTTCTGTAGCACATCTGCTGGACGACCTCCTGTATGTACAGTACAAGGGAAATAATCAATATACTTCTTAGTCACACCCAAAGGACAACACATGCAAACAAATGTGTTGTATCTAATATGTTGGTAATTTATGTCTACTGAACCGTAATAATATTGTGTTTGGTCTGGTCATGTAAAGTGTGTACAGAGGGGGTTAATAGTTTTGCAACACCTTCGAATGAATCGGCCTCGAAAAATGGTACAAAACTATAGCTGTTGGTTGCTGTAATATTAGCTCATAAGGTTCGAACACTCTCATGCACCCGATGCAGGAGTTATTACTGTGACTGTACAAACCCAAAAGACAGACAGAGTCTATACTAACCATTGGCAAGTTCATTGGTTCTTCCCCAGCCCGCTACAGTGACGTTTAAGGAGTCAATTAGTCCATCTCGATTGTTGTCTGGTAAACATACTGGTTGTACGTATTTACCCCATATAGCATTCTTGTCCAGCTCCACCAGTGCTATGTCGTTGATGTATCTCTGTAAGAAGGTAAAGTTATGGTTTAGTTTAGTGAGAAAACTACGTGCGCTCGTGGGATGTTGTACAGTTGGCAGCATAAGTTGGCTTCATTTCCAAAGGTGTATGTATGAGCTATAGTGATGTTATAACACAATTTGATAACAAAGATGACAGATATACTTCTCATATGGTAAATTACATTTGTTGTTAGAATAAAAACTGGTTCAGAATGAAACTATCTGGTCATATTAGCATTATTCAATATATGAGATAGACGCGAGTGAAACATTCAGACACCTGAGACGATAGATAGGATATAGCTTGTTTATTTCCGGGGCATCATGAGTTGTGCCCATCATTTACAGACCATCAGACCCCTCATGCTCCGTTGTATTTATTTATTTATTTATTTCAAACCTCGTGTACAGTAGGCTACAGTATAATCTGGCATTATTCCCTCAGACCCATTTGAAATTATAGGATATGGTCAGCTATTGAAGCAGATCAAGTGTGTATGTATATTTGTATTACACATATATTTGACAAAGCACTAGATCCGTATTTCTCTTATTCTGTGAAACCTATAAAATATTGGTTTAGTACTCTGCATCTTTATCTTGCTACTGTCTGGTTTGCACTATACATGTACGGCATAATGAACACAAAAGCTGACTGTCACGTTGAAACACCACCATATGAAAGACAGTGGCGTATTTTCTTGGTGGAATCATGAAGTTATATAGCAAACAAACTCATACAATTTGGGACAATGTAGACGAATTGGATACTTCTGATTTCACCAAACTATGTCATGAAACAGACTTCTTCAGTGTGCAGTACGTAGGCTCTAGTAGGTGGTGTTTGTAGTAGGCTACAGTTTGGAAGAATCAGCAGTAGCCTCCATTTGACCAACTTCACTTTCCATTTAAAAGGGGATTGATTCTCTTTTTGGCAAATTGGAGAGTTACTGATTCCTCCAAACTATGCCAGGAAACAAATCACCTTAAAGTTACTAATAGGGGATCTGTTGTTTCGAGCCATGATTTCCACATCACTGGAGATTATTATGGATATGTTACGACACTAGAATACCAACCAACCAACCTTTGAGAAATTAGCATGTGTTATAACTTCTTTAACTGAAAGGACTTGTCTGTGTGCTGGACCACTGGCCCTGATGTCATGTTCACCTGCCACTACTGCTAGGTACTTGGCTGATCTCCTGAAACATCATGAAATTTGTCACACTTTGAAGAATATGTACATAACCGTTCAAAAATGTATTTATTAAATCCTGATACTAGAACGTTTTCAGTTTTTCTTGAACTGTATAAAATATTTAATTTCTATGTAATGATTTTAATAATTTAAATGCTAGAAAAATTGACATGCCGTATTAACGATTTATAAAACACACGTACTGAAACATCCAACACTATTTGTAACTCAAGTAATATTGCCGAAAGACTGACGAACACTGAAGTACAGAAAGTTGAATTAATATTTGAGACATGAACACATGAATATTGGTAGGCTATATGAAGGGAACATGATTTATTTTGATTTGGGGGAGGATTAAATTATTTGTAACGTTGAATTGTTGTGAATAATAAATTTACATACTCATCATAAGTATTAATGAGGTAAGAGTGTGTAATAACAAAGGTTTGAGAATACGTGTTCCACCACAGCAGCAGTGAACGACAAGTAGATAATATAATAATTAGAGAGAAAGAGAGAGCGCTGGAGATTCATGCGTGATAAACAAATAAAGATGTCTGGTGTTCGTCCAAGAATATTAAAAAACTATAAATAGTTAATAACAAATATCGGTAATTAAATAGAATAACTAAAAGAAAGTTTCTATTACCCTGAGTGATAATCTAATTTAGACGTCTGGTGTTCGTCCAAGAATATAACATAAGTATAAATAGTTAAAATAGCAAATATCGGTAATTAAATAGAATAATAACAAAAAGAAAGTTTCCCAGTCGTCATACCTCTCAACGCAGTGTGCAGCGGTGAGGACGAAACGTTTGTGTATAAGCGCTCCACCACAGTAGTGAGCACCGCTAGGCCCAGTTACCCTGATGGACACTAACCAGGGAAACTCTCCTGGTAAAGCATCCTCTCCTCCTTTGACTCTACCAGCACGTGTCTGTGTTCTTCCACACCCTACGCCAGCAGCTGTCGTGTTTACAAAGGATGGAACAAATAGACAGATTAGTTACATAGAAATATACAAATATATCCTCAATTCCTCATCTAACTCAGTGTTTGGTGGTAATGGAGGCTTCTGATTCCTCCTGACTATGCCACAAAACAAGCTCCTTCAATGTAGGTGGTGTTTCGTGGCACTATTTGAAAGACTCATTTACCTCCAATTTTCTGACTACATCACTGGGGTTTGTAAGGGGACACAATACAGTGTTGGTAAATTTGGAGCAACTGTTTATTACTCCAAACTATTCCAAGCAACAGACAGGCCACCGTTATTTTTGTTCATCTGATCTTGCTTGTATCTTGGCATACTTTGGAAGAATCAAGTCGCTCCAAATTTACCAAACAAAGTATAATATTATCTGTCCCCTTAGTTATTTTTCCTTTCTGTAGTTTTTGACCCTCGAATGAAATTGTATTAGATAGAAATGGAAAACTTGCAAGAAAAAATCAGGAGCCTAATTCCACCTTGGTCAATTTAATAGATTCTGACGTACAGTATCTTTTAAAATAAATGTTTTCTTTAACGTGACTTTCTAATTTTAGTGATCTTGTAAAATGACAGACAGACGGTAAGAAAGGGTTTGGGTGATATATTTATATTTAGAAAGAATTTAAATTTTTTAAACTAACTGTCTTGTTGGCAAATTGGAAGGCGGCTGATTCCTCCTAATTATGCCACATAACAGGTACCCTCCACGGAACTATAATAGGGGATCTATAGCGTGGCATAGTCTGTAGGAGTCAGCTGATATCTTCAAATTCACCAACAAAAGGATCCCTCCCTTAATAGTTAACGTAAGGGAGGTGAAAATATGAGAGTAACTGAGCCATAAGGTAATAACAATGATATATATTGACATTGATCTATATATATGTACACCTATCGAAATGAAATTACTATTGTTCAGTAATTAGAGTGAGTATGGCGAGGTAGAGAGTTATTGTCTATAGCCTAGGCTAATTAGGAAGGGTCGAGAGTTGAAGAATATATACAGTAGTGTTCTCATAAGGAATTATAATATAACTGCTTTAATTCACTCATATAACGTGTAAACAGTTAAGACTGTATTATTATATTGACGTATGATAAAAGTCCACTTTGCATTTGTCCTACCAGTTATTACTGAATAGGTATAAATATCAGCAGATGCATTTTTAACCTTCCTTACATGAACTTGGTAACACTGGAAAAAATCATTAACACTGTAAACAAAGACAACCATTAATTAAAGTTAATGGTGATAAAAAAGACAATTACAGCATTATCAAGAAACGATTTAAGGATAGACAATGAAGGTGACAAGTATAAAATTATTCTTCAAAACAATAGCATACACGATAATTATATATATGGAATACTACAGTATGTAAAAGAAGCATTGTAATTATGTATATATATATGTATCTTACTAAAATGTATGAAAATATATACTGTAAGACTTTATGTATCAATATGAAACAAAGCAAAAATACATAATAATAATAATAATAATAATAATACTGATAATAATAATAATAATAATAATAATGAGAGATGAAATATTGCAAAATATTAATTGATTACAATATTATAAACAAAAGAGAATGGCTACAACAGCCTGCTTGCTTACCTTTTCGATGGACCGGGTTAGAGAACTTTGTGAAGGAAGATTTGGTTGTGATGCCTTGCAAGACCCCTGAATATGCGTCTATCTCTTGGGGGTCCCACAACATCCCGTCCACAACAGTTATTATTTTTTATAAGCTCTTAGTGGTTGGCTGCCTTTGTTTGTTTGTTTTTTGTTTTTGTTTTTCTATCTATAATATGATAGGCATTTTATATCTCATGTTTGTTGTCTGTCTAACTTTGTATTACCCATGCAAGGTATATTAGTTCAGGCAGAGGAACGTAAACTTGTTAATTTTGGTACGGTTTGTTTACATAATTTCGACTCGACTCGACTCTCTCTCTCTCTCTCTCTTTACGTTTATTCATATGCATTAATTTTAAAGTTGTGTGTGTTTGTGTGTATGTGTCTGTGTGTGTGTGTTTAAGATAACTTATACAGTTCCTCGTCAAATTACCAAGGCCCTTGATTTGGATAAAATTGGTATGACTGCATTTTCTGTTTTGTGTAAAAATGCATGTGTCACAAGCTTCACGCAGTGTCCCCAATAATACTATAAATATAGAACCTTTTGGGAGAATTATACCGTTGGCTGCAAGAATCTATATTTACTGAATTTTCATGACTTGATTTGAAGGATTGGTATAATACTGCATATATTATTAAACACTATAATGATCAGTACAGTAAATGCAAGGGGGTTGACCTTCCACATATACGTATAGCAAACAAAAACACTTAAACTAAATTTCTTAATAGGATCTCCTTTAATCTTGAATACACATCTATGACTGTTCTAGAAATGTGTGTGGTTAATTTCAGTAATTGCGAATCTACTATTAGTTTCCGCAAATTAAATATGTTCCTAAACTGTTCATTGTCGATAGCGAATGGATTTCGACAACTTAATTAAGGAGACTGTCTTGTTGCCAAATTGGAAGACTATTGACTGATTCCTCCAAACTATCCCAGGAAACAAATCACCTCAATATTACTTATAATTTCGAGACGTAACTTGGAGGAATCAGTAGCCCACCAATTTCCCCAAAAGAGGTTTTGTTGGGGCTTCCACACATTCAAGAGTAAACGCGCTGAGTTGTGTATGGTGACTCTGTATTCGTGAGAACTCGTGCTGGTACTCGTGAATACACGTGAATACTCACTCATGATTAATCAATTCTTGCGAGGAGTGGCAGTGTCGTGAAGATTTAAATTATGTGCTGGAGCGGTTGGAAATTTTGGACATAATCAGACCGACACACACATCATCTGATTGCCATTATAGAAATTAATGTAGGTACCCCACCATTCACCAATACGTTAGTCAATGGGCACTTCTTATCATTATGCTCCAGCAAGAATCACCTGACTTAGGCCCCGTCTACACGATCCACCACAGCTGAGCATATTTTCACTATTTCTATTGCTTCTTTAGCAGCAGTGTTACCAGATGGAGCAGTCTCTGGCGGCCTCCACATTATCGTGCCCGTGCGCCATCCACTTACCAAACGTGTATTGGAACTGGTTTTGGTAACAATGTTTGCTCTCGTCGGGTAGGTTACTGAATGATCGTGTTGACGGGGCCCCTTAACTTTAAAGGACCCTGCTGTAATCGTGTATGGAGAGTGGAGACCTCTGATTCCTCCTGACCATGCCACGAAACAAGCTCATTCCATATAGGTGGTGTTACGTGGCAATATTTGAAGGACTCTTTTACCTTCAATTTTCTGACTCCATCACAGGATCCCATAATGAATGTCTTGTTGGATTTGTTGCCTATATATTTGTTGTGATTGTTTGACTCACTTAATTAAGGAGGTAATAATGCACTTACCAAACACATTACTCAAAGTGACTGATTGGACTTACTACGTGACTGAACTGACTGGTGAGAGATCGATTGGTAAGAGTAAACTGTTAATTGTTGATGTGTAACTGACTGGATGTGGAAGTTTCAGTTTAATTTGACTTAAGTGACAGACTGGACTTATTGAGTACTGAGTGACTGTCTGATTGGACTTACTGAGTGACAGATTGGACTTAACGAGTGACTGTCTGGTTGGACTTACCGAGTGACAGATTGGGCTTAATGAGTGACTGTCTGATTGGACTTACCGAGTGACAGACTGGACTTGCTGATTGACTGACTGGACTTAATGACTATAATAGAGACAGATTTTAATTCTGTGTGTGAGAATGACTTTGTGGAGAGTCGGACTGTCGTTAAATGACTGGAGATAATTATTAGGTTACTGACTGACTGGACTTGCTGCGTGACCGGGATGACTGACTGACTGGACTTATACTTACCAAGTTACTGACTGGACTTCCTGAGTGACTGACTGACTGGACTTATACTTACCGAGTGACTGCCTGACTGACTGGACTTACTTACCGAGTGACTGACTGACTGGACTTACATTCCGAGTGACTGACTGACTGGATTTACTTACCGAGTGACTGACTGGCTGGACATACATTCCGAGTGACTGACTGACTGGACTTACTTACCGAGTGACTGACTGACTGAACTTACCGAGTGACTGACTGACTGGACTTACTTGCCGAGTGACTGGACTTACTTACCGACTGACTGACTGGACTTACTTACCGAGTGACTTGACTGACTGAATTTACCGAGTGACTTGACTGCCTGAACTTACTTACCAAGTGACCGACTGGACTTACCGAGTGACTGACTGGACTTACTTACCGAGTGACTTACTGAACTTACCGAGTGACTGACTGAGGAATTACCACTGGACTTACCAAGTGACTGACTGAAATAGCCAAGTGACTGACTGGACCTTCTGAGTGACTGACCGGATATTCTGAGTGACTGACTGTATTTGCTTTGTGACTGACTGACTGGACCTTCTGAGTGACTGACTGGACTTGCTTTATGACTGAACTTTCTGACTGACTGACTGAATTTTCTGAGTGACTGCCCGCACCTTCTGAGCGACTGACCGGACTTTCTGAGTGACTGACTGACTGGACCTTCTGAGTGACTGACTGGACTTGCTTTGTGGCTGATTGGACTGGAATGACTGACCAGGGTTTCTGAGTGACTGACTGACTTTCTGAGTGACTGGACTTTCTGAGTGACTGCCCGCACCTTCTGAGCGACTGACCGGACTTTCTGAGTGACTGAACTTTTTGAGCGACTGACTGGACTTTCTGAGCGACTGACTGGACTTTCTGAGCGACTGACCGGACCTTCTGAGTGACTGACTGGACCTTCTGACTGACTGACTGACTGACCGGACCTTCTGAGTGACTGATTGGACTTGCTTTGTGACTGATTGGACTGGACTTTCTGAGTGACTGACTGACTGAACTTTCTGAGCGACTGACTGGACCTTCTGAGAGACTGACTGAACTTGGAATGTTTGACTGAACCATACATACTTTTGAATCTGACAAGCAATTAATGTATCATATATGTATGACTGTATGTGCTGTCAGAAAAAAAACAACAACACACACACATTTATACTATACGATACTGTCTGTAGTGTACTGTTTTGTTTTGTTTTATATATAGCAAAACACGAAAGATTTAATCAAAACTGTTCCTGTTACACTCACAATATTACCGTAGCCTAATGTGTATGTTGTTGTCTTTAGGACTGTACTGGTCCACTCCACTGCATTTGTGTGTTTTTTTTTTTTTTTTTTATACCAAAACACGAAAGATTTAATCAAAACTGTTCCTGTTACACTCACAATATTAGCTTAATGTGTATTGTTGTTATCTTTACGTCTGCACTGGTCCACTCCACTGCAATTGTGGGTTAATTCTTTCTTATATTATAGACTTGTACTAACCTATACTACTTACCGTATTATAGTGTAAGAATTGAACTATTTACGCTCGTCAAACTTACACGGATTATACTGTACAGTTGTTGACAAAAGTTACGTGTGCCCCACTAATCTCACAGTTCTTCTTGAGAAACTCAGATGTGCAAGAGTTGGTAATATTTTTGGTTGTATTTAAGTGTATATGCATAAACACAATATATCTAGTATACAGTAGGTTTTCCCGTAAAATTATAAGTTAATGAATAGCAGGAGAAACGAAACTTGCGTCCGTAACTGTACGTCTGTATATACATCAAACTGTACTGTACATTAATCATAATAACAGAGAAAACCAGAGTTACGCGAAATGCTACTACGGCCACTGTGTAGACTGCAGACGTGTACACTGATAATGGTGGGGTGTAGCCGGGAAATCCACCCCGCTGCTCTGCAAAGCTCAAAGGGAGAGAAACAATCAGGCTTTAAACACAGTTACCAGTAATATTATGCAATCCGACAAAATCAACCATATTATCGTCAATTCAACCTAATTATGTACAGGTGCCAAACAAGAACATGGTTGAAAAGTCATGACATGTAAACAAACACAAACACGAAGATGAAAACACCAATTGAAGACGTTAGGTTCACACGATAAAATAAAATAATGATAAAATAAATAAAACTGTCTGATGGTTCTGTAAATGATCAGTACAGCTTAATTATGATGCCTCGGGTATAAATCAACAAACTAGTTTTCATTATACATCGTCTGAGGTGTCAAAATATTTCATACGAAAATTGCACTGATAGTTAATTTTATATATATTTTTTTTTTCCATGCGTACACTTCTAATTATAATTCGTTAATGATTCTTCCATTAGTGAATATACTGAATATAAAGTAGTGAAGAGGTATCAGTGAAATTAAGCTTCACATGGTGTTAATATCAATACAGTACTATAGTAGTAAGTTCATGACAGCAAACAGACAAATGGAAACGTGCATACACTGTAGAAATAATCTTGTTTAGAGGTAAGCTGATAATTGTAATATACCTCTGATGGTATAGTAAGTTAATTGCTCACTAACCATAATAACGAAATATTTAAGGACTGTGTTAATTGGAATATATACTGCAATTAATATGTTGGAACTAGAGCAGAATAATAAAGTTACACAAGAATTAATCAAAACCTTCAGTGACACTTGTGAGTTTACACAGACTGAAGTTAAGATTTAATTCATCAATCACAATTATATTCATAATAATAAAAGTGTATAATTTTTTCCAAACTGATGATCTTAAAATCACAAATACAACTGTAACTCTCATCTCGGCATAATGATCTGTACATATATAAGTATTATGTATCCTTCCATTCTACAAATACTTTTTTGGCAGTACAAACGCATACAATAATAATTCAAGGCTTTTCACTTTTAAAAATTCCAAAGCAAATGTATTTTCCAGTCATAATTAATCTATAATTTTACATAACAATGCGTCAAAATAAAACTCGCTATGTTATACAAAACGAAATAGGATAAACTTTTCAATAATGTAGCTCAAGTCAGTGTCTTCCTTTAGCTGTCTAACATTATGAAAGCTGCTTTACTATTATAGACGATTGTACAACGCTGTAATAATATACTGTAGCAACTTAATAGTTTCTTAAAAATTCATTCCTTCGTTATCTAGAAGCTGGACATGTTGATCCACGTGCTTACCTGTTGAAGAAGAAAACAAACATTAACCAAATGATTTACACGTGTCCTTCAATAAATATTATCCATCTCTGTTATGAGTAGAAATAAGTCTATACCGGTACGTTCGTTACTTGACTCCAGCATTGCAACGGATGAAAATATATAAAGCTAATACCGTACTTTATTTTTTTTTTTTTTTCACACCCTGTCTGTTGGTTAGGTTAGGTTATAACTACGAACGCCTATATTGTATGCAGTAACTGAGGGTCAATTAGGAGTATAGGAATTGTCGGTGAACATAATATTTTATAAGCAAGGTGGGTTTCAGTAGGAAGGAAAGCAACCTAGAGAGTGCCCTCCCATATTAGGCTACAGTAAAACTTATCAGAGACCTTAGAAACAGTTCAACGCCGTATTTTATGCTCTGCTATTTGTGCGGTCTGTTACACTAACCCCGCTGCTGCCACGTGTTCACTCAATAACCACAATACTGCTGATATTGCATTGCAATGCACCCACACTCCTAAAAACCTTGACGGTATTTTGTGAACGAAACACAGAGAGAAGTAAATGGAAAATAAATTATAAGTAAGCAGTCAAGATATACAGTAGGTTTCAAGTTAACTAATATATATATATATATATATATATATATATATATATATATATATATATATATATATATATATATATATATAGAGAGAGAGAGAGAGAGAGAGAGAGAGAGAGAGAGTTTTATGTAGTTTTTTTTTCAGTTGACGTTACCTACATGATCAGTCCCCCATCTCATATTGCATGCAATTTAATCCGAATTGATCAAATATTTTGCATTAAAATCATGCTTCACTTCAGATATCACGATATAAGCTGATATGGACATATATCGTATGTCGAGACAAAATAATATGCAAAACGTATATCTCAGGTCCCACCGAGACTCGAACTCGGATTGTTGGATTCAGAGTCCAAAGTGCTAACCATTACACCATGGGACCATAGTGTTCATTAGCACACCCTCTGTTTGAAAACCTGTATTTTATTGCAAGATGTTCTTATGTTGGTATATTTTGTGTATATTCATGTTAACTGAGCTATATTAGACTCGTACTGGACTTTTCAGCTCGATACAGAAGGAGGTGAGAGATGGGATCAGCCAGTCTCTAGTCGTCATCTTCAGTAACATTAGATAGAAGTGTCAAGTATATTGACCTTCCTGTAGTTAACAGACACAGGTATATATAATATAAGCATTATATTCTCTGTCTGGTTAGCGTACAGCTGTGTGAATTGCTGGTCCTGGGTACGTGGCACTGTTGTGTTTGGGATGGAGCCTCCATTAAGTAACGGCAAATAGCCTTCACAAATAATGTAATCCCCATTCTATAATATATTCCAGTGGCCTAATTTTCTCTGTGTCTGAACCATTTATATTTCCGAATGAGTATGAAATGAAAGCTTTAAAATGAAGGGAGATGCACATTTATGAAGGAAGTAATGTACTGGTGGTGGCATCTCAGACATGTATATAATACGTGTAAGCTCCGGAGCGTCCAATCTTCTCTACTAAATTATTGGTACTTTCGCTCTCAGGATATCGAGTATTCTAATTTGCCTTGACTTCCCAATCGTACAATTATAGTTAGAATGGTTTACGTGTCACAAATAATGCATTCGACTACAGACTACAGTAAGAGTAGGGAAATGTTTCACCTGGGAATGGCGATGAAACAGATCCCTGTGTTTATGATATACTATTGTTTGTTGGGCCGAACGTGGAGAGAGCAGCAGGAAGGAAGAAGGGACAAAACATGTGAGTGTGCATACATACATACACACACACTCACTCACACACGTGTACACTTGGTACACTGCACGCCTGATTCGTTTTGTGACTTGAAATAATATACTTTTTTACATTTATATATTTTTTCAGTCTTCAGCGAGCGTGTAAGTGCCATGAGCTGGAGTAGCTAGCAGCATACAAAAAGATTGTATGTGTGTCGTCTTCTTCACCTTCGGCTCTTGTGGTTGGTTGTCTGCCATAAATTACCACCTCTTGAATAACGGCTAGAAATTTGCAGTTTGCTCTAACAGTAAAATGTTTATATTCGTGCAACGGCTCCTGAGGGGTACATCATACTATACGTCTTTCAGCTGAGGCCACACGATTAAATAATCGTGAAAATTATAGATACATTTGTTTCAACTTGCAGATAATCGACAAATGAATAAACAATGTAAATTATTGTCTGTACGGTAAGAGAGAGAGAGACAGTAATAAATAGGTTTGTGAAGACTGGACAGGAAGTTATTTATATGAGTTGGGAAAGGATGGAGACAGATGATGACCATGAGAAGTCAAGGTAACATTTACATACTATTCTGTTCCATATGGGAAGGTCAGTGAGGAACAAGTGGCAGCTGGAGGGGATATGGAGTGATGGACACAAAAATGCCAAACAATTTTCATACGATATCAACACATCAGCAAGCATATCCACTTTTCACTCTGATAAAACGAGAATTTCCATTTGCTATTAGATATCCACACAAATACTGGAAATAATTTCTATTTTTTATCGATTTTTACCATATGCAAAATTAAACATGAGGAAAACTTTCATAGTCACACCCTTGCGTCCGGGAGCATCACAGTGGCCAGTACAACCATCTCATGTTAGCCAGTAGAATCATCGTACTAAGGAGGTTAAATATATATAACGTACAAAAAAAAATAAAAAAAAAATAGCTAACACTTTATAATTAACTCTCTAAAGTGACCAGTAAACTCCTTGGGTTCAATATAAATAAAGTACGGCATCATGGCTAGCCCAAGAGGTCGAGTACTGTACACTGGAGAGTAGAAGGTTGGTTATTTGAGGTTTGTTAATCGGGGTAATGCCGCAACGTGAGTCTGCTACTAGACCTGTGACGTCACCTGTCAGTCAGGAAGAACACACACACACGTACATGCAGGGCGACGACCTGTGTTTGGCTGCTACACAAGACCAAGAGAACACCAGACCGCTCAACAGCAAAACATAAACAGAGGTGCTTAATTGGCTCGCCTCTGAGGCTCACCAACTTCACTCACGCTGTTTTATTTATCAGCTCTCGTGCCGTCTCCATTAAAACATTATTGTTATTTGTATGTATAGTTATAATTATGTGATTATTGTTCATCATATTATATTAGAGGATCAATTGACACAATCAAAATATTGCATGTAAGAGGTAGCCTAACAAAAAATATCAAATAAGGATCAATACTACCCACACGCTAATGGAATACAGTAGAATCATGGTCCCTGTTTACCTTCTCTATGTAACCTTCACCCACATAATGTTCACAGGGTTTTGAACTTGACCTGTACTAGGAAGGTCAAATAACAATACTATAGCTGTGTTGATAATATATGTACGGGTATGTATGTATGTATACCAGTATTGTTTCATCGCATGGCTTGAATGAAGGCTCTTGTAGGCTCCCACTTCCGTCAAGGTACATTTTTTTCAATAATATACTCTCGTACTGAGTTTCATTGGTCCATAAATGATAATTCATCAAACCTATATAGACCAGCCATATAGACTCCTTCTACTGTAGAAAGTAATATCTTATCTTAAGGTTGCACAAGGGAAACTTAATGGGGTACGTACGTAGTTTACTGCAGGTAAATCTGGAGCAACTGTTTCTTCCACACTATTCCAAGCAACAGGCCACCATTATTTTTGTTTATCTGGTCCTGGCATACTTTGAAGGATTCAAGGCACTCTAATAATGTACCAAAATAATATTACCCTGTCATGAAAATATATTTTGAGGAGAAACTCATTTCCTGTTCGAGGCAACAAACAGCATGTGAAAAAATAACTCGAAGACACTCTTAAGTAAGGGGAGATTCTTTTGTTGGTAAATTAGAAGGCTACTGATTACTCCAAACTATGCCAGAAAACAGATGCTCCGATCCGCGCGGTACTAATAAGAGGGAGTTTGTTTCCTTGCATAGATTGGAGGAATCAGAAACCTTCCATTTCACCAACAAAAGAATCTCCCCTATACAACCCTTCTGTGTTGGCTGATTTTTTTCTTTTCAACCTTCATTGCACATTTTATCATTTATTTTCAATTTTCACAGTGCCAGTCCGTTCAACGACATTGGATTAAACCGTGCCTCTTCAACTTTTGGGATACGGAGAAAGATTGAGATATATCAATTTGTTTCTGTTATTAAGAGGCAGCAGATTATTTCGTTCTGATATTTGAATTTTTTCATCCAACTAACACTTGTTTAAACTTATATGACTAGCACCAGAGGTCATCGATTCTATGTACAGTACAGTAGCATCATATTAACCACAGGTGATCTGCTAACACGTTAGTACTGTAAGTATGACTCGCTTAATTGTAATTGGTTTACAACAATATAATAATAGCCGCCAACTTATCATACATCATGGTATTACAATATCTCACTACATGGCTGATGTAAGGATTTATAATCTGGAAGAGAATGTCTGATGTGATTTATTACACTTACCATTGAGAAGAGTGGCAGCCTGCTCCACCAAGCACGCACACACAGCAATGAAGATTATAGAGTACTTAGCAACCATTATACCGATGTACTTTGATTTCTTATACTCGTCTCAGATTGGCCACAACAGAGAATGTAAAAATAAAGTTGTGCCAGATGTTTTCTAAATGTAGGAAACAGATTTCCTACGAACCAAAATAGTCTGTGCGAGTGAAGGATTATGGAGAAGCCAAATTAATTACTATGAACAAAATAATTATGCGTATTGGAAAAGTCGACCAGATATAATTAGGTAATCAAAATGTGTAAAAGATGATAAAAATTATAGGGACTCTTTTTGTGAGTATGTGTTCGTCGCACCACTAAGTGTGATAATAACATAGAATACACTACAGACGTGCTGTTTATATATGGAGGTGATGGTGTTTCATGGACACTGGAAGGCTTGAGGTCGGGTCGGGGTGGATGTGGCATTGGAGGGAGAGGGTGGGTGGGGAAGCTTACATGATTCCCAAGTCTCATATGGTACAGGGATGTAAAATTTACTAAGGGGGTGGGGGGGAGACTGTCATAATAGGTTTAGTCAAATCAAGAAAAGATTAAGCAACCATTACCAATTGAAGAGGTATATTAATTTGATCTTGAAAGCAACAAGGCTCATAGTGGTAAATCTTAACAGAATCGGCGTTAAACATGTGAGAAGCGTAGTGCCACGTGGTCCTTGTAATCTTGATTGTTGTCTGGCAAATGTGCCCTGGAAAGAACACACTGACGGCATTTCCATGTACAGTCGGGGCTGCTCGGTCAGATAGTTTGAGGAACTTCAACAACAACATGTACAGTTGTCCACAGGAATTCTTACACGGGTAATGGAAATCTATGTCATTATTCTGGAAGTATTGTAGTGAATGTTGTACCAAGCGACTCTGTGATTGCATAACAACAAACCTAATAATAATGTTGTATTGCAGTTACGTAGTCTTAAATTTTCTATATGTTGTAAACCCTCGAAAACAACAGCGTGTGTAGGAATTCTTGTGTCCAATAGTACAGTACCAAAATCTTTTCATACAGAGGAATGTAATCTGTTTTAACCACGGCATATGCTAGGATGAAAGCGTTGATTTTATGTGTTTCCAAGATGTTAATAATTCACGCTCACTGTGCTACACCATATTAATAATTATGACTTAAATTACTGCATTACTAAAGCCTATCTTGGACACGAGAAATCCTTGTACTGTACTGTAGCCTACATATGCTGTGAGAAACTTGGGACTAGCCTAATGGTTAATAGAGATGAGGGGTGACCTTGCATGACTATACTACGGGTGGATATGGGCTGTGTCATCTTCCTCCCTCCCCACTACTACGCCACCACCCACCATCACATTCCTCTGCACTACCTAATCTCCATGACATCAAGGTATTTGTACAGTCGCGGCCAGAAATTGTGAAGTTGTCTTATCCAACATATTCCACGTACAATATCCCATAAATTAAATGAGCCCAAAGAGGAATTAAGAAAAATATTAACGGTTTGATCATAAAAAGAGACGAGACAAATATCACTGAACTTGGATTAAATTCGGTACACCTCAGACCATGGTAATGTTAAGGGTGTTAAACTCTTGTGTACAGTAGGAGTGCCACTGATTCCTCCAAACAGATCAGGACTATCAGGCAACAAAATAGTGTGTGTACTTACATCAATGTACAGTATGCTATACGAGCAGCAGGAGATCTGTCTGTTATGTAGAATAGTTTGGGAGGAATAAGTGGGCCCTCCATTTTATTGATACGAGATTATCCTTTCCACCCCCTTAAGGTACCCCGTGCTGTAGTCAGGAAATTGGAGGTTAGTGAGTCCTTCAAACTTTGCTACGAAACTCCACCTACATTGGAGATTGTTTCGTGGCATGGTCAGGAGGAATCAGGAGCTACCAGGTCTCATACACGATCACAGGGTCCTTAAGTTCGTCTGCCAGAACTGATAATAGAAAATCAATAAGTAAAAGAGTGACATTTAATTCAGGAATGGAAGGAGAAGTATGGGCAGAAAT
This sequence comes from Petrolisthes cinctipes, assembly GCA_033782935.1. Classification (NCBI taxonomy): domain Eukaryota; kingdom Metazoa; phylum Arthropoda; class Malacostraca; order Decapoda; family Porcellanidae; genus Petrolisthes; species Petrolisthes cinctipes. The sequence goes on from JAWQEG010000974.1 coordinate 419,525, forward strand.
ATCGGTAAACACTATGAGGGGGAGGAGGTATTTATTGCCTGCAAATTTGTGGGTACCACTCTAAATAAGAGTTTTTGCGCCCCGTCGGACCCGAACTAATTCTTCTCCATTCTTTTTTCACTGTCCGCCATTTCCTTATTTTTCGTTTGCTTACTGTCCCTCGTCTCTTTGCCCTTTCCACTGAAGTATAGTCACGAGTCATAATACTTAAGTAGGATATCCATGTCTTAATCTTAAGTTTAGAATCATCTGACCAATTTTCATACACTCTTACTGGAGCTCGTTTAAGGGTCGAGAACCTCTTTTCTTATTATATTGGAGTTACTAATTCCTCCAAAGTATGCCAGGAAGCAAGACCAGATTAACAAGAATAATAATATAGTGCCTGATGGTTGGAGTAATTTGGAGCAATCATATAATTGCCAACATAGTACTTCCCCCTTAATTAATACTCTACCATCAGGCTATTCGAAGCAGACTTGAAGACTTATTATGTCCCGTATCTGTACAGTACCACTTATAGGGTCCTTTTGGCTTAGCACAGCTTTCTTTCTTTCACCATTATAGTCTAATCTTACTACTTCCTACTGAAGGTGGAATGAGGAAGGATGGACAGTCAGGAAGTTAATTGTGCGGATGCAGCGTGACGTCACGTTGCCCTGACCTTACATTACATTCCTCGAAATAGAGTAAGGTCAACGATGAAAAACAACACTAACCTTAGCCTACCTTCTTTCCTGGAAACTTAAAACTAATTAACTCTCTCTCTCTCTCTCTCTCTCTCTCTCTCTCTCTCTCTCTCTCTCTCTGGTATTAACAGCGGTGGTGTACCCGTGGACAGTAGCCTACTTTAAGGGTTTGGGCGCCTCCTCGGACACAAGCCACTCCATTTCAATTCTCCAACTGCCCTCGATCCGTTCCTTCGTGCTTGCTGTCCCTCCCCTCTGTCCCCTTCTCCTTCGTGTTGCAGGGTCTTCCAGCCTAGCGTGGATTTCTCACTTCCTCTGGAGTCTAAAATTATCTCTCAGTCGCCTTATATTATGTGCAATTTGCTGCTTGTGTGCACGCTACGCTCAAGCACACTGCAGGAAATACTTTGAAACAGAGAGAATTAGCATCCAACCAATCTCATTTCCTTGTATGTACTGTACCTTATAAACATGTAAATCTCAATCTGTGTGTGTGTGTGTGTGAAAGAGAAAGTGAGATAGGAGAGCATGTAAACAAAGCAAGCGAGGTGTGTGTATAACATTATGTGTAGCCTACATCCGGGGTGGGAGTGACCTTGAGCTTGTAACCTCAGTATATAACTAGGTCACACCGTCTGCTGTCATGTTCCAAAGCTTTACGGATCGACAAGGGTGACATATATCAACCAAAACGGGCGAAAGTGATTATTTCATTAGTGACGCCACCACTGTTCATCTTCCAAGACTCAGGACGCATTTTAACCCATTCCCCCTCGCTGTTTAATGAAAAATCCGTAAAGGGAATTGAAACAAATGTCATAATATTATGTCTTCCCAGCTTTCAGGGCCAAATTTCCTAAAATCCGTATCAATACTCTTTACACACCGATTCTTTACGCATCTTCACTAAAATCACTCCTTACAAAAGTCTATAATTATTTCTCTTTGTTATATAACTACACTGTTGTTTGAAACTGTGAATTAGTCTACAGTATATTATGTTATCAAGGTCGAGAGTATAGGCCTCCATAATGTAAGGAATGCAAGTAGAAAACCTAAATAAAACTTAGTGTAAGATGTTGTTTTTATCATAAACGGAACTATAAATATTCATTGAAAAAATAAACGCAATCACATTGGTCCCTATAATTTTACGTTTCTGCTGCGTGTAGTGACGAAGTTAAGATATTAAGGGGGTAGTAGGCTATTAGTACATTAGAGTACTTTAATTTCTCCAAAATATGTTAGGAAACAGTACCAGGTTAACAAAAATAATGGTGCTCTGTTACTTGGCATAATTTGAAAAGAAACAAGGCGCCCCAATTAATGTAATATATCCCCTTAATATATCTTTAGCTCAGCCTGCAAATTAAGCCTAATGGGTATCTACAGCTGCAACTGAGTCTCTCCCTAAGAACGCCTACCCCACCCTCAGTAGTGGTTTATAATGCTTATCCAGGAGGTCATAAGTGATGCCCTATCAACAGGAGTCTCCACCACCTCTCCATACTCGACACCAACTCAGGAAAAACGCTGAATCTATGATGAACTCCAAGGATATCTTTGTTTACCTCTGGAATAGCTGTATTGGGTCGCCTTTTATATATACAGGGGGCTGAAGAGTGAATGAATGTGTGCATTATGGAAGAGTGGCTCATTTCTGTGAGTGGACACATTCTCTGCTGGACTGCTGTTGAAAGGAGGGAGGGATCAAGCACGTACTCAAACTACTGTAGCCTACTTTAGAGTGGTCATCTATTATTTTCATAGATATTCTTCCAGATGTTTTGTGTCTCTTTCCCGTTTTAAATACTTACCCTCCTCTATTTTTTACTTAGTGATTTAGCCACCCTAGCTACTATAGTGGTAATTAAGTTTGCTTGCTGTCTCTCGAAGGTTTCCTTCTCCCATGTGGCACAAGGGTTTTTCTAATCGTGCAGAATCTTCTTTCTTCTCCATTTATACCACTATCATTGATTATAGTCACTACTTTATAGTTTAGTAAGCGTAAGAATTCCAAAGCCCTGTATGAACAAACCCTACAGTATGTGCAGGATGTGAAATACAGGATGTGTTGAAATATATTCACAGAGAGCGTGGTTCATGTTTTATAGCAAAATGAATGGATGAAAGTAAAGAAATAATAATGCATAGAATTGATAAATTAAGGATACATGAATTGTAAACTAACGTAATACAAAATAATGTGGTAAAACAATGTAGTCCAAGCCAAAGATACAAGATTATCAGCCAACCATTCGAACACAAACCACTTGAAAACAAACATGGCGGCCGTTGCAGTAGACCGTCCTCCTGTAAGCACTCATTTTATCTGTTTTTAATGGTGTCCGTACAGTTATATGTGATCTTATAGGTTATGTAGGTAGTTAAACCCGTACATGTGAATACTGTGAGAGGAATACACGTCATTTGTTAGACATGGAGTATATAAAGGGTATACATAAAATGGGTGTGACCACTTTATAGTTATCCCATCTGGGTCCCATTCAGAGTCTAGACAATATTTTCTATTTTCTTATGACTGGATATGATAATTATTGTATTTATCATAGTGTCAGCTGATTAAAATGGAATTGAAACTAGATATATTAATATTTAGGATGACCCACAGAAAAGGAAGCTACTGTACTGAGTTAACTTAAACTTTTTCCTTCGTTTTTGGTTGGTAAGGCCGTATTCAACAGGGTTAATAGATTATATGGTAATTATCTACTCTATTGCCGTTTTCGGTAAATTTACAGAAGAACTGGGTTCACTGTATTGTATATTTTAGTATCATTACCCACTATTTTGGACCATTCTAAGATACTTTTCATCTATAGTGTTTCTCTCGGAGATGCCCCGTTTTACAAACATAATTTGGAAATTAGTCTGACCTAACCTAACCTAACCTAACCTAGACCACAGCAGACAACCGAGACCTAACCTGGGCAAACTACCGGGATATAACCTGTGTAAACTATCATAAAGTGACTGAGGCAAATTCCTGGGACTTAGCCGGATGTGGTAACACTACACGATCCTAGCCAAAAACCCAGTTATTCTGTAATAATACCCCGTTTTCTAATACGATGTTTTTACCCCTAAACCCACTAATTTATACCATTCTAAAACACTTCTTCTATGGCATTTTCTTCGGAAATGCCCCATTTCCAAGATAGGGCATATTCAAATGGGTCATTTTTAAATTAGCCTGACCTTACCTAACCTAACCTAACCTAGACCTAGACCTAGACCTAGACCTAGACCTAGACCTAGACCTAGACCGCAGCAGACTACCGGGACCTAACCTGGGCAAACTACTGGGACCTAACCTGGGCAAACTACCAGGATATAACCATGGTAAAATACCAGGACCTGACTGGGACAAAATATTGGGACTTAGCCGGATCTGGCAACACTGCTACAAAACGGCAATAGTCTAGATAAATACCAAACATACTGTATTTTCAGGTAAAAGTTTGGGTATAGCTTTACAATCGGACAATACACAACCCTAAATAAGGTAAATATTAAAAGAATTACCGTTATTGGGTACGGTTTTTCTACCTTCATTACCCACTTATTTAGACAATTCTAAGACTATTTTCTTCTATGGCATTCCCTTCGCAAATGCCCCATTTCCAAGATAGGGCACCCATATTTAAATGGGGCATTTTAAAATTAGCCTGACCTTACCTAACCAAACCTAGACCGCATCAGACTACCGGGACCTAACCTGGGCAAACTACCGGGACCTAACCTGTAAACTACCAGGAAATTACTGGGGCAAAATACTGGGACCTAGCTGAATCTGGCAACACTGCTACAAAACGGTAATTTTTTCAATAAATACCCTAAATAATCAATATACTTTTCTATTGTATTTTCCTCTGTTATGATTGACTCTGATGCTCATTCCATTTGGAAATGCATTATTTTGGTGATACCCTCTACCCCCCTATTCAACAATCTTGTAGGGAAGTGTTGGGAACGTGGGATTTGGGTGGGGAATAAGTAGTTATATTTAACACATTTGGATTTAATTTGCCCAGGTTAGATCCCGGCAGTTTGCCCTGGTCCTGATTAGGTTAGGTTAGCTCAAGACTGGTCTGGCTTATTCTAGAATATTAAAATAGTAACTTATTCACAAATAAATCATAACCATTTTAAATTTATGTATTTTTATTCGCTCAGTACCCTCGGTAACCAACGCTCTTCACCAAGATTGTTGAATAGCGGGGTATCTCTAAAATATTGCATATCCGAATGGAAAAACGCAAGAAAATACACTAGAAAAATATATTGGTTACCTTGGAGGTGTATTATACAATCGTAAAGTTGTAGCAATGTTTGATTGGTTCATGATGGAGCTGGATTATTTATCATCTAAAGCAATTTCCCTATAGAATGTTCACACTGATTTTATACTGTAAGTGGTGAAGTTGTTTGTTTTGCAATGTTATTTTGGAGGGGAATATATTATATCGGTAGCTAGATATCGTACTTTACATGGATTCAGTGGTTTTTATTTTCAGCATCAGTAATATTGGTATTGCTAGGTGATTATTACAGATGCTATTTATAATCCATTGGAATAACCAACAGTCTTCATGTTATTGCTTGACTGGATACTGTACTGTATTTCCTTTGTGATATTTCACTTGCTTGATATTCATATATTAAGAGGTTTTGATAGGTATTATTTGAATCAAGTTATGTACGAGAAACCAGTGATTGGCTTGGCTTGTCATAATTTCCCCCTATATGTAGAGGTACAAGTATGCTAGTATGTCCTGGCACAAATTGTAGTGTGTCACCCATTATTGTAGCTACATTTTATGATGTCCAAAGTCGCCCTCGTCCCCTGCCTCTGGTGGGGCTGGGGACGCAGGAGGAGTGTCAAGGGAAGGTTCAGTGCCGTCCTCAGCCTCAATAAAGTCCTTCCCGGGTTGTCCATTCCCTGTGCCCAGTCCTGACCTCCACCTCACTGACTGGTATAAGCCTCAACTCCAGGTACTGGTATGGAGTTAACCTGACTTGTGCTGAGTGATATTCTAACTTTAGGTTTTGAATACTGGGCTTTGATGGTTAGAGAATGGTGTGCATATCTGCAGTAGAAATGACATTACTGTACAGGGTATTTCCTCAATGATTTTGGAATACCAGTACTGTATACATTTTTACTGTATTTCATAATAACAGTTACTGTATCATCATACTGTAGTTTGTCTTAATTATATAACTCATAAGATGACAGTTCTTGATCAAATAAAAGCAAAGCTGTTTTGCTGAAGTTGTCATTTCAGTATAGAAATCTTTGATGTCAACCAGCAAAAGGGTACCGTACCATACACATGTAAACAGAATTGCCTCTTTAGTAAAGGAACTAGTTCATATAAGGACACTTCATATTTATGATTAAATATCAGAATTACTAAATATCACTTATGACATTATGAATAGATGGAATAAATCTCTAAAGCATATGAGCTGTGATGTTTATTTGGGTTTGAAATACTGTAGTTTCATTTGTGTGGTTGAGAACTGGTTTCTACATCTCTACCTATTACAGAGACTGAGAGCCAATTTTACAGTTGTTACCAGTTACTGTAGTTTTTGAGCCCATGAAGGAAAGAATCTGGAATGTGTGGAGTTGTGGATTAGAGAGCTTCCTAGCTAATCTGTTTATCCTGGCAATACTGTTTTTAAGTTGACAGTTCATGGAATTGGCTGCTTTTACCCAGACTAATTGATGGGACTTTTGTCATGGATGCAAGTATGTGGGGGGAAGCTGAAAGTTTTGTGGAATTTGAAAGGGGAGTGAATGTGAGTGTGACCCATTTCACTGGGTAACCTGTCTAGTTAATGGTGGTGAAATCAAACTGGCGTGATGATCATAAACGGTGAATAAAACCCACTCTTGTCGACGGAAATAATATATTAATCCATACAGTTTCGGTGGACACTGCCACCATCTTCAGTGGTCTAGCGAGAAGAAAGGAATGACATAGATAGTACATAGAAAGATGGTGGCAGTGTCCACCGAAACTGTATGGATTAATATATTATTTCCGTCAACAAGAGTGGGTTTTATTTACTGTCTAGTTAATTTAATTTGATTTATCCATCCCTGCATCTGGAGTCCTCCTACCCCTTGAATAATGGAAAATGGGGTACCGTACTGATGATGATAAATGATGTGTCCATATTTTAGAATTAGTTCCTTCAGGATAATACCAGAGTCAGTAACAATAACAAACTACACTTTAATCCATGTACAGTTACAGTACTCCACTGTATTTAAATAATTCTTTACATTATCAGGATTTGATCTCTTGCTCCCCCAAAAGGGATTATCATACCAAGCATGGTTAATGTACCAGTATTTACAGTTGTAGAAACATTGGGGCAAATCTTTTCTCAAAACTGGAGTTTTTATGAAGGGATCCATGTACCCTGAGGCAGCTAGTAGAGAGGCCACAGATAACACTGGTATTGGTAGGAATTGGAATGGGAAGGAGGTGGATCAAACACAATTCAAATCCATTTGTAATTTTCTCCAGTTTTATTGAGCTGTGATGGGTACGGTACTTGTAATTTGTCATTTTTTCTGAGTGTTTGGTGGCTTTAATTTTTGGCATATGCTGTGTGTTTACAAGCCAAGCTGAATGTAAAATATTGTACTATATTAGAAGCTATTGTATATAATTGAATTTTTGCTTATGACTGATGTGTAAGAGTGCACCAAAAATGTATACCTGAACAGGGTAATAAGTAGTTGTTATGCTGTGTAGAATTATTCCTACCATAAACACAGCTTGGATATTTGTGGTGTGGTTTATTTCTGACATTGTTTCTTACCAAAACTGATGTTTCCTTGTAGAATGAATAATTCACACAGAGATGATGTACAAGATATTTTTATGTACCGGTACAGGTTCAATGAGTTTAATTCTGTATGGCCACTCCCCCACATTCATATGACATTCTTACTCCTAGTAGTTTGGTTGAACATAAAATCTCGGGGAAAGGTTACCGGGTATTTATATTTTTATAGAACATTTTACATTTCCCCTTAATTACTTACTCTACACTTATGATGGAATGGGAGTTGTGATATAGAAAATAGTTCAGCAAGCTTCGCAAAATTGCATGATCCAAAATGTGGCTTAGGAAAAATAATCTATTACATTATTTTTCTTCCCAAAGCTATTAGGATGAGGTATTGTACTACCATGATTAGTACAATACTGTATACTATAGGCCTACCTCCCAAAGTTTATACAGAAATGCATGGTACTGTACTTTTGTTCTCTGTGTGCAGAACAAATTTGTACCTGTATTTTCTATTACTTTGCACAAAATTAGCTAAAGCCTTCAGTATTCTGTAACTTATGTACTATGGTGCACAAAAGTTTGTTCCTTGAGCCAGCCATAATATAACTGAAGCATCTCCTTTTTCTGCCTGCCACTTCACAGCTCCTTACTCTTTTAGGAACTCAAACATCATCCATTCGATGCACATGTCCATTAATTCTCAGTGTCATTGTTTTCATCCAGTGACATCCCCTGATCTTTCCTCTTACTTCTTCAAAAACAATATAATAAAGTTAAAAGGATTATGCTGATGAAATGACAGCTTGACCTTTGTTGTGGAGTTTATTGCCTAAGTGATGGTGGGGCTGGAAAGTCAGTGTTGTGTTGTAGTGTATCTGGACAGGTGGTCTTGTAATGACAGCAAAGTGTCAGTTGTTGCTGTTTTTTCAGTCTGCTACAAATATCTGTTCACACACTTTGCCTCACTCTCACTGTACACAATCATAGGGTCTTGAGTACAGTATTACAATGCAGATAGACTTATGTTATTAAGAAATTTATCAGTACAGGTATTGTTGAAGTTTAGAGACATCAGTTGCAATGTCAGATATTAATATGAATAAGTCTCCGATGACTACCAGTGTGGACAATACCCCAGATAGCTTTATGGAGAGAATTGTAAGTGCCCTATTGTGCTACCAAGAGGTGTGCTTTGTACCAGTCACAACCTCTGCTCAACTCTCTATGAGGGATTATGATAACCAACATTCTAATGTCTCATCTCCATTGGTTAGAAGAGACTCTGTTGAACAAAACTATCTGGTCAGTGAACACCTTCCTTTGGTGTACCAAGAAAGTTGCTCTGAATTTTCTCATTTGTGTGTGAGTATCTTAAACTATGTGAAAATTGCTCCACTCTGTGACTATCTTGCCTTCTTTCAGCCGTGTGCACAGTAAGGGATTCCGGACCAAAATGCTTTTATGTGTAGGCCTACATTATTCACATCCTATGGTACATTCCTTCATCCATTCCAAGTTACCACTTACCAGTCTCTCCTCCCCCTTCCTTAATTATAAACCCATACAGTTATGCTCTTCTTCCTGCAACTTTTCAACTCGACCAGAGCTTTCCCTCTACCTTCTGCATTCTTCCTCTCCTATTCACCCATATATTTTGCACACTGATCATTGCCCCACTTCATAAGGGCCAAATAGCTGTCTCCCAATCCCTTAAAAATTTAGAATCCTGCAATGTTCTTTTCATAATCTTCTCACAACCATGGATACGAGAGGTGAATTAGGGCAAGATTCATCAATTTGAGGCGAATCAGCAAACACTGCCTTCATTCACCTTCTTGCTAGCTCATGTTACTAAATTGACTTAGGTTGATGTCTGGCCCTCCTTCACTCCTCTTATCTATGGTTGTGATGGTGCCACTTGTCAGAGTTTGGCTGGGAGAGGATGGAGACGTACACCTGGCCATGACTGTACTTCTACATACAGTAGTTCATTATTGCCTTGTTTTCTTTTCTTTCCCCTTCTCTTCCTCTTTCCTAATACTTTTTAACATGTTCTGTACCTATGGTAAATCTTATGCTGTAAGTTGTTCAAAATATACAACCTCTTGTTCACTTGGATGTCCAGCAGGTATACCAACCCTTTCTGCCTCTTCAAGCACTCCCACTGCTCCACCTTTCCCTTCTCCAAGATTCCCAAGTCGTTTACTTCTTGTTTCACTCTGCTTGTCAACTGACCTTTCTGTTCCTCTTTTCCCTTGGTCATCCTCCCTCCATGTCTGACCATTTTAATTAATCCTCTATGTTCCTCACACGCCATATGGCTCTTTGTCCCACACCTGTATTTTGCCTCATATTTAGCATTTAGTTTAGTTTACCCCCTTTTCTTAACATCTTTTTTATTGTTTCTATGCCTGTTTAGTGCCACATAAGCTCCCCGGGATTAGTGTTAGTTCTTTTGCACACTGTTTATAAATTTGTTCCTGAACTGAGTTAGCAACTGTATATACTGCAAGATGTCTCAGTGTTTTGGTTTGTCCATTTCTCAGATATCAGGAAGTGGGTTTTTTTTTTTTTTTTTTTTTTTTTTTTTTTTTTTTTTTTTTTTTTTTTCTACAGTTCTGTACAATAATTATTTTGTACATACAGTACCATGCATATTTACATTTTAAGACATAACAGACCATGGCACAAGTACTGTAGCCTAAGATAAGGAAAGAGGTATCCCTTTTAGGCTACTATGGAGTTGTGGCCCCCATAGAAAAAAGAATCTCTCTCTCTTTTTGGTTTCTGCCATGGTCAGTCCCATGATCGAGCACTTCCAGGAAGGAATAAGGAGTTAATACATTATTATTTTCACAAACAGACTGTTAAATCACTTATTATGCTCATGAGTTTAGTATGTGATATGCATTCTTATTACAAAGAGAGCCAATCACTTCTCTCAAAGCATTATCCCATTTTACCAACTCTGAGAGAGGTTTGGTGACTTTGATTTAGGTAATGCAATTTGGATTTTAATTACTTACCCTTTTGATCTTAGCTGATGCACATTTGGCACTTAGCCTACATGAAATATGTCACGTGATGCTTCATGTGATTGGTAAAAACTAACAATGTTATTACAATGGCTGATTACCTCTTGTATTGTGTGGACAGGTTGAGGATAAAGTGAGGACCATGAAATTAAGCGGCCATGTTGGATTCGACTCACTTCCCGACCAACTGGTTGCCAAGTCAACGCAGAGTGGCTTCACCTTCAACATTCTCTGCATCGGTCAGTTTGTGCTCCAATTTCTTCACTTGTCTTTTACTTGATGGTCTTGCTTGGTTTGGCTTTTAACTTTAGTCATATCACTACAACTTAGAAGTAATTGATATTTACAGGTGAGACAGGGATGGGTAAGAGCACCCTGATGGACACCCTCTTCAACACCAGCTTTGAGTCCAACCCAGCCCCCCATACCTTGCCTGCTGTCAAGCTCAAGTCCCATACCTACGAGCTCCAAGAATCCAATGTTAAACTTAAGGTCAGAAACAATAAGATTTTCCCCTTCATGCATGTGCCTTTCTCTGAAGCAAGGTGCTTGTTTACAAACTTTTATGTGTGTGTGTCATGGATATTTGATATATACAGTATGCACATGATTTGTTTGTGATGACCAGAACCTCAGTATGGACTGGATTATTTTGCCTCCTCCAATAAAGTTGGAGAGGTAATGTTTTTTACACTGTTTCTTAGTCTGTATGTTTGTTAATAAGGTATTTTAAAAAGGTATGAACTGATATTCAAAAAATTTACATGACTGTTTAAATTGGTTCCAAGGAAGAAGTAAGTTTTGTATATTTAAAAAGCGATCAGTAGAATACTAGCAGACATAAGAGAGCAAATGTCCTCCAAACTTGAACGCCCTTGTTTTAGATACTACTTTGTAGAAGAAAGGAAAATTTAATAACCAAACAAAGATTGGAACTTGATACCCCAAGAAGAGGACTCCTAACTGCTGGCCACCATGCCATGACTTGGCTGAGAATCCTGTTTTGAAGGTTTCATGTTTGTGCCATAGAGAAGTAGACAGATACTGCACACTATTTATTAATAATGCAGAGACTCATAAAAAAATAGAAGTCTATATATATATATATTTTTTTTTTTTTTTTTTTTTTTTTTTTTTTTTTAATGGAAATGTTAACCCTACATTGTTGAGCACCTATTATGTCTTTAACCTGTCACTGTATACCAACTCAACAGCTAACCATCGTGGACAGTGTGGGGTACGGGGACCAAATTAACAAGGGAGACAGCTTCACTGCTATTGTAGACTACATAGACAAGCAGTTTGATGACTACCTACAGGAAGAGCTCAAGATCAGACGCAGCCTCTCTGCTTATCATGATACACGTATCCATGCCTGCCTCTACTTCATCTGCCCTACTGGCCATGGGTAAAGCTGTGTTTCATTTGTAATTATTACTGTCTATGTAATATCCACTGTACTACATTGCCTACTTTTACTATGTACTAGAATATATGTAAACAAAAAGCTATAGCACCGTCATTTGTTAAACACAAGTTTCACCACTATCCTCCTCTAAGATATGTGTTACAGTGTAGTGTTAATAATCTTATTTTGGAATATGATATTAATCACAATTCTCATCTCATGGAGAGAGAGGAGACCTAGAACAGCTAGAAGCTCCCTTTTCACTATAACTGCTAATGGTTCAACCAGTAAAGACCACCAAGGTAGCTGTCACTTCCACTTAATCAGTCAATACATATACAGTATATTATTTAAGGGTACATATATACATTTATATCTCCCACCTATAAAAGGCAGTTTTTGTCACCAAAGAAACTAACATAATATGATAAAATGTTAACCAGATAAAGATAACCTGTGTTACTCATCCATTCAGATATATAGACACTTAAGGCTGGGTTACCTTGCTTATATCACACAAGGGAAAGCAGCAGCCACACCATTCCCTTTAGTGGAATTTTAATCTTATGCACTCTATTCCCTCCACTTACTTTTCTCTTGCCCAACTCATTACAGGTAATCATTTGTTTATTTGTGAAGGAAAAGCATGTATACAGTCTCTCCCATAGATCCCTTTCCACCCTCTTCGAGCATATTTTATAATGTGACACTGCACAAGACATACATACGTACACAAACCAAACCTGTTGAAACTTGACCTGACTTTCTTCATACCACCTGGCTCCCTTCCCTTCTTTAATTGTTTCCCTTTTCCGCCTCTTTATATTTCGTTTTTTTATTCTCTCCTTTATTGTTTTTATCTCTTCCATTAATTTCTTTCTCTCTTTCTCTTTTGCCACTTAACCCACTTGCTCCTTTCAATCCCTCTTGTCACCTTCCTCTTCAGAAAGTAACATTTCCACTCTCCAGCTTTCTTATTTTTCTACATGCCTTCTCTAGTTTTTCGTCCTTCCTTTTCTAACTTCCTTTCCACATCTTCCTCCCACCAATTCCCTTCTCACCCTCTTCCTCTTGTCACATTCCCTCCTGGATTATTTAATTGTTAAAACTATTGTGATGATTGCTTTGAAAAAGAGAAATAGAAAAGGGAGTCCAAGGGAAACTAAATAAAAGAAAGGAAGAGACATGGGAAAAATGAAGAAAAGGGAGCTGGCTGGAGGGAAAGAAGTCAAGTTGAGGTTTTGACAGGTGAGGTGTGTGCTCATATGTATGTCGCATGCATTGGTGTTACCTGGACATAAAAAATGTGCTATAAAAAAGTTGAGAGCTAATTTTGGCTGTGACTGTACTACAAGTTCTTATATATATTAACCCCTGAAGACCAAGTTGTGTTGATCGATGCACTAGATATCCTGTGCACAGCAGCCGATGGGGCTCGATCGAGCATGGGCTATATACAGCCATGGCGATAGTACCACTGGAAAGGCCTGGGTTATAACTAAGGGATTGACTGTAGTAACACTGACTCTAACCAGTGTGGGCTGGTGGGCGGAGCTCCTGCCACCACAACCCTCCCCAACTTGTATGCATGGGAATGTGTTTTGTGATGTAATTCTGTTTTTTTTTTTTATAGAATTTTGATGTGTTGTTTACTCCAAGTGAGTTCAGACATATACAATTACACTGAAATACATATATTATGCCTTAGAAACCACTAATTTGCATACACACTCATATTTTGTGACTTGTTTGGGGGTAACCATTTTATTTTTTTCGGATTTTTACGCGCTGCCATACCAGTGAACTTAGGAGAGTGTGGTTTTCAGATTCTGGTCTATATTCAAGCTCTATAAATCTGTAATCGCAAATTTAAGTATGCGATACTTGAAAAATTGGTCATCTATTGCAGCTGGGAGGCAAGAAATCGAGATACTGTATACATACACCTCGGTCTCATAGAGAACGTGTTCACATAGAACGATTCTCGTATAGAACGAGCGACCAAAATATTAGCTTAAAATTATTTTATAAAACGATTGCATCCATATAGAACGGGTGGCGAAAATAAGTGAAGCAAATCCGAAGAGTTCTTATACAAAACGAGCGAAATCATAATGAACGTGTCAGGAAATTATCTCACTGGCGTCTGTACAGTGTGGGTGAGTGTGATAACGCCACTTCTCCCGCTCCTTCCCCCTACCCAGTGTTGCCAGGTGCAAGGAAATTTCTCTGTTTTAGGGAATTTTGAAATCCACATGGGGAAATTATATAAAGTCTGTTCAAAAGTAAACAGGGAAAGTCTTACCAGAAGAAATACCAAAAAGACCGTCAATGTTCAAGAGTAAACAGGGAATTATTGAGGCATAAAGGGAAATTCTAAAGTTGAAGTTAGGGAAATTTCGTGTTTGACTCGCTCGTATTTAGTGATTACGAGTTAACCACCAGCTTCAACACTCAGTCATGCCAGGTGGTGCATTTACAAAATGGAAGGCCATTTCCTTCAATATAAAGAAGGAAGTTATTTCTTGGAAAGAGAAAGGAGAAGGAAACACCAGCGTATGGTTAATAAAAGAAAACAAACGATGATCACGCGCTATCTACCACCTCCACCACCACGGATGCCGCAGACTCGTTTCAGTTACATGAGTCACCTGCCGAAACCTTAATACGAGTTGTAAAATGCAGTTTACATACGATCCCTGTACAGTAGGATTAAGGCAAGAAAAACCTTGAAAAGTATTTTATGTTAATTTCAGGGACAATTTTGGTGATTGATCGACCAAATGTGATTTTCCTCATAGGTTACATGTATCACATAGAACGACGTCTTCTATCGACCTATTGGACGTTCTATACGAGACCAAGGTGTATATGCGGTCTTTAGGGGTTAAAAGCCTATCCATGTAGGCATAATAGTGTGTACTGTATTGATGACTTTGATACATCTTCATGATTCATGGCATTTATATTTTTAGTGGTTTTTATATTAGCAGGTGAGATATAAATTTTTTTTGTAATTGTATAATACTGTACAACAATTATGACTAATGGTGTATTAAATAAATTTTATCCTCCTTACCATAGAATGAAAAAATGGTAAAAACACTATATTCATTCACTCAATTATCGTCTCTTCTTCACAGACTAAAGAGTATCGACCTGGTGTGCATGAAGAAGCTTGACTCAAAAGTAAATGTAATCCCCATAATCGCAAAGGCTGACACCATCTCTAAGGCTGAGTTGTCCCGCTTCAAGCAACGCATCATACAGGAGGTCAAGTCCAACAACATACAGATCTACCAGTTCCCCACGGATGATGATACAATGGTTAAGGTGAGGGAAAACATAAGCAATTATTTGATGCACCGAACATACATATTTTACACAGGTACCAAGTCCTCAGTAAATCGAAATATAATGGACTCTGGCCACTGTAATTAACCAAATTTCTCCTACTTATCAAGCCATTTTTTCTTCATTTTCTTCCTCATTCATTCATATGGATAGAGACTACAGAGTGTAATAACATGTAAATGCAACAAGTATAACCCAAGACAAAAAGATTGAATAGTTCTTTGGAAGTATATCAGCCTCACTAGAGTAGCAGCAGGGAACTTGGGAGAGAATAGCTCACCGTCCACCAATCATGTCATTTCCCACCTGGGGCAGCACCAGCCAGAGTTCAGTCGATTTTGTTTTCTTTTTTTACTTTTCCATTCATTTATATATATCTGACTCTAAATAAGTAGTACCAACTCTCTGTGGTGATGATATATACCAGCTATCTATAGTAATTACATATCATAGGAGATAGATATAAATGAATGGGAAATTAAGAAAAGAAAACGATATCGACTGAATTGTGGTGTGGCATGTTTACATGGGCACGGGCTGGTGCTGCACCAGGTGGGAAGTGACATGATTGGTGGATGGTGGTTGTGACGTCATCAAGGGGGTGAAGCTATTCTTATCCAAGTTCCCTGCAGCTACTCTACATGTACTGTATTTAGCATATTCCCAAAACTATGGTTGTATGCATGTTTTCACTCTATTAGACTTTAATACTGTATGATAGTATCTTTGGTTCTCACTATTCTTATAACAAAAATAATGTATATCATACACTGTAAAGTAAAGTAGTGCAGTACATATTTTACCCATGTTTCTTTTCATTCACCATGCCTTTCCCTGTGTAACTTTTCACTGTGCTCTTGGTTTCAGGATATCTTAATAGTTGCAGAACCATAGTGCAAGATAGAATTCTTTAATTCCTTTATGTCTTTCTTAGTGCTCAATCCTCCTATTTACAGGTGAATTCTGAGATGAATAACCAGATCCCCTTCGCAGTGGTGGGCAGCACAGACTTTGTCCGTGTAGGCAACAAGATGGTCCGTGCCCGCCAGTATCCTTGGGGCACTGTACAGGGTCAGTATCTATATAGCCTTTTCTCTCATCAGTCATATTTTTATCTGCTACAACTAAGTTGGAGAGGTTATGTTTTTGCCTCCATTTGTCTTTCTGTCACTTTGTAAACAAGATATTTTAAAACATTATAAACTGATTTTCACCATATCAAGTCAGCAGATAGTATGTGGGCCAAAATTTTGTGTACAGTAGGTTCGCCTATTGCGTGCCTATTTGGGTGACAGAGAGGCTCTCTGAAATAGAAATCGCACACAGTAGTATGAATACATGTTCCTATGGGGAAAATTACTTATGGGTGGCCACTGCCTCACACTGACAATTTACAGAGATCTTATATGCCAATATGCAGAGTTCAGTGCAGTAATTGGTAATTGTGATTTGATTATGAGTCGCTGTAGCAATGAATATAAGTTGTTACCAAAGAAATAGCAGTACAAAAGCACACTAAAAGTGTGAGATAGGGTTCCAAGGTGGCTGTGACAGTATATCGGGGTCCCCGCTGCACCTCCCAAAGTCGCACCACTACCCTCACCCGCCAGTTGCCATCACTCCCACTAGCACTGCATTCAATGTTGATCTCATTCACTTCGTCCATAAACCCTTCAGAGTCAAGGATGGACACAATTGAACACATGATTAAGATAGCGAGATACCGTTCCATCAAAATGATTGCTGGGTTATTGCAGGACTTAGCTGTTAGCCAGTCAAGAGCAGAAGCACTGTTAACTCCTCACAGTCTACATAATAGCCTGCATGGGCTATATACAGCCATGGTGATGGTAACACTGGAAATGCCTGGGCTAGAACTAGCGGATTCACTCTAGTAACACTGATTCTAGCCTGCGTGGGCTGGTGGGCGGAGCTTAGACTGCCCCCATACTCCAGCCACCCCAACCCGTTTGTTGTTTGTTACTTGAACTTAATGCCTATTGACTACGTAATGGTCATTACGGCGATATATTTATAAAGTGACAAAGTGTGTGTATGTGGAGAAGTGTACGTGTGTGTGTGTGAAGTGTAAATGTGTATTGTGTGGTGTCTGTGACAGTGTCTCCCACCCATGGAGGTAGAATATATTCTACCTCCCTGCTCCCACACTAACTCTCCCCTACTAAAAAAAATGGCCCTGTCAATATTTAAATGGTGACCACCAAAGCACTGTCATGTGATATAAATCTTCCACATACGTGAGTTTTACAACTGTGGTTTTGTTTGCATGTTGTACAGTATTCCCAAAATTTCAAGGTACCTGTCATACTACATAAAGGTTTAGTTCTACCACAGGTTTCAGCAACCACAGAAACAGCTAGGCATTTCATGGGGTTATAAACAGATTAAGCAAACCGGATCACATATACAAAGGCCACAGCCAAAATACTACAACAGTTGCAGTGGAGGTGGACCTATTGTATTGACTAGAAGTACGGCAGTTTAACATAGGAATTTTTTAGACAATTATATCACTGTGGTTGTATAAATATAAATTGGATTACTTTTGTGGTCTTGCAGTTGAGAATGAGAGCCACTGTGACTTCACCAAGCTGCGTGAGATGCTGATCCGTACCAACATGGAGGACATGAGGGAAGTCACACACATGCGACATTATGAACTTTACCGCAAGAAAATCCTGGAGACGGTGAGCTTCCTTGCTTACGTTTATACTGACATGGTTTTATATTATGCAGTAAATATTTTTTGTACTTTGCCTTTTTATATGGCTCTATTTTATGGATTAAATTTTTCCACCCTGGCTCTCAAGCCCCCCTCCCCTGGAGAGAAGGGAAATGGGGTATTGGTGATAATGATGATGAATAGAGTATATATCTTATCTTGTTTCTTGCCATACATGTTGCAGGTTAATTTGAGGCATGTGTTGAAATGAATAGTTAAGCTGCAAGAACTTTACAATTGCCTCATGGATATCGCCCTCCCTAATTTTATCTTTGCCGCACTGAATCAGATCCATGTAGTGGGACAGTGTTAACCTAGATGGAATGGAGGCAGGGACACTGAGAATTGAAAATTTCTTGTAATTAGTTGTATGGTGTGCTGGTCAGGTCAAAATAATAACTGTACCTCAATATGCAAATATGTATGTCTCTTCTGCTACAGATGGGATTCTCAGACATTGGGCAGGACAACCAACCAGTGAGTTTCCAGCAGACATTTGAACAGAAGCGAGTGGAGCATCGGGAGGAGCTGCAACGCAAGGAGGATGAGATGAGGCAGACATTTGTCTTGAGAGTAAAGGAAAAGGAAACTGAGCTGAAAGAAGTTGAAAAAGAGGTGGGTACAGTTGACAGCATTAGTTCATTTTATTCCTTTTTATATTAATGATGATAATCCAGGTAATCTTTTAATCTTGTATTTTGAGCCTGTGTCTATTGTGACAATGAATAATTCATAATGGTATAGTATATAATATGAGCCTTGCAGTTAACAAATACTTTGATATAATTTTTGCTGTGTCCCATGTACAGTAAAAAAAGTATTGAAACCCTTATTTTAGATGATTATAGTTAATTTCAATGTAAGTGTGGTTCCAATACTTTTTTTGCAGACTGTACAAGTTGGATCATCATAATAGAATATCATAACATCACTTAGCACAGATTATATACTTTATGACCTATCTTTATTCAAATACTTATATTATCTTGTATTTATTGTGAAGTATATATTGTATGTAAAATTGTCTATGTTATTCCTTGAATATTCCAAAAGTCCTGGGATCCCTGATATATTTCTCTACTGATACTTGTCACCATTATTGGCAATGGACTAAACCTTTAAGGGAAGAATTCGAAAATTCGTAATTAATTTCGGTTTTCCGGTTGTCCTAATGTTAATAATCAAGCTATGTCAATCCCTTTTTTACACAATGAGCATGGGTTTGTTATGCTTCTGTCCCAGTAATTTGATCGAAATAGCTACAATACTTATTGCGCAATAGTGTTATGACTACCGAATATAGACAGACAACGAAATTATGTAATGGCACAAAAAATATTAATAGTATGGCAATTCTCTTTTGGCTATAGATAATATACACCCCCAAGTACAAAACGTAGTATTTTCATAAGCATAACTAAAACGACAAAGTTTTAATCACATAGCAAATGGGATAATATTTTCAGTGAAAAAAACACAATTTTAACACCACTTTAAATATTTGTCATAAATATATTTGGGGGAACTAATGCAATTCCTTACTAACTTTAGTAGATCAGAGTGTGAAGATCATTTTACGATAAAACTTTTTGGAATTGCACATTTGCTTAGAGTTATTGTTACTTTTATGCACGAAAAACAAGTTTTGAGAAAACAGCATTTTATGTTGTACATCTTCACTACACCATAAAGATAATACTATCAAGTACCAAATTCAATTATCTACTTATATAATCCTTTTTCCATTCCTGGGAGGTCGGTAGCAGAGTTTAGGTCATGTTCAGGTCATATTAGGTCATGTTCATGTCACCTGTATAGCCCGAGTGAGGGAAGAGTTCTTCCTTGCCTGGTAGAACTCTTTAGAAATGAAGGCTCCTGGTCCCCTGTTATTTATATGTTAGAGTATATATGATATATTATATAGATATATCATATATTTCTAATACATAAATAACATCTTAGATTCAATGTACAATTAAAATAATCCGTAGTTACTTTCGATGTTACTTTCTTGCCACAGTCACACACACACAAACTGAGCAATGCTTCCAATCTTTTCAAAGAAAAAACTAACATTTCATTTCCTTTAATAATTTCTACACCTTCTCTATTCTCCTGTGGTAGTAAATTATTCCGAAAACTTGTTGAAGATACGCGTCGGGCTACAGGTGGAGCCTGGTGAGGAACCACGTGGGTTGCAGGTGGAGAGGGTGGTGGAGAGTTCAACAAACCTGGGAGTGGCACTTCCATTTCATCGTTGCTTTTCCACCTTTTCTGAACGTTGCTACGTTTCGATTGAATGAACTCCTTTCTCTTAGCACTCACTCATGGCATTGTTACTGTTTGTGGACGATAAAAATGCAAACAATATTTATCACGACACTCACCCTTCCCTTATCAATCACAGTAAACACTCCCTACAGAATGGGTTGACGCTGCCGCAGCCCAAACTATCATACACCAATATAAAAAATTCTAAAATACAGCAAAATCACGATCAAAATTGAAGGAAAACAAAGCATATACCAAAAGGGGGCGTGACAGCGAGCGAGAGCATTTAAATACCCGGCTCTTTAAATGCCATTACGTGTACAATGGGACGCGTTATGCGCCTGGCAACATCGCACCCGGGTGTGTCTAGACCCACCGAATTCACATACAAAGAAAAAAAAAAAAATGGCCATTTTTGACTCCCCTCGACGAATTCTCCCCTTAAATGGACCTATAATGCAACATGTCACCAATTATAAAATGTCCTGTAATAACTATGTTGGGCTATATGAGAAGCTACACCACAAACCTGGTTACAGTACTTACATTTTCTCTACCTCATGAACACTTCCATCCATCTCCCTCTTTCACCAGGCCCCTTCACCTTTTTTGTAAACTTCCTATCTTGCATTTTTTCGGTGTGTCCAAATCACCTCAGAGTATACTGCTTTACCCTTTCAAGCACCCACACTTCAACACCAATTGCCTTCACACCCAAACCACATCTCTCATGCACAATCTCATTGCTTTACCTCATTAATCCACATGCTCCACTCAAGAAGTTAATTCCCATCACACTCTATTCTAGACTGTGTCACCCAATTCCATATCCATATCTCCTATGCATATTTCCCCCCCCCCTCTCTCTCTCTCTCTGTGTGTGTGTGTGTGTGTGTGTGTGTGTGTGTGTGTGTGTGTGTGTGTGTGTGAGTGAGTGAGTGAGTGAGTGAGTGAGAGAGAGAGAGAGAGAGAGATATCCATTTCCATGGTCCAATACAGTATATTTCAATCCTATACTTTCTCCATCTTTTCACTTCTCAATCATGTTTTACCCTGTAGGATGTTGTATAGTCAATTATTCAGCCTCTACTCTTGAAAGCCATGGCAACTCTAGCTGACCTATATATATTTGCTGTTAAAGTATGCTAATGATCTAATATCATCTTACAGCTGTACACAAAATATGACATCCTGAAACGGGAACATGCCGAAGAGAAGAAACGTTATGAAGATGTGAAGAAACGCTTGGAAGATGAGAAGACAGAGTTCCAGAAGCGCAAACACCAAATAGCTACACAGACACTGAGTACACACACACTAACACTTGGCAAGAGCAAGAAGAAGTAAAGAAATGTGTGGAAGGAGGAAGCAGTACACTCTGTACAATCAACCAGAAAAGTTTATTTGCTTATCATTATCAGTAATGAATCTTGCACACACCCTCACTTATTATCAGGAGCTATTCTTTCTCTCCTTGAGTTGGGAACCCAGAAGTATTAATATGCAAACCTAAAATATGTGGAAAAGAGAGAGAAAGAAGCCTGAGGGTAAAGAACTTATCTCCTAATTCAAAATTCACCGACCCTTGAAATCCCATCTATCCCAACTTTGACTAGATCTAATAACAACTTATATATTGGAAAAGTAAAAGAGCCTTGTTAGGTTCTTAAATCATGGTACATGTCGAATTGTGTTATAAAAGTTACAGCACCTTTTATGAGTCTCACATTGGCACAGTTTTCTATGTCTGTTTAAAATGAAGAGGCATGGAAAGGATATGTGTTTTTATCAATGAGAAATGTTACTGTTACAAATACAGGTAAACCAAAGTTTAATAATAAAGTTCTTATTTTTACTGTATTATACAATGAATTTTTGTCATGCATTCAAAAGTAGCTTTTTCCATTATGTTTGTAAATCGTCATTGTATTACAGTGGTATAATGTGTTTGTCCCTACATGGCTGGCATATACTCCCTACTGATATACTATTTAGATATTTAGAAAAGCTTGATGTTCTGTCACCAATGGCTTATGGGCTTGTCATATTGCTGCCTTAGTCATTAGAAAGATATGGTATAGAGTCTATAGACAGTTAATATTTGAGCCTTATTCAAATAATTGTAAACTGTCTTTCCTTCATAACATTGAAAACATATCATAACCATCCCCTTTCAAGGAGGTCTTTGAATTTAGTAAGATACAACAATATTTGTTTTTACCCTTTTGCCTCTTGTTTCTGTCCCACACATGAAGGTTTTTGAGATATATAATGAGAACTTATTTGTTAAAGTGTTCCTCAACAAGTACTAGACCATAATTTTCTGAGTATAATGATGCCTATTATTGTACAACAACAACAACAAAAAACAGTATATACAGAATCATTCTCAGTCTCCTATTGTCAAATAGTTTCTGCACAGTCAAGCACCAAAGTTTATAAAAGGTACCCTGCTCATCTGAGTGATAAGTGTGAAGTTGGCAAAGCACTGGAAGTTTTTGGCACAATTATGACAGAAATGATACTGATCAGTTCAGTGTATGTTCATAAGGCATAAATATGTATTTTGGTTGAGAGATTGGGACAGAATGATAAAATTTAAAATATTAATGGAGCAATTACATAATAATGAATACTTGTCCTCAACCACGTTGCAAATGATCAGGAAAGGAGGGTGAGGGCTGGCTGTCTGGCCTGTCATGTGTGGGATAAGGGTGGTGGATATGTTGAAAGAGGACTGGGAGCAAGGAAAAGGCACCCAGACATAAGGGACCAGGCCCATAGGGATACTTAGAGGAGGGGGAGAGAAGTGGTGTATCACCATTTGAAATGTGAGATTACACTCCATACTAACCATTACTACCAACAGAATGACTGGATAAAGCCCAGGCAGGATTTTGTAGCCCATGCCCTGTTGATGTCCATTGTCTTGGCAGCAAGACATGTTGCGTAATCTTTTGATGTCCTTAGTATGTAAGGAGTTCATCTGAAAAGTATGTAGAATATTATTGAGGTCTGTAAAAAAATAGTAAACACATTTCACCCTAGTAGTAAAATATCAGTACAAGTACTTAAAAGTTACAGAAAGGGGTTCATTTGGTAATTTTAAAACATTTGACTTAAGTCTATTATAGGATTATACTTTTTGAGTAGGAAAGACTTCTTACTGGTGAGTGAAATCCCATGTTGTTAGCTAGACTACAATAACTGAAGTACTAAACCCCACTAAGCTAACATGGAGAGTGAAGACCCTCCAAACAGATTGTGAAATTCTTCTGTTTTTTCAAGCACAGGTAACCTAACAGTAAAGTTTTTATTTGCTTCTGACAAAAGCAAAGTTTTTTTTTTTTTATTATTATAGTAATGCGTCGACTGCTTGTAGAAAGTAACAATTACAGTACAGTATTGTCAGTTCAAAATATGTATCCAGGCTTCAGTGGAGCTGTAAATTGACTCCTATTGCTCTGAACAGTATTACTTCCATCAGTCATGGCAATAATTGTAGTGTTCTGTCGCACAAATACCTTAAAGGTTTTGGCTCCCCGTCAGACCCAGGCCCAGCCCTTTTCTGTCTTTAACTGTCTCTCCTTTCCTTCTTTTCCCTTTGTACTTGCTGTCCCTTCTCTCACTTGCCTTTTCCTTTATGACTACAAGATCTTTCTGGCCTA
Source organism: Petrolisthes cinctipes (assembly GCA_033782935.1). Taxonomy (NCBI): domain Eukaryota; kingdom Metazoa; phylum Arthropoda; class Malacostraca; order Decapoda; family Porcellanidae; genus Petrolisthes; species Petrolisthes cinctipes. The sequence goes on from JAWQEG010000974.1 coordinate 443,533, forward strand.
CCACAGTCTTATATTTTCATGTCACAAATTTGAACTGCAAAAATGCCTGGATACTTTTCTCATTTTGAGCTGTGACTGTGCTCTTTATGGAGGACCCTTCATTGATGATGTTTCTCCAAATCTGCTTTGAGCTGTATACCTTCCATCATTAAGAAAGAATGAAATGTCTTTCAAACAGGGCTCCCGAAGTGGTTTGTTTTCTACAATTGTTATAATCATGTAGATCAGTACAGTACTAGTTCTACTTCTAGTATTTAAGCCAACAGCTATATTTTACACATGGCATGAAAGTTATAATTATAAACAGTATCTTCCATATCTGTCATTTGCAATTTTTGTATGAAATACCATAATAGATATTTCTGAAAGATATGTGTGAATTTTATTAGTGTTGAATGGAATAATAGCTTATAGAGTGTGGGCTTGTAACCCCTTTGTAAAAGTGTAGCTTTATGAGGAAGAGAAGTTGTTATCAAAAAGATTCACATAGAAAATAGACATACATTTACTTCCCCTTTCAAGTCCATGAAAGTGTCAACTCCTCAAGTATCGCATCTGTGACAAAGGTTCGTATTACTAAACTACTTTTTCAGGGATAAGGTGTTTTGTCGCTAAATTTGCAATGCAAATTAATAGGAATTGGGCTACTAAGATAACTTTTCCTCAAAGTAGTAGTTTAATAATACCACTCTTAGTCACTTCATATAACACAGTGAATGAAGTAATTTTTGTTTTTCCATGCAAACATATACAATACTGTACTAGGTGATGACATTCTTCCAGTAAGTTTGATTAAGAGTAAGATACTATGTTCTAGTTTGTCGCTTCACTCTTGGGTCATTCCAAAGCACTTCACTCCATGTCTTCTGTGGTCTTCTCCTCCGCCCTCACCTCAAGTTGAATATACATAACCTTCCTCACCCAGCTATCCTCCTTCATTCCTCTGCACTTGCCCAAACCAACTCCGCCACTCTATTCTCATTACATCACCAATACATTTGATACCAAACATGGCAAGCAAGGTTGCACAATCTGTTCTGTTGCTCTGGGAGGTTCCAGACATCCATATGACCATTCTCTTCTCAGTCCATTACAGTCTCTTATCCTCCACATTGTCTTGCTAGGTTTCATTCCCATATAGCATCAAACTTCTCACACAGGCAGCATTAGATTCTACCCTTCATGTGAAGAGAGAGGCTTCTCACTGTCAAGACTGGCAACAATTCCCCAAAAAATTTCCATCTACCTCTTGACCTAGCAATGGAATTTTATTTTGTTCCACCTCCTGCATTGATTTTATCACCAAAGCAACATAATTCCTCCTCACAATCCAGGGTCTCGCCACTAAATTCTACTCTTTCCAGTCTTGTTTCAATAGCACTTGATTGTCCTTACATACAGGACACATTAACAACACCTTGCAACATGCCAGGTACACCATTACATCTCTTGTTTACCCAATGGTTGCACACTTGCACACTATACATAATTTTGAATTCACACCTACATATTGCACATGGCCACTCCCGACTTTCCATAACATTACTGTACTTCTTTTCTCCTGACAAGTCATCACTGTAATAAGGTTTGCCAGTGTTAACTCTCAGGACCTTGGATTCTATACCTTCCCTCTGCCTATCAAACATATCCTTCACTCCCTCGAAGAAATTCTGTTCAGAAGACCATTGATGAAAAGAAAAAAAAGTTGTTGATAGGACAGCCCAGAGGAACACTACTATTAATAGCCTTAAGCTTAGTGGAAGAGTAGTGAGCATCTACAAAAACTGCTACAGAGTAGCCTGAAAGGAAGTTGGAGATAAAGGTGTAACTGTAGAGGAAAGAATAGAACTGAAATAGGGATAGTTTGGAAGTGAAGCTTTGTGTCATACTCTATCAAAAGCTTATGATATGTCTAGTGCAACAGTAAAAGATTCACCGAAGTTCTTAATCTTATTCCTCGCAAAGGAGGGACAAAAAATCGAAAGTAAAATCCTCTGATGGAACCTGTTCTGACAATCGGGAAGGTTACCCCATATGACTTTTTTCAAGGGATGGGGGCCAGAGCCAGGATGGAAACTACTGAAGAACAATAAGAAAAGTTTATGTACAGTGTATCATTAACTAGTACGGGAGAGATTATAGAAATAATGCACCTTTTGGTAGACACGGGGGGGGGGGGGGGGGGCACAGGCCACTTTTCAGTGGATGGTGTCATGGTGACTGCCACTGTCTCGTGGCAAGAATAAAACAGTCTTGTTTCCACTGAAGCCCGCAAACTAGCCATTTTATTCGTGGCAGCCAGAAAAAAATAAAGACAGCTTCCATTTTACTCGCCACTGGTAACCATCAGTCCGTGATAGATACCGTTAATTTATATGGCGCAGTATCCCTCACACGGGCCACTTGTTGATGGTATGATAATAGTGTCAACGCCTTGATGGACTATCTCATGGCCAAGGTATTCCTCGGCCATGGACTATCTGGCATTGTTGACCTTCATGTTGGGAGTGAACCCAGCAGGTTACCAGTTGTAGTCCTTTTTGTTTGTAGTTAGCCACAATATCTACGGTAATGGTATTGACTGATATTCACATTGATATATGAACTCGCTACCCGAGTTAATTAGTGAGGCTGGAAAGTCATGATTAGACTATAAAGTATAGACCCCCTTCCCTCTCTGTATGAATAACTGAATGCATTTCTTTCATTAAACTATTGTACTATTTAAAACGCGCGGTTTGGTGGTGGAGAGAAAAGCGACGAGACTCTCACACGTATAATAAGGTTTTCACGCCCTACTTGGCTACTAGACATTACTAGAAATATCTCGTCATATTTGTGACGCCACAACTCGAAACTGGTACAATTTATGCAAGTTGTTAAACTCTCCTTTAGAAAATTCTGTGAAAGAAAACATAGTTTCTGTCCAGCTGATTAAGTAATCAATTTCTAGTATTTATTTTTGGGTACAGTATATTCCGTTTTCCATTGCTTTTGAGTAATTTTATTTAGGTATTGACACATCAAAGGATATTGTGGTGGATGGATGTAAAATAAAATAGGATCTATTTTGTCTTAAATGTCATTGAAATAAAGAAATTTAAACATTGAAACAACAAGGATTTTACTAGATACTTGTTGGATACAAATAAACAGAGGAGATAACATTGTCCCGGGTGTGAGATGAGCAAAAGGTGGTTGCTGCTGCAGTGGACCAATACAAGGATTCTAGTACTGGGAGAAGGATAGAAAACTCAATGTTATTTTGGTGTCGTCGCTGTGACTGGCTGGGACTGTGGCGCCTCTAGCGGCCAGCTGGAATCAACACTCCAGCTTCCTCCTTCTTCCCTTTGTCCTGATTAATTTTTAAGTCTGATTTTTTTTACTAGTAACGCACAGGACCTTTGATACTAATATTTATTTGGATATAGAAATAATAATTGCATTCATTGTTGACAAATTACATAATAAATTACGATAATGTCCTCGACAAACCCTAATATATTGCTGAAAAAAACATACTGTACAGCCATGGCTGATAGTGCTGGACCAAGGTCCAAGGAGTGTTGGAGAGCAATTGAACAGAGTTCGAAAAAGTAAGTCTTCTAAACCTCTTTCAACGATAGAATGGTTTGGAATATTCACTTGTTCGAACTCTGTCAGTTGCTCTCCAACACTCCTTGGACCCTGGTCCAGCACTATCAGCCATGGCTGTACTATACCTACAATTTACGTACAGTAACTCTAATGTGCGATGATTCTTACCTGTTTATGACCTCTACTAATATTTTGATGTAAAAGTACTAAAAAACGTACATATAGTTTATTCTTAAAATTATATAGCAATGAGCTATAAATGCTGTACAACCCTGTTACCCTCACCACCACTATGCGAGAGCATTCTTGCTTCCCATATTCTTCCTTGCTGTGAGAACAAGACAGTTAGTTATCTTTACATGTGCTTGAGAATTTAAAAAATCTTGCTTGGTGTATGTATTAAAGGCAAATTACATATAATTATCCATTTCATAATATCAACACAGAGACCTAATTGCCAAATCATCGATACTTTAATAACATTGATGCATAATATCTAAAATGAGTTATTACCTGTTTATGATATCGACAATATTGTTTCTCAATAGTATTCTGATGTATAATTGAAGAAAAGGACAGTCATACAGATTTTATAGACCATAAAACTACAACACAATGAACTATAAGTATCGTATTGTCATCACCAGTACATTAGAGCATTATAACCTTATTATGAGGAACTGTTTAATGTGTTTTAAAATAATTTATTTCCTGCTTTCTTTCTTAACTTGAGAGGTTCTAAAAATCAGTAGTTACTTTCATTATATCTTAATTGTTGTCTGCAAGCCTAATGGCATATAGTTTCAGTCTGTGGGCAAGGAAAATATTAATACAATACTCCATCGAAACAGAAACAAATAGTATACATACTACAGTACAGTACTTTAGAAAATATAAAACATAAGGTAGGCTATCATCATCTGACACCAGTTAATATCAATGTTATTACCCCCAATATGAATATTGTAAAACTATAAAAAGGATAAGGTATCATCATCAGACACACGTTAATATCAATTAATGTCATTACCACCAATATAAATACTGTATAACTATAGAAAGGATGAGGTATCATCATCTGACACTGCAGTTAATATCAATATCATTACCACCAAAATTAATACTGTATAACTATCACAATAATAAGTCATCTGTACCCCGTAGCTTGGGCCTACAAAGTTATGTAAAAACTCGCGTTTTAGAAACTTTTGGGAAGCAGAAAAATGACAGATCCTTATTCCACTTAGAGTTGGTGGAAGAGACTATTGTTGACCACCCAATAATACCCATTTCAGCCACAAAATCAACTTCAGCAAACCAAAAATAACGAAAAAAAAAAAAAAAATCACTCCTGTGTAAGTAAAGGCGCCAGTCAGCAGGTGTTAGTGATTCCTGTTAGCCGGTAGGTGTCTCTGCTTCACCACCACCACCAATGGCACCAAATACTCCCTTAAAATAAGACTATATATATAAGAGTCACCGAGTGGTCTATCCTTCTCACAGTACTACTACTAGAAGCCAATACCAGACCAGCAGTGCGGCGGCCATTTTGCTAGTAGTTGCCAAGTAGTAGTAGTTGCTATTTGGCAGTGCTTGGTGAACCTTTAAAGGATTATTATTGTTCGTTGTTCTTCACACCATCTTGTCCCCCCGCCGCCATCAATACCTGCCACACGTTATTTATTGATCAAGGACCGATAGTTATGTCGCTGTTTGGAGCAGGGTTTGACAATGATCCTTTCTTTGGGTGAGTAATGGTACAATATATTTATTAATGGTCAATAATAATGGGGGACTGTGTGGGGTAATGGGTGAAGTAGGTCTTCTGTAAAAATACCATATGTAATGGGTGAGGTATAAATATAATGGGTGACTGTGTGGTAAATGTAATGGGTGAAATGTTAATATAATGGTTAATAATGGGTGACGTATAAATAAAATGGTCAATATTGGGTGACTACGTGTGTGGGGTAAATGTAATGGGTGAAGTATAAATATAATGGTGGTCAATAATGGGGGACTTTTTGGGGGTAAATGTAAAGGGTGAAGTATAAATGTAATGGGTAAATGTAATGGGTGAGGTATAAATATAATGGGTAAATGTAATGGGTGAGGTATAAATATAATGGGTAAATGTAATGGGTGAAGTATAAATATTATGGTCAATAATGGGTGAAGTATAAATATAATGGTCAATAATGGGTGGAGTATTAATATAATGGTCAATAATGGGTGAAGTATAAATATAATGGTCAATAATGGGTGAAGTATAAATATAATGGTCAATAATGGGTGAAGTATAAATATAATGGTCAATAATGGGTGAAGTATTAATATAATGGTCAATAATGGGTGAAGTATAAATATAATGGTCAATAATGGGTGACTGTACGTGTGTGGGGTAAATTAAATGGGTGAATATAATGGTCAATAATGGGGAACTGTGGTAAACTTAATGGGTGAAGTATAAATATAATGGTTAATAATGGGGGACTGTGGGGTAAACTTAATGGGTGAAGTATAAATATAATGGTCAATAATGGGGGACTGGGGTAAACTTAATGGGTGAAGTATAAATATAATGGTTAATAATGGGTGTTGGGAAAGGTACTCACTCCAGTGGCCGACCATTATTATTATTATTATTATTATTATTATTATTATTATTATTAGAATCTTGGGTTAAGTTTGTGTATGATTCTGCATGGATGAAGTATTCTGATTTTAACTGAAATTGCATTATGTAAGATGGGAAATTATATTAATAAATGGGAAATAATAATCATTTATAATCAATAATAATCAATTATAATAAATAAATGGGATAATATATCAATAAAAGTGTAATTCAATGGATGGATGGCTATCATAATAACTAGAAATAGAAAAATAAAATAAATAAACTGGAATTTATATGTTTGTGTCCCACAGCTGCCCCCCCCCCCCAAAAAAAAAAGGGTATTTATTGAAACAATTACCATTTTATAGCAGTGTTGCCAGATCCGGCTAGGTCCCAGTATTTTGCCCCGGTCATTTCCTGTACTTTACCACGGTTATTTCCTGGTAGTTTGCCCTGGTTAGGTCCTGGTAGTCTACCCAGGTTAGGTCCCAGTAGTCTGATGCAGTCTAGGTTAGGTTAGGTAAGGTCAGGTAAGGCTAATTTCAAAATGCCCCAAATGAATATCTTGTAAATGGGGCATTTGTGGAGGAAATGCCATAGAAGAAATTAGTCTTAGAATGGTCTAAATAAGTGGGTAATGAAGGTAGAAAACCATACAAAATAACAGTAATTCTTTCAATATTTACCAAAAAAAAAATAATAATTAGTATATTGTGAGTTATTAATGGGAATAATAATAATAATGAAAACCCCAAATTAGTTAGTATATTGTGAGTTATTAATGGGAATAATAATTATACTCGGTAAATATCTATGGTACTCTATTGCCGGTTGGTATTACGATGTATTTACCCTCTTTACCCACTATTCTAAACCATTCAAAGACTCTTTTCTTCTATGGCATTTTCTTCGGAAATGCCCCATTTCCAAGATTCAATGGGGCATATTCAAATGGGGCATTTTGAAATTGGCCTGAACTTACCTGATCTTACCTAACCTAACCTAGACCACAGCAGACTACTGGGACCTAACCTGGGCACACTACCAAGAAATAACCATGGTAAAGTCTGCCCTGGTCCAGATTAGGTTAGGTTAGGTCAGGTCAGGTCAGTCAAAGTCGGACTAGGCTAATTCTAGAACATATAAATATTAACTCACTGAGATCACCCTCTCCCTGCACATATGCTGTTGCCTCTGCATAAAAGGCTCAATGCCTTTCAGCAAACACCCCCCAACACCATAAATCCTTAACACTTCTGACATAGCTTTCCTATCAACCCTATCATATGCCTTCTCCAAGTCCATGAAGGCAGCATATAATTTCCTACACTTCCCAATATATATTTGTGTAGGGCTGAGACAGGGGTGTGTCCTGTCACCATGGCTGTTTAATATATATATGAATGGTTGTATGAGAGAGATGAAGGCCAAAGTGGTTGGCCTGGGGGCAAAGCTGACATTGAATGGAATAAATTGGTCCTTGGTGGCAAGTTTATTTGCAGATGGCATTGTGCTGATGGCTGAGAGTGAAAGGGAGGGACAGAGAGTGGTGGATGAGATTCAGTCTGTGTGTTAAACGGAGAAAATTGTAGGGGTGAATGTGGGTAAAATTAAGTTGATGGTATTTGAAAGGGTAGAAACTGAAGTGATTAAGTTCGCTACATCCTATAGAGTGGGAGTACCAACTGGGACTAAATGTGAGATAACTCTTGAGGGATGAGATGATGGTGAAAGTAAAGGAGTTTAAGTACTTGAGAACAGTCCTGTGTAATCATGGAAGTACCGATGGGAAGGAGAAATTAAGGAGAGAGCAGTAAAAGGTAGACAGGTAATAGGATCACTGGGGAGGATTATGAAGGATAGAAGTGTGAGTATGGAAGTGAAAAGGGGACTACGAAATAGTGTAATCCTGCCAACACTGACATAGCCTATGTGTCGGAGACATGGACATGGAGTGGGGCTCATCAGTCTAGAATAGGTACAGTGGAAATGAGTTACTTGAGAGGAGCATGTGGAGGTTCTAGGTGGGATGGAGAGAGTAATGAGAGAGTGTATGAGAGATGTGGTATGAGTGAGAAGGCAATTGGTATTGAGTGTGGAGTGGTTGTGAGAGTGTAGCGTAATACATTGAGGTGGTTTGGACATGTAGAGAGAATGCAAGGTGAGGAATTTGTAAACAAGGTGTATGGAAATGAGGTACACCCCCGATTAGGTGGCAGAACAGAGTGGAAGAGTATGTGAGGGAGAGAAACATGAGGGGCAGAGGAGAGATTGACCAAGTAAGGAGGGAGTGTTAGAATAGGGAGAATTGGAGACACTTCTGCCATGGCCACATCCTTGGAGGGGAGTTCCCGGAGGGAATGAGGCATCGACGCTATAAATAAATAGATAAATATTAACTATTTAATGTGTTATTTACTTGTTTTACCCCTCAATCCAGCCTCTGATGGGGGGACTATCAAACATGGTCAAAATGCACTGGCACACTTATATTTCATCATATGATAATAGGGAATGGTCCATTTTCCATTTCTGTGGCTCTTCTTTTCTTAAACTCCAAAACCAGTATATAACCCATTACCGGTAAATGAAATAATGTACTGTAATGGCATTCCATGATAGCCTAATCTAAAATGGAAATAAAAAGGCATATGCATGGAGGTGTGATTGATGTGTTTTACCATTGAATTTCTGAAGGATAATAGGTTCTGATAATTATTATTATTTTTTTTTTGTTCATATCATAGATTAATTATAGATGACAGTAAAACTGGATGTGACATGAAAATGACAACTCTCTAGTAAAAGGCCTTAAAACTGAAAAACTGATATTTTAAGTTTAAACTGAAATCTCCCCTCATAACCAATGTACATATATCTGAGACTCATGTTATAGCAAATTGGAATGCTGTATCGTACATATATATATATATATATATATATATATATGGTACGGTATAGACAAACTCGGCTCATTGCCATCTCTGCGCACCATTTAGACATTGATAGTACTTACCATACATAAGTGGATTTTTATTAATTAAAATATATTGTAAGAAGTACAATTTTTTTAACCACTTGAAAAAATCTGTAATTAAAAATACAAATTTTTTCGGAACATTTGTTAATTCATTGCACAGTGAAAGCATTGTGATGCAAAACTTCCCACAGCAGTTTTTTTTTTTTTTTCCATCTTTTCTCTGACCATTGTTGATTTAATCCCAATGTTGACAATCTGTCTCTGATGCTTTTTAGACTTGGGATGTTGATTTTTTATAAGTTTCCCATCAGGTGTACCGGAACAGTTAAGTTTACTGTACTTCATCATTTAGCAGGTTGATCAGAATATAGAAATTGAGTTGCCCTTTCCATGCCTTAATGTTCAGCCATTTGTGCCAACTCTAAAAAAATTTATTGTATAGAAATGGAATTTAGAATAGCCCACACATTTTCACTCAGATTTCCCTGTACCATGTCTCAAATCACAGCAAACGATGGACAATCAAACTTCAGTATGGGTAAAATGACTTTTAATTACCTATTCAGTGTTCCTTCCCTTCCCACCACCAGAAGGTCCAGAAGGGTCATATAGTGATAACTTGCATTTATCTGTCTTTGAACCCGTCACTCTACTTGGTAACTACAGTTAACATACAGATATCTTCCTTACGTGTGGAAGTTGCAAAAGCATTTGCCTTTAATTGGTATAATATCCTGGATTAACTTGCTTATTCCTTGCTCTATAATCCCATTGCCTGTAGTGATGTGGGCATTATTTTAAGGGTTTTGGCACCCCTTCAGCCCCAGCCACTAGCTTTCAGTTTTGCAACTGTCCCTCTTTTCTTTTATTTTCTTCCTGCTTGCTGTCACACCTCTCTATCACCTTTTTCTGGCGCTATATGACCTCGCTGTTGCGGCGCCTAATATCAATCAATCAATCCATCCATCCATCCTTGCTCTATATCATTTTTGTAATATGGGATGGGTTTGTTTCAGAACTAACACATGCATATCTTATCCCCCCCATCCTCCAGAGGTCACCGGAGTCTAATGCGACATATGGACCAAATGATGTCTAGCATAATGCGTGACCCCTTCCAAGATGACCCCTTCTTTGGAGGCAGTGGGATGGCTGCAATTACTGGGGCTCCTGCTGGTGCCACTTCCAACGCTCTGGTTCCGCATCACCACCCTCAACGGCCCAGGACGGCATCAGATCCTTTCTCTGCCTTGGGCATCCCTTCCATTGCAAACATGATGTCTTCCATTGTGAGTAGCCAAATGTGATGATTTACTCCACCTAACTTGGGTTACTGTACCTTGTGTGGCTGTGCCCCACTGAACTCTTAGCCTAAGTAATTTTTTTCTCTTTTTTTATTTTATGAAATCTCTACAGTATAATACAGTACATTCACCTGTATATGAAGGCAGCTACTATATATATATATTTTTTTAAGTGGTCATTCTTTGCCACCATGCATCCTATGCATTGTCTTCTGGTTATCACAATATTTTCAGGACCAAATACTCTACAATTTTTCAATAGCTGTTAAACATTAAGCATCCTGTACAGACCATGTCTATTGAATATCAGTATTTAGTACTGTACAGTATTAAGTATTTTTCCTTATCCACCTTATCCTCTTCAGTTACAGTATCATAAATTTTCTGTTTTTCATTTTCTCGGTTACAATTTTAAAATGCTCCAAAAGTACTTAAGTCAGCTTGCAATCAGGAAATACTTTGGTGGTTAACAGTCCTTGAAAATAATATATGTGAACTACAATACTGTAGTACTATACAGAAATATTATTTAAAAATAAGTAGCTGATATGTTATGGTGAAAGTTAACTCATTAATCACCATGGATTAGTTTACAGGTACAGTACTTACTTACCTGGTAACAATTGGTGGATTATTGTTTACTTTGTACTACACCACCCATAGGATACATGGATATGACAATACAATTTGAAGGATTTTTGCTCTAAGTTCTGGTGAGGAATAATACTTCACCACTGACATAGCAGTTAATAACACAAAAACTTTCCATCCACAGTGTACAATCAAAAGCACAAGTTGTGTATATTGTTACCACACCTTTTCCAATATTCAAGCATTTCAACACTCATGGAGGAATGAGTCTTTATTTCTTGAATTTCTTTGTAATGGAAACTAAAGATATGGGTTTTTGCTGCTTATGATATAATTATTGCAAGAAATCCTTCATAATGGAATAGTCTCCAGTTTGTGTGTTGAAGTGGTAGGGTCATTATTAAAAGGGCATAGGCCCGTACTTTAAAAAAAATTAAGGGCCCTTACTGGAACTCCATGAATCCTCCAAAATAATCCAAGCCACAGAACCCTTCAGTATTTCTAATAGGGAATCCGTTGCCCGGAGTAGTTTGGAGAATTCATAGAGCTCCAGTAAGGACCCTTACATTTTTTTAAACTACGGGCCATAGTACTGTATGTAGCGTAGGCTATATATATACAGTACGGTATATATTTACAATATTTACTGCATTTTTCCCAAATTTTGGGTTTTGTTGTAGTGAAGTATTTCTACAAATGCAATTACAGTATTATAATCCATTCAGTAGTACTGTACAGAATATTACCAAACTTCATAATATCGCATTTCATTAACTAGAAACGAGTAAGTAAAAATATAATTGCAGAGAATAAGCACCTAGAGATTAATTTTAACCACTTTATTATGAAATATGAATTTGCAATTAACTTAAATTTGACAAACTGATTATAGTGAGGAATGTATATTTAGATATTTCAAAATAATAGAGAAATACTAAAGTGATTTACTTTTGTTATTGCACTACTTGCAAGAGATTTGTGGATTTGCAGTTGTAAAAGGTTAGGGTGAGAGTTTGCAAAATTGTGCTTGCATAAATGAATTGTTGTTTACAGTGTCCACCAGTGATGCACTGATATATATATGTATATTACACTGTAAACCATTATAGTGTTAAAATACAGAACCCATTACTGTATCTTTGTTCCATCTGAATGACATTACATTATCCTCATACTGGTTACTACTGTACTGAATGGTTCAGTAACATTATGTGTTTTTGAAACTACTGTTTCAGAGAAACTATTTTTTTTTCTGTGTACTGTATCGTATACAGCACTGTACAGTATTATGTTTGTGTTACAGCCCACGATGATGTACGAAAATGGTATCAGTGTTTGTCTTTTTCTTTGACAGGACCAGATGAACCAGCCAGATAACTGCCACATGTTCAGCAGCTCCTCCGTCATGACGATGGTCACTGGTCCTGATGGTCGTCCTCAGGTTAGAACTTGGATGATGGGGAAAAAAGAGATTAATCTTGCAACTGAGGAATGGTGAAATGAAAAGCCAGAAACTTTTGCTTAGGCTTTTAGAGGGAGTCCTTAAAAGGCAATTGGTATTGAGTGTGGAGTGAAGTGTAATACATTGAGATGGTTTGGACATGTGGAGAGTATGCAAGATGTAGAGTTTCCAAGAAGGTGTATCGAAATGATATTGTGGCACCTGGTGTGAGAGGCAGACCACTGGTCAGATGGCAGAACAGAGTGGAAGAGTATGTGAGGGGCAGAGGAGGGCTTGACCAAGTAAGGAGGGAATGCTGGAACAGGGAAAACTGGAGACTCTTCTGCTGTGGCCACCCCCTTGGGGTCCACCCGTTGGGGGGGAGTTTCTAAGGGGAATGAAGCGTCAGAGATATAGATACATAGTTCCTAAAGGGAACCAGGTGTCAGAACTGTAAATATATAAAACTAGAGAGGACACTAAACTGCCCTTGAGTATGATTCTAAATCTTGGAGCTCATAAGCCCTCTACAAGTAACAAGTACAGGTTAGGTTTACAACAGAATTGTTCAGTAATTTTGTGTAGTCCTATAATAAATTTTCATATGGGCCATCAAGTCCTGTACTGTATAAGCAAATTAGGTAACAATCAAACAAACTTTACTCATATTTACTGCAGTTTTATTGTGAATGATCTGGAAATTCTGAATTACAGCTGTTAATAAAGATTAAACAAAATATATTTGAGAGTTTCTCAAGTATAGCATACCAAGTTCCGAATTAAAAATGTACAAAAAACTTCCAGATCACAACCACATGTTTTGTACGAATATATAATCCAGATAATATGCATATGGAACTTTTACATCACCTTCTTCAGATACAGGTACATTATACTGGAACTGTGATGATGGGCCTACTATAATTGATGCTTGTTATCATTTGTGCTTCTAAGCTCCAAAACTCTTTATCCCATAGTGCCAGTATAGGAGGCAGTGATCAGGCATCCTTAGCACAACATTTTCTTTTGTTTCCTTGAGACTGTATAGCTGTCAGAAGCCTGTGACTTTCGTGAGGCCTCTGAAATTATTGAGTGAACCTTTGAGGTGTTAGGTGCTTCACATGTATCACACTAGATGGAGACAGTGGAGCTTCAAAGTTGACTGCATCCCTTCTGCCCCACATGACGACGACCACTCCATATTTATACACGTCGCTGTTCAGAGAGAGCAGCCATACCGTCATTCATAGCATTTTCAAATATGCTATGAAGTAATAACATTATGGATGCATTTTCTTCTTGTGTCAGTGTAGCCAGGACACTATTATTATTTTTTTCCAGATTGATGAAACTTGCTTGGTTTTAGAATAATCTAGTTCTGCCTATGAGTTTCTGACAGATTGGATGGAAATTCCTGAAATGATCACCTTACTCTTAATTGGCAGGTTTACCAAGCCTCATCCTCCACACGAGGTGTGCCGGGAGGAGTGAATGAGACCCGACGTTCAGTGAGTGACAGTCGTACTGGAACACGCAAGATGGCCATTGGCCACCACATTGGTGAACGGTCCCACATCATTGAGCGGGAGCAACAGCATGGGAGCACAGAGGAGAGACAAGAATTCATCAACCTGGAAGAAAGTAAGTGACAGGAGTAGTTTATACTGTACAGTAATTTAAATACAAAGTCAGTATCTCTCCTCGTGGCTTAATGTTTTAGCTTGACTTACTGTAATTCTCATCTCTGATCCATCTGTTTATGCTGTTGAACTTTTCCATCCATTGAGCTTCTCTGATCACAGTCTTATTTCAATGTCCTATACTATTGCTCCAGAAACACCATGAAACCCTTCCAAAAGTATTGGTTGGTTGCCTCCAGTAAACCAATGGTTGATGTGTATTTGTAGTAGTAGTAGATAAATAGAGTAGGTATGTATGGTTTCATGTAAAAAAACTAGCATGATGGTCTTTGTGAGTTGACTACTAGAGGTTATTTTGTAACTCAACTCAGTCTAAATAAAAATCTAACTTTCAGATGAGGCAGATGAATTCAACTCGGAGTTCATGCAACGGAGCCAGCATGCCATAGGTGGTCGACGAGGCTCATCCGCCATTCAATACCGCTCCCCCCGACACCGCCAGCCCCGTGATACTTACTCCCGTGCCTCCCCTAATATCCCAGCCATCACTGCCTCGTCAAGGTGAGAGACCCACAGTGTTGGCCATTAACCTTCAGTATTCACTTATGTTTAGAGTCTTGATTATGTTTTGTTTTATTTTAAAAATACGGTTGAATTTTTCTAATGTATCCATCCTTCTTTGGTTACACATCTTTTTTGAATAATTTATTTTAGGTATATATCAGATATTGCTTTCATAATCCTTATTTTCCCAAACTGGTATGGCCATTAATTTTCAGCAGCGTGTTTATTCACAGCATTTTATTTATCAGTGTTGCCTGTACTGTACAAGAAATCTCTCATGTACTTTTAAAGATATCTATAGTTCAAGGGTTAAGAGTATTCTTGAACAGCAGATATACTAAAGAGCAGGTAGACTCCTGGACAATATAATGTTTATTCAGCAGATTTTCCTTTTTCCAGGATTGTATAATATACTAGCTTAGGTATAGTATGTATATCATTGCTGTAATGTATAGACCATGCCGTACAGACAACTATCATATCTGATCAGGTTACATTCCTAGAAATCTGTGGTACCTAACAGGCTGGGTTGCAACCCACCAATGCTCTGTACTGACTATAATATTATGTAACAATAATAGTATATGCTCAAGCAGTTCTTTTTCTCATTTTTATGAATATTCTGCAAAAGGTATGATAAATAATTGAATGATTTAATTCTAAAATGTGCACCACCCTTTGAAAAATGGGAAATGGAGTATAGTATTGAATGATGATGATGATGTATCATTTTGTGCAGATTGGCCTGTTGATTGTCAGCAATAGTTTCAGATAAAAAGTTGTGCTGTTGATCAATCAAATAGTGAATAGAGTATGAAACCTTTAAGTTCAGTGAATGATCTATCTGATGAGAAGAGTTTCCTGTAGTAGACATAGCAGTTGTACACCAAATGTCCAGTGGTTAACCAAGCTATTTCAGCATGAATAGACAACATGGTCACAGCCATGTTATACAAGTCTAGATGGGCATCTGCTCTGTACAGCTTATGGCAATATAGATGTAAGTAAACTTGCAGGTACAGGAGTCGATCTCGGCCACAGCTGTCCATCACCGCTGGTTCCAGGTAAACAAATCACTTGGACGACGCATCATGTATATATTTCGGGTACAGTGGTGGCCACTCTTGTCTCTTTGTGTTTGTGTGGAGGACAGGTTGAAATTGAATTATTTTTTTATAGTTATTATTATAACCCACCTACTGTTTTCTTAGTGATCATAAATTATTTTCATTGACACTAAAGGTAATTTTATATGAACTCACTTGTTTCCGGAGGTTCAGTGAAAAATTCAACACCTTATTCTCTGATGACAAAGGTTGTGTCCAAGTAAAATTTAACTGCCCATTCCCTGATAATACCAGTTTCATCTAACTACAGGATATACACTAGGTTGCGGTATTATTTTTGCAATGATTTACGTTATTTATTCATTTATAACCTTTACCAATGTGTATGCTATTGATACACACAGTAAACCCCTTGTATGTCGGTACAAAAGGGGCTCTAGCCTTGCCGACTTGTCTGATTTCTCTGATTCTTACTAATAAAAAGCCGACTTACAGGGGGTTATTATGTTTAGGTCACTGCCTCCCACTTCCCTTCAAAAAAAAAAAAAAAAAAAAACATTGGCAATTCTGGGTTCTATGTTGTATTAACTCATTACATTTGATACCTAAACATTCAAAATGAATCTCCATCTCCCTGTCCTCTGCAGAAACACTCAGATTGATGCTGCTTAACTTCAAGCATAGGAGACCTCACTATATCATACTAACGCTATAAGAAGAGCACTGTGGTGGGACAAGCATGACTTTGAGTGAAAAGGAGAGGCATGTAGAGATAAAATAGCCTGTATTGCCATGACCATCCTTGCTCATTTATCAGGAGGGAGCAAGGTGTAAATTAGTGATGATTTGGAATGTAGCCTATATCCAGAGTAAGAGGATATAATAATTTATGTATATGCTTTCTTAATTCATTTTTGATGGCTATGTCCTTATCAGCTTGGGTTAACCCTCTATTTACTGCTGATGGCAATCCTTGGTTTGGTTGTGGGTTGTTTAGGTACTTTCATGCCAGATCATTATGAATCGCTTAGCTCTATATTCATCCTCAACTTAACCCCCTTCCATCCACTATATTTTATATTTTCCTGACTTTACTCACCTCCATTATTCTCTCCAAAGCATAGGGAGTAGTATGTGAAGTGTGAGTAATTAACCGGTCTTTACACTAGAAAACTAGACAATATTATGTGGTGTGCTTGATCAGTCACGAGCCATATACCGATGATTTGCATCTCATTTGCTCTCATATTTCTATGTACAGTGTATATTAATTAAACCCAAGAGATATGATACATTTTAAAGGATAGACCTCACTCAATGTGATCACTGCTGTGGCCAATCATATGGGATGCTCCTAGGTGAGAGTAAAATGTCACCTTTGGATGGATAACAAATAGTTTAACAAATTCATGGTAAACTTACTAGTGTATTTTGTGTGAAATGACGACTACTAGTGTTTCTATGCATTGATTTCTGTACTCTACTGTCTGGAAATTTAAAGGGGTGTGTGTTACTGTTAGAAATTTTGAGGCTGACAATTCCTGCACACTGTCCATAAGAGCACGTAGCCTCAGCATAGCCTCTATCTAGGTTGTTTGTGTCTTTGTATAATTTAAAGGAATCAGTAACTTTGAATTGGCTGATGATATCACAGTTGCCTTAAGATATGGAAACAGGTTTTGTTTCCCTTTTGTGGAAAGTGAGTATCAAAGGCAAGAAGCCTGCTCAGTATCTTTAACTGTGAAATAAAGAGAGTGAGAGAGGTCCAAAATCATGTCCAACAATTTTGTTCGAGTTGCCTGAACATATTGTATTTGAAGAAGCATTTGTTGTAGTAAAAGGGAAAGATGGATGTAGGTACAGTAGAGTGTACCAAAGTTGACCAGTTGTGTATGTGAAAGATTGAGTACACAATACCGGTTAACTCTTGCGTTAGTGAGTTGGACAGAAAAGAGATGAGGTAGGGTAGCTTGGTGAGTGCTGTACAGTATGCTCACCTGAGTGGAGGAAGCTTACTTTGAGTGAGTTCAGAAGAGCCGTGTCCATGGAGTGTAATAGTGATAAAAGAG
This sequence comes from Petrolisthes cinctipes, assembly GCA_033782935.1. NCBI lineage: Eukaryota > Metazoa > Arthropoda > Malacostraca > Decapoda > Porcellanidae > Petrolisthes > Petrolisthes cinctipes. Next base: position 461,406 of record JAWQEG010000974.1, read on the forward strand.
AGAGGTTGTCGAGAATCAGTAAGATGACACCAATCAATGCATGTTACGCAGACTCCCCTTCTCTCTATTATCACCATGATTTTACCTGCATTTACTTTTTAACATCAATGCTCACATATGGTACCTATGCAAAACTTTCAATCAGCTTTCCTAGTTCTCTTTTATTGCAAGCCGGTAGTCAAATATTATCTGCGTTCACCAGGTTTGAAGTAAACCTTCTTGTGCCACCTTCAATGACATTCATTCTTTGTTCCAGTACTTTTTCTTAACCTCTTTTATCACTTCATCCATGTACACTTTGAACATCCTGGACTCATTCCAACTGAGGCTTGAAGCCAGTCACTTGAGTTCTCCATCAATTCTCACTCATACATATATACCATTATATAAGCTTTTTACTGCATTCACCATGCTTTTGTAAAAATGTACTATAAACTTTACTATAATATGGTTACATATACTGGTATTAGACAGTACATGATGTTGATAACTGGAATAACTACTGGGTTGAATACTTAATTTTCTGCATTAATTTAATTGGAATTTGATACACCGTTTCAAAATTATGGGGATCACTGCAATGGATTATTTATTTACCAAGTACTCTCTTATATAACTATTAGAAACAATTAATATTAACAATCCTGATTCCAGCCAATTTCTTGGTTTGTGCATGAAAATTGTGAATGTTTTGCCTTTGAGGATTTGGTGCCTTAATTAAGATACTGTATACAGTATTGAACATTGTTTCTATCTCAAGCAGCTATACTTTTTTTTCTTCTCCTCGCACAAACCTTTTTGTGTGTGTATCATTAATTTTTTAAAGTGTACAGTTGACACTGACTAATATGCTTCACTATAATTTTCCTATTGAGAGCCAGGTGTCATGCAAATATTATTATTTAGTCATTTTTCATTCAGACATTTTCAGTAACTGGTTGTATTAACACACTTGCACTTAGACAATAATTCACTCAGGATTTGGACATATGAAAGGTTGCCACTGACTAATGTGACCAAGCAATATATATTTTAAATACTATTCAAATATACATGAAGTATCATAAGATTGCTTTTCTAAATAAAGGGCTCAAGGAATGCTTATTATAAAATATTTTCACATTGCATGATATACAAAATATACATACTGTATAGTACAGTATATTGGTAATGAATATAAGACTTAAAATCCAATATATTATATGACTGGTTAGCCAGTGATAATACAGTATAACATTTGGAATATCATTAAGTTATTGAGAATATAAGATACAGTAAACCCTCGCTAACACTGATCAATTGGGGGAAGACCCATATAGAGTTATCCCAAGATCCAAGATATCAGAGGGAATAATTTTGATGTGTATGACTGGCCACATGCACACCCGCCCTCAAAACTGCATGTGCTTTCACTCGTATATCTCGTTCCCATACACAGCTGCACACACACAAAAACATGACAATTTTACAAAAAAAATATATAATACTGGAGAAATATATCTATTAATGTATAATAACATGAAATAAGGTATTGTGGTGTGGTGGTAGTGTGGGAGGAATCGGAGCTGGTATCGGTCAGTTTGTCAGTCACAGCGTACTTGTTGCCACACAGACACATTATTCCCACGAGTTTTGTGATATTTTGTGCTTACTTCTCGTACAGTAATCTCCTTTCAATGGCGCTGAAGAGAAAGCTTTCAAGTGATATTAGTAGTGATGAAAAGAATAGACAGATCATTATGTGAAAAAGTCAATACATCACATTACTTGAAAAAGTCGATATTGTTAAGAGAAAGGAGAAAAGGTGGCAACAATTGGCCATGCTTTAGGATTGATCCAAACAACTGTAGTCACAATAGTTGTTGTTGGTTATAGACAAAAAGCGTATCTTATCTCACATTAAAGATGCATCTCCTATGCTGTCAACTATAATAACAGAGCAAAGATCAAGTTTGCTAATGGAACACTACATGTAGCCACCGTGGTGATACCATTATGACCGATGCATATGTGGCTCTGTGGCTCACTTGGCAGTGATGCAGCCAATTATATATCATTGTTAATGATATAATATAACATAATATTGTTAATGTTAATGGATAATGGATCACTACGTGGAGTCACCATGGTGATACCGTCATGACCGATGTATATGTGGCCAATATATATATCAGTACATCACCATTTTTCAGGCAGTAAAGCTAATTAATTCAAAACAATGAGTTTCTTATACATACCTATTATGATAAAAGCATAACTATATTCAGTCGACATAAGGTATAAATATATGGTATAGAAATGGTAATTTGAGTTTTGTACAATATTAACTTGTATCACTTCTCAGACTGACAACGCACCTGGAAGATCTCCGCATAAGCCGGATGTACACTGGCTCAAAAAAGTATTGTGCAGGTGGGGTCCGATGGTTCTGTAAATGATCGCTACAGCTCATGATAAACAAGCTCGTTTTCAGTAGCCATCGTCTTAGGTGTCAGAATGTTTCACGAGGGAAATGCGCGATACTTTTTTGATCGAGTGTACATCCGAGTTATTTATAAGTGTCTGAGACACTGACATCGTCAGAATTATCCGACTTAGCGAGGGTTTACTGTACTGCTAGGCTGGAAAAAGATTGACATACTAATGGACTATAATTATTATTGTAATCAAATGAAAGATTGTATGCATGCAATTTTTTTTTTTTTTCAGTCGTAGTTATGTATGATTAAATATTCTTTTCTACAAGTACTGTACTTCTGAAATATTGAACACTAATAGTATTGAAAGTTGGGACTTAACCCTAGTCAAGGCTGAACAATTTTACAGGTTCAGAGCCTGAATGGCAGTGGTGTTTGATATGAGGTGTCTGGAATTTGGAGTGTTATTATGAGGAAATTGAAATGCACCTGTGGTCATGACATATGCCTTGCAAGCGAGATATCTGGGTTTGATTTCTGAGCTGGGGAACTATTGAATAGTTTTCCCAAGCTTTATATCCCTATTCACCTAGCAGCAGCTAGGTACATGGGCATAGACTGTTGTGGATGTAGATTTGAGGAAGTAACTACAGACTCCTAAAGGTCCATTCACACATATCCGCTCAGTGGCAGTGATATCCGTGATGCATCAATGATGTCTGTTCACACATATCCGTGGCGCCTTCGTACAATCCTATACCATTCTCGTCCTATACTGTATATCCTATATACTATTCCAAACAGCTTGTTTGATACTGCTGTCCATATATTTTGGCTGGGATAAGTCATAAAGAACAAATTGATTTCTAACCAATTCAATAATGAGGTCGTCATTCATGTCTGTTCACAGCTCAATACACTCGTCCGACCTTCCAACGTCTGTGAAAAACATCGGTGGCGACGATATTCAATTTGTGGGCACTGACACAGAGTCAAAACACGGTACTGCGCCGTACGTGTGTCAATACCTCGGACAAATTCAAAGTAATCCCCCCCCGCACTGATACTGATGCACTGAGCAAACACGGCACTGATATGTGTGAATGGACCTTAACACAAGCCACTTCTACTGTATCACGTCCATATCATAGATGCACACACCTCATCCAGGCCATCTTAAGCTAGCATTGAGAGGTACAGTCGGGGTCAATAATAATCATCCACTATTGGGTAACTCAAGGAATATGTCGTCTAATATTTTCACGTTCACATATGTTTTAAGTAATGCGTAGCTACTTGTTGTAAATTAATAGATGGTAGTTACCCTATTTATTGGAAAGTTTATCAGCTAAGGAACAGAGGGAACTGTCAAACTCTTACCTGAGTTACCCATATATGGATGATAATTATTGACCCCGACTGTACCTTGTTGTATGCTCTCTAAATGTCTTGTCCTACAGTGGACTATCATGGGATGGACTTCACCTTCTTGAAGTACAGGCTCAAAATTATTTAGCACCCTTTGCTCTGTTGCTCTCATACTCTTAGCAGCAACCACTGTTACAAATGGCATGACTACATAGTTCAGAATGTCTCGTGTGTTGTGGCAATATATGTCATCCTGTAAGGGTGCTGAAAATTGTTTTACAGTTGGTACAAACATCAACAGATGTCACTCAAGGAAATGCCAAAAACCGACAAAGTAACTGATATTAGTATGACAAACTTTTTAAATACTCGCACTCCTTTAACCCTTAAAAAGCGGGGGTTGTTGCTATCCATTCACACTCCAGTGCGGGCATATATTATAGCTGATAGACTACTAAACCTACATGAATAAATTATATATATTGAAATACAAACCTCCTGATGTACTGTACTTGTGAAGACTATATATATATATAGGACATCTGTAGCTAGATCAAAATAATCACAACTTGATGCATACGAGCCGGAGCGACTGGGCTAGACAGGTTGCTTTGAGTCAGGGGAGAGCAGGAGACTGTTGGGAGGCTGACAAATACGCACTGCCTTTGTTGCGAGTCAAATTAAACAAATTACGTAGCTTGTAAATTTGAAAAATGCGCCATTGACAAATGCTTCCACCCGCTGTCATCCACACTTGTTGTGGGTGGTGGCAATTGATGCCACCTGCATTTTAAGGGTTAAGTAATATAGTTATCATTCGTCTTGATTGCGGTATTTGATAATCTATCCATGTTTGATTGACTTCAATAGACTCCCATCTTGAAGTCATGACAGTATACTGGAGTCATACAATTTATACTTTCACTCATTTTGTTACTATGATTATAGTACTGTATTTATATATGGGGCCAAACATAAATACTTGAAAGAATGCTCAGCCTTGGCAGGGGTTTACAATCTACTGTATTAACACTCTTGTTACTATTGTAATGTTTCATTACTCAGGCTAACTTATATTCCTTTGGCAAGGAAACCATGGATGATAAATGTGCAAGGGTCTTAAAAAAAGATTCTTGCACAGTTTTGATCCATGGGAAGGAAATAAAATATACTACTCTTTGACATTCATATGAATTTTCTTCCAAACAGCGAGGACCGAGGTCGTCGACGTGACCGTGGCCATCGAGGCAGTCGATCACACCCTCACCGTTACCACCCAGCTCAGTAACACACCCTGCCTTAGCTCTCTTCCATCCCAGCTTAGCATACCTCTTGACATGCCCTATAGTGTATCCACACAGAACCTACCAGTATGTATCCTAGGTTTATATAACCTTATTAGTCAGAATCAATGTACAGTACAGGACAAGATTTTTCCTCATGTTGCTGTACTGTAGTCAGTAGTAGTAGGAAACAGGGATTGTAGTAAACTCTCGAGAAGAAACTTTAATTGAACTATAGTGATGATGGTTATTATACTGCAAAAGTTACTGCTAGATGAATCCACTGGTTACATCAGTGCAGGACAGAATGTTATACCCAAACTGTAGACCTAATTGTGGAATTATGCCTATACAATATCTGTATTTAAACCTAATTATATTATCATACATGGAGCGGTCATTCATATTTAAGCCTTAAATATACTGTATATTGATACATCAATCTATGCTGTGGACTATCTTCCATTTTATCCAAATATATCCTTGTACATACAAACAGACCATTAGTCTCCAAGCCCATTATCTCTCATAGCCTTCCACTTACACATTTGTTGAAATATTTTCATCGCTTCTGTACATTTATGTTTTATTATTCAACAGTATTATTTGCTCATGAATCTTGACATGCCTATCTCAACCATGGTTACATAACCTTATTAGTTCCTTTACATAACCCCATATGTTTTGTTTAGATTTATTCACGGATATGCTGCTCTGAGACACAAATGAACAAACTTACATAATTCCTTCTTCCTCTTGAGTAATACATGACAAAAACCTAGGTGACATAGACCACAATCTTCCTTCATTTTAATTCCTTTCTCCCAATTCATTATTATATTGACAGAAAATAGGGTGATAAAGGAGAGCAAAAAGTCCACAAAAGTACATGGTTTTGGACAATATGGTAGCTATGGTAAGCAGCTATAGGAAAACCACACTAAGTTGCAGCATAGTTGTTATAGTCCAGTATCCATCTTAAACTAAACACATTTTAATGCAAGATTGAAACTCATGGCATTTAACCTTAAACATAGATAAAAACAGGTTGAGTTACTGTATGCAGTTGAACAGTACTAGTTAGAGAACTCACCTATGTGTGTGATACTGCAGTAGGTTTTTGCTATGTCTAGAAGTTTAGTACATTTGACAAACTTTGGTGATAAGAAAAGTTAAGAGACTACAGAAATATTTTATATGATTAGTAGTTTTGTGTGTTGGCTCATATAATACAGTATATAACAAGAATACGATAATAAAGCAAAAGTTCACTCTAATATTTAGTACTGGTGTGTCTTTAGTAAAAAAAAAAAAAAAAAATGTAAAGATCTACAATTTTCCTGTTTTTTAGAGATTTTCTGTTTGTTAGGTTGTGCCTGGGAGTGCCTCATGTATTAGATACTTGAATTCTGTGTGTGACACACCAAACACATTATTTAATAAGGGAAAAACACAAACTTATCGGTAATTACACATACATTTAATAGGCAGTGAATATTGAAATACCTTTTTTTTTTTTTCTTTTCTTTTAGTTTTTGAGTGAAGATTTATTTTCCCAACACTAATGCATGTACAGTATAATGAGAGGTGTTATGGCAACTTAATATTTACAGGTATATACATTCATAGATATAATTTCCGTGCTATGAAGAGGTTCTTTCCAGTGGTGATGTATGAACAGATATGCTGTGCCATGATTAATGCAAACTTTTTGTTGTCACTCCTCACCAGGTCAGTCAATACTGTTGATTACTGTGTTCACCTCAGTGATTCCTTCCTAAAGTCTTGGAGCTTCTCCAATGTGCTGATGTTCAAACACTATTATGCTTGTCTCCTGTTCTCTCCTTAAGTGTTCCCACTTCTCCACTGCACATACAGTACCTGTTCTTACAATTTTTATGTTCTCTCTATCCACCTTGCCTGAAAGAAATTAATCATGAGTGCCAGCATTTTTCTGTTGCCTGAATAATGACCTGCTTAGAGCAAGTGGACAGAAACTAGTCGCAACACAACCTTACCAGTCATCTGCAGGCTTTCATCACTTATATGTTGCACTTTTCCATGTCCCTTTTCTTCCAAGTCTTGATTGTAAATTATTTTGTCCAATCACCAATAATTACCATGGATGGACAAAATCACTAGAGCTTTTTAAAATATTAATCATATCTGATCCAATTTTCCTTTGGTCGTTGTCCTTCCCTACCTGACCAAAGAGAATTCCCAATATCTTTCCTTCCCTTACTCACCTTATGCACTTATTGTCCCACACTCATCTTTTACCCAATACTTAATATTTTCTTGTATTCTCTTGCTTCAGAGTTATTTACTTGTGTACTTGCTTCGTCCCATTATCCTCCCTTTTTATTTGGTCATGTTGATGATGTATTTCCATTACTTTGCTGAATTTTAATCTAATTGTCCATTTTGTGGTAAAGTCCATGTGCCGTATATAGCCTGGTACTAGTTCATTCTTCTTTGCATTGTATTTACTTGAGTCAAGTCTTTTTATTTGTCCTTTTTCTTGTACTGAACCCATAGCAAATGCCTTATATGGCCCTGTACTAATTTTGGATTTACTGTACACTGTAACATAATTGAATAGTAGTTTGGTCTACTCCTCTTCCTCTGCTTAGGTATTTTCCCCACTTCTCCATGTCTGTATTAGTGCCATATAACCCTCCAAGGCTTGGTGCTAATTCTTATCAAATACTGTACATTAATTAATCACGTCCATGACTGTCATTTGCAGACTTTCATTACTAGAATGGATACAATCACTGATAATTTGATTACAGTATACATTATCATGTAATTCTATAGGACAAATTAAAGATGCAGGTCTTACAACTAAAGTTTGTACCCCCACACTCACACACACCAGCATGTGTTTTCTTCATTGTGGATAGTTTAGTTTAGTTGGATGGGGGTTGTCATTGCATACCCATTATTTCTTTATGAATCTTATGAGTAAAATTTTTTTTCTTTCTTTTTTTTGTAATCAAGGTGTTTAAAATAATATAAGTTATTCATCCACTACAATTGTATCTTTATTTTTTTCTATTCTGGCTAACAATAGATGAAGTTTGGGCATTTTCTGTAGTACTGAATGGGATATATAATTGCATTTGCAGAACTACTGTACTTTCATAATCACAATACTGCAAATTTGCTTATAATATCACATACAAATCCACTAACAAAATCATACTTCTATTCCTGAATAGAACTTCCCAGCACTCCTCTTTTACTGACCAAAGCACAGCTAATGGTGATACATTACCTGGAGTATGAATCTGTGTAGTCATAGAGTATATACTTTTAATCTGTTCCCTTATCAGAGGGTGGCCTTGAGATGTATGGCCCCCTTTACTAATGAAATGGTAATCTAGATTATTGGTATTTTACATTATAACTGAAGAAAATCACTTGTATTTACTGTGTACTTCAGCATGAGACAACCTTATACTTGGTGGGAAGGTTTGTTTAACCTATTACAGTAATTTCATCAGCTATAGTTATAAATCCACTTATCAGTGTAGCATGAGGGAAGAACAGTACACGTGAAGCCCATTTTACAAAATTCTTACATACCTAGGGCACTTGTGGTTCTGCGTTAACAGCTTCCACACTCAGGATCATAGACCAAGGTTGTGCAGGTTCAAAATCTGGCGATGGCAGACTTGTGCTGTACAGTTGTTCCAACCAAGCACTGTAGAAAATTCATAAGTGGGATGTTAACCTCATGAAATGTATTTATAAGGTTATTCAGTCAATCTTATACTGTATCCTGATGGGTATAAAGGATGTTCCAGGGGGAAAGGTAAAAACAAAAGTAAAATATTTTCAAGTCAATGTTGGTACATCAATTATGTGATTGAGGGGGTCTCCCTCTCTCACACAACTGACATTTGGCAACTGTTGGGAATACAGCATATCTCTGTAGAACAGACTAGTCTTGAAATACCCTTATGTGCAGTATTATTACCAGAGTTCTGCCTTTCCTTATAGGGCATCCTGTATACTCAGTATTTTAAAGGTGAAAGCATTCTGGCTATTGTTTTATTGCAGTTTTTGCCTAATTTGATTCATGCTCTGGTTAGTAATTGACTCTTGTGTTTAGACATGACCCTTAAACAAAGATGAGAATCTACAAACAGTTAATAGACTAGATAATTTGCATTAAAAAGTTTCTGTGTTACCATACTATTCTCCTTATGTAGATATCTAGGGCTAATATATTAACATATTGGGGTGTTTTGATTTAAACATTTTAAAATTTACATGAACCCACTGTATAAAAAAATAGCAACATGAAACAAAAAGTTCTAACTGCATGGTACAGGATACCCATAGGTAAAGGATGAAAAGGAGGAAGGTTGAGACTCCTGGAGATTGTAACTGGTGTGAGGAAGGAGACTTCAAGCTATCATTCTGTATAGAAGCTTTTGACACCAAAGAGTCATGCCAATACCATTAATGCCTTACAAGTTGGAAATATACTGTATCATACTGTGGATTTTCTCCTCATGCCCTATGGAGACTCTTGCTGGTATTGTAAATAACAAGGTGTGATGCATGGATGATAATGTAGAATAGATGTTTATACAATGAAGTATTGGGAGTAACAATAATGTATACAGAGAAAACTTTTGGTACAATAAGGCAACTTTACCATGTCATTCTTGACGTATGGAATTTATTATGTCTAAATGAATATGTGCCACTGATTTTGTAATGCAGGCTACACTTAATACTCCGACTGATTATTATGTTAATAAAGCTGTATTAAAGTTCACATATCCTGCTGTTTAAACTATTCCTCAGTCTGTTGGTTTGTCTCTTGCATTATGAGTTTCCTGTATATTCTTCCCTCTTGAAAAGTGTACTGTACTTAACAAGCTTGATTCATCACCTGGGTTTAAGACAGGCCTGTGATATTACTGCATTACACTCTATCCAGTGGAAAGGCTGCATGCTGAATTTGGGTACCCCTTAGGCCCCCTTCACATGATGCGACCATATATTTGTATCGGTTTAGGTGGAGCCCTTCACACGTGGCCGCGCGACCAGATTTCTGGTCGCCAGACAATGCGATTCTGTGCTCGGCCATGGTCACATCGTGTGAAGGGGGCCTTAGTAAGGACTTCTAGAGCAAATTAAGATAGTATAGTCTACACATTACAGTATTAGAGTACTTACTTCATTATTTTGTCACTGCTGATCCACTAACACTGTGGCTACTAGAGTCTGAAGTGTGATTACCTCTTCAAGTGTAGTCCGGAGCTCAGTTGATATTCGGGTAACATGGCTGATGCAACTATCCTGAAACATAGAACTTGTAACATGAGTGATACAGAACAGTATTGTGCACAGAAGGAAAATGCATGTGTTATACAAAATATGAGTAACTTGATACTGTATTGATATGTGAGTGATACAGGATTGAAATTTCTATCAACATTGGTTAGTAAAAAAAAGCTTACAGAGCACATCACTATATTGCTGGCAACTGGTAACAATCCACAGATTTTTATTGCAATGCATGCCATTCACTATTATGAATTCAGTACAGTATACTTAAATTTATAGACAAGCTTAGCTCTACTGGTAATTTTTATAGCAAAGTGGTTATTATGCTTCTCATTCAGGAAAAAAAAAAATTCAATTTTAACTGGCACAAAGAGGAGAGGATGCTGGAAATTAGGACAGAAGAGAAAAGTGAGAAAAAGGTGGGTGTGTCGTGTGCATGACTGATACAAAATAAATAGTGGGCGATTCTTGCAGTTGTTTTACGAAAGTTTGCAAGACTGTTCCTTACCTCAGCAGATGGCTTGTTTCTGTTAATCGTATTTTTCAGAGCTGGGCGTTGCGGCACCGAGTTGTGACTTTGCGACTTTGCCGCACCATGAATTTCGAAGTCGCAAGCGTTTTGAAAAAGTCAGACTAAGCAAAGTCGCGCCGCCAATTTTCCGCAACTTTGAACAGGAACAAAGACGACTTTTTTGAAAGAAATTGCCTCGGCTGTTTTAAGCCAGTTTTAAAGCCCAATTTGGCTAAAAATGTCAAATTTGAGTTGGTAACAGCTAACTTTATTTTTATCTGATTTTTAACTTTCCTTTTACGATAAATTAAATTCTTCACATTATATGAGTCTGACGTTACATGAAACTACCTAAACGTACCAAAAAAAAAGTTTGTCACTCTGAATTTTATTATAAATTAGTAAAATTACATACACTTTTCAGGCGTGAACCAAGTTTTAAACTTGTCTTGTCAGTTAAAAACATTCATCGTGCGAATTAATATCATTTTCTCGTATTTTAATATGTGCTTATACTGTACTTCTCTTGTGGCTAAGACGAAAAATTACTTGTGGAGAGGCTATTCAGCACGCCAGGGATGTCCTCAGGGCCAAGAGGTCAACTTTGAGGAGCTTGTGTTCCTCAAAGGGAACATGGACCTCCTGGAGGAGAAGATGGGCCAGGAGGACATGAAGGAGGAGGAGGAGGAGGATGACCTGTAGTTATTAGTTTAAGCTGTGTTTTAACTAAAAAAATAAATAAAATGTGTTTCTCTGCCTTATAAAAGCATGTTTCTGTTATCACGCTAAAGTTTACTTTGTAATTTAGCAGAGTCGCACCGGAAAAAAAAAAAGTTGCAGTCGCAAAGTCGCAAGTCGCACTGGAGGGGCCAAAAATAGAGCCACAAAGTCACAGTTGCACCAGATCTGGCGGCAAAGTCGCACCTGAAAAAATTAAAGCCTCACCCAGCTCTGGTATTTTTCAACACTCCAAATAAGCCTGATATGGTTCTGCATTACTAGTATTTTCTTGGGGAGTGGGGTGGCTCCCCAGTCTGGGAGAGGTTAGCATTTCCAAAACATGAAAATAATACAGTATGTAGCGTGTCATAACAGATACTGTATGTGTTATTCTATTATTACAAACATTCAATAATTATCAAGCAGATTTTTGCATCCAGTGAAGAAAATTACCATGCTTTATCTTCTTTCAAAAGAGTACGTGTGATGCAGCTTTGAATGCTAGATCACTATTGCACCAATACTTTGGATCACAAAATAAGCGTGGCCACTCCGGAAATACTGTACAATAGTTCTAAATACAGTTATAATGGGTAGGTCATAAAACCCTTAATAATACATCAGAGTACTTACCATAGTAGTTCTTTTATAATACAGTACAATATAAACAACAATAATTTCAGATTTGGTTAAATGGGAAACTCGATGGCATTTTGAAAATCCTGATTACCTTTTTCATTGGCCTATCACATCCTCAAACATTCAACTCGATTTAACGGGGTTAATCTTGTCTGTTACTGGAAAATTGAGGTGATCTAGGGAATAAATTGGAATTAATACTGTACTGTACATACAAAATACAGTACAGTAATTCTAAACTCATGTTGGAAGTAAGGACAATGTCCATTGAGAGGTTGTTCATTCTAAAGGGGTTAGGCTTAAGTGTGAGTGTAGTGAGGGTAGGGGGGTTGGTGGTGGCTGACGGCACATGTAATATTGCTCAGTTTTCACCAATAGTCCTTGAATTTTTACTCGTACAGTACACATGCATTTTCTGAGTTTGTAATAAATATCTTAAAAGATTAATATCAGCTGGCTGACTTAACAACTCACCATCACTGACGCTGTGAGCCAGTACACGCCTGACCATGTTCTGGATAGGGTACTTGAACGCCACACTGCCACCTAGTGTGGACAAAATTTTCAATTAACGGACTTTCTGTCCAATGTGTAATGATTGTCCGGTAGCAAAAAGAGTCCGTTAAATCCGAAATCCGTTAAATGGGGGTCCGTTAAATCGAGGGTCGAGTGTATTTTCTTACGCTTGAGAAATAAACAAATTTAGATATTCATCATACACAATATTACACTGTAATGTTTCTTGAGATAATGCTAAACATTCACCACAGTACTTACCATAGTTGTAAATATGCTAATTGCATACTTTTTTCATCTTTACAGTTTTTTAAGTGTATTTATAGATTCAATAACTAAAACAAAAGCAGTATGATTAAGTTTGTTTTGGTTACAAACTGCATATCAGCAGCAATGCCAACCCTCTTGTAGGATCAACTGTAGGAGTCTGAAGTTAGTACAGTACTGTAAGGGGCTACCAATGACTATCCAAGAGAAACACAGTGAATGTGTCCCCCACTCCTAGGTTTAGGTTAGTGTTGCATGCCAGTCCCAGACATTTGTAAACAACTGTAAGAATGGCCCAGAGTCTTAAAAGACAGATTTTACTGTGCTAACACATAACTATGCTCTAACTTACTGATTTTTGAAGCACTGAATTCTGAGCATGTTCCTCCAACAGACTGATATGGGATGGCAGCTTATTTATAATGTCCATGAGTTCTCCTATCAGGAAGATGAGGTCTCTGTAGGATCAAAATTCATTATATCAACACATATACAAACTCATATCAAACACAATGAGGGAGGTAACATTGGAAGAACTATAAATTTATAATCATCCAAATCAGACACACACACTGCCTGCAGAGCAAAGACATTACTGGTACTTAAAAGGTCCCGACATCCTTTTGGTACCAATTCAACCATTTTCAGCTCTTCTGATATCTTCCTACCTTGGTCCTCATCTCATGAACTCTCTTTTGTGCTGATAACCTTTGCATAAAAAAGATAAGATCAATCTAAAGCATATGTTTTAACTGAATGTAAATTGGTATCCCAGACCTGAGAAATGGTTAGTAATCCTAGAGAATATTGACTGAATTGACTGTTTGAGTCTGTAATGAAGTGCATAAAACCTTCTATCACCTCCATCAGGCAACTATAATTACTGTAGTAGCAAATATACAGTGTTACGGACGGAGGGTAGAGATATGGTGCAGTAATAATCACTAGACTAGACTTACTCCAAAGTTAGCTATCAACAGAATAAAATAGCACTGGGTGGCAGGTATCTGACTATTAAAGTTATGAATTATAAGTAAAAGTACAAACCCAGCCTATATGAAAGAATGCTAACACAACCCAAAGAGACCGTCCATACATATAACCAAGTTCGGATACAATGAATAAAAGATGATTTTCTATAATATATATTAACAAATAAGAACAAACACAAAGACAAACAATAAACACTGAAAGAATTAATAAATGAAATAAGGATTCCCAACTATGACAGAACGTGAGACAGAGTTCCCAAAATATATAATGCACTTGCAATAATCACTCAATAACTCACTACCACTGTGCCCTCACTTCAATAACACAAGACTCTAGGCACACGTAAACACAGAATTAATAATAGTAAGTTAGCACTTCACTGGCACATATAATAAATACACATCAATGCATCACAACACACATGTAATAATATAATAATAGTAATAATAGTAATAATATAAGAGTGGTAATAATATGAGAGTGACCCTATGTTACTGTGAGAAGAATATAGAAGAAAATACAAAATTATACTTATCAAACGTTGCGAGTCTCCATCCGAATCTCAATACACCCACACACTTACAAAACCCAAACTGAGTCGACCCTGTCCCCACTGGTAACTGATCTTCACTGGCTCTCCCCTCGCCTTATATTCCATTGGCAAAACAAAGGGTACACTGTGGTCGTCACAAAGACAAACAATCACGTCTCCTAACTGTTCCTTTAACACCGACTTAAACACATACAACACTCCTACGTTCCCTCCCAAGAAACTATTGGAAGTCAATAGGAATGAAATCGGAGAGTTTATTACAGAACGCAGCTGGTGAAGGCGTACGCATCCAGCGACTCTAGCTAGCCAAGGCACGCTCACCTTTCTGACAAGAATACTTAAAGAAAATGGAATATAATCTAGCTTCGCACACACTAGATAAGATAGCTTCGCACACAACAGATCCTGGCGCGAGCTACTACCCTCTCACTCCTTCTCTCACAGTCACTGTCAAAAATGGATAGCAAAACTAACAAAAGAATAATTATTCAGGCATGCGTAACAACAGTAGTGATGAAGAAGAGAACAGTTTATTGTCAATATCACCACGTGTGAGAAAACATTCACATTGTCATCATCAATACTCCATTTCCTTTTTTTCAAGGGGTGGGGAGTCTCTCTTTCCAGTGCAGGACCCCCGACAGACAAGGGGTCCAGCTCCGAGGCTATTTAAGCCTTTGGTGGGGTAATTGTTAGAGAGAGGGGTCCCCAACCTTCACTCTTCCCCTTTATCATAAGGGATACGAGGCCAACTGCACCATCTCAAAAATGGTGGACGATGGAGATGTCACTTCACTACGCCAAACTTTACATTGTAACCTAGGTGAATGAGGAGCCTTTATTTGTAATGCTTCACTTTTGCTGCTTCAGGTTCATGGCATTTCCCTATCAACACTGGTTGCCTTAAGTATGACAACATAGGGAAGGGAGGGGTCTGGGTGGATATAGGGTTTATGATGTAGAGGAGTTAAGAGTGTAGGAACCGTTCACTGAGCACAGGTAAGAGTGCGTAAGTAGGTGTAATTAAACTACTCATATGACTCAGCAGTGAGGTGGGGGTTTAGGAGAGGAGGCCTTCGAAAAACAGACAGGAAGCAGACTGTATATATATTAATATACAGGTATTTTATTTTAATCGCAAGTCTTCTCTCTCCTGCACTCCCTCCCCACAACATGGATCCTATATTCCCACATCCACATCTTATCTATACCCTTCCCTATTTCACTCATATATAAGGCACCCAATATTGCTAGGGAATTGCCGTTAACTTGAAGAAGCAGTACAGAAATAGTAAAGGCAGTGATGTTCTTTACCTATTCTGTCAACAGTTTTATTGTAACTTGAAAATATCCAAATCTAATCTTTTGAAACAAAAAGACAGAATCAAATTCAAGACCCTAATATACTCACTAAAAAGTACACTGGGTAACAATGAAAATATAAAGTACTTTCAGTGCAAAAAATTATTTCCTTAATAAAAGTGTCATTATGATCAACTTCTACAGTATTTCACATTGATCTGGATCTAAAAAAATTGAAAAAATTTCAATCAAGAGCAAACCTTTTTTTACACTAGATAAAGTTGACATCTTTACCAACCCAAGCTACACCCTCATCCTTTCCAATACAGTACAAACAATCTTTTAAATTATTTCTGATCTGGATTCAGTAAAATTTAACCATTTTAGGCTTCGTTATGCCCAATCATCTTATGGAATTTGATTACAATCCATACTTCAGTCATTGAAGTATCTAGTTCACTCACTAATAAACATGAGTGATTACATCATCTTCCTCAAACTCTGTTTGCAAATGTAATTAGAGAATTTAATATTCATTGATTATTGTCATAGGCAAATATGAATGACTTCTAACTGTCAAGGATCTTTGGTTGATAAGCCTTATGATACTGATGATGTAGGTCTTTGGTTACTTAGCCTTACTTATGATATTGATGATGTATGGTCAGGAAGTTTGTAACAAGGGGTTGCTGCAGATGGTAGATGAGTAGGTCCTTGTTTTCAATGACAGAAAACATGTGTTGCTCAACTCTCTGGCAGCATTCCACTCTCCTTCCTGAAATATAAATTGTACATACTGTATCTAGTCATTCCGTAAATTATCTAAACTCATACACTTCCAGTTGTGAATGAATATGATACACAGGTATGAAAGATCTAGATAATCATTGTTTCCCATTTTTAGGAAAAGCTGCTTAAAAACAACAAGTGTTTCATGATACTAACAAGGTATTATACTGTTTGGGAGTTTTGAAAAGTCTTTGGATATAGTCTACACGATAAAATATATCAAATCTCTTAGTGATTATTTCTTCCCAATTGATGAGAGAGGTTTAATTATGAACACTCTTGACAACCAGGAGCAATACAGTACTACCAATACTCAATAACACACAAAACAAAATCTATTCTGAACAATATTAATGTACCGGTACCCACATCAAATTCAAATTAGCGATGTCAAGCTGGAGACTGAAGAAATATAAGTCAAGGTACCAATGACTAGATTGATTGATTGATATTGGGTGCTGCAACAGTGAGGTCATATGGCTGCCAAGGAAGCCATGATTGCGTAGAACAGTAAGCACGAAGATAACAGATGATAAAAAGGGACAGTTGGAGAGGTGAAAGCCCCTTTTAGTTGCTTTGTACTACCACAAGTAGGGATACTGGGGAGGTATTTGTAACCCCCTACCCCAGGGAGTCCAATGATGGCATAAAGTTTGGCACAGCAAGGAAACAAGGGTGTAGGGAACAACATAATCCAGCTCACCTAATATTTCAGAGTGTGTGAGTGATGACGAGGTTTTGTTAATTGTAGCAGAGGTCAACTTTTCTAAAAGACTCATCAGTTCCTCACGTGTCTCTGCCAAGGCTGTAACATCCTCTAGAAATTTTTCCACCACCTATAAAATAATAAAGCAAAAAAATACAGTTGTCAGGTTTCCACATATCAGATCTTGAAAAAAAAAGAAAAGTAAATATCAGTAAAAAAAAAATCTTGCAAAGGACAACTAAACTGGAGTTAATGTTTTAGTTCACTGTATATTAACATGGAACAGATGACAACTAATCTTAGACATTACTAGACAAACCCTAGACACATATTTTTTATCACAAGAGAAAACACACATTCATGTCCCTGACTCCCTATTACCCCACTCAGGGTTGTAGGGATCAGTGGCTACCAGGCTAGGCTACCATAGCTACCATTAAGGGACACTAGCCAGTCCACTCCCAGCGATGGCATCATATATATTATAAGATATTAGCTGGGGGAATGGTACTGTATTAAAAAAACATTCAATATAACTACTGACATGAACATAAGCATGAAAAGCACAATGGTGGACTTAGAAATGTGGCAACTATTATAGCCTATCCATTAGTGATATATTATAACACATTTGTGATGGAAATGTAAAGAAAAGTTGTAGTCCAAAATTAAATACAGTATAGTCTGTTGTAAAAGGAAATGTAAGAAATTTATTTTAGGACATTGATGGACTTTGTAAAATACAACACAAAGTATATCAGTAAGAAGTAAGCAGCATTTTAACATACAGTATTACGAGGAAAATTACCAGGTATACTGTACAGAAACTATTTAGTCAATGGTAAACTATAAGGAAGGGGAAAGTTATGATTAAATTCCCACTGTGACAAATTGTAATAATCTAATGGTTAGATCATGCTAGTTTAAAAATGATTACACTCCTTGATCTGACTGAAATAAATAGACCAACGAAATGTAATTCTTTACGAGAGCTCCTCCCAGTCTTAAGAAATATTATTAACATAGGATTATATTAATTTCATTACTTTTTCAGTTATATACCGTAATTATCACTAAACGGTCTTAAGCCGTATCCATATCATTAGTTTTGTTACACATACAGTGTATATGATGGGTCATTCTGAGGATAACTCTCATTACACCCTTCCTCTATACTCTTTCAATGTCTTTTGAGCATCAGTGAGGTTGCTAATAATATCTCAACAAGGTTGGTCTCAAAGAATATAAAAGTTAGGTCTTGAAAATAACCATAGTCTAGGTTTGGTTGGAATAGGTCAGGTTGGTAGGCTGGTGACAAGGTATCATTAACCTCCTCTCTTTTTACTAAATGCTAAATATAGACATGCAGAAAATATCATCCTCATCATCAATACCCCATTTCCCTTTCATCATGGGGTGGGGAGGCTCTAGTGCCAGGGGTAGAAAAGGGAAGCAGAAATACAAAAAGTACCGGCAAGGACAGAGTACCCAGTGAAATGGGTCATACACACAAATCACTCCCCCCTTGCAAGCCACAAAAATTCTCAGATCTCCCCCACAAGGTCTTGCATCCATAACTCTTCAACCACCTTGAAGTTCTCACCATCCATTTACACACTGCACACTGATTCACCTTCTCTCTCCACTATCATCACCTTGCACTTACCCACATTCACCTTATTATTAGCTGGAAAGAGGTTTTATCTGAACATATCGCACATATGTAACTCCGAAAATTTACTGGCATTTATCTAGATTATTGCCGTTTTGTAGCAGTGTTGCCAGATCCGGCTAAGTCTCAGTAATTTGCCTCGGTCAGGTCCTGGTACTTTACCATGATTAGTTCCCGGTAGTTTTTTTTTTTTTTTTTTTTTTTTATATGTTCCGACACTGGACATAGGCTTAATCAAGCCCGTTACCATGGCCCAGGTCAACTGCTGCTCACACACACACGTCATGACTTCCGAACTGGTACCCAGCCACAGAGGGAGGGAAGTGAGGGCAATTCTCAAATACTGCAGCTGTTATGGTACCAGTGAGGGTGTTTTACGACGTTCGGTGGCCTTATAGTTAGTACCTGAAACTCAAATCGGAAGAATAAATATTCTCAGGCCCTCTCCTGAGAGGATCGATCTCCCGACCTCCAGGTTATGAATCCAGAGCACTATCCACTCGGCCCAGGTTAGGTTCCAGTAGTCTGCTGTGGTCTAGGTTAGGTTAAGTAAGGTCAGGTAAGGTTAGGCGAATTTTAAAATACCCCATTTGTAACTGCAATGCATTACTCTCGTTGGTTGGTTGGAAATGGGGTATTTCCAAAGAAAATGCCATAGAAGAAAAGTGTCTTAAAATGGTATAAATTAACGTTAGTGGGTAAAGAAGGTAAAAATATTTTAATAGAAAACTGCAATAGAAGAGATAATTACCAATTTACCTTAAGTTATGTAGCTACAACTAAAACTCTGATAAAGAAAGGACGGTATCTATTGAAAGAATTACTGTTTTGTAGCAGTATTGCCAGATCCGGCTAGGTCCCAGTATTTTCCCCCGATCATTCCTGTACTTTACCACGGTTATTTCCTGGTAGTTTGTCCAGGTTTGATCCCGGTATTTTGCCCAGGTTAGGTCCCGGTAGTCTGATGCAGTCTAGGTTAGGTTAGGTAAGGTCAGGCTAATTTCAAAATGCCCCATTTGAATATGCCCTATCTTGGAAATGAGGCATTTGCGGAGGAAATGCCATAGAAGAAAATAGTCTTAGAATGGTCTAAATAAGTGGGTAATGAAGGTAGAAAAACCGTAAGCAATAACGGTAATTCTTTCAATATTTACAAAATATAAAATACAATGAACTCAGTACTTCTGTAAATTTACCCAGGAGTTACAAACAAACCTTTGTTGAGTGTTTAGACTGGTCCAGGTGTTGACAGACCAACCTTGTGTTATCTTGAGGAACATTATTTTCTCTCTCAGGTTGAAAGGTTTTTATTAGGTCACTCAGTCCCTCATGAGCTCCCACAAGTTTCTTCAAATTCACTTCAGTTGACATACTACTAGTTCTACTATATCACCTGCTTCAATTTACTCTACTTTATGGCTTTTGCTTACGAAAACGTTTAAAAAACCTTTGCAAAATTACGAGTCAACTCATTGGTCGATTTATTTTGTATATTTTGAATGACTTTACTGCAGACTTTACCTATAATAATACCTTGTTTGTAGTGATTAATGATTAGTCTCACTCTCATACTAGAGTATAACTCATAGTGTCTACTGAATACTAAATTAGTCACACTGCAAACTCAAATTTCTCAAATTTCTACTCGATATTTGGCGGCTCCAGCGGCCCTCCAGGTGGCCACAATAATAATAATGGTTTAGTTACAATGTCACACTTTTCAACGGTACCAAACACTGCAATGCCTTACTCTCGTTGGTTGGTTGGTTTGTGGGGTTTAATGCCTATCGACTTCATAATGGTCATTAAGGTGATGTCATTGTTGAGTGATAAAGTACATGTGGAGAAGTGTAAGTGTTTGTTTTGTGGTGTCTGTGAGGTGGGGACTCTCGTCATGTCAGTCAGGGAGTAGGCTACTGTTGCCTCAACTTGCTTGTGCAAGTTTTCAAGTTATAGGTCCCGCAGAGGGCCGCTCATGGGCAGCATAATATGCGGGGGTTGTGCGGGGGATTTAGGGATCCAGGGTAGGATTAGGAAGGGGGTTAGGATGAGGGTGGATTGGGTCAGGGACTGTGGGTTGAGGATTAGGATTGGGGAGGTAATGATTGGTGATCCTATTTCTAAACGTGTCATGAGTGGGGCTATTAACTACGTGAGATGGGAGATGATTCCACTCTTGGATGCTGCGGGGAAAGAATGAGTGCCTAAATATATCAGTGCTTGTCTGGTATGTATGGTATTTTAAGTTGTGGCTGCCTCTAGTGAATCGTATACTTGTAGGGTGTAGATATATGTGTCTTTGTCTATGTCAGTGCTATTCAACCTGGGTGGACAGTCCACCTTAGGGTGGACGAGATTAATTAAGTGAAGGGTGGACGGCTGTCATGGGCAAGTGGGTGGACGAGATCCTAATAGCAGACAAAGTGCAACAGCAGCCAAGCCGCTAATTTTTTTTTTTCTTGAAAGATAATTATTTGTTATATTTATTGATACCAAATATAGCAAATATTGTCTGCAATTTTACTTTAATGAAGGAAAATTCGTCTCAAAGGAATGCTTAATGTTATTTTGTATATTTTGAGCCTCTTAGTTTGAGATGGGGTGTGTAATTATATGGAGGAATATGTAGAAGTCAAATAAAAAAGTAAGAGAAACTTATTTTTTTTCTGTTTACATAGTCGTAGAATTGAGATATGAAAGTTAGATTATATATGTTAAAATGTGAGATTTTTTGAGAGACTTTTTTGGGGGGAGGTGAGTGAGGGGTGGACAGCTTCTACCTAATCACCACTAGGGGTGGACGACATAAAAAAAGGTTGAAGACCACTGGTCTATGTCAACTAACTTGTTTGTGATTTTGTACATCATCTGTTGTCTGTGTATCTGTCTTCGTGTTGCCAATGGGTCTAGTTTTGTGTCTTGTTTAAGCAAAGTGACTGACGTAGTGTGTCTGTAATCACGTCTGGCCCATCTTGCAGTTTTGTTTTGTATGGACTCTAATTTATTGATAATATTGTAAGTGTGTGGGTCCCAGACGGTGTCGCAATACACCTGAGTGTGGCCGAACGAAAGTGTTATAGGCATTAATTTTGATGTCTGTGTTACACCTGCTGAGGTTCCTGCGCAAGAACCCCAGGACCCTACTAGCTTTGGCCCTGACGCTACCTATGTGTGTGTTCCACCTCATGTCCGCTGAGATGTGGACGCCCAAGTATTTGTGGGAAGTGACTGTGTTGAGGTTGGTGTTGTGTAGTTGGTATGTATATGGAATGGGATTATGGACACGGGTAAAACGGATGTGATGGCATTTGTCTGGTCTAAATGTCATCTGTCACTTTACTTCCCAGTCTTCAAGTGCAGTTAGGTCGTCCTGTAGTCGAAGGCAGTCATACCTATCTTTAATTGGTCTGTAAACTAAGCTATCGTCTGCAAAGAGTCTAGTGGTAGAGGAAAGTGAGAGTGGAAGTTCATTAATGTAAGAAAGGAAGAGAAGGGGACCCAGGACAGGGCCCTGGGGTACCACAGAGGTCACAGGAACAGATGGAGACTGACTACCGTCAAGAACTACGCGTTGCTTTCTGGTAGTCAAGAACGTTCTAATCCAGTGAAGAAGTTGTCTCTGTATGCCATAGAATTCTAACTTGTGTAGTAGCCTTTGGTGAGGGACTTTGTCGAAGGCTTTGGCAAAGTCATTACTTGGCATCAACTTGTCTAATTTTTGTGTCATTGAGGGACTGCAAGATGTCATGAGTAGTTACCAGTAGCTGTGTCTCACAAGAGCGTTTAGGCCGAAAACCGTGTTGATTGTCAGTCAGTATATTTTGCCTATCAAAATGGTTCATTATGTGTCAATGGGTCTGCAGATGTTCTTTGCTATGACCCTCCCTCAATACACGTTTTCATTGATTTGTATGACTTTACACCTTGTTCCCTCAAGGAAAGTCAGGAAACTCTCCTTAAAGGCTGGCCAAGGCAAATGAGTAATAACTTAATTTATCCACCTCATTTCGCAATATTCAACAGAGAGGGTGGGAGCTGCTGCAGCTGCGGTCCTGCGGGCAGTGCAGTGACATGGCCTTCTCAGTGACCACCTGACGGCTGACACGTGACTCCAGAGTGCTTCTCCATCTAAAAGTCGAAGAGGATGCTTCTCAGAATCTCTAATTCTCTTACATAATCATTCTCTTATATAATAAAAATGATTAATTTCGAAACTTTTCACCACATTGCGATATGGATCCAACTCAAGTCATATCTGTGAATCTACAGTACGTGGGTACTGCCAGAAAAACAAAACAAAAAAACATGCAGTGCAACATCCATTGTTGAACCGAGTAGGCATAGTTCATTATATCGAACTGTCCATGCAGAGAGAGAGAGAGAGAGAGAGAGAGAGAGAGAGTGTGCATTAATTAATTAACAGCCATACATACAGTCAGTGGAGAGTCAGGGAAATATCAAGTATGTCTATATGTATATCCAGGTATTAAATTGCTATAGCCATACAAACCAAGACGATCAACACTACCTGGGACATTTCACTGAATAGTACAACATTAAACGAGTGCGATAAAAAACAATAAAATCTGTTCTCCAACAAGCTAAAACAACAATTAAATAGTGTTTACAAACGGAAAGGTGTAGTTAAGAATATAGGAAGGACGCCCTCTAGAATATCGATCTGTTCTCATTATCTCTTAACAATTATATCATATACTTTATAACCCTGCTTAGGCAGAAGTGGGTCTCACAGACCCACCCCTACTCTGAGTTTCTCTAGTTCGGTAATATATAGATGCCTAGGAGCTATGGTCTCCTCCGTACCTTCCTACTTTGGTGTGTGCATGCATTCGGTAGGGGAGTCATTTCAAGGCCTTTATCCATTTTGGTACCATAAGGGTATTCGGGTCTCATCGACCCATGTCTACTAACTGTGCAAGTAGACCGCTGAAAGTTTCTTCTTCGTCTGGCGACGAGTCTCATGGAACCATGGGCTGAAGAGAGGATTAGTTTTCCTGGCCAATACACAAAGACTCAGCAAGTCATCAAGAGTGTCTTCCCTGATGTGAATCCCCCAGCTAAGATCCCCATAAACCTGCCACAAAGAAAGAGATGCTGGCTCTGTCCTACCAAGAAGGATAGGAAGACAAGAACCCCCTGCATCACTTGCAAGAAGCCATTATGTCTTGAGCACTCTTCTGCAATCTTCATGGAGTGTATGTAGGTAAGAAATAGCCTCATAAAACCTCTGCTTCTTCTCGTGAAATATATACCGGTAAGCTATAACACCAAAAAAAAAAAAAAAAAAAAATCAAACTAACATTTTCTTGTGTTGATTTGCAGTTGTGTATGGTCAGAGGACCTCTCCAGTGTTCCGGAATGTAGCGGTACTCCTTACCAACTGATTCTACCATGCAAACTTCCATTCTGTTATTTTTTTGTAGGAGATGGATAGAACCCAAATATACATGTGCTTTTTTGCACGTTTTTTTTTTTTCAAACATTTATTATAAATAAAGAAAATTATTATTTTTATTTTTATTGTGTCAGTTGTGTAGAAAAAGGATAGTATTTGATACACAAACAGTCCCAATTTAATAAAAATTCTGTAAAGCATTCTAATGGATTTTTTAATTTTGGGTCTGTCAGACCGTGGTCTACCTAGCTACATGAGGTCAAAGGCCTCTCTCTACTTAAGCAGGGATAAGGTCGATATCTGGGTAGTAATTATCCTCGATCATTATGTAGTAAAATATCATTTCTAAATAGCGGGACAATGGAGGAATGATGGTGGTGAACGTTACGATAATTATTGTCTAGATCACGTCCAAGTTGTTATCAAAATTTAATCGTAAGCAGTAGAGGAATAGGTCTACAATGGGGTACAAGAACACTGGCAATGATGTCTCCTGGCATCTTAGAGCTCGACGTCATGATGTGTGTTAAATGTCGCTCTCATAGTGTAGCGTTGTTGTGATGGGTGTAATGTAAGCAAATTAAGTGTCTTGTTAGGGAAGGGGGGAGATAATAATACAGAGGATCGAGTGAGGACATGAGCAGGAGAGAATATGATGGAATAGAAAAAGATGGAGGAAGAAGGATGAGAGGAAGAGAGAGATATATGAATGGAAGAGTAATATTGGGAAAAAAGAAACAATTAAAGAACAAGGGATAGGAGATGAGAGAAGAAAAGGGGCCGGTAGAATGGAAAGGAACAGCTATTAAGGAGATGAAAGAAAATGAGGGAAAGAGGGACAAGAAAGAGATGATACAGTTAGGCTAGTAGATGTGGGAGGAAGAAGAGGGAAAGGGAGAGAAGAGAGATCGAGAATTGGGTGAATAGGAAGGGGAGGAGGGACTAGAGGAATATATTAAGAAAGAGAGATAAGATGGGAATGTTAATGGATGTAGAAAGACCTCAATTTAGCACCACCATAAACCAAGACTAGATAGTATAGCCTATCTATATATGTGTAGGCTACAGGTTGGCTTAGACTACTGTTTACTTTTCTTTACTTTCCTGTCTTTCATTCAGCTATTAAGTTATATAGTTAGTTAGTCTATTTGTTAGTTAGTTCCTTTGTTTGTTAGTTAGTTAGTAAGTTTATTTGTTAGTTAGTTAGTTAGTTTATTTGTTAGTTAGTTAGTTTATTTGTTAGTTAGTTAGTTAGTTAGATTATTTGTTAGTTAGTTAGTTAGTTAGTTAGTAAGTTTATTTGTTGGTTAGTTAGTTAGTTAGTTTGTTAGTAAGTTTATTTATTTATTTATTTGTTAGTTAGTTAGTTAGTTAGTTTATTTGTTAGTTAGTTAGTTGGTTAGTTAGTTAGTTAGTAAGTTTATTTGTTTGTTAATTTGTTAGTTATTTAGTTTGTTTGATTGTTTGCTTATTTGTTTATTTGTTTACTCATGGATGGAAACATGTATGATCGAGAGTATGGAAAATTTAGATTGAGTTCGTCACCCCTATAGACAATAATTTATATTACCACCTGTTATTATACTGTTACATGTCGGGTATTTGTTTCGCTGGACCTTGAAACACATGCATACAGCTGGCAATTCTTAACATCCTACCAAAATCATGCACCACAATTTCCAGCCCATCGGAGTCGAAGCCCGAGACCTATAGCCTCGAAATGTGTGTGTGTGTGTGTGTGGCCTCGTGACGGTTTGGGTGGGCTGTCGTTCAGAAACCTCCTGCTTTAGATCTCTGGCTTCGTTTCAGGTTGCTGGGCTATACAGTAGAGATTGTGGTACAGTAGGTAGTGATAAGGAGAACATTTTCCAGGGATCCAATGAGGGTGCAATTATATGGGAACAAGAAGGCTGCATATCAGAACTTTGTCTTTTAATTCGTGTAAAATATTAAAATATATTTTATACTAAGGTACTGACGTATAGGCTTTTGAACGAAGAAAGAAAAGGAATAAATCAACACAAAACAAACTATTGCATTAAACTCAGAAGGCAGCATTATATAATTATGAGAAGCATCTATTCTATGCACTTGGGCTACACACACACACACACACACACACACACACACACATATCTCGCTCTTGCCATGATAGTTCCCACCCGCATTTCATCTTGGTCAATTCATCATTTAAATATCTACACAATTGCTAGAGATTTAACATTTGGCCACCTGCATTCACTCTCCTTATGAGACTTGGTGGCTTCTGATTCCTCCTGACTATTCCACGAGACAAGCTCCTTCAATATAGGTGGTGTTTCGTGGTAATATTTCAAAGACTCCCCAACCTACAATTTTCTGACAACATCTCGTGGTCCATTAATTTGACCCTCTCGTATCTTACCTTTCCTTGTTTTGTTTTTTTTTACTCGTAATCGTTTAATGATACATGAGAGAGTATACATTATAATTCTAGGTATATTATGGTATCGTAGAGAAAGGTTAATTTGTGTGGCTTATGAGTTATTAATTCTCTCTCTCTCTCTCTCTCTCTCTCTCTCTCTCTCTCTCTCTCTCTCTCTCTCTCTTAAGCGTGCACATTACCATAAGCAGGATGTGGGGCCACTGCAACTACGTGGTCCAATTGCAATGAAACTACTATGGAGTGGCAGGTGGAGGAGTGACAGGAGGGAGGCAAGATGAAGGAGGAGCCGGGGATAACACCATGAGAGGGAAAAGAAGTTATAGGAGGTATATATGTAGGAGGAAGGGTAAAGGAGAGTATAAGTATGCAGAGGGCAGGGTAAAGGAGAGTATAAGTATGCAGAGGGCAGGGTAAAGGAGAGTATAAGTATGCAGAGGGCAGGGTAAAGGAGAGTATAAGTATGCAGAGGCAGGGGAAAGGAGAGTATAAGTATGCAGAGGCAGGGGAAAGGAGAGTATAAGTATGCATGGAGAGGAAGGAAAGAAGGAGAGGAAACGGGAGGAACAGAAGAAAAAAAAAAAAATGGATGGAAAGGAAGGCATCGTACGTATACCTTGTTGACAGTATAATGATTAAAATGTACAACAGTTAAAGTTAAACTAGCGGTGAGGCAAACACTTTAAATTTAGTCCTTAGAAGAAGAAGAACCATATTTTTGTAGTGATAATTATTAGCTATAGGAATTCTGGTGTATGTAGTTCCGGTGGCAGTAATTGGATGGTACGGTACTACACTGGCAAGATTAGAAACCCGATCTCACATGACACTTAAAAACTACGACTCTCAGGGTTGAATTAGGTCCCTCACTCACTCACTCCCAGATCCTTCCCTCACTCCTAGACTCCTTCCCCTCACTCCCAGGCTCCTTCCCCTTACTCCCAGGCTCCTTCCCCTCACTCCCAGGCTTCTTCCCCTCACTCCCTGACCCCTCCCTTACTCCCACGATCCTTCCCCTCACTCCCAGACCCCTCCCTTACTTCCAGGCTCCTTCCCCTCACTCCCAGGCTCCTTCCCCTCACTCCCTGACCCCTCCCTTACTCCCAGGCTCCTCCCCCTCACCGTACGTCTGCAGGGGATGAGGGGGGAGAGAGAGGGAGGAGGGAAGAGAGGGAGGAGAGGTCGATGGGAACTAAGAGAAAACACCTAACCCACAACATGCACGTCGGGTTTATAAGACGTTATATGCATGTACAGTTCAGGTCTTGAGACGAATGAAACTTATATGTACAGTTAAATACATTAAATACTTCATTGTCACTCTATTCTGGATGAAGCTATATGTGTGTACAGTTAAATACATTACTTCATTGTCACTCTATTCTGGATGAAGCTATGTGTGTACAGTTAAATACATTACTTCATCACTCTATTCAGTCATGACACCAGAAAACAAAACAAAACAAACATGGTGTCAAGAATAGATTCGGGGATTATAGCAATAGGTTTGAAGGTGAATATTTTTTGGTTGGTGTATTGGAAGGCTATATATACTGCATTCATGATTCCTCCAAACACTATATACCAGAAAACATAAAAAATAGGGGATCTGTTTGGTGGCATAGTATGGAGGAATCATCAGTATACCCTTCCAATTCACCAACAAGAGAATCTCAACTTAGGTAATGTCTGGGAACTTTTTTCGTGCGTGTGTGTACAGTTGCAGATATGAATTATGAAACAGACACAACACCTGAAACTAGGGCATATAATTATAGGGTAGGATGAGACGTTTTGTGTGTGTGTGTGTGTGTGTGTAGAAGCAACGAGTCCTATATATTCTATGCTTGATAAGGGGCCTCGTTTGAAGTGTGTCTGTTTCATTTGTCCGCAACTGTACATTCACAAGACATACATAATAATAAGGTCTGAATGTTTCGAATAGCCTCATGGAGAATTAAATTAAGGACCCTGTGATCGTGTATGAGAATTGGAGGCTTCTGATTCCCCCTGACTATGCCACGAAACAAGTTATTATTATAATTATTATTAAAATAGACCAGAGACACAAAGCTGGGAGAGAATGGAAGCATTCTATCAATCCGAGGGCCCCGGCCCCATGAATCCAACCTGAAGAAAAAAAAGACAGCTTAGAGAAATAAAGATGAGCAGTTAGCTTAATAAAAACATATTAGCCCTACTCTTGAAGCCAGCCAGTCCTCCACCACCAAAGACAGATTCACCAAGGCCATTCCACAGAGACATCGACCTAGGGACAAACGATCGACTGTACTGACAGGTTCTACAGCGCGGCAATACATAAGCAAACCTATGGGAGTCCAATGCACCACGAGTGACACGAGCTGGAACATACAGAGATGGCAGAGACGAGTTAAGAGGATTCCAAATTATAATTAATATGTGTGTGTGATTCATGGCAATATTTGAAGGACTCATTTACCTCCAATTTTCTGTCGTAATATCAGACAGACATAATGATAAGTGTTGTAATATAAGACAAACAGACATAATGATAAGTGTTGTAATATAAGTCAGACATAATGATGTAGTTAGATAATTGGAGGTAAATGAGTCCTTCAAATATTGTCACGAAACACACACATGCACCTACAGTATATGGATGGAGTTTGTTTCGTGGCATAGTCAGGAGGAATCAGAAATCCACGATCACAGGGTTCTTAAGGGGAAAATAAACACACTTTTGGTACATTGGAGTTCTGGGTGGGGGGGGGGGAGCTTCTCTTACTGATCACCATGGGCTGAAATGAGGACCACGAAAATAAGAATTTTTTTTTTCCAATCCCCTGTACATGACAAGAAAAAGTGTGTGTTTGTGTGTCTCTATTTCTCACTTTGTGTATGTGTACGTTTTGTTGAATGTTGAACGACTGAAAACTGTCATTATCACCGTTTACCGACCACCAGGGTGTTCCCAACAGAGCTTCCTCCGTAGTCGACAGACTACACTCCACAACGTTAATTAATATGGCAGATCACATCCTATTGAAACAGCTGGTAAATGAACCTACTCGACGGGACAACATACTAGACTTGCTATTCACCAGCAACGAAGAACTTGTAAGCTCCGTGAAAACCCAGGAAAACATTTTATCCGATCACAGATTGGTGGTAGGACAAATGTCAATTGATGGCTTCCCAACCATGCACCCATCACGCTCCACCTCCCAAAACGTTTGAGGCACTGAACTTCTTTCACAAGGGAGTTGATTGGCAAACGGTCAACGAAAGAATATCCGCAGTGGACTGGGAAACAGAATTTGAGGAGAAATCGAGCAATGAGATGTTCCAAACTATTATCCCTTCTGAACTGCTCAAAATCTGCCGGCAGTACCTCTCGTTCCTTGCAAGCGAACGAGACCTCGTAGGCTAATCCCCCTAGATCGTCAGATTCTGATGAAAAAAAGAAGCAGAATAATCAGACAAATGTCACTTCAATCAGAACGGAACCACCAGAAGATGAAGAAAAAACTGGAGGTCACAGAAAAGAAACTAGCGGAATCCCATAAAAACGAACAACAGGCGGAAGAACAGAGAGCAGTCGATGCTATACGCAGAAATTTTAAGTACTTTTATTTATATGCTAAATTTAAAGCGACAGTCAGAAGTCATATCGACCCTTTAATGAGTCAGGGAAGACTAGTCACTGATCCCAAAGGAATTACTGATACGTTGGACGAACAATATGTGTCAGTGTACAGTCGGCGGCAAAAGTTCTGTCGCCTCACCTGCTTCACCAAGACATGCAGTGTTCATGGACTCGAGAAATACTCACGTTTTCTACACCTAATAATCTCGAGTCTATGAACATCGCGTGCCTCGGTGAAGCAAGTGAGGCGACAGAACTTTTGCCGCCGACTGTACAGCAGGACTAAACTCAACAGAAATGTAAATGCATCTGGAGTGCTAAACGGCGGAGGCCATAAACTAGTAGACATCGAGTTCAACACCAGAGATATAGAAGAAGCTATTGAGTCGATAAATACACACTCGGCAGCAGCAGGACCTGACATGATACCAGCTGTAGTCTTGAAATAATGCTCCCACACTCTCTCTAAATCACTCTACGTCATATGGAGGAAAACATTGGACACAGGCCAGATACCTGCTTTATTAAAAAACGGCATAGTCACGCCAATATTTAAAGGAGGAGATAAAACTGCAGCCAAGAACTATAGACCGGTGGGGAAAACGTCACACATCATAAAGGTGTTGGAGAAAATCCTGTTATGGTCAAGAAAATAGTGGAGTACCAAAACCAAAACGAGTTGTACAATGACGGCCAACACGGATTCAGAAAAGAGAGATGGTGCTTATCCCAACTACTGCAGCACTGGATGGATGTACTCGCTTACTTGGAGAATGAGTTTGGAGTGGATGTCATGTAGTACTGTACCTAGACTTCGCTAAAGCATTCGACAAAGTACACCAGCAGATTCTCATTGAAAAACTGAGACTTATCGGCATAACCTAAAAAATCATCGATTGTATACGGGATTTCTTCTGTGAACGGAGCCAGTCAGTAATGGTCCAGGGAGTAGAGTCCAGAACGTCCTAGGTGTCAAGTGGAGTTGTGCAGGGGTCAGTCATAGGACCATTACTGTTTCTGATATTTATCAGTGACATTAACTCGAGACTGAAACATTGTAAAGCCACTTCATTTGCTGACACACGTCTGATTGGACCGATAAGAACAGAGGAGGACCACAAACTGATACAGGCCGACCTAGACACAATGTATGAATGGGCAGATAGAAACAACATGGTGTTCAACGAATCAAAATTTGAACTATATTGAGTTACAGACACCCAAAGTTTGAAGACATCACCAGTATGTACACGACATCAGAAGGAGGAACCATCAAAGAAGAGAGTCATGTACGAGACCTGTTTAGCAACCACACAACTTTCTCCCAACATATTACCAACTCTGCAAAAATGACGAAGCAACAGATCGGATGGATATTACGACCATTCAGGACCAGAGACCAACTTATGTACGATGCTCATTCTGTATAAGTCATTAGTCTTACCGATAATAGAATACTGCTGTCAACTATATGGTGCCCAGTAAACATTGTCCGGACAGATAAGAAGATTGGAGGCGATACAAGCGTACATACATTTACATCCAGGATAGAAGGTCTCGAGAATGAAAACTATTGGGAGAGATTGAGATTGCTTAAACTTTATTCTTTGGAGAGAAGGCGGGATCGCTATTTTGTGATATACGTTTGGAAGATAATTAATTAACTGACCTGTACCAAACTTGGACTCAGAAGACGCAATAAAAACAATCGTAAGCGCCAAACACGGAGTTATATGTCTGGTAGCACTGATCACCGACTCATGGAGGAAAATCCAGACACTGAAAGAAAGTTCCATCACGATATACATACGGACCTTGACTTTACAACAACAGACTACCGCACGACATCTCAGAGAACCCAACAGCACTCTAAAAACTTTCAAGACCGGGTTGGACAAATTTCGACAACAAACGGAAACAGTCTTTGCACTACATCAACTACCTGAGGGCGGCGCATCGCTTGGCCCGGGTATGGAATTCGGGCCCAACAACATCCACGACATCCAGGGCATCCAGGTGTGTGTGTGTGTCTCTCTCTCTCTTTGTGTGTGTGCGTCTCTCTTTGTGTGCGTTTGTGTTTGTGTGTCTCTCTCTTTGTGTGTTTGTGTGTGTGTGTCTCTCTCTCTTAGTGTGCGTTTGTGTGTGTGTGTCTCTCTCTTTGTGTGCGTTTGTGTTTGTGTGTCTCTCTCTTTGTGTGTTTGTGTGTGTGTGTCTCTCTCTCTTAGTGTGCGTTTGTGTGTGTGTCTCTCTTTGTGTGTTTGTGTGTGTGTGTCTCTCTCTCTTTGTGTGTTTGTGTGTGTGTGTCTCTCTTTGTGTGCGTTTGTGTTTGTGTGTCTCTCTCTTTGTGTGTTTGTGTGTGTGTCTCTCTCTCTTTGTGTGTGTGTGTCTCTCTCTTTGTGTGCGTTTGTGTTTGTGTCTCTCTCTCTTTGTGTGTGTGTGTCTCTCTTTGTGTGTGTGTGTGTGTCTCTCTTTGTGTGTGTGTGTGTGTCTCTCTCTCTTTGTGTGTGTGTGTGTGTGTGTGTGTGTGTGTGTCTCTCTTTGTGTGTGTCTCTCTCTTTGTGTGTGTGTGTGTGTGTGTGTTGGACCTGGAGTGTAGTTACTATAGTTAGGCATTATGTTCCTCAGTGGCGTTCTATAAGCTGACATGGACACGTGTGGCCCAGTATACCAAGTAAACCCACATTTGGTAGTAAACGTGGCTTTCTTGAAGTGGGCAAGTGAGGAAGCTGTGTCATGGAGTTTTTTTTTTTTTTTTTTTTTTTTTTTTTTTTTAATCTTGTGGTTTTGCAGGAGGGGCTGGTTGGTTGTGGCTGCGAGGGGCCTAATGGTATGGACTAAGATTCATGTGATTGTAGATGTGTCAGACGTTGCTTCTTTGGTGTTGAAGTAGCAATTATATTCTGTTTCCTGGTTTTTCTAATATTTACTTCCTTATCTTGAGGATCACTATCATCAGCAGGATCTGACACATATTCTACATCATCATTTTCACTATCATACAATACATCTATTAACCTTTTTACTGCTGAAGGAAAATAAAAGAAAAATATAACAGATATTACATAAATTCTTTCCCTGTGTAAAAACAACAACTACACTAATAAAAATTACATAAATGCATTCGCCTGGTAAAATAACACCTTACATAATAGTTACATAACTGCTTTCGCCTGGTAAAATTCACTTCCATCACAAATAGCGTATATACCAAAAAAGTAGGAGAGAAACACAACACTACCTCCCACTTACAGGGGTTAGTGTGGATTGATTGTTTATGCAGTTATCGTAACACAGTGAGTGTGTTAGTTATTATTGAGCACACCGAGGGATGTAATAAAAAATAAATAATTGATATCGCTTACAGTCCCTGCATCACATATTGTTATTATTACTTATATTTAAAACAACTCAATATCAATTTTTTCATTCGTTAATAATTATCACTGTATAACTTAGAAACATCATTAAATTTGTCACTGTGTAACGCAATATAACAAAATTAACGGGTCCGTTCGTTAAGGGGCGCTATGACCGGGAAAACACATACACACATACAGTACAGTCGTGGTCAATAATAATCATCCTCATATGAGTATCTCAAACAATTTGCTGTCTAATATTTTCACGTTCACATATGATGTTACTGTTTCAAGTAGTGTGTAGCTGCTTGTAGTAAATTAAAAGATGGTACTAATCCTATTTATTGGAGCGTTTATCAGCTAAATAACAGAGGAAAACTGTCAAACTATTACGTGAGTTACCCCTATATGGATGATTATTTTTGACCACGACTGTACATACATACACATACACACAAACACTCATGTACACACACTTGTTTCCACAATATCCTTGTTTGTTGTAAAAAGCAACTAAAATGTTTTTCACTTCTCCAACAGTCCCTTTTTTCATCTGTTAACTTTTGTACTGTACAGCCACAATCAAATATCCACCGACACTTTCCTTCCATCGTGCAGATAAATCAGTATCATATCAAACTATAATCATACAACACCTTACGTCAACTCAACCCCCTCAAATATTATTATGAGGTGCTGCAAAATCATACACGTGTTGTTCTCTAATACCAAGATATTTACTACGATGGATGAAAAGTGTCGGTGGATATTTGATTGTGGTTGTACATACTTACTGTCCCACCTTTCATTCACCTTCTTCCTCGGGCGCCATAATATGACCTCGCTGTTGCAGCACCTAATATCAGTCATTCAGGGAGACTCTCTATTTTGGTATATATTGGAGGGAAACAGAAGCCTCCAAACCCTACCTGTCACGAAACAACTGATCCCCAACTAGAAATTAACACTGAGGTGAGTATTTTGTTTCCTACAGAGCAAAGTCTGGAGGAATCCGTTGCCTTTCAATTTACCAAAAAAAGATCGAGGGACACGCGGATACCACAGTCCCTATAGCCCATCTGAGTTGAAGCCCGAGATCTGAAGCAGTAGATTTCTAGACGACAGCCCATCCAAAGCCACCATTGGTTCGAAATGTGGGTGGCCTCGTCATGCTTCAGATCTCGGGCTTCGACTCAGGTGGGCTCGGGACTGTGATATCCGAGTGTACAATGTGGATAAATCTGAAGCAACTTATTCTTCCAAACTATTCCAGCCCACAACAAGCCACCATTATTTCTGTCTACCTGCTGGTCAAGTTTCCTGGCATGCTTTGTAGGAATCAAGACACTCTTAATGTACGTACCAAAAGTATACATCTATTCCCTTAAATACACACAAATACAGTCACGAGCCAATATAAGTATCCATAGGTCTAACTTCGACTAACCTGATGGAGTATGAAACGAACTACAGCAAGTATAAGACAAGATAAATGTTGTAATTGGTTCACGACGTGTATGTCAGATGATTCCAAACTTCAACAACAACAACAACAAAAACAACACCTAGATACTTATTATAAGACAAGATAAGTTATAATTGGTTCACGTGTATGTCAGATGATTCCAAACTTGAAGAACAACAACAACACCTGGATACTTATTATGAGACAAGATAAGTTATAATTGTTTCACGTGTATGTCAAACAACAACAACAACAACAACACCTGGATGCATATTATGAGACAAGATAAGTAAAGTGTTGTAATTGGATCACGTGTATGTCAAATGATTCCAAACTTCAACAACAACAACAACAACAAAAACAACACCTAGATACATATTATGAGACAAGATAATTAAAGTGTTGTAATTGGATCACGTGTATGTCAAATTATTCCAACTTCCACAAATCCAAGTCTCCAACAACACCTGCTGGATACGTATTATGGCATGTGACTGTTTATACACAGGCTATATCTTACTCCCCGCTGGTGACATAGTAGTTAATATAGAACTCTGCTGTGATGTAGTCTATAGTCATGCAGATAATTAATTGGAGGTTTCGGAGTCCTTCAAATATTGCCACGAAACCCCTGCACCTACAAACATGGAAGGAGCTTATTAATTGTTTCGTGGCATAGTCAGGAGGAAGCAGTAGCCACCATCACACACGATCACAGGGTCCTTATAAACATCATGATACAAAGAACAGCTGGAGGTCCTGATGAAGAAAATAAAAAAAATAAAATTAAAATAAATATATAAATACAAAAAAAAAAGGATGAGTTAGATGAGCTTGCATAGGAGGAAAAGAGAGAAATTAAGGAAAAGAGTGAAGGAAAGGAAAAGAAAGTGTGAGGGGAGAATGAAGGAAGGGAGAAAGACAGAGAACACACACACGCACACAGAGAGAGAGAGAGAGAGAGAGAGAGAGAAAGAGAGAGAGAGAGAGGAGGGGGCGGGGTTGAGGGAGGGAGGAGAAAAAAAAAGGGAGAAGAATTGGGTACTGGAGGGAGTATGGGGGATGAGGAAGTAGAGAGAGAGAGAGAGGGGTGAGTGAGGGGGGAGAAAGAAAAGAGGAGTGTACAGAGAGAGAGAGAGAGAGAGAGAGAGAGAGAGAGAGAGAGGAGGGGGCGGGGTTGAGGGAGGGAGGAGAAAGAAAAAAAGGAGTGTACAGAGAGAGAGAGAGAGAGAGAGAGAGGAAGGGGGAGTGAGTGAGGGAGGAGAAAGAAAGGAGTATACAGAGAGAGAGAGAGAGAGAGAGAGAGAGAGAGAGAGAGAGGAGGGGGAGGGGAGTGATCGAGTGAGGGAGGAGAAAGAAAGAAGGAGTATACAGAGAGAGAGAGAGAGAGAGAGAGAGAGAGAGAGAGAGGAGAAAAAAAGGAGTATACAGAGAGAGAGAGAGAGGAAGGGGGGGGGGAAAGGGAGGCGACTGAGTGAGGGAGGAGAAAGAAAGAAGGAGTATACAGGAAGAGAGTGTACCATGTGAACATTACTAGAGTAGTGGTGTTAGCAGACACACGTAGTACCTTCCACTCCACCTCTCCTCTTCACAACAACACAGTAAGTCAACAACTGCACTCACTGTCGACTGTATACTTACTTAGATTACAACCAAAACTTATTATAGTGTAATTTCTAAACTTTTTGATAAAACCACTACCACTTAGCGTTAATTTTTCCATACTTTGATTCCACCATACTGAAGATGCATGTCTGTCTTTCTCGCACATGTGCATATATATAAGCGGTATTTTTTTTTTATTTTTTGAAGATTGAGTTTTCAGTCATACAGTTTGTCTCAAGAAATAATCAGTATCTGAATAAGTATCAACTTTGGAATAATATCTTGGATCATTTGTGCTGTTTCGGATATAGGTTTAATTCTTCTTTTCTCGTGCCCGTATTTAGTAGCTTATAGTGATGGTGAATATTTAAAGGGAAACATGAATGTGTATACTTTTGTGGAGGTACAGCCACAATCAAATAACCACCACCGCTTTCCTTCCATCGTGCAAATAAATCAGTCTCAAATCAAAATATAATCTTACAACATTTTACGTCAACACAACCCCCTCAATTATTATTATGAGGTGCTGCAAAATCATACAAGTGTTGTTCTTTATTACCAAAATATTTACTAGGAAGGAAGGAAAGTGTCGGTGGTTATATGATTGTGGCTGTACAGTACAATACATCAAAAACTTTCATTGCTATAACATTGACGAAGTACCGTATGTATATATAGATTGGTGTGTGATACGACTTTCCTACGCAGTTGTCCTATACTGTACAGTTACGTTAACCTTTCCTTGAACATTTTTATAGACACATAGGCTGGTATCTATCTCATATCTGATAAAATTTGCCAATGAAAAAAGAAAAAGATAATGTTAGGATACCTTCAACAAGTATAAATCGTGACAGTATAATACTCCTTCAATACAAAATATCAGAGTAGGCTACTGTACAATCTAATGCCTTTATTACCATATTGGTCGGGAATATCAGCAGATGTTTCCAGTTGTACAGCCACAATCAAATAACCACCGACACCTTCCTTCCATCGTGCAAATAAATCAGTATCATATCGAAAATATAATAATAAAACACCTTAATTACTCAACTCAACCCCCTCAATTATTATTATGAGTTGCTGCAAAATCATACACGTGTTGTTCTTTATTACCAAGATATTTACTACGATGGAAGGAAAGTGTCGGTGGATATTTGATTGTGACTGTACATACATAGACTACATGCTCCTAAACGCATTGTACAGTACAATTCATTCAGACAAATGACAAACTATATATATCATTAATTATTGTGTATACAATACTTGAGTGTCAATGTATTCTACAGTCCCAAAACCAGAGTGCATTGCAGTGATAATAATTATAATAATAATCAGCAAGTATATTCTGAGCATGATTTTGATGGGCAATTAATTGTGTGTGTAAAACCGCAGGTAGCAGGCTCAATTTCATCCTTCTGTGCCTTCTTTCTTAGTAATTTAATGCTATAGTTATTGCAATGACACCAGGGTCACTTGTCATTGATCTGTATCAATTCTAAAGTGATCTGCACCAAAACAGGCAATGACAAAACAAATAGAGGTAAACAGAATCAAACTCCACACATGACAACAACATTTAGGCTACAGAACACTAAAACAGCCAACTGCAAAGTAAATAAATGTGAATCAATCTCCACACACGACTACAACATCTACAGTATACACCAAGACCGGCAATGGCAAAACAAAAATAGTGGTAAACAGAATCAAACTCCACACATGACAACAACATCTAATACAAAAATAATGATGCGTTGGTAAGGTCGCTTGACTCACCACAGAAAGTGACCTGTGTGAATGAAAATAGCTCTCAAAGGTTGTGACATTGCTAGGCTATACGAAAATGGTTGGCGGCACTAGCGATAAAATTATATACTGTGCCAACTGACATGGACGTTTTGCTAACTGGACGAATGCTGCTTCACTGTTAAATTTCCACGTGTGTTATATTTACTTCATTCAGGTTTATTTTATTGTCGTTCCGGACAAATTGTGGGTGTTTTTAGCAATTCAGTAGCACCAAAAAAAATTTGTCGAAGCTTTCCCACTTACTTCTAGTACTGTAAATATCCCTATATATTACTTCTGATGCTTGCAAGAGAGGAGGGTATAGAGATAAAATTCTGTACTCGAAACTGGTGGTATATATGACTATGATAGCCTATACTACTGTGACTTAGGAATATCTTTAAAGAAATATAAAAGGACTTGAGATTGAGCAAGTAGCCTAATATTAAATCCCATTCTTCTCGAAGTTCTCGCCCATTGTAAGTATGTGTATTGGTGGGAAGGGAATGTAGAAACTCTTACAGTGACTGTAAAGCCTACACTCCATGGGTTGCTGTTACCTAGAGCATCTGTGACTCCGTAGCTTTTCTGGTGATACTGTACACATTGTTGGCAAGAGTGTGGCTGTAGTGAAGTGAGCCAGTGGTTCCTAGGAAAAAACATCGGTATGTAAACACCAGACTGAATATATGTGGTAAAGAGAGAGAGAGAGAGTGTGTGTGTGTGTGTGTGTGTGTGTGTGTGTGTGTAAGAATCAGGATTGTCTATATATTGATGGAAAACTCTTTATAGTCTTCATATTAAAATGGAGTTACACAACTGCAGTTTTCCTAGAGGAAAATATCGCGTACAAATATGTACGAGTATAGGCAATACCAAAAAGGGTCTTGGTACTCCTTGGGTCCCGAGTTAATCACCTTCAGATCATCTACTATTCCATTTCCTTAATAATTATTTCTTTCCTTATGCCTACTTCCCCTTCCCTGTAACCTCGATCCTTAATTATTAGGGACCCCATGATGTAGACAGAAAGTTGGAGGTAAATAAGTCCTTCAATTATTGCCACGAAACACCACCTATATGGAAGGAGCTTGTTTCGTGGCATAGTCATTAGGAATCAGAAGCCTCCAATTCTCATACACGATCACAGGGTCCATAACGGGAGAAACTCTTGATGGTAAATTGTAGGACTAGTGCATGAATCATCAAAAACTATGTCACAAAATGAGATTCTTTATTAGAAACATTGAGGTAATTTGATTTGCTTCCCTGCTGGTTAGTTTATATTGAATTTTAGAAGAATCATTAGCTTTCCAATTTAGTAAAAGATGGTTCTCTGCCACTTAATTCACCTTTCCCTATTCTCTCTCCTATCGACTTTGAGGAAGGATCGAGGTGTAGGCTACAGAGGAACTTGGCACGAAGCAGCTGGGTAGTAGAAGGCCACTGAGTTCTAGCCACTGGGTGATTAATTAAGGGGGAAATTTTGTGTTGGAAAATCTGGAGCAAATGATTCCCCCAACCTATTCCAAGCAACAGGCAACCATTATTTTTGTTCATATGGGTCTTGTTTCCTGGCATACTTTGGAGGAATCAAGGCACTCCAAAGTAACAAAAGTGAATTACCCCCTTAAAGGCATAGTATCCCTTTGGTACATTGGAGTGCCTTGATTCCTCCAAAGTATGCCAGGAAACAGGACCAGATGAACAAAAATAATGGTGTTCTGTTGCTTGGAATAGTTTGGAGGAATTAGTTGCTCCAGATTTACCAACACTGTACGTTACTTTATACTATTTACTATCCGCCTTAAATTATTTACAAAAACATGTTTCTTTGTATACATCTATATAAATATAGAGTATGTATGGTACAGTGCTGAACGACTGATGATTATAATGTTTGTAAGCCTATGTTTGTATGTGTGCTTTTCATTTAATATATGTGTGTGTGTGTGTGTGTGTGTGTGTAATTTTTAAACTAGTGATAATATATGTGTGTGTGTGTGTGTGTGTGTGTAATATGTTAAACTAATGATTAACTATATGCTAGTGTGTGTGTGTGTGTGTGTAATTTTTAAACTAATGATAATATATGCGTGTGTGTGTGTGTAATTTTTAAACTAATAGTAATATATATGCTTGTGTGTGTGTGTCCGTCCTAAATAGAGGTTGTTGCTAAGCTGAGTTCGACTGTGTGTGTGTGTGTGTGTGTATTTTTAGTAGTTGCCTCACTCCTTGGTTGGTTTTGCCTTGTATACTCGTTAATTTAAGTTGTTTGTGTGCGTATGTTTGCATGTATGTATATATGTGTGTGTTTGTTGTGTGTATGTGTGTGTGTGTGTGTTTATTGTGAGCAAATTTTTCGTGTGCGTGTGTGTGTGTGTGTTTTGTGTTGTGAGTAATTTTTCATGTGTGTACAGATGTGTTTTTTGTGCACATGTGTGTGTGTGTCCATGTATGCTCTTGTGTGTGTGTGTTTGTTTAGTTGTGAGTAAATTTTTCGTGTATGTGTGTGTGTGTGTGTGTGTGTGTGTGTGTAAGTGTGTGTGTATACCGTACTTTCTTGCGACAGTTTTAACACAAGATCAAAATGTAATAGCTAACTAAATGGTAGGAAGTTTTCTACCTGCTGCTTCTTGGGTGAATATTACATGCATGGACAAAACCCTATTTAGGTTAGTGTGGTTAACCTTGTATATAAGTCACTCAGGGGCCTTGGTTCAATGAGAGAGAGAGAGAGAGAGAGAGAGAGAGAGAGAGAGAGTATATATATAGAAATGTAAGGTTAGGTTCAGAGTGAGAAAGAGGTGGGGAGATACGGAATAGATAGAAAGGTTAGAGAGAGAGAGAGAGAGAGAGAGAGAGAGAGAGAGAGAGAGAGAGAGAGAGAGAGAGAATCACATACAGACAGACAGTTAATGTTATTGCTGCAACAAATGTATCCACAATCCTGATACTAATATAGGAGTTAAAAATATTATCGGCAAATTACGAGACTAGACTACCGGTACTGAAGATTCCACCATATCGTACCGTACATGACCAGCAGGAGATGCATGTACAGCCACAATCAAATATCCACCAACACTTTCCTTCCATCGTAGTAAATATCTTGGTAATAAAGAACAACACGTGTATGATTTTGCAGCACCTTATAATAATAATTGAGGGGGTTGAGTTGACATAAGGTGTTGTTGTATGAATATATTTTGATATGATACTGATTTATTTGCACGATGGAAGGAAGGCGTAAGTGGTTATTTGATTGTGGCTGTACACATTCATTACCTCGATCAGTTTGTTGTTGTGGTTTCCAAGATTTAACTTACCAATACTATATACACACCGAGAAAAGTAGCTATAGGCATCACATGGACTTACTTTCCCCCCCGTCCTCCAACCCGTGTTATCATTGAGGTGTAGACGACAACGAGGAATCTAAGGTAACATAATTATAAGCGAGGCAATTTTAGCTCTAGATCGGAAGATGATGGACGATAAACGTAGGAAATATATGCCAGCGTGACAGGCACAAAACTTTTAATTAAGCACCTTTTGTTTTTGGAGAGTGAGATAATGAGTATAAATTGGCAAACGGATTCGAACCTCTCACGAACAACTATGTAGAATTTAGCTAGTGTATGGAAGCAATGTTATTAATTCGTCATATTCAGACGGTGAAGGAAGGATACTGCTTCCATACTAACTAAGTTATTTTGTTTCTTCGTGAGAGGTTCAAAGCAGTAATTAACCTGTCGTCCATTAAGGAGGGACCGAAACTTAAAAATTGTACTGCCACAATCAAATATCCACCAACACTTTCCTTCCATCGTAGTAAATATCTTGGTAATAAAGAACAACACGTATGATTTTGCAGAACAACATAATAATAATTGAGGGGGTTGAGTTGACGTAAGGTGTTGTATGATTATATTTTGATATGATACTGATTTATTTGCACGATGGAAGGAAAGTGTTGGTGGTTATTTAATTGTGGCTGTACCTCCATAATGAGTGTAGTACGGTACGAACTTCTGAACGGAGCTGTACAGTTGGCCACAGAAATTCGTACATATAGGCTGTTTGGAAAGAGAGGTCATTATTCTGGAAATATTGTAATGAATGTTGTACCAATTAACTCTGTGACTACAAAACAACAAACCAAATATAATGTTGTATTACAGTTACACAGTCTTACCAATATCTTTATGTTGTACACCTTAGAAAACAACAGCTTGTGTACGAATTCCTATGTGGCCAACTGTACATTCTTACCCTTATTGTCTCTTCATCTCCCTAGCTTCCCAGGATAAAGGGTAGTGAAGACTGGAGATATTAGTTGTGTGATTTTTGTGTCCGTGCAGTAAGGATGCACGATTATAGATAAATAGTTTCAGTGTTGATATTCATTTGATATTTAACTGAAATCGACATGCATATAATACCTGAACGGGCAAGTGGTTCACTCGAATTAAAGGAGTAAAGAGAAGGTAAACATTGGCTATAACGTGATGACTTTCTGAATGGTTGTAATATTATTAGACACTTGTACACGTTCAAGTTAAAGGGATTGAGTTAAGTGGATTGATACCACGATTCCTCTTCCTTAAGGCTACGTAGATCACCCTGACGAAAGGTACAGTTGCAGACACATGCATGAAACAGACACACCTAAAACACTTTCATTGAGTATAATTATATGGTATAGAATGAGACGACGTGTGTATAGGTTATAGAGTGGCACGTCTATCCATATAGGAGTCTATACACAGTGATGGGCCCCGTTGTAAATGTGTGTGCTTTATATTATACCCCCAACTGTACATAGAAGCCATAGAGACGCGGACGTACAAGGCGGTACAGTGAGGGGGTTGATACGTCACTCGTGTAGTAATGGCACCAATTAAGACGATGATTGAACCAAGTGGGAAGAATGAGTACATAATTCCTCTTTAAGCCATGATGTGTTCCAATGAGCTTGAGAAGGAACTCCGGAAGGTAGCCTAGATGAGGAAGCAACACCAACACCAACAAACAGAAAGAAAATAAGGATTAATTAAGCGCATGCATGGGGAAGAGAATGTTAGACTTTATCATATGGATACTTGCACACACACACACACACACACACACACACTGTATACATGGGGAAGAGAATGTTAGTGTTTATCATATGGTTACACACATACACATATACTGTATACATGGGGAAGAGAATGTTAGTCTGTATCATATGGTTACACACACACACACAC
This sequence comes from Petrolisthes cinctipes, assembly GCA_033782935.1. NCBI lineage: Eukaryota > Metazoa > Arthropoda > Malacostraca > Decapoda > Porcellanidae > Petrolisthes > Petrolisthes cinctipes. Next base: position 505,402 of record JAWQEG010000974.1, read on the forward strand.
ATACACATACACACATACTGTATACATGGGGAAGAGAATGTTAGTCTGTATCATATGGTTACATACACACACACACACACACACACACACACATATTCTGTATACATGCATGCACACGTACAGTTGCGGACAAATGAAACACTATAACAACAGGCCCCTTATCAAGCATAATTATAATAGGACGCTCCTCTGTACACAACGTCTCATGGTATACCCTATGCTCAATGAGGGGCCCAGTTTCCTGTGTGTCTGTTTCATGTGTCTGCAGCTGTACACACACAAAATGCATCAGTTTTTAAAAGGAGATCTCCGAATGACTCCTTTCATTCACGATATCATTACAAGAGGGTGAGAACGATGAGAGAGAGTTCAGAATACATCCAACTTATTATTATTATTATATTGAGAGGAGGAAAAGGAAGACTAATAAAGGTGATGAGGGATGGGAGTCAACATGATAAGGTATTTATTTTTACACTTATATTATGCTAAGCTACCTTCTCGTTTCCTCAGTCTCCCCTATACCTTAATATTATACCCATGTAGGTGTACTCTGAACCCATTCCCCATTCCACTGTTTTCTCCTCCTTCACCCCTCCTTCGATCCCAACCTCTTGTTCCTACAGTCATATAACATTTATCAGAAAAAAAAAATAGGATTCTTAGGACACTGAAATCCAAACTCTACAGAAAATATATATACTTAGAGTTGGTTGAAATCATGAGGTGACGGACGGAAATCGAGTTATATATTATCAGCTAATCTATAAAACCTCTCATTAAAAAAAAAAGATCATGTCCTATAATACATTTTTTCAACAGTTTGATAATGTACGGATTCTTTATAGCAATTTATTTGACTTTTAATTAAGAGGTTAGTACAGTGTTGGTAAATCTAGAACAACTAATTTCTCCAAACTATTCCAAGCAACAGACACTATTATAAGTTTTATTTTGTTAACCTGGTCCTGTTTCAAAACACGTATACTATCCCATTAAGCCCGTGTTGTGCCTGTGTTATAAATAGTAGATTGTTGGTGTACTATTTATCATATTCCGGCACTATATAGACATGGGCATCGTGAAACCCATTACCGAGGCCAGGACCGACAACAACAACAACAACACTCACCCACACACAAAAAACATACCACGTTACATATGACTTCCAAAATTGACTTGGAGCCACGTGAGGGAAAGGAAGGGATCGATGTGTATGTGTAGGGGAGATGCCGACGAATTGACTATATAGCGGCTGTTATGGTCCAATTGGCTGTGATCTACTACTACAACGTTTGGTGGTCTGGGTTTAAGTGAAAGGTATTGAAGAAGCTTAGAAATAATGTGAGAGGCGGTGCATTTTCGCCTGATATGAGTGAAAGGTATTGAAGAAGCTCAGAAATAATGTGGGAGGAGGTGCATTTTCGCCTGATATGAGTGAAAGGTATTGAAGAAGCTCAGAAATAATGTGGGAGGAGGTGCATTTTCGCCTGGTATGAGTGAAAGGTATTGAAGAAGCTTAGAAATAATGTGGGAGGCGGTGCATTTTCGCCTGGTATGAGTGAAATGTGTTAATTAAAGAAGCTAAACAAATATTATAGAGAGACGGTATACAGTCACGAGCACTAATAAGTATTCAGGTGTGCTTCAAATACCTAAATAAGACAGTAAATAAATACACAATAATAATATCTCCATTGGAATTAGTTGGTTGGTGAATTGGACTGTTCGAAGCTTCAACCAAACCTGTATACTTATTAGTGCTCGTGACTGTACATTTTCGCCTGGTGATATATATACAGTATAGTGTTAAGGGGGTGCGGGTGTAGGGGACAGGCTTGGGGGAGGGGGGCTGGGGGGGTGCGGGAATAGGGGGACAGGCTTGGGGTGGGTAGAAAGCCTGTCCCTTATTCTTGCACCCCCCTAAATCGCCCCCCAAGCCTGTCCCCCTACTCCCGCACCCCCCAAAAAAAACCCCGCCCCCAAGCCTGTCCCCCTACTCCCGCACCCCCTCAAAAAAAACCGTACCCCCTAACCCCCCCAAGCCTGTCCCCCTACTCCTGCACCCCCCAAAACCCCCGCACCCCCCCCCAAGCCTGCCCCCCTATTCCCGCACCCCCTTAATGGTTCAGTGAGTGTAGAGTATGACAGCTGGGGACACTTGACACTTGACACCACCTACAGAAACAAGTGGTGCTAAGTGGTTTAAGCAAGCATCTCTCTCTCTCTCTCTCTCTCTCTCTCTCTCTCTCTCTCTGTGTAAAGTTATATTAGCAAGCATCTTTCTCTGTGTGTGTGTGTGTGTGTGTGTGTAAGGTTATATTAGCAAGCATCTCTCTCTCTCTCTCTCTCTCTCTCTCTCTCTCTCTCTCTGTGTGTGTGTGTGTGTGTGTGTGTAAGGCTATATTATATTTTGTACTCTACTAAAATTCTCTCTCTCTCTCTCTCTCTCTCTCTCTCTCTCTCTCTCTCTCTCTCTCTCTCTCTCTGTGTGTGTAAAACTATATTATACATTCCTATATTATCCACTACTAAAATTATCTGTCACAAGACCATAAGAAAAAAACAATAACAACAACAACAACAACTGAACATTTCTCATATATATTTCTCCTACTGAATGAATGTCGAAAAAATTGGAGATGAACGTCGAGTCCTTCAAATATTGTCATGAAACTCCACTTATATAATGAAAGAGAGTTTGTTTGGTCAAGTGGAATCAGCAGAAGCCTCCAATTTTCATACACGATCACAACAGGGTCCTAAATTTAAAGAGGTGATTATTCTGCATATACTGATTCGATTATTAGTCAGATTTTTTTTTTTTTTTTTTTTTTACATATAGTGAGAGTTTAGTGATAAGGGGGGTTGCGGGAATAGGGGGCAGGCTTGGGGGGTGTTAATTAAGGGGGTGCGGGAATAGGGGGCAGGCTTGGGGGGTGTTAAGGGGGGTGGAGGAGTAAGGGGCAGGCTTGGGGGGTGTTAAGGGGGGTTGCGGGAATAGGGGAGCAGGCTTGGGGGGTGTTAATTAAGGGGGGTGCGGAAGTAGGGGACAGGCTTGGGGTGGGGGTAGAAAGCCTGTCCCCCATTCCTGCATCCCCCTAAACCAACCCCCCCGCCCCCCCAAGCCTTTCCCCTTATCCCCCCCCCCAAAAGTCTGTCCCCCTACTCCCGCACACCCTCCAAGCCTGTCCCCTACTCCCGCACCCCCCTAAACCCCCCTCTAAGCCTGTCCCCCTATTCCCGCACCCCCTTAAGATATTCATTAACTAAATTTTCTAATTGTTACGAACTCTTGATGTCACAGTGATATATACGAATTTCTGAGGTCAACTGTACATACATTTCCCTTTAAATTTCATTCTGAATATTCATCATTAAATATTAGCCTGTGTCTATTTATATATACATGTCCTAATTCACTGGTTGTGTTATAGGTTTAGAGTTTCATATTATCTGTCCATATAGTCTTGATTTGTAGGGAGAATTTTAATCACCCTGTGTGTGTATGTGTGTGTGTGTTTAGGTAAGCCAAGGTGAAAGTGATGACGTTTGAATTACTGTGTGTGTGTGTGTGTGTGTGTGTGTTTAGGTAAGCCAAGGTGAAAGTGATGACGTTTGAATTACTGTATGTATGTGTGTGTGTGTGTGTGTGTACGGTATATATGTATGCGTGTGTGTGTGTGTGTGTGTAGGTAAGCCAAGGTAGGGGTGATAATGTTTGAATTACCCTATGTACTGTATAATTATATATATATATGTGTGTGTGTATATGTGTATTTCTAGGTAAGCCAAGGTGAGGGTGATGACACGAGGACTTGGACTACTCCTTCTGCTTCTTGTCGGGTCAGCATGGTAAGAAACACAACATTAACCAACCAACTACATTAATTAAGTTTTGTGTTGATAAATCTGGAGCAACTGACTGAATCCTCCAAACTATTCCAAGCAACAGAACACTATTAATTATATTTGCCCCTCTGGTGGTCCTGTTTCCTAGTATACTTTGGAGGAATCAAGGCACTCCTATGTACCAAAAAAGAATAACCACCTTGATTTATTAATTATTGCAGCATTGGTTACACGAACTAATTAACGTTGTTGTTCTTTTTGAGAGATAACTTTTGATATACAGTACATACAGAAATATACATCTTTAGTGCTGTCAAACGATTTACACTACAACAGTCATGCAGTGTTACCAGATATACGTACCTTACCTTCCCTATAGCTGTCCTCCTCCCTTGCCCAGCCCTGCCTCCCCCTACCTCCTGCTGACAGTGTTACCAGATATACTTACCTTCCCTATAGCTGTCCTCCTCCCCTGCCCTGCCCCCACCACCCCCACCCCCTGCTGACAGTGTTACCAAATATACGTACCACCCCTATAGCTACCCTCCTCCCCTTCCCCCCAACTCCTGCTGACGTGTTTCTCCTCCTCTTTGTTGTGTACAGGTCGGAAACGGCGCTCACCCGAACCACGGAGCTGATACTGGGCAAGCTGAGAAAGGCACCAGAAAGTTACGACCCCAAAGTACGACCAGCACAACGAGTCGATGGTACGTATCTTGATTTATGTGTGTGTGTGTGTCTGTCTCCCGTATCTTTATGTATGTGTATGTGTGTGTGTGTGTGTCCCTTATCTTGATTTATGTGTGTCTGTCTCCCGTATCTTTATTTATGTGTGTGTGTGTGTGTGTGTGTGTGTTCCGTATCTTTATTTATGTGTGTGTGTGTGTGTGTGTGTGTGTGTGTGTGTGTGTGTGCCTGTCTCCCGTATCTTTATTTATGTGTGTGTGTGTGTGTGTCCCGTATCTTTATTTATGTGTGTGTGTGTTTGTGTGTGTCCCTAATCTTTATTTGTGTGTGTGTGTGTCTCGTATCTTTATTTATGTGTGTGTGTGTGTGTGTGTGTGTGTGTGTGTGTGTGTGTGTGTGTGTGTGTAGTCGATAGCCATCCACCGAGTAATATATTATAACTTTTTTTTACTTCAATTACTACACAGAGGGAATTTATAACATGAACTGGATATAATATTATTGTTCGTTTGTGCATCTTATAAGTGAAGGTATACAGTATTATTTAAGCATATAATTGTGCATGTCAGGAGCATATTATAAAATTTCATTATATTTTTATCTACTACTACATTCTTCATCATTATTTTTCGTGGCATTCACATATTATAAAAAACTTTACAGAAGCGACAGTGGTGCAGATACAAACCTTCTTCAGAGACATTGAAATTAATGATGTTACAATGGTGAGTATGTAGGTCATAGTATGAGATTTCTGGTACAGCCACAATCATATAACCACCGACACTTTCCTTCCATCGTGCAAATAAATCAATATCATATCAAAATATAATCATACAACAACACCTTACGTCAACTCAACCCCCTCAAATATTATTATGATGTGCTGCAAAATCATACACGTGTTGTTCTTTATTACCAAGATATTTACTACGATGGAAGGAAAGTGTCGGTGGATATTTGATTGTGGCTGTACATACATACACTTGAATATACATTAAACTTAACATTGTCTGTGATGTAACTATAATACCTTCAGCAGGGTTATCCAGTCGAGCACCATAATAAGTTGAAGCCTGAGATCTGAAGCAGGCTATTTCTGGACGACAGCCCACCCGAACCATCACGAGGCCAAGCACACACATTTTAAACCAATGTAGTCTTTGGGTGGGCTGTCGTCTAGAAACCTCCTGCTGCTCCAGATCTCGGGCTTGGATTATACATGGTACAGCCACAATCAAATAACCACCGACACTTTCCTTCCATCGTGCAAATAAATCAATATCATATCAAAATATAATCATACAACACCTTACGTCAACTCAACCCCCTCAAATATTATTATGAGGTGCTGCAAAATCCCTCACGTGTTGTTCTTTATTACCAAGATAGAAGGAAAGTGTCGGTGGATATTTAATTGTGGCTGTACATAAGTGACTATACATACCTAAATATAATCTACTTGTATGAGCAACATCAGAAGATTCAGTTGGCCCTATTATAAGCACTACAAACAAAAGTGGTGGAAACTGTACTGTACGTCTACTCCACGAGGATTTTATTTACATTGTGTTAGAGAGAGTGATGGTTCGTTTATTCTTTCGTCCTCAGGAAGCCAACCTCGATATTACCTTCCGTATGATTTGGAACGATTACCGCCTTGCCTTCAACGCACCAAGAGGTATTATTATTGTATATATATATAGTACAGTATGTGGTTCTCTCTGTACAGTCGGCAAAATAAGTATTGGCACCTCTCAATGGATAGTGATATGTAGGGTTGGTAAGGGTTGTTCCAATACTTTTTTTGTCAACTGTACGTTAACATGACCTGATATAATTTTAATCTGTCATAACTAACCCTAACCTGATCTAAAAGATATATACAAACACCATGCAACTAAATAATATAATACAAGAAATATTATAATAACTATCAACCTGAATAGATGGAGATATATATAGATGCAATGCAAATAATATGAAATTATTTATTCTACAATTACTTAAGGGGGTGCGGAAGTAGGGGACAGGCTTGGGGGGGTTTTGGGGGGTGCTGGAATAGGGGGACAGGCTTGGGGTGAGTAGAAAGCCTGTCCCCTATTCCCGCACCCCCTAACCCCCCCCATAGCCTGTCCCCCTACTCCCGCACCCCCACAAGCCTGTCCCCCTATTCCCGCACCCCCTAACCCCCCCCCATAGCCTGTCCCCCTACTCCCGCACCCCCCAAACCTTCCCCAAGCCTGTCCCCTACTCCTGCACCCCCAAAACCCCCCCAAGCTTGTCCCCTACTCCCGCACCCCCCTAAACCCCCCCCCATAGCCTGTCCCCCTACTCCCGCACCCCCCAACCCCCCCCAAGCCTCTCCCCTACTCCCGCACCCCCCTAAACCCCCCCAAGCCTGTCCCCCTATTCCCGCACCCCCTTATTTTTCTAATCTGGCCTCTTCCTCCTCGAACCTTCAGGAGTGGAGTACGTGACTTTACTGGATTCGGATTTACTGTGGCTTCCAGACGCATTCTTCAAAAACGCTCAGGTCTCCCAGCGTTCGTCCATCTACCCAGAAACACTCATGAGAATACATCCTGATGGTCGTGTTATTTACAGTACCAGGTGTGAAGGTTTCTTAGTATACTTATCTATATACAGTATAATTATATTGCTGGTATTATTAAAGTACTGTACAGCCACAATCATCAAATATCCACCGACACTTACCTTCCATCGTAGTAAATAATATCTTGTTGGTGATAAAGAACAACACCTGCTGCTGTATGATATTGCAGCACCTCATAATAATAATTGATTTGGTTGAGTTGACGTAATAAGGTGTTGTAGGATTATATTTTGATATGATACTGATTATTTACACGCTGGAAGGGAAGTGTTGGTGGTTATTTGATTGTGGCTGTACTTCTTCTTAGAGGAAATATTCTCTTCGTCGCTCAATTCCTGTTATATTGCAGTGGAAATTTAGCGATGAAACGCCTTTACCTCGAAGAAGAAGATTAATAATACAACCTTATATCTCTCTCTCTCCGTACTTCTCTTTATATATCTTATTCTTTTATACAGAGTGGTTCAAAACTCTACCGACAAACTTTTTGAGTTAATAGATGAACAGATTGTAAGTAAAAATGTCTAAGTAAGTAAATAACAAAAATTGGCTGGGTGTAACATCAAGAACTGAATAACTATCAAATTAAAGTTAAAACTATTAATGTTATGGATATTGATATGGATATTAATAAATGTTCTACTACTTCAGAAATATAGGTCATTGATTCTTGAGTGACGAGCATGAGAATGGTGTAGAAAAAAAGACTCATTTACACTTACAACTGCAGAATGAGGTACAGTCACGATCAAATAACCACCCACACTTTCCTTCCATCGTACATATAAATCAGTATCATATCAAAATAGAATCTTACAACATCTTACGTCAACTCAACCCCCTCAATTATTTTTATGAGGTGCTGCAAAATCATACAAGTGTTGTTCTTTATTACCAAGATATTTACTACGATGGAGGGAAAGTGTCGGTGGATATTTGATTGTGGCTGTACAGTGACGATCAAAAGTCCTGTCTCTGGTGAATGAAAGTGAACCATTTGAGTGAATCTTATGAACCAATATTACAGAGACCAACGGCTAGAGTTTCACATAATTTATGGAGGCTGTTTCAATCGAAGGTGTTGACAGGACAATTGAACGTGTCTGTACACTCGCTGACCATAAAATCTAGCCCACCTGAGATCTGGAGTATGAGGCGGCTTCTCCAATGGGGTCGAGATGTGTTGAGCCCCGTGTTGGTTTGGGTAAGCTGTCGTCCAGAAACCGCTTGCTTCAGATCTCGGCCTTGGACTTAGGTGGGCTAGATTTTATGTTGGTGAGCGAGTGTACAGCCACAATCAAATATCGACCGACACTTTCCTTCCATCGTAGTAAATATCTTGGTAATAAAGAACAACACGTGTATGATTTTGCAGTGCCTCATATTAATAATTGAGGGGGTTGAGTTGACGTAAGGTGTTGTATGATTATATTTTTATTTGAGACTGATTTATTTGCACGATGGAAGGAAAGTGTCGGTGGTTATTTGATTGTGGCTGTAGCAAAGCAGAGTATATTTATATAAACAAGAAGCTCCAAGATGACTGATGACTCACTCTTTGTTTACAGACTGTCGTTGAAGCAGAGTTGTCCCATGGATTTGGCTCGCTTCCCACACGACGTACAGGACTGCAACATTATGATAGCCAGCTGTGAGTGTATCTGGAGGCTGTATGGGGGAGGGAAGGGAAGGCAAGGGAAAAGGAGGGGGACTAGTGTCAACAAAATGGTCTCCATTATTTATCCCAGTTTGATATTAATTAATTATGAAAGTTGTATAGTCGTATATATAAACAATTTCTCCTTGTTATGCACATATTTCTTACGTTGGGAATTAGACACACCTACATTGCATAGTTTGTGCTTAGAATAACTCAAGTAGACAGTTCTTTATATATATATATATATATATATATATATATATATATATATATATATATATATATATATATATATATATATATATATATATATATATATATATATATATATATATATATATATATATATATATATATATATATATATTGCAGAATAACTCGCAAGGAAAATGAAAATGGAATACCAAGCTTTCGTCTATTTCTCAAGACATCTTCAGGGTAATACCCTGAAGATGTCTTGAGAAATAGACGAAAGCTTGGTATTCCATTTTCATTTTCCTTGCGAGTTATTCTGCAATTATATAAATCATGTGTACTTGTGATTACTAATGAATATATATATATATGCTCCTTTGTCGTTGCGCTGCGATTCCATCATAAATTAAAGATAAAATTCTGCCCAACAGATGGATACACCGACGACAACATCAAGTTTGAAATTAATGAAAAGAGCGGCATCTCCACGTCACAAGATATTCACGCCTCTCGCTTCACTCTGGAGGAGGTGATGCCTGGCTCATGTTCCTCTGTCACATCTACTGGTGGGTGGTAAAATGATTCTCTCTCTCTTCTCTCTCTGGTGGGCTGGCTGCTGTCTTTCTTATGACCTTCGTGCAGTCCTTGGGAAAGTTGGGATGTACTATAATTATATAGAAAGCTAAGAAGTACAATACATGAATATCTTTAATCTGTCACTTCCATATAATATATATACGTAGATGATAGATAAATACTTAGATTGATGTACAGTCACGAGAACTAATAAGTATCCAGGTGTGCTTCGAATACCTAGAGACAGTAAATAAAAGCACAATAAGATCTCCATTGACCTTAATTCGTTGGTGAATTGGACTGTCTGTTCAAAATTTCAACCAAAGCTGTATACTTATTAGTGCTCGTGACTGTACAATCACTTTATGTATATATAATTAACCCTGCATCGTGTTCTCCCTGAAGGCTCGGATAGTTGGGTGAAAAGAGTTATACAAATCAGGTAGTGTGTTCTTTACAGCCTTAAATCAGGTATTGTTGTTGTTGTTGATGTTCTCCCGGGCCGAATGGCCTCCTGCCTCACAGACCCCCGGTACACTCTGGTCGCAGTAAAAAAACAAATTAAAATAAAGGAGGGGCTGGCCCTATATGCCTGGGCTACCGAAGCACATCCCAGGGAAATGGGACCAGAGCTTACTGGACCAGGGAGTCTGGGGGCCTCCGACCGCCGGGGAGATTGGGGAGAAGGTCTTTGATCCCACAGCCAGTGCTGTGGGCCCAAGTCCACGTTACCACAAGAGCTACAAGTGGGGCCGCACCTTCCATGAGACCAGCCCTGGGACTATAAGGGGGAGGAAGTTTACACTGCTGCATGCAAAGGGAAATGCACCCCCTGTGTGCTGGCGGTCCACACAGCAGTGGAAAAAAAAGAAAAAAAAAGTCTCCGGTTGCAGTACACCTCACGTGGATTTTTAATCCATGTGGGCAGATCTCGTCAAATCCACTAGAAAGTGACCAGATCCTACAACAATCTTTATTCTAGCCCAGTGGAGAATGACTAATATTCACAGAGAATAAAGTCAGCCCCCCCTGGGCAATGTAGGTATTGTGTTCTTTACAGTCTTAAATCAGGTACTGTGTTCTTTATAACCTTAAATCAGGTACTGTGTTCTTTATAACCTTAAATCAGGTACTGTGTTCTTTACAGCCTTAAATCAGGTACTGTGTTCTTTATAACCTTAAATCAGGTACTGTTTTCTTTATAACCTTAAATCAGGTACTGTTTTCTTTACAGCCTTAAAGATACAAAGTGTTTTTTGTATGTGTCAAAAATCGTCTGCCATTTTTACAATACAAGCAAAATATTATAGAAATTAGCTGTTGTTTACAAGTTAACTGAAACAGTTTTTAACTTGTGGATGTAAGAAATTTTTCCCTTCAAAAGAAAGAGTTAATGGTCTAGGACTCTAGGCCAACAGGCTACTAGACTGTTTGGTGTCAAACTAAGAACCTTTAATTAATGTGTCAAGGGTTAACTGGATTATACATGCATTACTCCAAGACGTGATATGAGTGCAATGTTGAGGAATAAAAAAAATAATACAGTAATGAGTCCACAACCAAGAGACACATTAAATCCCAGGCAGCTGTCAAGTGTCAGGGCCCGTATTCACAAAAGCAAAGTTCACGCTTTTGTGTTGGTAAATCTAGAGCAACAGAATCCTCCAAACTATTCCAAGCAACAGAACACCATTATATTTGCTCTTCTGGTTCTGTTTCCTAGCATACTTTGGAGGAATCAAGGCACTCCAATGTAACAAAAAAGAATTATCACCTTAACTTAAAATCTTATTCGTAGGCGTTTGTTTATGGCGAGGACTAGTACCCGACACAGCTTCGAAATCATAACAAACGCTAGCTCATACAAATAGAATAGCAAAACCATTCACTGCTTCGAAATGAGCCCTGAAACACTGTGAGGTCAGTATTGCAAACACACCAACAAATCCAAACTCCAAGATATTTTGTGGTAACTCAACGTACCATATGCACTACAAATGATGTTCCAGAATGAAATGTATTAAAGTAACTGTCTGGTCTGTTGTAGATTTGTTTCATTTATACATACATGGTGTGAATTCGGTGCCCAGATGATCTGCTAACGTTACATTCTGAATTAGTGTATGTCATTATGGATATGATTAAGTCAACTTTGTTCTTGTCACTCACTTCTTCATTAAATATAGTACCGGTATAATTATGACAACATTAGTGAGTTCATATTGTTCTTACTTGAATGAATATTATGGACTATATATCAACTTCACATATTGTACTGTACGTACGGTAGTATTAATTCTTCTTCCCTCTCCTACAGGATCTTACAGTTGTGTTAAGGTGACTCTGAAGATCCGACGTGTGTTTGGCTCATACCTCATCGACTGGTACATTCCCATGATGTTCCTGGTGGTGGTGGCTTGGTTCTCATTCCTGGTACCTGGTCAGATGTTCCTGGGAAGGCTGCTGCTCACCCTGATGCCTCTCATCACCTTGGCATCTTTCTGTAATGCTTACAAAGGGTCTCTGGCCTCCGTGGCTTATGCTCGCGCTCTTGATGTTTTCTCTGGCTTCTCTCTCGTCATCATCTTCCTCACTCTGGTGTATGTCATCGTGTGCCAGGTTAAGAGTCAACAGGCAGCTGGAGATGAAGAGGTAAATACAAGGGTATTGGTTGATGCCTTCGTCTATTTGAAACGACTTTTTTTTTTTTTTTTTTTTTTTTTAATTATTATTATTTTTGTAAGCACTGCCATTGACAGAGTTGTACCATTCAATATTTCTAATGTTAAGTTTAGCCAACAACTCGCACCCTGAGTATTTGATAAGGTTAGGTGGACCAACAATATGAATCTGCTCCTTATTAAGTGTTGTCTGATCACGTGCCTTGGCGAAAAGAATCTCCCGTTAACTTAACACTGGATGGATGATATAAATGGAGGCTCGGGTCAAACAAACGTCTTCAGTTGATAATACTGTACACTCATAATCCAATATTTGTATCCAGGTCTTGTTGAAGTTTCGAATCATTTTGACATACTAGTGAACCAGTTACAACGCTTAACCTGTTTCATTTTGCTCCAGTCTTCAGCTTTGTTTTCCTTAATAATTTAACCCTTAAATAATATTATTATGTGGCTGGGTAATTTGACACAGAAAACTGATCGCGGTCAATCTGCTGCATAAGTCCAGATGGAGTATAATATATCTCCATTCATTGTTTACATTACAGAGGTCTGGAAGTGCAGAAGACGGGGAAGTGAAGCCAAGCCCAAGTTCCACAACAGACATCAGAGGAGTGCGTGGCTTGTGGCATCGAGTACAGCAGCGTGGTCAGTATGTCTCTCGCGTCACCATCATCACCATCTACGTTGTCTTCCTCTTCTTCTATTTTGTGGCTTACTGCGGCACTGGTTAGCTTTCTCGTATTGTTTTCATCATTGTTTTCTCTCTGTCTTCCCTTCGTCGGCAGACCCTCCCTACCTCAACATGTCTCTAATTATTATTATACTTGCCAGATGCCATATCCCTCAACCAAGGAAGCTAATAAGAGTCTAAATTCTTGCCTTCAATGGGTCGCCTCAGTCGCCTGACATAATAATACAATATACAGTACAGTACCTCCATGCAGGCATTACTAGTCTTATCCTTTAACCTTTCCTCCTTCCAGATAATCAGTTAGTCCTAGTTCTTCTTACACAATCTTCCACCACATAGTAAAGTCTTCTTATATAAATCTTGGATTGACACTACTCTTCCTACAACACCAAATTGTTTACATTTTAACAAGATAATTATTCTCTCTTCACGATGCAGCCTCATTGCTCACTACAAGTACAGCCCGATCATTATTTCTCTCACATCTTTGTCCATCCTAATAATTCCTTTCCATTCCTCCATAATGATTCACGGTGCTATACTCAGGTCCCGTGGTCCACAAACTCGCTGTATGTGTGTTTTTTTTTTTTTTTTTTTTTTTTATAATGTTACTTTCAGTACATTATATATTCTTATAAAAAGTTAATAGTTTGGTATTCGACAGTTATTGCATCTGTTGTATACTGTTTACATTGCCTGTAATTTAGGAACAGTGATAGAGTTGTTGTATTCACTGTTCAATGCTTATACTCTCCATTAAAATACCGAGTGCATTTGCATGTTAGTTTTCAAAGCTAGTTTTAGATATATTTTTACCAACTCTCAGATTCTCCCATAACATGACCAAGGTCTAATTTGCTCTTATCACAGTCTATATAATGACAAATTATTTATTGAAGGTATGAAACTTATCAATTAAAGTTGTTTGATGCTTGTGTCGTTCATTTTGCATAGTGTAGCCTAACAGTCGAAAAAGAATGACTTTGATAATGTTTAGTCTGTTTGTACGTTCAACAAGTTCACATGTTTATTTGTGCCGAGGCAAGATGCCATATGTGATTCATTATTTTCCCAAAGTAAACATTACCTGGTATGGTGATAATATTTGATCTTAAATTTCACTATGAAGTCATTTGCAAATGTTATAGGAATATCAATAAATGTGAGGGTGACTCTCACATTTATTGATATTTCTATAACTAGAAAACCGGCAGTGATCTTCCTTTCCTGTTGACAAACTTCTTTTAACTTGCTGTAGCCTACCTCGGACATGGATCATTTTGTTTTAAGAAACCAGCCAAAGGAAATTTAAGGCATATATTTCATAATACCACAATTAAGCTCTTTTGTGAATACCGAGTATGGGGTTATGATCTGTAAGAAGCCAATAATAAAAGTATTGTATGAATTTCTTTGAATTGCAGTCTTAAATCCTTTCAGTTGAATAATAATTAAGGTCGGTCTTTTGCTATGTAGTTTAATGCTCAGTGATTGTATTGTATATCTTGCCAGCAACTGTTCTGGGATTTTATCCACTGGTATAGCCTATATGACTGGGACTATTAAATCACCAATGGATTGTGGTATACTCTTTGATACTAAAATATAAATATATTACCGTAAGTATGGATGGTAACCCAGTAACAGATGTTATTTACTGGATATACTCAAATAACAAAATTAATGATAGCCTACTTATTGGCACAAATATTTAGGTATTCATAATAAGAAGAACAATATACTGTATAACTTGGGTCGTACAGTACATGACTTTCTCATTAACCTGGGTTGATGACCTTGTAAAAGATAGAGTGTATCATGTACACATGGTGGACACAATCTATCACAAGCTCCTTCCAGGTGTTGGAGAAGGATAAGCTGCATGGAAATCTCGAGGTGGAGAGCTTTGTAAGTTGAAAGTATAGGCTACAGGTCGAGTTTCTTTCCTTCCTATAATTATATCGTCTTACCAAAAATAACGATATTTTTTTTCACTGACACTGATGCCCAGATCGGACACGTCAAGGATATGTGTGAATGGATGGACCTTCGGAGTCCAAACAAATGGAGTAGTGAAGTTTTTTTAAGGTACTGCTGACTGCCCCGGACGTGTGAATGTATCGGTGTGTGTTACCCAATTTCAAAGTAACGATATTGTTTCATTGACATTCAGTACACTCTGAGTACAGTATATTCTCATCATCAGTACATTAGAGCATTATAACCTTACTATGAGGAGCTGTTACATGTGTTTTAGAATCAATAATTTCCTGTTTTTTTTCTTAGCTTGAGAGGTTCTAAATATCAGTAGTTAATTTCATTATATTTTGTTGTCTGCGAGCCTAAAGACATAGTTTCAGTCTGGGGGTAAGGAAAATATATATATGCAATACTCCATCCTAACAGGAACAAATAAATATACTGTACAGACTACAGTATGTATATCTGTACGTGTGTGTGTATGTGTAGAAGTATGGGGAATGAAAGGATAAAGGTGTAGCCTACTGGTTGTTTAGTAGCGTTTCCCAGTACATATTGTTCGAAGATGAGTTGTTTATGTAGCCGGTCTGAAGGCGCTCTCGGTAGAATCTCGAGGAAGTATGTTGTTAGGATTGCTTCTATCAGAGCTACGGAGAAGTTATTTAGCACTCGTGGTGAAATGAACACAGTAGTAGATCTTACTGGTTTTATTGAGGTAACACTGTTGTAGGTATTTAGTACACAGTAAGTATTTAGAGATCGACAAGTATAATCTGGGTGTGGTTCCTGAGAAGGTAACTCACACACCTTGTCGTATGGCTATCTCAGTTTGAACTGCCCTCACGCCCCAATCTCTTGGCTTCGTGGCGAGGTATAATTGCTTGGTCAGCAGCATATCTATAGGGTGTGGTATCTCCACAGAGCTACAAACATAGAGCGCTTAACCCCCCCCCCCCCTGGCGTGTCACCACCGAAAGTGGGTTGGCGGCCATGATACGTGCTCTTCCCCTCAACCCGCCAGCCCTGGTAGCTTATGCCAGGGTAAGATATTATTTCATTTATTCGGTCTTTCATTGATGATATGGTATATTAACTACATTATAGTTACTCACAATATATGAATAAGTATTTCTTTAACCGATATATCAGTGAATGGCTGATTAAATATAAATACATTTCGGTTAAAAGGTGAAATGAGTTAGATAAACAAAACTATCGTTGGCTCTCATCCACAGTCACCTTCTTATAATATATATATACAACGTACTTAATCTCTATTATGATAAGTATTTTATGTTTACATTGTTCAGTATGAATGTATGTATGTCACACTAGAGTAATATGTATGTATGTATGAATGTCACACTAGAGTAATATGTATGTATGTATGTCACACTAGAGTAATATGTATGTATGTATATATGTCACACTAGAATAATATGTATGTATGTATGTCACACTAGAGTAATATGTATGTATGTATGTAAGGTAAGTGGAGGGAGAGGGAGACAGATTACAGTTATATATATTTGTCTTGTTTAATAAACCAGTTTAAGTTTAATTTCTTTGCATAATTTTCCGTATGGACATTATCTTAGCCTTGTTAATTGATTTAACAAAACCTGCATAATTAAATAACAAGATACAATGCTTTACAAATCAGGGAAATGTCAATAACTGTGGATAGAAACATACTATACAAGTACGTACGGGAGTTCAAAGCACATAGCTATACACATAGAGCGATCGACTGTGGTGACACTCCTCCCCTATCTAATAACACAGGGTCGATCGCTCTATGTTTGTAGCTCTGTGAGTATCTCTCCTGTATGTATGGTGCTGTCACCTGGCGGTATAGTGTACAATACATGAAATAGGAAATAATTGGAATGAGTTTCATATACCAGAACTAGTAATATTTGATATGTAATTATCTAGGACTATATGATAATAGCCTAAAATATGTATTGATATCTAGGACTATTTATATGAGATAATAGCCTGAAAATAATATGGTCCAGTAGCCAGTACAGTAGAAGCTGGTGTAGAGAGTGGCACATGGTGTACTGCACACGGGAGGCGATCTTGGGCAGTAAGACAAGG
This sequence comes from Petrolisthes cinctipes, assembly GCA_033782935.1. NCBI lineage: Eukaryota > Metazoa > Arthropoda > Malacostraca > Decapoda > Porcellanidae > Petrolisthes > Petrolisthes cinctipes. The sequence continues at coordinate 522,447 of JAWQEG010000974.1, forward strand.
GAGCTTGAGGATGTGTGGGCGCCAAACAGGTGAGATGCAAGATGCAGTCAATGGGTTCGAGCGAGTGGAGCTCACTAAAGGCCTACTATTTCGGGATTAATATCTCGGCCAACGTTGACTACGCTGGGTGGACCTCGCGCTAGTGTGGCCAGCTATACTTGCATACCAACCAACCATAGATACATGTAGCAATTATTAATGTAGTTATGTTTTTCCAGTCTTGCTTCTTAATACATCAAAGCGGTCATTATTTTCGTGTCAATATCCAGATTACCTATTATCTATCTATATACGTGCAAATGCTGTAGCTCTCACGCACACCACGTACTGTTATCCATTCCTGTGTACACAAACTCCATAGTATATCAATAAAGAAGAAGTCATACTACTATTAGCTTCCTTGAGGTGTGGGAGTTGATAATGCCCCAATTACTCGGCCACAGTTGCGAAACACTTGGTTGATTTTTTATCTGCACGAGTGTGTGCATTATGGCTTGTGTTTGTTTTAAGGACCCTGTGATCGTGGATGAGAATTGGTGGCTTCTGATTCCTCCTGACTATGCCACGAAACAAGTCTTCCTTTGCGAGTCTGTCAACTGTACCATTGTGACATAAACCTACATGGGATGGCACCCATAAACATTTGACAGTCAAGTTACGATGACGCAATAAGGCCAAAAACGATAAAATCTGCTGAACAACAGTAGAGTGTGTGGGCTGAAAACTAGAGAGGGAATGAAGGGCAGGTTTGGAGTCACAAAAAATGGCAGCATTCACTCCACGTTGACAAACAACACTAACAGCATCCTGAATGGCATACAGTTCACACAATGTTGAGCTAGAGTGGTTACAGAGACGAGGGCCAACCCAGCCCCCTGAAGGTGACTCTAGGTCAGGTGAGAAAATGGCACAACCTGCTGTACCATCCACCTGCAATGAGCCATCAGTGTAGAGGCAGTATGGATCTGTGATGGAGGACGTCACTGTTTCTATGTGTTCCAGAGCCAACTGCCGCTGTAGAGAAGGCAGCTCCGACTTGGAAGTAGATGTAAAGCTCACATCAGGTGTTGGTAGCATCCATGGAGGGGGCCCTGGGGGGACGTCTGCCACCATTATATCTATATTAAGACTACGGAGCATAGAGGAAACAGACCTTATAAGAGTACGTCCAGCAGGCAGTATGGGAGGGACAGGGGAGTTTGGTCTAAGAGAAGTCCTGACTAACTGAGAGTAATGGGGTGAAAGATGTGGGAAATAGAGGCACTTGACAGTGAAGCCAGTAATATTACAATAAATTCTCTCGATTAATGGGGGAAGACGCAACTCACGCTGCATGTTCACTATCCTGGTCGACATTTCCAGAGTAGCCATAGGAAGTTGAATCAAAGCAGGGGAGAGACAGTCAACAACTGAACGGATAAAAGCAATATATGGTCCTGGCTACTGGGATGAAGATGCCTGAGGAGTTGTTAGAGAGCCATTGAAGTGGTGTAAGTCGGCGCTGGAGACGACCCAATAAGTCTTGGACAATGGGATGGTCTTGAGGTCTGGCAGGGACAATTGGCCAAATATTGACTGGCGCACCCAGGTAGCAGTACTGGGAACACATGGGAATGACAGTCCCTCCAATGGTGAACACTGGCCGAGCTTGAGGAAGGCGGCAGGTGAATATTCTGCTTTTATCTGGGGAGACAATAATGCCACAGTGAGAGGAGGACACAGAGAAGGAGTCAAGAAACCGCTGGAGATCCCTTGGTGAGGTAGAATGAACACAGATATCATCAGCATAGCACGTTATTGTAGTTCCAGGAATATCAGAGAGAGAAGTGAGCAACCGATGCATCAGAATATTAAATAACAATGGGCTGAGAACACCCCCTTGAGGCGTACCAAGATGAAAACTGCGCAAAGGACTGAGCGCACCACTGAAAAACACACGGGAGGTCCTGTTACTCAGGTAGCCCCGAATCCACCGTAATAGATTACCCTTTATCCCAAAGTCAACCAGTTGATCCAAAATGATGTCTCTATTAGCAACATCGAAGGCACTTCGAAGGTCAATGAAGGCCACCACACTGTCCCTGTTAAGGCGAGTGTACAGGTCGACTAGGCAGTGGTGTGTGCTCCGCTGGGGAAGGAAACCAAACAGCCATGGAGAAAGGCGATCTTTCAGTCTGTACATGAGACGATTGAGTAAGATTCTCTCCATAACTTTACAAAAACAGGAAGTCAGGGAAATAGGCCTGAACTTCGCAGTGCCGGGCTTAGGGATGGGTATTATTGTGCTGCTGGTCCAGGCTCGTGGTACACAACCATCACGAAGACAAAGATTGTACAGTAGAAGTAGAGGGTTCCCAGGAACTTGTTGAAGTAGGCACAGCACAGCATAAGTAATACCATCATCATCAGGGGAAGAAGCTCTACTCCGAGAGAGAGCACGGCTCAACTCCTCCTCAGTTATATCCTCTGCATCATCGTCATCATCTTGCAACAGAGCAGACATTAAACGTAGCCGATGGACAGCAGCACGGGAAGTGAGTGCATCTTGTACAGTCGCGGTCAATAATAATCATCCACATATGGGTATCTCAAACAATTTACTGTCTAATGTTTTCACGTTCACATATGATGTTATTGTTTTAAGTAGTGTATAGCTGTTTGTAATAAATTAATAGATGGTACTTAATCTATTTATTGGAAAGTTTATCAGCTAAGGAACAGAGGGAAGCAGTCCAAATTTTACCTGAGTTTCTCCTATGTGGATGATTATTTTTGACCGCGACTGGATGTGGATGGGTAGACTGGCTGGGGTAGATTGTTCTGACCAGGCATCGACAAGTTGTTGGGCATAGTCGGCGGGAGTGTGATGACGAGCAGTGGCCGGTGTCTTTTTAACAACCCGACGGATGAGGTGCCACATAGAAGCCACACTTGTTTGCTGGTTGATGCTGTCCGTTAACAGCTTCCAAGACACAGTGTGAGCACACTCCTGCAAGGCAACTAAAGCGTCCCTAGACATCTGGTAACGATGGAGCAGGTCAGGGGTTGGGTTGGCTTGAAACAATAGGCCATCACGTTCAGCCTCCTCCTTTGCCTCCTGTATACGTGCATCCAGCGTCCAGGAGTGGGCAGTATGGCGATGCTGGAGGTGTGGCCGGGAGACGTATAGCCTATAAAAGTCATGAGTAGCAGATACAAGATCAGAGTACAACTGTTCAGCTGATGACATGTCAAATGTAGGGAATACATGGGCCATAAATAAGATGTAAGTCGGGCAATATTTAGGGGGCACAGCAATACGCAAACGAGTGGCTGAAGCACTTGACCCAGCAGTTAGAGAATAATGAAACCGAAGAGCGATGTGATCAGAGAATAAGTCTGGCACAGAGGAGCACAGGACCTGAGATGCTATCAGGCCAGACGAGAGGATGTAATCCAGAGTACCTCCCCGGCAATGAGTGGCACCGCCAGTGTCCCAGCGTGTCAGATGATGCTTGCAGATGTATGAAAGGAGACGAACACCATTACGATTAATAGAGCCAGAACCATCATCCAAATCAGAATGCCGAGCATTAAAATCTCCCATATAAACCATACCACGCACTGTTGGAGAAGGAAGAGCCTCAAGAGTGAGTCTAGCTGGGGCAGAATAGACATTACATAATTGGAGTACTCCATTCCCATGTAAGACCTCAAATAGCTGAAAGGTCATGTGACTCAGGATCAGTGGAGGTACGGAGAAGGCGATGTGGCAAGGAGCTATGTATGTAAGTCAGGAGACCATTCCTTACCAGATGAACATATGGCACATAACCTGAGAGAGGAGGAGCTTGCCCAAGAGCGAGCGGCCGTCCTGGAAATGCTTCCTGGAGAAAAATAACACTGGGATGATGACGAAAAACATAGGCCTTGAGTTGAGTGAGCTTAGCATAACTGGTGATACCACATACATTCTAGGAGATGACATCCAGCCGGCAATCACTAGCGAACTCTGTATTTGGAGGTAGAAGTCCGGTGAGTGGGAGCAGATGAGCGACCTGGAGAAGAAGATGGACCAGGAGAAGGGACTGACTCGAAAAGCTTTTCAAGGCGAGATGCAACAGTATCCATCTTTTCGGTAAGGGTAGTGACAGTTGAGATGATGGCCTGCTGAGCCTCGACCAAGGTGGAGAGCTTGGAGTCATTAGCAGCCTGAGTGGCAACCAGCCCATCAGTCCTGGCTTCAAGGGCAGAAAAGCGGTTCTCGAGAGCCGTACATCGTGCCATGAGAGTAGCAACAGACTTGCGGAGGGCCAGTTCCGGAGGCGAGGCAGGGCTGGTAGGAGGAGCAGACTGGGGAGGTGGTGGTGGTGGTGGTGGTGGAGGCGGAGCAATATTAGAGACACCACGGTCTATATACTATATAGACCGTGAGAGACACGAGCCTGGACCTGACGTCGAGTACATCCATGCCACACGTTAACCCCTGGCTGAAGGCATCGTGGACACTTCCATCGAGACGTATCCTCAGGAGGTGATGGCTCAGAGGTGGAGGCAGCAGGACGTGATGGTTCACCCCTGACAGGACACGTCTTGGAATCATGGTCGGCGGCACACCATGCACACTTCGGCCTGGCAGAACAGTACCGGGAGATATGCCCAACTCCCCAGCACCTGTAGCACCAAGGCTGGTCATTATGAAGTTTCCTCACCTCACACAATGGAAGACAAGGGAGGAAATATAAGGAAATCTCATTTGGAGGTGGATCGGGTTGACTCCAGACAACAACAATACGGCTAATGGGGGAACCATCTTGGAAAAAACGACGGGCAGAGTACACACCAGGGTATCCCTTGGCAAGTTTCGGGTTAACATCAATAGGAAAACGGGTAAGGATGTAGCTGGGGAACTTACGAGGCCTCTCAGGTGAGTCTTCAAGAATGAGAGGCAGAGACAAAAATTCACCAGCCTTGACTCTATCAATGATGTCCTGACGCTTCCTAGAGATGTAGACAAACCGGGAGGTGACAGCAGCCATCTTGACTTCAGCCAGTTCACGCTACAGCTGGAAGGCCCGGTTGACATCAGACAACCAACGCAGCTTTGTGTCTGTAGATGTGTTCCCAGAGAAGGAGAGCTTGAGATAGGCATTTCTTGGGGCAAAAGCAGGAAGGTTGGACGAGGGCAAGGAGTTGGTATACAAAGAAGAAACACCACGTTGAGGCAGAGAAGGTACAGCTCCGGACAGATCAATGGTCCACACCCCATCCATCAGCGACTTGGTTTGGGCCTCGTCGGATCTGGTAACAGTTGCAGGTGGAGGGAGGGGGGATGTTAGTGGGAGAGGAGAGAAATGTGGGCGGAGCTATATAGGAGGGTAACGAATGATCAGGTAGAGAAACGTGAGTCAGGAGGAATGAATGAAGCATACACTGTAAACGGTATCGAATCACCAATAGTATAAAGCAGGGTTCTTTAAACTTTTTCAGTCGTGACCCAGTTTTTACTATGACATCATTCTCGCGACCCATACAGAAAGATCTTTTACAAATGATCAGAAATATCAACCTAAGAAAATACAAGGCCAGAAACTGAAACGTAATATTTATGATTAAAAGGAAGAAGTCTAACCAGAATTATAAACACTGCCTCACCTACCCCTCCCTCTCTCATTCTCTCTCAAGAAGGCTAATATTTGTGCAATGATTTTGTTTTATTGATAATTAAATATATGAATATTCGATTATAAAAATATGTTAGGTGGATTCATGTATGAACTTCATATTTATATTATTGTCACGAACATTATTATTCTATTTTATTCATGTATTTATTTTTGTGAGCCTGCGACCCAGTTTGGAGGAATTCGGGACCCGTAGTTTGAAAAATCCGGGTTTAAAGAAGTGCATACTGCATTAACGTAGGTGGATATAGGAGAGAAGAAATGTGATGATTTGAGGCGAGGGTGAGGGGGAAGAGGGTAAGAAAAATGGAGGTGATTAGTTGAAAAGTAATAACAAACAAATATAATTAGAATATCTGTTACATTATTATCCTTTAAATAAAGGCACTGTCTTTTGTTCACCATCGTAGTGGGATAGACTACTGAATATATATTATCCTTTGGATATTAGACAGCTATCCCTGTATTCCTTTTATCCCTCGTGCTTGCCCCGTAGGGGGGTATTGCCTGTAATGATGTGGGCAATACTTTAAGGGTTTTGGCGCCCCTTCGGCCCCCGCCACTAGCTTATATTTCTCCAACTGTCCCTCCTTTTTTCCTATTTCATTCTTGCTTGCTGTCACACCTCTCTATCACCTTTTCCTGGTGCTAAATGACCTCGCTGTTACGCCACCTAATATCAATCAAATCCCTCGTGCTTGTAGTCCACCCTATTTATCACCTTCTCCCAAGCCCAGCTGTTTTGTTTTCTTTTTCGGCAGAAGACGATTTAATTTTCCAACTTTTTTAATAATCATATTTGTTAACAAATTCATTAAGCTATTTACCAGGATTTTTCTTCTAAATATGCATTTCCTTAAAAATAATCTATGTTAAACTTAAATAGGCGCCGCTATATGGCGTTTTCAATAAACTTGGTCTAATTTTATACATAGGCTATATATATTACAGTATCTCTCAAGTAACTGGCAACCTTACACATCCTCCCTACTGTCTTATCCCTCTCTCGCTTGTCCTTCCCTCCTTTCTTACCGTTTATCTTTTCTTTCTCATATTTTTAACTTTCTCATTCGTTCTTAAAAAGTTTTAATGACATATAGGCCTTTCTCCCTTATCACTTATAGTCCAATTATATGATTCGAAAAACTGCGGCTGAGATTATGTTGTAGATCGCATTTTAGTTCTCAATATGTAGAGGTTGATTGATTGATTGATATTAGGCGCCGCAACAGCGAGGTCATATAGCGCCAGAAAACGGTGATAGAGAGGCGAGACAGCAAGCAGGAAGGAAATAGAAAGAAAAGAGTGGTAGTTGAAAAACTAAAAGCTAGTGGCTGGGGCCGAAGGGGCGCCAAAACCCTTAAAGTATTTCCCACATCACTAATGCAGGCAATACCCCCCTACCTACGGGGTCAATATGTAGAGAATTTAGAAAACAACTAGAGATTTATGGGGAAAGATATATGAATTATTTAGAATTAAAGTGTTGGCAGATAGGCATTATTATCCCAGCCACAGCATTTCGCCTTCATAAAACTGAAGGACTATAGGTTTCATGCATAAATAAATGATGATAAAACTACATTAAAAAGACAAAAAATTATATATATATATATATATATATATATATATATATATATATATATATATATATATATATATATATATATATATATATATATATATATATATATATATATATATAATTGCATAATATGGGTCATAGTTACGTATGCAAACTATCATATTAGGCTAATATACTCATAAGTGTTGCGTTCAAGACATACAAATGAATCACAATGGCTGAACAGAGAAATATTTTTTTTTACAAAAATCACAATTATGGAAGTCCTGTTCCAATTGGATACGCGGTTACTCATCGAGGGCAGAGGAAGTGCCAGGAGTATGATTCATGAGTTCACACAGTAAGCCCACTCTGCCTGCTGCTTGGGGATGTCACAAGAGTTGCCAATTATCCATCATTCTGGACACAATTGACCGCGAAAATCCAAAACGCAATAGCCATGATTCCATATGGCACTAGTCTTCCTGTCTAGGGTTAATTAATGCTACTGACACGGGATTTACTGTTTGGAGGATTCAGTAGCCCTTCAATTTACTCTCAATAGTTTAATTCTCCTCTTAATTCAACTGACCTTGCTCACTTATAAGGGTTCTCTCTCACACACACACACAGTAATATACAGCATTATAATTATACACACACACACACACACATACACACTTAATATCATACACTATTATAATTACACACACACACACACAATTTAATTCCTCCAAGCATTGTCATATGATTAATGTTTATTGTTAATGTATATAATTATTCAATGAATGAGGTTAAATGAAATAGTCGGTCGGTGTAAATGAATAAAGGAAATGAATGCAGTGTGGTAATTTTGGAAGGCTACTGATTCCTCCAAACTATTCCATGAAACAAAAAAAAATTACCTCAATGTTAATATTACCGAATTTTCATGTTTTGTGATAAAGTTTGGAGGAATCAGCAGCCCTTTATTCTAACATCAGGAGTTAATTTCTCCCATCAAGCGGAACTGATTCATCCAAACTATTTTCCAATTAACAGGCCACCATTGATTTTCCTAATATCGGATCCTGCTGTTTCCTGTCCTACTTTGGGGGAATCAAGGCGCTCCAATGTACAGTATGTACAGCCACAATCAAATATCCACCCACACTTTCCTTCCATCATAGTAAATATCTTGGTAATAAAGAACAACTCGTGTATGTTGCAGCACCTCATAGTAATAATTTAGGGGGTTGAGTTGACGTAAGGTGTTGTATGATTATATTCTGATATGATAATGCTTTATTTGCATGATGGAAGGAAAGTGTCGGTGGTTATTTGATTGTGGCTGTACCAAAAGTGTAGCCTAATAGTTCAATCTCCTTAATTAATTGATATAATGGTTGTAAACTCGTAATCTCCACCACCACTAGAGGGCCGTGGGAACTGCTGGGTAATTAATACAACATATAAGGGACTCAACTCACTCAAGGGTTGGTCAGTTTGGCTGGAGTCACGATGGAGGACACACGCACATATTTCCTCTTCCCTGTTGTGTTGTGTTTGTTGACGTGGGTAGTGGATTGTTATGGATTACCCTTAGACAACCTTAACCTCAGACCTGTCATTGGTAAGTCTATTGTGTTTACTGTAGCCAAACACAGGATGCTGTATATTCAAACACTCATATGTATCACGTTATTGTTTACTAAGAGACAGTCCTTAATATATAGAGGGTGATTCAACATTCCAGGCATTAAATTGAATGATGACCTGCTTGGGTAATTCTAAGTAGAAATGTCTGTATGATGAAATGTAGAATTATACATAGTTTAGTTGTTACAATACATTTATGATACTGTAATAAGGAAGGTGAAAAGTGAAGGGAAACCCACCTAGGTTTTGTACATCTTTATTCATTGATCACTACATTGTACTTATGTTTGTTACAATCATAAGAATATGTTCAAAGTGGTGTTTGTTCATCTGTAACACACACTATTCCTGTACTACAAACATATCCTCAGAAATAAAGGTGAGTTACTTACTGATATCTTCCTCTCACCTACCACCTCCTTTCAACCCCTCTCTCTCCTTACCTAGCCCCTCCTTCTTCCACTCTCTCTCTCTCTCTCTTCATTAATCCCTCCATACCCTTGATATATATATGCTCCTTCTTCCACCTCCCCTTTCTCTCCTTCTCCTTCTCCTTCCACCCCTTCTTCTCGACCTCCTACTACGATTGCGTTGGCGTCCAGAGTATAACTTAGACGATTTCCTGAAGTTCCTTGACAGTACCTTACCTGGTGATAAAAGTGGGACCATGTGTTAGTATTTAATGTGTGTATGTGTGTGTGTGTTATTATCTTGTGTGTATGTGTGTATATGTGTGTGTGTATGTGTTAGTATCTTGTATGTATGTGTGTGTATGTGTGTGTGTGTATGTGTTAGTATATTATGTGTGTGTATGTGTGTGTGTGTTAGTATCTTGTATGTATGTATGTGTGTGTATTTGTATGTATGTATGTATGTGTTAATTAATAACTGTATCATTTTATTATGGAAACACAAAAACAAAATTGATTAATGGAGGAAAGTGTTCACTCTCTCGTATAGCCTAATATTTTCACATCCCCTCCTCTCTCTCAACCATTCTACCACCTCTCTCTCTCTCTCTCTCTCTCTCTCTCTCTCTCTCTCTCTCTCAACACTTACCTTTCGAACACACATCGTGAGTACACCTTGTATGGTTTTGGTAACAATGACATCTGTTACACCTTCGTCGCCATAGTATTTCGCCATAACAATCACGGAAATATTCTATTTCTTTGCCTCTTTCTTCTGTAGATGAAAGAGAAATCATTTGTAATTATCGTGTGTGTGTGTGTGTGTGTGTGTGTGAGAAAGAGAAGTCATGTGTTATTATCGTGTGTGTGTGTGTGTGTTATTATTTCTAACTGTTGTGGGTAAAAGAGTATAAAGGGAATGTGTGTTGTTATCTTGTGTGTGTGTGCAAAAGGAAATCATATTACAAACAAACACACACACACACTTAAGAATCACAACTATAACCAACCTTTTACACACACACTTAAGAATTACACCTATCACAGAGATTTTACACACACACACACACACACACACACACACACACATTTTTACACCTATAGTCTGTCACATAATATAACTCACCTTTTGGACAATAAAGTCGTTTACATTTTACTCTTTCCTTGATACATTTACAGTAGCCACATCGAGTTTTCCACCAATGATATGCACTTTTCTCTTGGTAACATATGGCCCCTTTTGGTAACTTGGGAATCACTGGCAGGAGAGCTGTTGTTGTAGTTTCATCTGCAAAGTTTATGAATCACGAATTATTCTTATTATTATTGTTGTTGTTGAATGAGTAAATGCAGTTGTTGTTATTGTTGAAATAGTAAATGCAGTTGTTTTTGTTGTTGAATGAGTAAATGCAGTTGTTGTTATTGTTGAAATAGTAAATGTAGTTGTTTTTGTTGAATTAGTAAATGCAGTTATTGTTATTGTTGAAATAGTAAATGCAGTTGTTTTTGTTGCATTAGTAAATGCAGTTATTATTATTGTTAAAATAGTAAATGCAGTTGTTTTTATTGTTGCTTTTGTTGAATGGGTAAATGCAGTTGTTTTTGTTGTTGTTTAAATACTCTTGTTGTTGAATTAGTAAATGCAGTTTTTTAATTACTCTTACCATTTGTTCCTCTAACATCTCGTCTTGAAATATCATCTTCGTCTTCAAAATTTTCAACATCATCTCCATCTTCAAAATTTGCAATATCATCTGTGTCTTCAAAATTTTCAATGCCGTCTTCATCTTCAAGTGTTGCAATGTCATCATCATCATCATCTTCATAATCAGGTGCTGCAGTACCATCTACATCTCTTATTAGTGTTTCAAAATAATCATCTTCATCATATTCAAAATTAGCAGGACCATCTGAATCTTCAATATTTGCAAAAACATCAATATCTTCAAGTGTTGTAATACCCTCTGCATATGTTGATTTCACACTGTCCCCTGTTGAATAAAATAAACATCTTCACTAAATTAAGGACACTGTGATTGTGTATGAAAGTTGGTGGCTTCTGATTCCTCCTGACTATGCCACGAAACAAACAAGCTCCTTCAATATAGGTGGTGGTGTTTCATGGCAATGTTTGAAGGACTCACTAACCTCCAATTTTCTGACAACATCACGAGAATCCTTAAGGGGATTATAGTATATTACAATAAATGAATTAAGTAGATATGAATTAGAACTGAATTATTTACTGCTAGAATAAATATCAGATAAATATGAACTAGATTAAGAATTATATATAAATTATTTACAAGTGAATTATTTACCGTCATGCAAGATATTAGTTACTAGAAATAGATTAGATAGATATGAATTAGAAGTGAATGATTTACCGTAGGCCAGAAGGACCAGGTAGGCTATGACCCACACAAATGCCATCCCCTCCTCCTGAAAAGAAAAGAAATATAATAATAATGATAATAATAATAATGATAATAGCAATAATAATAATAGTAGTAATAGTTGTAATAATAGGACCTCTCCGATTGATATTCTAGCTAAGGAGACACCAAATAATAATAATAATAATAATAATAATTCAATCATGCATTAACCTAGTAGAATGGTTATGTGAAATATGCTAGAATTCTCTCTCTCTCTCTCTCTCTCTCTCTCTCTCTCTCTCAGCATATGAAAGAAAAGTGAAAACTACCCTAATCTAACCTTATAGTATCGTGGTATATATCAGATGTTACACCGTCACTCCTTCCCTCTTGACAACACCGACAACTATTGGTAGGATGAACGGTGTGGTGTTGGTGGTGGAATCTTGTCACTGACTTACTTGCAATTGTTGTTTCTCGGGCTGTCATTCTGCTCATATACGGATGGGGACACACACACACACGTACACACACACACATACATACACACATACATATACACACATACATATACATACTCAAAATTTTTTACAGCTTCGCACACAAGGCAAAGTAAAATTAAAGCAGACCAAACATTTTGAAAATATTACGTGCATCTCCCTTACACACACACACACACACACACACGCATTTTTTTCCCATTTTGCTTACATGGAAACACACAGAGCATTTTGAAAATAATACGTGGCCATCCATTATAACACTAGAATTGTTATACACACGTATATACAGTTGCCTCCACTATTAACGAGTACAGTGTCCGAAGGGTATGGCAAAATGTGGCACCACTGTGTTTGTTTACTTGTTGTAATAGTAAATGTGGCACCACTGTGTTTGTTTACTTGTAGTAATAGTAAATGTGGCACCACTGTGTTTGTTTACTTGTAGTAATAGTAAATGTGGCACCACTGTGTTTGTTTACTTGTAGTAATAGTAAATGTGGCACCACTGTGTTTGTTTACTTGTAGTAATAGTAAATGTGGCACCACTGTGTTTGTTTACTTGTAGTAATAGTAAATGTGGCACCACTGTGTTTGTTTACTTGTAGTGATAGTAAATGTGGCACCACTGTGTTTGTTTACTTGTAATAGTAAATGTGGCACCACTGTGTTTGTTTACTTGTAGTAATAGTAAATGTGGCACCACTGTGTTTGTTTACTTGTAGTAATAGTAAATGTGGCACCACTGTGTTTGTTTACTTGTAGTGATAGTAAATGTGGCACCACTGTGTTTGTTTACTTATAATAGTAAATGTGGCACCACTGTGTTTGTTTACTTGTAGTAATAGTAAATGTGGCACCACTGTGTTTGTTTACTTGTAGTAATAGTAAATGTGGCACCACTGTGTTTGTTTACTTGTAATAGTAAATGTGGCACCACTGTGTTTATTTACTTGTAGTAATAGTAAATGAATGGACAAAACTCACCCCTGCTATATGATCCACCGGACGATGTTCTCGTTACTAGTGGAGGCAACTGTACACACACACACACACACACACATACACCCGTGTAAAAGAATTTAAAACACACGGTGCACACCAAGCATTTTGAAAACATTACTTGGATTTCCAATATAACACACACACATACACGCCAATTTATATTATTACTTTTTTAAATATTGGAACCGAGACATACCTTTCCATTTTACCTGACCCCTTAATTAAAACATTCCAGTTGTTACTCAAGTATTTGGCCAGATAAGAGAGAGAGAGAGAGAGAGAGACTGATGAGAAGTGAGGGAAGATTGATTGATATTAGACGCCGCAACAGCGAGGTCATATAGCGCCAGAAGTATGGTGATAGAGAGGTGAGAAAGCAAACAGGAAGGAAATAGAAAAAAAAGAGAGACAGATGAAGAACTGAAAGTTAGTTGCTGGGGCCGAAGGGGCACCCAAACCCTTAATTAAAGTATTGCCCACATCACTATACAGACAATACCTTCCTACGGGCAAGTGATGAGAGAGAGAGAGAGTAATGTATTTTCTTTTCCTCACGCTTCCCTGGCAATTATAAAAATGTTCCATGAACTTTATTAAGACTGTTTTCTTTTCAGGTCTCTATATTTTTATCTCGCCCATTTCTGTCTCGTTTTTATTATATCATTTCTATTTTTCTCTCTCGTTATTTATTAATTCTAGTTTCTCAATTATTATATTATACATATATTTTATTTGTTTTCTCCCCTCCTTATATTTCCTCTCTTTATCAGTGTAACTTTGAAATTATTTCCCCTCTTTTCATTCCATTTCTTTATTTCCCCTATTTTTAATTCCTTTCTTTACTAATCTAGCTATGTAATTATTTCCCCTCTTTTCATTTCATTTCTTTATCTCCCCTATTTCTAATTCCTTTCTTTACCAATGTAGCTGTGTACTTATCCACATTATTCCATATTAGCATATTATTCAACAACAACAACAACAACATCACAACACAACACTTCAATTATGTAGCAGGTATGTGGACAGTGTTATGCAAGAATATCTTTTGGTGTTGACAATGTTACTGAACCGGTAAAGAATTGAAAGGAAAGGAGAAAGTGTTAGAGAGGTGGGACAGTAATCTAGCAGGAAGGAAATGTAGGACAGGGAGGGAGAAGGTGTTAGAGAGGTGAGACAGTAATCTAGCAGGAAGGAAATAGAAGGAAAGGAAGGACAGGGAGGGAGAATGTGTTAGAGAGGTGAGACAGTAATCTATAGCAGGAAGGAAAGGAAGGACAGGGAGGGAGAAGGTGTTAGAGAGGTGAGACAGTAATCTAGCAGGAAGGAAATATAAGGAAAGGAATGATAGAGAGGGAGAAGGTGTTAGAGAGGTGAGACAGTAATCTATAGCAGGAAGGAAAGGAAGGACAGGGAGGGAGAAGGTGTTAGAGAGGTGAGACAGTAATCTAGCAGGAAGGAAATAGAAGGAAAGGAAGGACAGGGAGGGAGAAGGTGTTAGAGAGGTGAGACAGTAATCTAGCAGGAAGGAAATATAAGGAAAGGAATGATAGAGAGGGAGAAGGTGTTAGAGAGGTGAGACAGTAATCTATAGCAGGAAGGAAAGGAAGGACAGGGAGGGAGAAGGTGTTAGAGAGGTGAGACAGTAATCTAGCAGGAAGGAAATAGAAGGAAAGGAAGGACAGGGAGGGAGAATGTGTTAGAGAGGTGGGACAATAATCTAGCAGGAAGGAAATGTAGGACAGGGAGAGAGAAGGTGTTAGAGAGGTGGGACAGTAATCTAGCACGAAGGAAATAGAAGGAAAGGAAGGACAATTAAAGAACTGGAAGGAAGCGACTGGGGTTCAAAGGGGCGCCAAAACCCTTTAAATACTGCCCACATCACCACAGGTAATACTCCTCATAAGTGTGTGTGTGTGTGTGTGTTTTCTTCTAAATGATTTTATCTAGCCAAAGTGTGTGTGTGTGTGTGTGTGTGTTCTGCTAAGTTACTTAATCTAGGCAAAGTGTGTGTGTGTGTGTGTGTGTGTTAAGTGATCTTATTAAGGTTATATAAAAACAGACTCACATATGAATACAGATGTAATTTTATTCATTATCATCCCTTCTGACAAAAAAATATGTTTAATTTAAAAAACTCTTGTGGGTAAATTGGAGGTACACTCGCAATCCAAAATATGTATCCAGGCTTGCTTCGAATAGCCTGATCGAGTATTAAGCGAGCTCAAGCAAATATAAAACAGAATAAGCGTTGTAATTGGTTCACTACTATGTCAACTGATTTGAAACTTCAACAAGACCTGGATACAAATATGAAACAGGATAAGCGTTGTAATTGGTTCACTACTTTGTCAACTGATTCGAAACTTCAACAAGATCTAGATACAAATATGAATTAGGATAAGCGTTGTAATTGGTTCACTACTATGTCAACTGATTCGAAACTTCAACAAGACCTGGATACAAATATAAAACAGAATAAGCATTGTAATTTAATTGGTTCACTACGTTGATTCGAAACTTCAACAAGACCTGGATACAAATTTTGGATTGCGAGTGTACAGTACACACGGTTGACTCCATGGGCGATATGCAAGAACATTCACGGTGTATACGATGGCGTGGTACTGGTACGACGGCTCCATAGACAAACGACAGGGCCATCATATGCACCACAGAGGTGCATACACACATACATACACACACTCAACAAATTTTTACAGCTTCGCACACAAGGCAAAGTAAAATTAAAGAAGACCAAACATTTTGAAAATATTACGTGCATCTCCCTTACACACACTCACACACACGCATTTTTTTTACCCATCTTCCTTACATGGATACACCGAACATTTTGAAAATAATACGTAGCCATCCATTATAACACTAGAATTGATACACACACGTATATACAGTTGCCTCCACTATTAACGAGCACAGTGTCCGAAGGGTATGGCACTATTGCCCTATAACACACAATACGGCTCGGAACTACGACGTAAGGAGATAGTCGAATAATCAAGATCACTTGTAATATAAATGGCCTTGATAATTATAGTGAGTGTGGCAATGTGTACGGTGTGAAGGTGGTGTTGGTGTTTATAGAGTACAAGGGTAACATTTGCACTGTCTGTATGTCTCTTTTTCTCGACCTTGTATTTTGTTTCTATATATCGAGAAAGATGAGGACTATAAAGGCTATGAACCAACCAGCTTATCGTCCTCATCTGTGTAGTCTAAGTGAGAGTGGTCCCAAATCATGTCCAATTTCGTTCGAGATGCCTAGACACATTGCGAATAAAGGAACAAGTCGTAATTCTAAGTTTTGGAGAGATATAATTTGGACAAAGGGTGTGGTGTGTATAGAGTGTGTTTGTTTGTTTGTACTCTGAAAATGTGAAGATAGTGATGTGTTTGTGAGTATGTTGGACTACTCCATGGATCGATTCCACAGTGGTATTGGTTTGTTAGCTTCCCAACCAAACACACTTCTTGTAAGGCTTCATTATTTTCCAAAAGCTGAGTAGGTATCCACATTCACAAAATTTATCCAACAGTTAGATAATGATGATCACTATATAGTTTACTCACCAAATTCATTAAATAATTCACCTATAAGTCATTTACACGGCTAACATTCTTTCGTCTGCGTGCTTACAAACCAATACCAACCACTGTGGAATTGACCCATAATGTGTGTGAGGCACGATAATGAACAGCTAAAGTAGACACAAGTGAAACATGAAGCAACACTCACTTCAAAGACCCAGGCTGAGAAGTGAAATGATTGGACTATTTAGGGGGGTGCAGGAATAGGGGGACAGGCTTGGGGGGTGCGGGAATAGGGGGACAGGCTTGGGGGGTGCGGGAATAGGGGGACAGGCTTGGGGTGCATGGGTAGAAAGCCTGTCCCCTATTCCCGCACCCCCTAAACCTCCCCCCCCCGAGCCTGTCCCCTACTCCCACACCCCCCTAAACCCCCCCCCCCCAAGCCTGTCCCCCTATTGCCGCACCCCCATAAATGGATGAAAGGTATAACTTTGGAGAAATAAGTAAAATAATAAGAGTAAGTAGCCAAGATAGAAAATACTCAAATGGATTCAAACTAGAAAATTATTGTTTTAGACACGAAAGAGGAAAACATTGGTTTGTGAATAGAGTAGCCTAGTGGATGAATGGAACAAACTGCCAAGAGAAGTAATAAATGACAAAACACTAAATGGCTTTAAATATAGGTTGGATATATACATGATACATATGTATGCCAACACATATACATACATACATAGCCTACATACATACATACATGGACTCAAAGGGATGGGATTAAATATACAGCTGCCAATATACATACATACATACATAGCATACATACATACATACATGGACTCAAAGGGATGGGATTAAATATACAGCTGCCAATATACATACATACATACATAGCATACATACATACATAAATACATGGACTCAAAGGAATGAGTCTGAATCAAGAACTGGGCCAACATTCCTTCTACAGCTTCCAATTGTTATGTTGTTATGTTAATGTGGATGATTATTATTGTCCACGAGTGTACAACAGATGCCACAGTGTCTTGATCTGAGGTAGTATGCAGGTGGTGTTGGTGGTGGTGGTATAAATCTGGAGTAACTGATTCCTCCAAACTATTCCAACCAACAACAAACAGGCCACTATAATTATTTGTGTTAATCTGGTCCTGTTGTTTGGTGACTTACTTTGATTTAATTACTCTTTACAGGAGTGTTGGCTCAGCATCCCCCTGACAGCATGTTGGTCGGCCTAGAAGATTACAACTTTACATCTTACATTGCTGCATCGTATGTCAAACATCTGGAGAGTGCCGGAGCAAGAGTGGTACCTATATTGTAAGTATAAGGAGAGTGTATAGGGAGAGTATACAAGGAAGTAGAGTGTAGAGGGAGAGTGCAGGAGCAAGGGTGGTACCTATATTGTAAGTATAAGGAGAGTGTAGAGGGAGAGTGCAGGAGCAAGGGTGGTACTTATATTGTAAGTATAAGGAGAGTGTAGAGGGAGAGTGCAGGAGCAAGGGTGGTACCTATATTGTAAGTATAAGGAGAGTTACAAGGAAAAGAAGCACCCTAGGGGACCTTACGATCCATACAAAGAGGATACCTGTGGGTTTAGTTGCGCAAGTAGGCGACCGTCCTCGAATATGTCATGTGAAACCATCAAGGAACACTCGCACAACGGCTTAAACACCTAGACGGTGATTTAAGACTTTGTCTAATCTGGACTTGAACTGATCCACAGAGTTGCTGTTGACTACATCAGCAGGAAGCGCATTCCAAGTACCGCAGATGTTGTATGTAACGAATTTACCACACAGATCATGGTTGTATCGCT
The DNA here is from genome assembly GCA_033782935.1 of Petrolisthes cinctipes. NCBI lineage: Eukaryota > Metazoa > Arthropoda > Malacostraca > Decapoda > Porcellanidae > Petrolisthes > Petrolisthes cinctipes. The sequence continues at coordinate 540,991 of JAWQEG010000974.1, forward strand.
TCAGTTCAAGTTTGTAGCTATGATTCCTGGTTGTGCCCTCACTGAGTTGGAAAATGTCCCTGTAGTCTACATTGTTACAGCCTCGTAGTATTTTAAACACTTCGATAAGCTGACCACGCAGTCTCCGGGTTTCCAAAGAGAACAGGTCGAGTTCTACCAACCGATCTTCATAGCTCTTGTGTCTAAGAGAGGGTATAAGTTTGGTTGCCCTGGCTTGCACTCGTTCCAATCTCGCGATATCCTTTCGGTAAGAAGGACTCCAAAACTGGACTGCATACTCCAGGTGCGGTCGGACAAGGGAATTGTACAGACAAAGTACTATCTCCTTGTTCCGGTATAAAAACCTGTCGCTTTATGTACCCTAACATCTTTTGGGCTTTCTTCTCCGCCTCAATACACTACTTTGAGAACTTGAGGTCGCTGGTGACAGTTACACCCAAGTCTTTCTCAGTATCAGTGCTTACGAGAGCATTGCCCTTAAGGTTATACTCTGTTCGGGGGTTTCTGTGGCCTATATGCATAACTTTGCATTTGTTCACGTTAAATGGCATTTGCCACGTGTCAGACCACTCCCCGATCTTCCTAAGATCTTCTTGTAAGCGGGTAGTATTTCCTTCTTACGCGACATTCATACCAAGCTTAGTATCATCGGCGAATTTGGAAATCTTGGCAACCATGTCACCATCCATGTCATTAACATAGATGATAAACAGTAGTGGTCCCAGAACAGAACCTTGGGGAACACCGCTAGTAACGGGCACCCACTCTGAAGCCTGTCCATTTACTACCACCCGCTGCCGTCTGTCACTTAGCCAGTTCTCTATCCAATTTGCCACATTTCCGTCTATGCCCAGTGCATGCACTTTCCAAAGGAGGCAGCGGTGGGGTACCTTATCAAAGGCTTTCTGAAAGTCTAAGTAGACAACATCGACCGCTTTATCCCGATCATACTCACTGAAAACCAAATGGAAAAATTCCACAAGATTTGTGAGGCATGACCGGTGCTGCCGGAACCCATGCTGGGAACCCCTCAGTAGCAAATTTGATTCTAAGTGTGCCATTATTTTGTCCACCATGATGCTCTCCATGAGTTTACAGACTATCGAGGTTAAACTGATGGGTCTGTAGTTTGACAGTTGGTTAGCATCTCCCTTCTTGAAGATAGGAGTCACCTCTGCCTCACGCCAGTCTCTAGGAACGCATCCAGTCTGGATTACCCTGTTGAAAACCATGCACAGGTGCCGTAATACTTCACCATGCACTTCTTTCAACACTCTAGGTAAGAACCCATCTGGACCGGGGGACTTGTTTGCCTTTAATTCAATTATTTTTCTCTCGATTTCTTCTTGGGTGAAGACCATTGACTCCAACTTCTCACTGAAGGAGTCCAAAGGTTCGGGAATGGGACCACTCTCCTCAGAGAACACTGAAGAGAAGTACTCATTTAAGAGGTTAGCATTTTCTGCATCAGAGTGCATCAATGCTCCATCCTCATTCACCAAGGGACCGATCCTTCGTCGGATTGGTTTACGGCCATTCACATAACTGAAAAACTCCTTGGGGTTCTCTTTGCAGAGTCTCGCCACACGGACCTCCTCAGCATGCTTAGCCGCCCTTATTTTGGACTTCACATTTCGATTCAGTCTTCTATGACCGTCAAAGTCCCAAGATGTCTTCGCTCAACAATACGCAGTTCTCCTCTCCCTTAGTAGGTTACGGATTTCCTGATTAAACCACTTCAGTTGAATGAACTTCTGACCTGTTCCCTTCAGAGGAATAAAGCGTGACTGAAGCTCCATGAAGGAAGACAAGAATGACCTCCACAGATCATCAGCACTCTCTCCCTCCTCTACTTCCATTTCAGCAACGCCTTCATGAAGACCTGCAAAGTTCGTTCTCCCCATGTCTAATTTTCTATGCACCGGGGTCACGGTCTCCATATTAGGGACCTTAACTGAAAATCTTATAAGCTTGTGGTCGCTTCCACCTATTTCTTCGTTTACAGAGAGGTCTTGAATGATGTCATCCTCGGAGGTGAGGACCAAGTCGAGTATGTTAGCACCTCTTGTTGGCTCCCTTACCCATTGAGTGAGGAATTCATCATTTACAAACTCCAAGAGTGGTGTGTTCTCGGCAGAGGGCCCTCTGGTTTCCCAGTCAACATGTGTGTTGAAGTCCCCCATAAGGATGCACACCCTGCCGTCCACTAGTTCACCCAGCAACTGGTATAGGTCCCAGTCCATCTCATTGAGTTGTCCAGGGGGTCTATAAAGCAACAGGGTTCTGTATTTTGCAGTGCCTATTTCTAGGTCAACTCCAAGGAGCTCGTGTAGAGGGAGAGTGCAGGAGCAAGGGTCGTACCTATATTGTAAGTATAAGGAGAGTGTAGAGGGAGAGTATACAAGGAAGCAGAGTGTAGAGGGAGAGTGCAGGAGCAAGGGTGGTACAGTCGCGGCCATAATTCCCTTTCCACCCTCTCGGCCCCTAAATGTAGATGTGACCCAGGCCGATAAAGTTTATCGGCCTGGGATGTGACAACGTCGCACCTGAGATCTGTCAAACGTAGTGACCTGAGACTACTCTCTGTCCATACCATGGAGGTAGTATATATTATAGCTCCATGGTCCATACCTCTCTCTCTCTCTCTATCTTTCTCTCTCTCTCTCATTATTATTATTAGATCGGATGGAGGGACGGGTATATATATATATATATATATATATATATATATATATATATATATATATATAAAGAGAGAGAGCGAGAGAGAGTAGGATAATATATTAATTATTGAGGGAATGATTCTTCCTGCATTCCCTATTAACTTTCCTCTTTCTCTCCTTCTCCTACCTAAGGATGATAGACTATAAGTCTATCATCCTTGCTCCTACCCGTCGCTGCTTCATTAATTAAACCTTTCTTTTCTTTCTTATTCCACGCCTTTCATCTTTCTTTCTTTCCTCATTCTTGTTCCCATTTCTTTCCCTTTCCTTTCTTCATCTGTTTCAATCTACCACTCATTTCTACCATCATAGAGAAAGAAAATAGTAGGGAAAGGTAAGGTGGTGAAAAGGAGAGAATGAAGTGTAGAGAGTGTTTCAAGTAATGGCCCCTTAGGGAGTTGGCGTAGTGGCTAGTGAAGAAAGTGAACACATCACTCATATTTTTTTATCCTCACATTTTCACTCATCAGTTAATAATAGAAACATGAAAGGAAAAGAGACATAAGACATACTGTGAGCGAGAGAATATGTGATGGGGAAAAGGGAATGAAAGTGTGTCCAAGAAAGACACATGTTTTCGTGTGTGTAGAGAAGAGGAAAAGGAGTAGGGAATGAAGGAAGAAATCCCTCCCATCTCTCTGGTCGCATTGATTGTTGAAGGAATTAATAGGAGACTGTGGACAGCTGCAGGTTCAACATTGGAGTGTGAATGTGCACTCCAATATGCATCATGTTACCCACACACACTTGTGTTTTCATGTGTGTGTGTGTGTGACGCACATGGAGCTATACTACCTCCATGGTGACGCACAAATCATATGGTGACCACTGCACCTGGACCTGACTAATCTCTCATTACCCTACCGCTTATCGTCGTTTGCATATTTCTGTTTTTCGTCATACACTTTCATCCTTTTTTCTCTCGCTCACTGCATGACTTTTGTCCCTTTTCCTTGTCGGTGCGACAATACGAGAAGGGTAGGGAAATGTATGGAACATAATAAAAAATAAGAATAAAAATATATATGCAATGAAGGGAAACTGGGAGGGTGGTGAGAAATAAGTCAGGTGGGTCTAGGTGTTTGCAGGGCCTTGGATGTGTGTTCGTTTGTATGTCTGGTGTGACGGTAACCACTTACCTAGGAACCTCTCTCTCTCTCTCAGATAGTTAGTTGGAAAAAACAATATGCATTTCAAAAGTGTGGTGAGGGGACGGGAGCAGAAGAGATTCAGGTGGGGAATGGGGAGAGGAGAGATAAATTACGTGTATAAGGAAAGTAAAGGAAGGAAAGGCTAGGACAGAAAACAGGTGTAGGAAAGGAGGGGAGGGGGGCTACTCCTTGGGTCTGCTGTGCTTGTCATTATAGATAGGAAAGGAAAGGAGGAAGAAGAGATGAAGGAAGGAGATGGTAGAATTTCAGTTCCTCTATTGTGACTCACGCGCTTTAAACTCTTTTCCTTCTTCCCTTCTGAATGAATGAGAGATAACTGGGATAGGAGAAAGACTGATATTATTAGAAAGATAGATAAACAGATGAATAAGAGAGACAAGGAGAGTACACATAGGAAAGGAAGAAAGAAAGGAAGGGAGGGTATATAGTGAGAGAGGAGTGAGGACTGTGAGGTCGAGGTTTGACAGGTCAGAGGAGCGACGTTGTCACTTCTACACTCACCCAAGATCTTGCACTTACCCACCTAGAGGGTGGAAAGGGAATTATGGCCGCGACGTACCTATATTGTAAGTACAAAGAGAGTGTAGAAGGAGGGAGTCTGATACACGATAGTATATGGCCTTTAATAATACCACACCATTCGTCAAAGAAGTAATTTATTAATACCACACACACCATTCGTCAAAGAAGTAGTTTATTAATACCACACACACCATTCGTCAAAGAAGTAGTTTATTAATACCACACACACCATTCGTCAAAGAAGTAGTTTATTAATACCACACTAAGTTTGAGAGGATTACTTTCTTCATGACAACAAACACTCTTTCACATACACCTATCCCTCGTCACTCTTCATACACACACACACACACACACACACACACACTTACTTCCCTTCCAATGTTGTTTGTGTTACCAAATAATATGTTATAATTCACTCTGTCTGTCCCCCACTGTCAAAATATTGGACTAACTAATTATTTAATTAACTTGGTGAGTAAACTATGCAATGATCATTATTATCTAACTATTTGATAGATTTTGTGAATGTGGATACTCAGCTTTTGGAAAATAATTAAGCCTTACAAGTGTGGTTGGTTGGGATTCTTGGGAAGCTAACAAACGAATACCACTGTGGAATCGACCCCCTGTGATCGTGTATTAGACTTGGTGGCTTCTGATTCCTCCTGACTATGCCATATATGTAGCTCCTTCAATATAGGTGGTGTTTTATGCCAATATATGAAGGACTCGCTAACCTACAATTTTCTGACTACATCACGGGAATCCTTAGTACTCTATGAGGCTATTCGAAGCACACCTGGATACTTATTATAGCTCATTACTGGACAATGGTGCACAGATCTTTATTAAGGGACCCTGTGATGTAGTAAGAAAATTAGAGGTTTAATTCCTCCTTCAAATATTGCCACAAAACACAACCTATATGGAAGCAGCTTGTTTCGTGGCATAGTCAGGAGGAAACAGAAGCCTCCAATTCTCATGTACGATCTGAGTCAGGGTCCTTAATTGTCTCAGCCAGCCACTGTAGCCACATTGACTGAATTCTCTGTGGTTCCAACAACAAAATACAGGTTGTCAAAATCCAGGAGTGGGAAAGAATGCTTTTCCATGACTGAATACTTGAATAGCAGCTAAAATAATGGTATTCAGTGGTACTAATAAGGGATCTGTTTCGTGGCATCATAGTTTGGAGGAATCAAGAGACCTTCCAATTCACCAACATGAGAATCTCCCGTTAAGTTAGGTTATAATATGTTCCCTAATTTACATATGACATACCCATCCATATATTTATATATTTTTCAGCACCTACAGAGAGGATGAGTACTACGATAATCTGGCCCAGTCACTAAACGGGTAAGATATATAATGTTCATAATATTATATAATGACAAACACTAAATAATAATAATAATAATTAATATTACTTATTATAAAAACTGTATCTCATAATTATTTATTGGCAATTTATGGACAAAGAATAATAACTACGCACCATAATAATAATGATATCTACACACCATAATAATAATGATATCTACTCACCATAATAATAATGATATCTACGCACCATAATAATAATGATATCTACACACCATAATAATAATGATATCTACTCACCATAATAATAATGATATCTACACACCATAATAATAATGATATCTACACACCATAATAATAATGATATCTACTCACCATAATAATAATGATATCTACACACCATAATAATAATGATATCTACTCACCATAATAATAATGATATCTACTCACCATAATAATAATGATATCTACACACCATAATAATAATGATATCTACACACCATAATAATAATGATATCTACTCACCATAATAATAATGATATCTACACACCATAATAATAATGATATCTACTCACCATAATAATAATATCTACACACCATAATAATAATGATATCTACTCACCATAATAATAATAATGATATCTACTCACCATAATAATAATGATATCTACGCACCATAATAATAATAATGATATCTACGCACCATAATAATAATAATATCTACGCACCATAATAATAATAATATCTACGCACCATAATAATAATGATATCTACTCACCATAATAATAATGATATCTACGCACCATAATAATAATAATATCTACGCACCATAATAATAATAATATCTACGCACCATAATAATAATGATATCTACTCACCATAATAATAATAATATCTACGCACCATATATAATGTGTGTACCCTTCTAACACAAAGCCATAATACTGTATTGTATAACTACTTCATTATAGTTATTATATTATATTTTTGTCATTGGCATAATAACCAACTCGGCATCATTACCCAAAAATAATTCTAACTTCCAAAATTATAGGTGCTATTGCTATTGTGGTGAATTTAAGTTATATTGCATTGAGGGATGAGAATATAATATAACGCCAATTCTATCTGACTTCCATAAAATTATTTAGGAAAATATATAATCATTCTCGTACTGTTTATGAAGCTTAATAATCCCCTTAATTTAAAATAGGCCAAATGTGAACCTGAAATATCTAATGAAATACAAATTCAACGTTCTCACATTTCATTTCAATTTTTTTTTTTTTTTTTTTTTTTTTATCACATTGGCAATAAGAAGTGACTTTTGACTTGGTGACTGTGGAGGGAGGAAGGGGGCAGGACTTGAGAGAGGAAAAGAGGGTGACATGAGAGAAGTGACCCAGTGGGATAGGGAGGGTAACAATTGGTTGGTTCAGGACTTATAATAGTACAGTCACAATCAAATAACCACCGACACTTTCCTTCCATCATGCAAATAAATCAGTATAATTTCAAAATATAACCGTGATACAACACCTTACGTCAACTCAACCCCCTCAATTATTATTATGAGGTGCTGCAAAATCATACACGTGTTGTTCTTTATTACCAAGATATTTACTATGATGGAAGGAAAGTGTCGGTGGATATTTGATTGTGGCTGTACATACCCAAACTATACTACCCCCTTAATGTCTGTGTAAGTACTGTAGTAATATATAGTCATTTGTATTTTCCCTTGTATTTCCGTGTACTACAGTAGTTTGTAGTAATTTATAATAATATATAATTTCCCTCTGTATTTCCGTGTACTGCAGTAGTTTGTAGTAATATATAGTAATTTGTATTTTCCTTGTATTTCCATGTACAGCATTGTGTTTCCTGGTGGTAGTGTGTCCCTTACCAACTCGAGTGGGTATGGTGCAGCTAGCAGAAAGCTTTATGATCATGTGAGTATGTATGGTATTGCTGTTGTATTGTGAGGCCCCAACATTACTGAGTGAAGCTGTTGAGGTGTTGGTTGTGTGCTTCACGTGTGTGTGTGTTTGTGTGTGTGTGGCACTTGATGAGACAGTGGTGTTTCATGGTGTTAATTGCTTCTCATCTGTCCCACTACATGACAACACCTTATTTATACACGTCACTATAAGAAGAGAGCAGCTACACCGTCACTCACAGCATCTTGGAATATGGTCTGGCATCTTCTATAATTATGTTCTGCCTGAGTTGGTGACGATATATGGAGTATGTATTATATATTCTTGGCTTATCGGTGTAGCCATGAGGGTACTTGAATTTAGGACAGGGAGAACCATCACATCATCCTATTCAAATCAGTAACATCATATAGTATAAGAAAAAGGGAAACATTAGTCAGCAAATTGTGTGGGTCATTCATATGTGTATTGAAAGTTATGTCCACCACTGTACTATCGGCCACAAGTATTCGTACCCACCTCAGTTTTGCCTAACACAGAATTCATCTGGTAACACTGAACCCCATCCCCCATGTCCAGATGTATGATATCCTCTATTTCCTACCTCACTTTCCTTTCACATTCTCGTAGTTATTTACTGTATATACCTTGAAGTAATATTCTATGAATATTGTGGTTTATCCATCTATTCAGTCAAACTGTATTTACTGGGAAATTAGAATGATTTTATTGATGAATATTGATGTTTCCGTTTCCTATCCCCCTCCTCCTCTCCATCTCTGTCTCCTGCTCCTTCCCTCCCCCCTCCCTGTCTCCTGTGCTACCACCCTTCCTCTCTGTCTCACCTGCTACCTCCCTCGCTTCCCCTGCCTGTCTCTTCTTGCTCCCTACCTCCCTCCCTCCCTCGATTACTCTCTCTCTCTCTCTCTCTCTCTCTCTCTCCTGTGTATGTGTGTGTGTGTTGTGTTATTTAGTTACAATTCCCATTCTGAGCCCAAAGTTCAGTATTAGCCACATTATTTTTTTCACCTAAAAATTCATGAAGTAATTTCAAACCTTTGCAAACACTCGACAACACTGGTTAAAGCACATGACCTTTGTTTACCGTAAACGAATAATTACGAATGTTTACGTTTTTGCATAAACATATTTGTTCAACATAGCAGCACAAGTATTACTGTTCCCATTTTAGACATTGGTGTGCTCTGGTTTCCTTGAACTTATATAAATCCAAGGAAAACATTTCAACATGAGTAAGCACAGAACCATTTATTCTCGGAAATAAGGTATTAATACATCTGGATTGTTTTCAGATAAGTTAAGCTCCGCCAAGTCGGCGGATAATAATTTTATTGGGCTTATGATCCTACGAATGTGTAGTTCCCTTGTATTCTATCCCGAAAAAAATTGCTTATTTGGCAGGGTATAGACGGCAGCCAAGGACAGAAAACAGTATTACAATGAGTATGAATCCTTTGGCTTCAAACCTAAAGATTCGAAAGATTCATGCAGCCGAACGAAGTCGAAAACAAATGTGATTCAACCACCTCTGGTCAGTTCGTGCCTGTCCACAGTTTATCCTTAGCATCATAAAACAATTTTTTTATAAATCAATTGTCAAATTAATGTGTAAAAAAATGTTTGAAACCATAAAAAAAAAGCGTAAAAACTCAAGAAAACAGTTGCATTAAAATTAGGAATAACATAGTATTTATACATTTAATTAAGAAAAAACAAGAAACATATCTTGGCAGTGCCTAACACTATATTCATACCACTGCATTTCACTACAACTGTAATAAACTAATACCAGGTCCCCTAAAGTATACGGATAAAATAAATTCATAGTTTTAACATCAGTACACACAATCCAATATGAATAACTATATTTGTGAAGGAGCTTCTTTACTCAATTAGCACTTTCTTTCTGAATGAGGAATTAAATTAAATGAATGTTAGCATTATTGGGAATGCAGGGGTGCGGACCACTAATTGATTTTGATATTGCGCCGCTCTATAAACAAAAGCAGAGAGAGAGAGTTTTAATATATTTTACACTGTTATTTGAAAATATTAATGGGCAAGGCTAAAAAGATTCCAACCTGTCGTTAGACTGGAATGATGGAAAGTGGAAGGTCTAGGAGAAATGTAGAGTCCACCCATGTGATAAACAAACTCTTTAATTTCCTGATCCATCAGACTCAAATATCACTAAAAAATATAAGTCAGACAAAAAATTATACCTTTAATAAACCAGTAGATACAAGGAAGAAGTTAGGAAACGCTACTCATAGATAAAAGCAATAAATACGAAAGAAATTCGAACTCAATACAAGGTAAAACATTTAGAGTATGAGAGTGATTAGGAGAGAAGAGAGTGTGAGTAAGTGGAAAGAGGAAGGGAAAACGACAGATAGAGAAAGTTAGATGATAAGTTGAGGGAATGAGGAAGAGAGGGAGTAAGGGAACAAGATAAACAGATGAGGATGGAGGGCGCATGTTATTAGGTAGAGAGGGGATGGAGGGATCAATGGAGAGAAAGAGGGGGTGGGAGGAAGCAGTGGAGAGAAGGAGGGGGGAGAGAGGGGGCAGTGGAGAGAAAGAAGGGGGTGGGAGAGAGCAGTGGAGAGAAAGAGGGTGAAGGGAGGGAACAGTAGAGAGACAGAGGGGGGAGGGATGAGGGAGGGGGAGCTAAAGAAGAGAAAGAAAGATGGAGGGGGACCAGTTCTCTTAATCTTTAACACATGAAAGTGACATCAAAGTAAATATTTTGACAGAATGAAGGGATAAAGCACACTAATTATAGAATATCGCCACAATGTAAGTAAATAGCTACAGATATATATCGCCTTATTCATGTGAAGGGAAAGTGAAGAGGGGGAACAGAAGGATATCATACATCTGGACATGCGAGTCAGTGTTACCAGATGAATTCTGGTTGAAGCAAAACAGAGGTGGGTACGAATACTTGTGGCCAATAGTACGTACAATACTAAAAGTGTACTAATTAATATGTTTACATGCAGGTGGTGGCTGCTATAACGAGAGAGGGTGTACAGCCACAATCAAATAACCACCAACACTTTCCTTCCATCGTGCAAATAAACCAATATCATATCAAAATATAATCCTACAACACCTTATGTCAACTCAACCCCCTTAATGATTATTATTTGATGCTGCAAAATAATACACGTGTTGTTTTTTATTACCAAGATATTTACTACAATGGAAGGAAAGTGTCGGTGGATATTTGATTGTGGTTGTACGTGCCTCTATGGGGGACCTGCCTTGGCTTTGAGATGCTCACATACCTTGCTGCCGATGACACTAATTAATATGTCTGTATTTAGGTGGTGGCTGCTAACGAGAGAGGGGTGTACCTGCCTATATGGGGGACCTGCCTTGGGTTTCAGATGCTCGCATACCTTGCTGCCGACAACACTAATTGGTTGGGTAGATGTAAAGCCAACAACAGAGCCGACCCACTCACTCTACAAGTTGGTATGTAATTTAATGTACTGGTATCGAGCTGGAATCAAGCTGGGTACTTTATGTTTGTTAATTAAGGGGGAGGTAGTAGGTACAGTGTTGGTAAATCTGGAGCAACTAATTCTTCCATGTACACTATTCCAAGCAACAGGCCACCATTATTATTATTATTATTATTGTCAATCTGACCCTGTTTTATAGCATACTTACGAGGAATGAAGGCTCTCCAATGTACCAAAATAGTACTAAGCCCTTAATCATTTATTATCATTTATTATCTACTGTATTATTATTATTTTCTGTTCGTTGATATGTCTCTTATCATTTATTATTATATTTATGTACTATATTATTATTTTCTGTTCGTTATTTTGTCTCTTGTTTTGTTCCATGTTCTGTATTATTATTTATGTATTGTATGAATGTATAATGTACTGTATGTATTATTATTTATGTACTGTATAATTATAATTTCCAGTTCGTTAATATGTCACTTGTCATTCATTATATATTTTTTTATGTTAGGAAGATTCCAAGTGACAAGAGTTACTCCTTTGTGTGTGTGTGTGTGTGTGTGTTGAATTTAATGAGAAGTTTATTGTTGTAAAAGACATACATACATACATACAAAGGAGAAGACAAGAGCATGTTAGATATATTTATATATTTCTTGCAGTATGGTTAATTTTTACAGTCAGACCCATACCCCTCCCTTCTTCCCCCCTCCCCCCCCCCCCCAGGACTAAATGGCCACTTATTGGGACTTTCACTTCTCCTGTCCCACCTCTCAATCACCTTCTTCCCCGGGCGCCATATGATCTGGCTGTTGTGGTGCCTAATACTAACCAACCCATCTATGCCTCCCTCCACCCCTGTATTCAGCTCACGTCCCCCCAGTATAGAAACCAAAGATCTAATATTAACTTTAGAAACTTTCCTGCTGTTTTATGACCACGTGTATCTGTAACAACAACAATAATAACAATAACAATAATAACAATAACAACAACAATAACAGTAACAACAATATCAACTGTAACAACAACAATAATAACAATAACAACAAAAATAATAACAATAACAGTAACAACAATATCAGCTGTAACAACAACAATAATAACAATAACAACAAAAATAATAACAACAATAACAGTAACAACAACAATATCAACAGTAACAACAATAATAATAACAACAACAACAATAGCAATAGCAGTATATATGGTAGTAATATTAATCCTTTAAGTGCATGGATTAGGATTTTTTGGGGGGGTTGAATTGGAAGGTTTCTGATTCCTCCAAACTATGTCAGAAAATAGATTCCTTAAATGGCACTAATATGGGATCTGACCTATCGAAGTACATACGTGTGCTTAGGAAATGTAAACCAATCATAATCTAGTGTTTTGAAGAGCCGTCTGAGTGGATAATAGACATTAATAATAAACAAACATTAAATTACGGAACAAATGACATAACAACGAAAATATAGACACTATAATTATATAATTGACTATGAAAAATTACCTTGATTTCAGCATCTTAATAAATTTGATGATTAACATTGATTTTAGTTATATTATTAATTAAGTATCTAAGGTTTTCATATAAAATAAAGTAGTTATCAAGTTATGATACACACGAAAAACAAAAAAAATCTATATGTTAGGCTACACTGAGATGGCCAAATTATTATTATTATTATTATTATTTTTTTTTGCAATAAATCGTATATAGCCATAATAGGGTATTAATGGCTGCATTAATTTGCCCCATATGATATAATTATGTAACCAATATATATATGAATAAACTATTAAGTGCTACAAGATCAAAATCGTTATTACCAATATAGACCTAACCTACTTCAGCTGGCATTATTGTTTGGTTAGTTCTGCGACAGTGACTAATTAACTCCGCAAGAATAAAATTATTTTGATATTTTACACTACATAATTATCGGTTACATAATTATTTTTAATGGTTCACTGATATAGCCATTATTACCTTATTTTGGCTATAATATACATAATATTCTCACGAAGCCACAATCACTAGCGCAAATCCTTACAAGAGTTTTGGTTATTACATAAGACATATAATATACAAGGGCAGCAAAGATTTATTGTAAAGGGGCAGGATCAAACAAATATACATATATGTCCGGTATTATATCAAAATACACATTGTTCAAATAGGCATGAAGTTAAATTAGTTACATGACGTGAACTGCAACGAGTGGGAAGCTATAAGAATTGGTTATCATGTATGTACCATATATACCTCCACGAGTCCATATATAATTAATTTTCTTTCTTCTATCATAACTTGCTACTTATTATTTATATTCTATGGCAATCATTACTCTGTTAGCAAAGTATTGAGGCAGTATTACATCTAATTAGGAGTGAAGAGCTATCTGAGTTTATCATTCACCGCCGACATATTGTTGTTTTTATTCATCAAAAGGCGCCTTTCCATCGCAACGGCTGGTCCGACCCAGCCGTTGCTCAAAGGCGCTAATAGCAGTTGTTTCCAATATGGCCGCGCCCAGGGAAAGTTTTGAGTATACGTCGTTTGGGAGAATGCGCAATCGAAAGGCGCTTTCGGAACAAAAGGCGCCTTTGCACGCTTAGAGTATCCGGCCCCTGTTTGGTATTTTAGTTTGGAGGAATCAGAGTCCTTCCAATTCACCAACAAAATAATATTCCCTTAAGTGGGTTAGAATTTGTATGGTGAATTGGATGGTTTCTGATTCCTCCAAACTTTGCCAGGAAACAGAACATCTCAATGTTACTCTAATGAGGAATGTGTTTTCTTGGCACAGTTTGAAGGAATCAGTAGCCTTCCAATTCATCAGGAGAGTACAGTACGTGTGTTTCCCCTTAATTAAAATGTTGTACACCTGTGATGGTGTATGAGACCTGGTGGTGGCTTCTGATTCCTCCTGACTATGCCACAAAACAAGCTCCTTTAATGTAGGTGGTGTTTCGTGGGAGTGTTTGCAGGACTCACTAACCTGGTGGTGGCTTCTGATTCCTCCTGACTATGCCACGAAACAAGCTCCTTTAATGATGAATCGAAGCTCACTAACGTAACACCAATATTTAAAAAAGGCAGCAAATCTCTACCTAGTAATTATCGCCTTATTAGCCTAAACTCAGTCATATGCAAAATGGTAGTGTTTCAAGCCGATGTTTGAAGGACTCCCTAACCTAAAATTTTCTGACTACATCACGGGGGTCCTTAAACCACAGTATGGATATAGAGCCATAGAGGGTACCGTATACTTTCTTTATTTATATATATATTTTTTTTTTACTTCAATAACATTAATTTCTTTAATTAAGGGGGTATAAAGTATAATGTTGTTGGTGGTAAGTTTGAACTGATTCCTCCAAACTATTCCAAGCAATAGGATACCAATATTTTTATTCAGTGGTTTGGCGGAAAAATCAAGGCACGCAATGTAGGCTACAGTCATAACACACAATGCCTAGGCCACCTGAGTCGAAGCCCGAGATCTGGACGACAGCCCACCCAAACCATGAGGAAACACACACATCCCGAACCAATGGAGGTGTAGTAATTCAATACCTCAGCCCAGGGTAATTCAGCTCTCCAGGTTTAGCTTAACACAAGTTTATTGAGGCACAAGTGAGGATGGTGAGGTGGCGAAAATGGAAGGAACTGAGAGAGGGAGATGTTGCTGGTCTGGACTGAGAGCAGAGTGTGTAGGGTGAAAGGGTTTCGGGTTGCGCGGCTTAAGGTGGAGTAAACAGGTGAAGCGCAAGATGCGCACAGGTAAGAGAGGATGGAAGGAGACAAGGGAAGGGGATACTAAAAAGTAGTGAAATACTCGCCCGTTCGCCACAGAGGCATTAGTTGGGCTGTTATCTAGATACCGCCTATGATTTAGATCTTGGTCTTCAACTCAGGTGGACTTGTGGATGTTAAATTGTTAATGTACCAAAGGTATACTGCACCTCCTTAAAAAAATATAACTAGATAAAATATTGTGGTAACAGGTTACGAAGTGTCCCAAGTGTTCCAGGAGATGCCAGAGGATGTCAAGACAATACTAACTATGGAGAATGTGACGGCCAACTTTCACCACTGGTGTCTCACTAGACAGGTGGGTGGCCATGGGTCTATCTTATCATTGTATGTCAAGACAATACTAACTATGGAGAATGTGACCGTCAACTTTCATCACTGGTGTCTCACTAGACAGGTGGGTGGCCATGGGTCTATCTTATCATTGTATGTCATTGTATGGATGGGTCTATCTTATCATTGTATGTCATTGTATGGATGGGTCTATCTTATCATTGTATGTCATTGTATGGATGAGTCTATCTTATCATTGTATGGATGCAAGAATATTCGTGGGTGTGACTGATGATGGTATGATACTTTTTTATTTTTTCTATGTTCCGACACTGCACATATACTTAATCAAGCCCGTTACCGTGTACCAGGTCAACTGCTGCTCACACACACGTCACGACTTCCGAACTGGTAATACCACAATACAACGTAACCACAATACAACATTATTATTATTATTATTAGGATTCTAATTTTGTAATCACCGAGTCACTTGGAAGACCATTTATTACAATACTTCCAGATTAATTAATAACCTGTGTAAGAATACTTTCTGTGGCCAATCGAACCTTCAATCCGGTAATAAATTTCAGTGTATCAATATATCCATCCTTCCCTTGATGAGTTAATTGTTTTCCACATAATTTTTTCATACTATCTTTTAACTATTTTTCCACATTATTTCCAACAGAAATTTTCCACATCGGGACTGTCAGAGTTGTTCAATCTTTTGGCCACAAGTTTTGACGATGATGGTCTGGAATTTGTATCTCTGATGGAACACTGGACACTCCCGATCTTCGGCTCACAGTTTCACCCCGAGAAGAACCCGTTTGAATGGGCCAATGACGACAAACACGATGCCATCCCTCACACACCCAATGCTATACTCTCAGCACAGTACTTTGCTAACTTCTTCGTCAACCAGGGTTAGTTAATACTACTACTACTACTACTACTACTACTACTACTACTACTAATAATAATAATAATAATAATAATAATAATAATAATAATGATACAGTAATAATAATAATAATGATACAGTAATAATAATTATAATAATAATGATGATAACAATAGTAATAATAATAATG
This sequence comes from Petrolisthes cinctipes, assembly GCA_033782935.1. NCBI lineage: Eukaryota > Metazoa > Arthropoda > Malacostraca > Decapoda > Porcellanidae > Petrolisthes > Petrolisthes cinctipes. Next base: position 557,373 of record JAWQEG010000974.1, read on the forward strand.
AAAATAATAGTGATAATAATGATAATATTGAAATTAATAATAGTAATAATAATAATAATAATATTACCTTTATTTCACAACTGATTACGTGGGTATTCTCACACATAGATAGAAAACAGAACAGGACCAGATGAACAAAAATAATGATGCCCTGATGTTGTTGTTGTTGTTTGGAATAGTTTGAAGAAATCATTTGCTGCAGTGCCATGTATCACTTCGGAGTATTGGCTATAGCAGAGGTATTCTATGGACCCTGGCCTATAGTACACTCGTGATACATAATTTCTGACCAGAGTGTGAGGAGCAGAAAGCTTCAAATCGTCTGGTATTGCTCATTTCCCCACCCAATACACCTATAGAGGCTGCGTTCGAATGTAGGGTATGTGTGTGTGGTGCCTGCCGTTCGTCTCTGGTCAGAAATTACGTATCACGAGTGTACAGTGTTGGTAAATCTGGAGCAAATGATTTCTCCAAACTACTTCAGGCAACAGGACGTCATTATTTCTATTAATCTGGTCCTGTTCACCTGCTGACATACTTTATAGACGCTCACATGAACCCAAAGTCTATTACCCCTTTATATCATTTATATATTTATCTATTTTTACGTCCAATCTTATATTCTTTATCGTCGTTATCATCTTTTAATTTTTTTTCTACAGCTCGTCTTAACAAGCGAAGATTTGATTCAGCCGATGAGGATCAAGAGTTGGCTCTCATAATTATACAACTACTCTCCAAAATATAAATATATATTGTATTTTTATATATTTATTTATCATTATTATTAGTAGTAGTAGTATTATTTTTATTTATCTATTTTCTTTACTTACAATTACTCTCCAAACTATAAATATATGTTGTCTTTTTATTTATTTATTTATTTATCATTATTATTATTATTATTATTATTTTTATTTATGTATTTTCTTTACTTATTTTTATATTTTTCAGCTCGTGGTAACAACCAAACGTTTGCTTCATCTGGTGAGGAGTCATCACTCATATACAACTATACTCCTTATTACACCGGCAACACATCTGGCTTCCTTCAGTCATACCTCTTTCGGTAATTTAATTAATTGCCACGCCATTAAGGGGGTGCGGGAGTAGGGGACAGGCTTGGGGGGGTGCGGGGGGTGCGGGAATAGGGGGAACAGGCTTGGGGTGGGTAAAAAGCCTGTCCCCCCTATTCCCGCACCACCCTAACCCCCCCCCAAGCCTGTCCCCCTACTCCCGCACCCCCCAAAACCCCCCCAAGCCTGTCCCCTACTCCCGCACCCCCCTAAACCCCCCCAAGCCTGTCCCTCTATTCCCGCACCCCTTTAAACTTATAATTATTGTTAATTAAACAGGTATGTAACTTGACTTAATACTAATAACACTAAAATAACTAACTAGTCTGTGCTACATAATTAATATACATTATAACTGCATTACTTATGGTTCGTTCACACTGGTAACATGTTGTCTGTAGAGTTGATTATTATGACTGTTGATTGTTATAGGCTCCTTAATAGTGAAGTTATATGATGCATACAGTACATGTTGAAAATACTACATAAAACACACCAGGCTATATTTGGATATAATAATATATTTGTGTATAAAACATTGTCTGCTACAATGTTGGTGACTTGTTGACAACAAGAGTGGACTTAACGAGGCCGTCCACACTGGATGTCTGGAGACGTGACGGTGACGGTCATGTTGGTGTGTGAGGACGCCTTACTAGCTGCTGCTGTTGTCATGGTTATATATATGGCCAGTAACTTGATGAAATGCTGACATAGAGTCTGGGTAACACCTTCTTTATTATATATCAGGAACATTACAGAACAGCAATCTATCGTGAACAGTGTCATAGACATAGGGGATGATACCTTTCTCTCCAGATCTGATGATGATAAATTGCTGCAAATGATTGCATGGAAACCAAATAAGAAAAGACATAAACTTTACAGCCGCAATCAATATCTGCAACAGACCTCATTGCTGCATGGGACACTGTTGGTTTCTGGTATTGACTTGTATATCAGCCTTGGATGTACTGTACACTGTTGGTTTCTGGTATTGACTTGTATATCAGCCTTGGATGTACTGTACACTGTTGGTTTCTGGTATTGACTTGTATATTAGCCTTGGATGTACTGTACACTGTTGGTTTCTGGTATTGAGTTGTATAGCAGCCTTGGATGTACTGTACACTGTTGGTTTCTGGTATTGACTTGTATAGCAGCCTTGGATGTACACTCAAGATGTCAAAACAAGCAGTCAGTCGTATTGTACCAGAGGTCTGTGATGAAATGAGTACATTAATTAAGGTAAGAGAACCGTATATAATTATGTACAATATAGACAGTAAATTTGCGACCACGTACCAAGGGATAAGTTTCAACTGTACCGTTTCTTCAACTGTCCCTCTTTTCTTTCTATTTCCCTCCTGCTTGCTGTCTCACCTCTCTATTACCTCTTTCTGGCGCTATATGACCTCACTGTTGCGGCGCCTAATATCAATCAATCAGTCAACTGTACCGTGGGCCCGTTGTTGTTAGTGCTTGACTGAATGTGTGTCTACCCAGTGCCCACATCTCCAATATTAATTAACTTGTTCACAACAGGGGTGCCAACCGTACCAACATGTCTGTAACACTGTTTCCTAACCAAGTACCAACATGTTGTATTTTGTGTTGCCAACATGTTTTGTCACCAGTGTGGACTCATCCTATAACTCCATTACTTACCAACACTCTATATTTACCAGCATGTTTTAGTTTATTATCTGTTATAACGAGATATATAATAACATTAACCAGTGTGGACTCATCCTATAACTCCATTACTTACCAACATGACAATTATTCTCTCTATATTTACCAGCATGTTTTAGTTTATTATCTGTTATAACGAGATATATAATAATATTAACCAGATATTCATGTGACAATGATTTATTGCATATTAAAGTTGCTGGCAATCACGGTCTTTTATTGCAAATATTAATAAATGAACATAACTAATCCGTATCTGAACACTTGAAGGCTGATTCCTACCACACCATCACGTCACATTAAGTCAATATTTCTCACATGTAAACAAATAAATGGTATTGTTAACACTACACCGTCACGTTACATCAAGTCAATATTTCTCCCGTGTAATAAATATGAACATGGTCACACTACACCGTCACGTCACGTTACACCACCACCATTTGTTTACATGGAAAACATTTTGACGTGATGTGATGTGACGTTATGTTACGGTGGTGTGATGGTATCGTCACAAACTGTTAATACATGCATGCACAAATTTTAGTTGCATGTTTACTTATGTAGTATTATGATCAACATGAGTGTAGGAAATTTATAATTATTATGGGTTGAATGTCTTACCACACTGCTGATATCAACTGAGGAATTTAAGGGGGTGCGGGGGTAGGGTACAGGCTTGGGGGGGGGGTTTGGGGGGTGCGGGAATAGGGGGACAGGCTTGGGGTGGGGGTGGGGGGGTAGAAAGCCTGTCCCCCTATTCCCGCACCCCCTAACTCCTCCCCCAAGCCTGTCCCCCTATTCCCGCACCCCCCAAAACCACCTCAAGCCTGTCCCCTACTCCCGCACCCCCTTAACCCCCCCCCCCAAAGCCTGTCCCCCTATTCCTGCACCCCCTTAACGGATTTATCATTGTCATATATCAAAACATTTAGGTACTTGTTTGGTCGAATTAATTCACTATTTTAATAATTATCTTTGTAATTACAGTCAGGTGAATTAATTAATAATATGGAACATTAACTACCTAATTTTCCGTGAGAACTACGCGCCTACGTCAAGTTTATGAATGATGGAGACCGCGGGGGAGTCGACTAAACATTCAAGTTTCTACACCACTTCCAAAATTCATTAATTGAGTAGCCTATATAGTCACGAGAGAAACGATAACTTCTTTTTGTGTCAAAGACCAAAGTGACACATCTATGACTTGGCGGAGATCACACGAAAACAAACCGACTTTAGTTGGTCAGCTCAACTTATTATAGCAGTGGTTCTTAACCGAGGGTAGGTGTTTCCCTTGGGGGTACGAAGCATCAAAGCAGGGGGTACGAGACATGCTGTCAAATTCAATACTATACGTACTTTAATTCCAAAAATAAATAAATAATAAGAAATAAGTGGTTCCAGGGCTACTTTGAGCATGGAGAGGTTTCTGTTTCACAGGGATGGATGCAGGATCCAATTATTTTCAACTTAGATTCCATGGATGATAATGATGAAATGAAAGATCTAGTTGAGATGAAAGCCAATAATATAATAAAAATAGAGTTTGCTTCCATGCAGCTAGATAGATACTGTACAGTCGGCGGCAAAATTCCTGTCGCCTCGCTTGCTTCACCGAGGCACGCGATGTTCATAGACTCGAGATTATTAGGTGTAGAAAACGTGAGTATTTCTCGAGTCCATGAACACTACATGTCTCGGTGAAGCAAGTGTGGCGACAGGACTTATGCCGCCAACTGTACCTTCTGGTGTGTACAACTCCACACATTCCCCAGTTAGCAGAGAGAGTTTTTGAGGTCTTTGTACAGTTTGTTACGACCTACTTATATGAAACTGGTTTTTCAACTCTTACACATCAAAATGAAGGTCAGGAATGGTTGGGATGTAAGTGATGACATGCTTGTGGCCAGGGGCTATGGACCATACTTGTGGTTATCTCATTGATGAAAACAATAAAGGAGTCATTAATAATGTGGCAGGTTGTCGGTGTACGAGTACTACAGTATGTAAGGACGGGATTAGTGTATTTACATGTATTCAATGCATTGTATAAACAAGTTCACTTCACGGTATTTAACTGCGTCACGAGGTAACCAATGAGATGCCAGCAGCAGTAGTCGCACCGTCACACGTCAGTCGACAGCGTTCACTAACTTCAGTTACTTCACTCGTTTAGTTCATACCTCACTCGCCACCTTCCCAGCGCCCTCTGCCTGTCTCTGTGTTTGGCGGCAGTGACGGTGTAGGCTTGTTTAGTGTTCTTATCCGGCCTCGCCTTCTTGGTAAGCATTCTCTTTGTTTTTGTTTCTTATATGGTTTTCCTTGTTACAATTATTGTATGGTTTTCCTTTATGTTCTGCTCTATGTGAAATATAGGCTTTGGTTGTTACTATTATAAGTTTTGTTCTTTTTATCATCCCACCTTTGTTGGTTGTGGAATAAGGTTTAGTCGGTGGTACAGAGGACTATGGTAGGTTTGAGGAATCATTCTGAAGCTCTCATTGGCTACCTCCTGACGCAGTTAAATGCCGTGAAGTGAAATTATAAGATTAAACGAGTACTTACCGGTACGAAGGTCCATCGTAATTTCACCAACATATAACTACGTCACTTAGGTAGTAAATGCCCTCCCAGTGTTTTGTCTCTACCCACGAGACCTTTCTGCTCCTACAGTTCCTTGTTAGTGGTTAGCTGCTTCCTCAAACCTCTCTTAAAGACTGACGTGTGACGACTGCTGCTGGCATCTCATTTACTACCTATTATATAAAAAAAAAATTATAGTGATGCAGTTAAATGTTTGTGAAATTACGATCAACCTTCGTACTAGTAAGTACTCGTTTAATTTAATAATTATACTTTATTACATTGTATTTCAAATCAATTATTATAATTTCGTTTATTTCCGTAAGTCATTTTAGACAGGAGGTACAGGGAAATATTATGGAAGGTCAAGGAGTACCAACACATAAAAAGGTTAAGAACCATTGTATAATTATACCAACCAACCAACCATCTTCCCCACGTGACGTGCCCCATAGCGGAGTATTGCCTGTAATGATATGGGCAATACTTTAATTAAGGGTTTGCCACCACAGAGCTATAAACATAGAGCGCTTAACCCTGTGTTATTAGATAGGGGAGGAGTGTCACCACAGGCGATCGCTCTATGTGTATAGATAGGCTAAGATAGCTCTGCTTTTTGAACTCCCGTACGTACTTGTATAGTATGTTTCTATCCACAGTTATTGACATTTCCCTGATTTGTAAAGCATTGTATCTTGTTATTTAAGTATGCAGGTTTTGTTAAATCAATTAACAGAGCTATACGTTGTATATAATTATATATTATAAGAAGGTGACTGTGGATGAGAGCCAACGATAGTTTTGTTTATCTAACTCATTTCACCTATTAACCGAAATGTATTTATATTTAATCAGCCATTCACTGATATATCGGTTAAAGAAATACTTATTCATATATTGTGAGTCACTATAATGTAGTTAATATACCATATCATCAATAAAAGACCGAATAAATGAAATAATATCTTACCATGGCATAAGCTACCAGGCTGGCGGGTTGAGGGGATGGGCTATCTGTCATGGCCGCCAACCCACTTCCGGTGGTGACACGCCAGGGGGGGGGGGGTGGCGAGCTCTATGTGTATAGCTCTGTGTTTGCCACCCACTTACAGTTCTTCAACTGTCCCCTTTTTTTTTCTATTTCCTTCCTGCTTGTTGTCTCACATCAATCACCTCCTGGCTTTATATGACCTCGCCGTTGCGGCCCCTAATATCAATCAATCCCCACGTGACGCCATGTTTGTTTACATTGTGTGTGTGTGTGTGGTAATTAACACTCCTGTCACCAAGCATCCGATATACTATAATAGGGAAGTGAAATGTGTATGCAATATATTTATAGTGTGCAATATTGAGCATGATGAAACCTACTATAAATATCTCATTATTGTTTGTGGAGATTGTGATATTGTTTCTTTTGGTAATCGAGTAGTAATTTAAGTGAAACCTACTTTATAAGATACTGTAGCTTAACCATTCATGTATACCGTAATCACTATCCAATTAACTGCAAATTTAAATGATTTATTTTACTGAACGTATACTATAAATATTACAATATATGCATTTAATATGTATTCAACATTATAGTCTATCTCTTACAGTACCATGACATCAGTTTCATTTTATTTTGGTCAATTTATAAATCCCATGAGAGAATATTACAGGATGTATTTGGTTTGGGTAATATTTTACGTAGCCTAATCTCTAGTTATTCTTCTACTACAATATTTATACTTATATACAGTATTATGGTTAACAATCTATAGGTCATTTTGGGAATTATATTATACATTTGGGATAATTATGCTGTACTTTCTGATAATGTTTCATATACAGTGTACAGTCGGCGTAGATTGACGTGATCACAGACAGCAACACGTGACTAACATGTTTACTAATGATTATAATAAACAAACTACTGGAAAGAATTTGATGAAAACTTATAGTAACACTCCTTAACTGACTTTTTATTTATTTATGAGGTACCCTTTACGTTTTTGTACTTGTTATAAACGACTGGGGAAAGAGTAGACAAAATTCTCCACAATCAGCTGGGTATATTCCCTCCATGAAAGAGTAGACAAGATTCTCCACAATCAGCTGGGTATATTCCCCTCCATGAAAGAGTAGACAAGATTCTCCACAATCAGCTGGGTATATTCCCTCCATGAAAGAGTAGACAAGATTCTTCACAATCGGCTTGGTAGCCTATATTCCCTCCATGAAAGAGTAGACAAGATTCTCCACAATCGGCTTGGTAGCCTATATTCTCCTCCATGATGGGTGATGATATATACACTCTAATGTTGCCACTGTTAACGTGTCCTTGTTCCTTTAGTTTGTCCTTGACCATGACCCATTAGTTTCATATTGGTGATAATTATGTCTGGACTGTTTGCTGGTCAGTCAGGAATACACTCCACCTCACTTGTAGAAAGTCATTCCTTGACAGTAACCGGAGGTGTGACATGGGGCACCGTCCTACCTCAGCACCTCAGCACCAGTTGTAGCAAAACGGTTGTCTAAAATGTTCAGGTACAGTCGTGGTCAAAAATAATCATCCATATAGGGGTAACTCACGTAAGATATTGACAGCTTCCCTCTGTTCGTTAGCTGATAAACTTTCCAATAAATAAGTTAAGTACCATCGTTTAATTTAATAGAAGCAGCTACACACTATTTAAAACAATAACATTATAATTATTATGTGAACATGATAACATTAGACAGCAATTTGTTAAAGTTACCCATATGTGGATTATTATTATTGACCATGACTGTATGTATACGTCTTTGGTGTCTGACTGGCCCTTAATTAAGACTCGTCTCTACTCATCAGTGGTACAAGAGTTGTATTTCTGTACAAAAACTAGTTGGTTCCTCCTCTGCACCTCAGAAACAAAAGGTTTGCTTCTAGCTCGCATTTTCCTAAATTTCAGTTTTGTGTGGATGTTTTCCTGGATAATTCTTACACTGACATTTGTAGAAGCATAGAAGCATGGGATTCTGTTCTTTAATCTGTTTTGATGTTAGGGTGGGACATTTCTCCAATTGTCTCCTTATGTGTCCCAAAGTTCTACCATTAATCTTAGGTCATCTTCCCCCACCATACATGTTTGTGGTAAAGAATCTGACACTTTCCTTATATTTATTTACGAGTCGACGTATTATAACATGCATGGTTTACGCCAGTTTGCCGATTTATTTCCTTGGTACATAATAATCCTAATTTATAACACTCAATCACTCTCACTATATTAGCCTCACTTGTATATGCCTTTGACATCTTGGGATTTTTTTGTATGGTTACTCAGAGCCGTGGATGTGTGTTGGGGAGGAAGTAATGAATAAGTACTGCTTTCCCGAGGCTGGTGATATTTAAACTGACCGTTATGAGAGATAAAGCTGTCAAAACAAGCGGCCAGGTACTTCACAAAGTTGCTATATAATTATTTTCCCAAGTGATTTATCCGTGCCAGGTAGTTGCAAAATATTATTTACGCCAGTTAGCCGCGTGTGACTGTACATGATCACGTTAATCTCCGCTGACTGTACAGTAGAGTGGTAAATATTTATTCCACCAGTTATATATTTATATATTAATTTATTTATTACAAGTTCTGACTCCACACTGATGACCAACAACAACAATTCAGCCCGGACAATCCCCGACCAAGGAATCACCAATGATATACAAATGCATCCCATCAATATTGGTAATAATGCTGGTGATACAGTTGTTACCAACCCTGGATATTACTCCTATCAATTGTTGGAAGGACAAAGATCCGTACCACCTCTACTGACGTCTCTTCAGTATGTTATCCCAGAAATTGATTAAAGGAGATATTCTTTTGTTGGTTGGTGAATTGGAAGGTTTCTGCTAATTATATGACAGAAAACAGACGTTCTTAGTGGTACTAATATATGGGATCTGTTTCTCGACATAGTTTGGAGGAATCTGAGACCTTCCAGTTCACCAACAAGAGAATTTCCCCTTTTCATTCCCGGCTGTATGAATGATGCCGATGAAGATATATCTAAAGTGTCTATATAAACCACAGATTTGATCACTTATACATTTTATTAATAAAGTTTGGTTTGTGTGATACACAGACGTGAATATAATGCATAGTTTTGATGACTATAAATAAACCCTTCAGTAAACCTGCACTGAATAGTTTAAACCTAAAGCCTATTATAGTTAAGGAGATAATACACTTTTGGTACAGCCACAATCAAATAACCACTGACACTTTCCTTCCATCGTGCAAATAAATCAGTATCATATCAAAATATAATCATACAACACCTTACGTCAACTCAACCCCCTCAATTATTATTATGAGGTGCTGCAAAATCATACACGTGTTGTTCTTTATTACCAAGATATTTACTATTATGGAAGGAAAGTGTCGGTGGATATTTGATGGTGGCTGTACATTGGAGCGCTTTGATTCCTTCAAAGTATATCAGAAAACAAAGACTAGATTAATATAACTGATGGTGTTCTGTTGTTTGTAATAGTTTGAAGGAATTACTTGCTCCAGTTTTTCCAACGCTGTCGTACCCAATTAACACATGAGCGAATAAACTCCCGACAGTGTCAAGAATAATAATTTCTTTCTTTAGGTTTCTTATTCGAGTCCTTCGGTGACGATTCGGGTGTGTCTACTGCAATTCAGGATGTCCTACGAAAGTTTGACATTGTCGCAACTATTCGTGACCAAAGCCGAATTAATTAATAATTATACAGTTAGACACAATATGTATATATATTCATGCAGACAATATGTTATAATGATATATGAGCATAACAGGATAAAGAGACTATTAGTAGTTTACACGTTTATTGACCCATGATACATTATTGGTGACAGATAGCCTACAGAAGAAAGAAGTTAGAAGTTAGAAAAATTATAATAACAGAATTTGATAGTGTGTGTAAGAAGAGGAAATTATGTTTATGAGGGCAGTTCAGTGTTAATTGTTACTTGTAAATTTGTAGCATCTAATTCCTTCAAACCATTCCAAGAAACAGTGAGTAAATGCGGCGACACTATACTTTTACCGCCGACTGTACACTCATACAACACAACACCATCTAGCCTAAACACCGTTACACAGAATCTTGTATTTAGTCTCACACAAACTGAAGATCCTTTTGGCTAAGTGTTTTGTGGATCCCGGCCTGTGTGTGTATGTAATTGTAGAGTTATACTGTAGAGTGTTCTTACCTATTTGTATCTTTACAGGATTGAGTCAAGCTCGTAATGTCCAGTATTTTAAATCACAATTATCATATTTTTCTTTAAAATTATGTATGTTTTTGACACACACCACTTCTTCTGGTAATTTGTTCCATTCGTCTATTACTCTATTTGGAAAGCTATATTTCTGTACATCTTTATCTCCTCTTCTTTTAATTAATTTCTTACTGTGTCCTCTCATTGTAGGTATTCCTTGTTGACATAAGTTATCTATATCTATCTTTTCTTTTTCTGTGACACATTTGTAAACCATAATCATATCTCCTCTCTTTCGTCTTTCTTCTAGTTTAGGTAATTTTAGTTTCTTTAGTCTTTCTTCATAGCTTAGTTCTCTTAGACTTGGTAGCCATCTTGTTGCTGCTCTTTGTACTTTTTCTAATTTAGTGATATGCTTCTTTAAATGTGGGTTTCATACTACTGCAGCATATTCTAAGGTAGGCCTTATAAAGGATGTTATTATTTTCTTGACCATTTCTTCATCTATATAAGTGAAGCCACTCTCATATTTGCTAACAATGCATACATGCTTCTCACTTTTTCATTTATATGATCATCTGGTGTTAATTTCTTATTTATCATTACCCCTAAGTCTCTTTCTTTCTCTGCTTCATTTAATATTTTGTTTCCAAGTTTGTATTGCCAATTTGGTCTTTTCTCACTTTTTTCAAACTTTATAACATGACATTTATCTGCATTAAACTCCATCTGCCATTTATTACTCCACTCTACCATTTTGTCCAAGTCATCTTGTAACTTTTTACAGCAGTCTTCATTTTTAATTGTTCTTTGTACCTTTGCATCATCAGCAAACATATTCATGTAAGTGCCATCTGTATTATTTACTTCTATATCATTTATATATATTAAGAACATTATTGGTGCCAATACTGAGCCTTGAGGAACTCCACTTATCACCTTCAGCCATGGAGAATAGTTCCCTCTTAGTACTGTTCTCATTTTTCTTCCTTCAAGGAAATCTTCCATCCATTTTAGTAGTTTTCCGTTCACTCCTCCTTTATGTTGTAATTTCCATATAAGTCTTTTGTGTGGAACTCTGTCAAAGGCTTTTTTAAAGTCTAGGTAAATACTATCCACCCATCCTTCTCTTTCCTGTATTTTTTCTGATATTCTCGTATAGTAACTTAGTAAGTTTGTAACACATGATTTTTCCTTCCTAAACCCAAATTGTCTCTCTGTTATCATATCATTTTTTCTCCAGGTGTTTAACCCAATTTTTTCTTATAATTTTTTCCATAATTTTACATACTACACTTGTTAGTGATACTGGTCTATAGTTAAGTGGGTCTTGTCTATTTCCTTTCTTAAATAATGGGACTATATTTGCTTGCTTCCAACTATCTGGTAATTTCCTTGTTGTAATGAGTTTTGAAATATTATAAATAATGGCTTACTTAGTTCTTTAGCACATTCTTTTAATACCCAACATGAAATTTCATCAGGTCCACTTGCTTTAGTTTTATCCACAGCTTCTAACTCTTTCTCTATTTCTAATCTGCTCACCTCAAACTCTTTTAGTTCATACGTGTTTGTGTTCGTATTTTCTTCTGGTGTAAATACATTTTCCTTAGTGAATACCGACTGAAAATTTGTATTTAATATTTCACAAATTTCTTTTTCTTCTGTATATATTTTTCCTTCATCCATAATGTTTTGAATTTTGTCCTTTATTTTTGTTTTGCTTTTGATGTAACTGTAGAATAGTTTTGGTTGTTCCTTACTTTTATTAATAATATCTTTTTGGTATTCCACTTGGGCTTCTCTTCTTATCTTGGTATATTCATTTCTTGCACTTTTATATTTATTATATGTTCTTTCACTTCCATGTCTTCTGAATCTGTTCCATAAGGTGCCTCTCTTTTTCTTGGCTTCTATACATTTGCCATTAAACCATTGTTTGATTCTGTTAGTTTGTGGTTTCTTGTTTGGGATGTATTTATTCACTCCATCCTGATATATTTTGCAAAAATTTGAATATTGATCATTTATGTTATCAACGTCTATCATTTCGTTCCAATTAATATTTCTGAAATACTTTTTTAATTCATTGTAGTTTCCTTTTTTTGTTTGTATTTTGTTTGGTTTATCTTGGACTTCTACTATATCATATGATATTATGAAATCCCATTTACTGTAGAGTGTGGCTGTGTGTGTATGTAATTGTAGAGTATGTATATCTGTGTGTATGTAATTGTAGAGTATATATATCTGTGTGTATGTAATTGTAGAGTATATATATCTGTGTGTATGTAATTGTAGAGTATGTATATCTGTGTGTATGTAATTGTAGAGTATATAATTATATCTGTGTGTATGTAATTGTAGAGTATGTATATCTGTGTGTATGTAATTGTAGAGTATATAATTATATCTGTGTGTATGTAATTGTAGAGTATATATATCTGTGTGTGTATGTGTAGAAGTGTGGGGAATGAAGGGATAAAGGAAGTGTACACAAGGAGACAAAAGTGTATAGAACAAAACACTTACAGGGGATAAACATATACATACAAAACAATGCTACTCTATAATAAACTCATTTGAAATTTTAAACTGATTTTCTCTCCATTCAGCAATGTTGCCTTTTGAGAGATTTTCACGCCCAATATGGCTATTATAGTTACTGATACAAACTGTGTTATGTAAATAATGTTGTAGGGTTAGCCTACTTCTATAATATTACAGTACTTGACAAGCATTATAATACATTATTAATATTGATGGGATGAAATGGCAATATAATTAATGCAGTACTAAGCAACAAATTGGTTATATGGGTGAGTGTTTGGGCTATTTTTGTCTGGATATTGGGCTAGTTTTATGAAGGAATATAACCAAGGTTTGGGGACAAATTGGCGCGCACGGCACCGGCAAGGCGGCAACATGTAATCAGTTTACCAGTAACTTGTGTGAGGTAAGGGTGTGGCATTTACCTATCTTAGAAATATGGTATTTTACACAAATTATTACCACGTTTATACTCAATATACAAATAGAAATTGATGATGTGTTAGTTGTGATTGTATGTGTTGAAAATTATCATCAAAATTTATCTTTATCTTTACATATCTATGATTTCTCGAGAGAACACAAAATATATATAATTAACGTAATGTTTAAAGTGAATTATTACCACTTCAATTACCTTCTATTTATTTAAGTTGGTGTTTTATTATATATATATATATATATATATATATATATATATATATATATATATATATATATATATATATATATATATATATATATATATATTCCTCCAAAGTACCGTTTGCTACGAAACAATCAGATTATAAAAAATATTGTTACTTGGACAAATTTGGAGGAATGAGTTGGTCCAGATTTGCCAACACTATTAACCTCGTTATTAATTATAATGACGATTGATTGATTGATATTAGGCGCCGCAACAGTGAGGTCATATAGCGCCAGAAAAAGGTGATAGAGAGGTGTGACAGCAAGCAGGAAGGAAGTAGAAAGAAAAGAGGGACAGTTGAAGAATTAAAACCTAGTGGCTGGGGCCGAAGGGGCGCCAAAACCCTTAAAGTATTGTCCACATCACTAATGTAGGCAATACCCACCTACGGGGTTATAATAACAAGATGTTTCAACTTATAGGTAAGTTAATTACATACATTACATCCAACTTTATAATAACAGTATAAAATTATGTTTGGGGTCAACTTATTGTTTTAATTAAAGATTTAATGAGCGTGAGAACATTAAATAAATCTATTTTTAATAATTGATAATACCGGTATAGGCTATATAATAATAGTAATGTTTGGTTTAATGTTGTGATATTTGGCGGGAACCAATATAAATAAAATATAATAATGGCCTTATAATGACCAACCATAAGGACGATAGGCCAGGGGAAAAAAAGGGTTGGAACCAATATAATGTTATAATTTGGTTAATGAACTACTTATGTACGTACAGTTTGTCATAGGAATTCTTACACAGGTTATATGGAAAGAAAGGTAATTATTCTGGAAGTACTGCAATGAATGTTATACCAAGTAACTCGGTGATTACAATACAATAAACCTAATAATAATGTTGTATTGCAGTTACATAGTCTTACATTATTTCTATGTTGTAAACCCTGGAAAACAACAGTGTGTGTAGGAATTGTTGTGGTCAATAGTACGTGTACAGTGTTGACATATTTGATATTTTTATAGATATTATTTGTCATTTTTTGGTGAGTGGACTCAGTGGATGTGTGTTACTTGTGTTACCGGTATGGTTTTCCAACAGTATTATAGCCTAATGTGTTAATTAATACTGGTGACAGGGTGACAAGGTTCGGTCGGAATAGAGTTGACAAATTTGATATTATTATGGATCTAATAATTGTCATTTTATGGTGAATGGATGTGTATTACTTGTGTTAGGCTATGGTTTTCCAACAGTATTAGGCCTATAGCCTAATGTGTTAATACTGGTGACAGGGTGACAAAGTTCAGTCGGTATAGAGTTGACAAATTTGATATTATGGACCCTAATAATTGTCATTTTATGGTGAGTGAATGTGTGTTAGGCCTACTTGTGTTATGGTTTTCCAACAGTATTATAGCCTAATGTGTTAATACTGGTGACAGGGTGACAAGGTTCGGTCGGTACAAAGTTGACAAATTTGATAATATTATATTATGGTTATGGACACAAATTGAACCCAAATTATCATATTGGTGTGAGTGGAGGTGTGTTATCTGTATTATGGTTTTCCAACAGTATTTATTATGTGTTAATATTGGAGTCAAGGGGAGTGGTTTAGTGGGAAGGTTAAGTAACTTAGGTGTAAAGTGTTGACAAGTCTGATAATATTATGGACCCAAATTGATCCCTAATAATCGTATTGGTGTGAGCGGAGGTGTGTTATCTGTGTTATGGTTTTCCAATAGTATTATAACGTGTTAATATTGGAGTCAAGGGACGTGGTGGTGTGGTGACAGTGGAAAGGTTATCTTGGTGTTGTATTGACAAGTTACTGTACTGTAACGTGTTAATATTGGAGTCTAGGGACGTGGTGGTGTGGTGACAGTGGAAAGGTTATCTTGGTGTTGTATTGAAAAGTTACTGTACTGTAACGTGTTAATATTGGAGTCTAGGGACGTGGTGGTGTGGTGACAGTGGAAAGGTTATCTTGGTGTTGTATTGACAAGTTACTGTACTGTAACGTGTTAATATTGGAGTCTAGGGACGTGGTGGTGTGGTGACAGTGGAAAGGTTATCTTGGTTTAGTATTGACGGTCAACAGCAACCAGCCATGCCATGTCATGTCATGTTATGTCAAGTCATGTCATGAAATACTTTTCTTCCAATTTTCATATGATTGCCATTCCAAAAATTTCACTTCATTAAGATGTATTTTAACTTTCAAATTAAATAGGATTATTTTTTTATTCCCGTCTTAAGCAATAAAGCTAACACTTGTTATATATTTGGTAAATAGAATTATAGGAATAAGAATACATCTTGATTGAAAAAACTAATTTTATTTTAAATATGAAAATAAAACACCTTTATATAAATACAATAACTTCTTTTGGTTAAGTATACAATTTCAACAAGCAAATTACATTAAGAACAAAAATATATAAACAAAATGCAATCAGTCTCCAAACAAAATAATATTATAATTACAAACCAAATAGAAATTAATGTGTCCTCAATGAATTACAGAGCTACTGTACTGCTATTATTAAATATTTGGATATCTATTGTACAGTGGTTTGTTGTTTATAAATAAAAACATTATAAACTGAAAGTAAAATTAATGTGTCCTCAATACAAAGTTATATTACAGAGCTACTGTACTGCTACAATTAAATATTTGGATACATACAGTGGTTTTATGTGGAGGCTATGGTTACAAAAATGGTGAGTGGAATTATTGACCTCTTATTAATACATGTGGAGATATGATATACAATATGATAAGAGGTTTGGTAGAAGTGGTTGGTTGAACTGGTGATGGATATGAGTGTCACTGAGGGTCATAATTAATTGTTGCTTTACACATGGTTGGTACCGTAAGTCATTTATTATATTGTTGAAGCCTGTTATATATTTACCGGTACTTATTACTGATCACAGATACATGGTTGGTAAATCGTTTATTACATTGTATTCTTTTCTTGGTTCTTCCTGTTATATATTTTAATTGTTGAAGCCTGTTATATATTTACTTATTACTGATCAGATACAAGGTTGGTAAATCGTTTATTGTATTGTTTTCTTTTCTTTGCTCTTCCTGTCTTTGGTTTCTTCTTGTCTTTCTTTAGTATTTTGGGTGTTTGGTTTTTAACCTTGCCAGCACGGGAGAGTGAGCCGTGTACTTTACCTCCCTTCAGTGTTACATTAATGTCAATAATAACAGAGGTAATTGTTGACAAAAGCTGATGATCATTATTCAATAGTATTCCAGATGCATATAGTCTAATATCATTAATGGATATATCATTAACTTTACTGATAAATGATCGTATGTCAGTCACTGTTTGTTTTGGATGTATGTCAAAGACGTGTGTCCCAAAAGAAGACCGAAGTAATAACTGCTTCAGGAGTTCCTTGTTTGTGTTGTTGTAATGAAGAGCCATTCTGTGAAAGAATACAACCATTAATTAATATACAAATAAATATTATAATGAACAGCTGTGTGATATGCATTAATATTGTAGTAGTGAAGAGCTATATAATTATAATTAATTAATATACAAGTAGATATAATGAACAGCTGTGTGATATGTATTAATATTGTAGTAGTGAAGAGGTATATAATTATAATTAATTAATATACAAGTAAATATAATGAACAGCTGTGTGATATGAATTAATATTGTAGTAGTGAAGAGGTATATAATTATAATTAATTAATATACAAGTAAATATAATGAACAGCTGTGTGATATGAATTATAATTAATTAATATACAAGTAAATATAATGAACAGCTCTGTGATATGTATTAATAGTGTAGTAGTGAAGAGGTATATAATTATAATTAATATACCTGTAGATAAAATGAACAGCTGTGTGATAATTCTGTATTAATACTGTACTGTAGTAGTGTAGAGGTATATAATTATAATTCATATACAAATAGTTTATATATAATGAACAACTGTGTGATATGTATTAATACTGTAGTATGGTACAGTAGCAAAGAGATATATAATTATAATTAATTAATATACAAGTAGATACTTGGTTAAAACTATTGTTCTAGATGCTTGGACATTTTCATTACTATATTCTTTTTTTCTATTAATTCCTCTTACAGTATTATATTAAATTGCTATAATTGTTTATTTAATGATAGTTGTATGGTTCTTACCTGTTAATGTTGGTTTGTGTTGTCAAATGGTAAGGTTTGCATAGATTGAAATGGGAGTACATTTGGGTATGTCTCACCATATCAAAATGTCAGTATGTAATGACGTAATACACGCTGCGCACTTCCTTATATAGGTACTAAAGAGTCACGTGACTATCAACCAATCACCTTGAAGTATTTGGAATTTCATATCACCACCTTAACCAATCAGATGCAAGGATAAAAATTTTAAATTTTCATAATTTTTTGTCTGACCAATGAGGTTCAAGAGTTTGAAAATGAATGTGGGACTGTGATTGGTCAATACAACATTGATGTTTTAAATACCGATAATATTATTAAGTTTGGTCAAAAACTTTTAATTTCTATGTTAATAATGCAACAATTCAATATTAAATATACACGGACAATTGTAATTTGAATATAAAGTAAATAATGTTTCAGCATATCAAAGTGTGAGTAGCATATACAATGACGTAATACACATGTTGTACACTTCCTTATATACCTTCACACAGTACTTAGTAACGTGACCACCAACCAATCACTGAGAACTATTGGCAATTTTTTAAAATCATATACCAATTATATAATATAGATACATTTGATTTGAATAATGAAGTAAATAAAAACCATTGAATAATTATCAAAGTGACACGTGATCAATCAAGTTGCAACATGATTATCACGGAAAAGTTCGGTTCCATCTTTGATCTCAAAACTCTAATATTAAATATATTATTGACATTGTGAATATTAAGTGGTGATATATATGTGTATATGTTGAAATACAATAATTTTAACTTATAAAAACTACTTAAATACAAATAAATTATTATAAAATGAACCAAAAGCAATGTTAGTGACTGTATATGATTATATAACAACGAAGACTAATTTATATACCTATATTATATTATATTATAATAGACTAAACCAATGTTAGTGACTACATGATTATATAACAACGAAGACTAATTTATATACCTATATTATATTATATTATAATAGACTAAACCAATGTTAGTGACTACATGATTATATATATAACAACGAAGATTCTAATTTCTATACCTATATTATATTATATTATAATAGACTAAACCAATGTTAGTGACTACATGATTATATATATAACAACGAAGACTAATTTATATACCTATATTACATTATATTATAATAGACTAAACCAATGTTAGTGACTGTAGGCTACATGATATCATCATAACAAAACGGGGATTATCTTTGGAGGATTCTTGTTTATATACCTACCGTATATTATATTATAATAGAACATAAAACTGATTTGATATGATTATTTACCATAATATATAATAAAGTAATATACAGTATATAATTATAACGTTATTGTCAGTGATAATTGTAGTCCATTGTAATAATAAAATGGTGTGTGATTTGTGTCAACACATGGATGGGTACAGCCACAGAGCTACAAACATAGAGCGCTTAACCCCCCCCCCCCCTGGAGTGTCACCACCGGAAGTGGGTTGGCGGCCATGATAAGTGCCCTTCCCCTCAACCCGCCAGCCTGTTAGCTTATGCCAGGGTAAGATATTATTTCATTTATTCGGTCTTTTATTGATGATATGGTATATTAACTACATTATAGTGACTCACAATATATGAATTAGTATTTCTTTAACCGATATATCAGTGAATGGCTGATTAAATATAAATACATTTCGGTTAAAAGGTGAAATTAGTTAGATAAACAAAACTATCGTTGGCTCTCATCCACAGTCACCTTTTTATAATATATATATACAACGTACTTAATCTCTATTATGATAAGTATTTTATGTTTACATTGTTCAGTATGAATGTATGTATGTCACACTAGAGTAATATATGTGTATGTATGCATGTCACACGAATGTGTGTATGTATGTATGTCACACTAGAGTAATATGTATGTATGTATGAATGTCACACTAGAGTAATATGTATGTATGTATGTAAGGTAAGTGGAGGGAGAGGGAGACAGATTACAGTTATATATATTTGTCTTGTTTAATAAACCAGTTTAAGTTTAATTTCTTTGCATAATTTTCCGTATGGACATTATCTTAGCCTTGTTAATTGATTTAACAAAACCTGCATAATTAAATAACAAGATACAATGCTTTACAAATCAGGGAAATGTCAATAACTGGATAGAAACATACTATACAAGTACGTACGGGAGTTCAAAGCGCGCGCCAAAGGGCATTTCAAAATGGCCGCCGAGCAGGCTGGCTGGCGACGCTCCTCCCCTATCTCATAACACAGGGACGCACGCTCTATGTGTATAGCTCTGTGAGTTGACCCGGCAGGAGAAAGACTGGCAAGGATATACCGAGGGTTTAGTTCGTCATACTCCCGGTAGATGGCTCTTCTCCAATACATTTATCAAGCATGCTAACAAATACTATAATTTCAAGGTGAATACTTTTCAAATAAATAATATAATTAATCCTTCATTGTAATGTTGTTTGACAGGTACAGGTACACTCGCGATCCAAAATTTGTATCCAGGTCTTGTTGAAGTTTTGAATAATTTGAAATACTAGTGAACCAATTAGGCTACAACGCTTATCCTGTTTCATATTTGCTTGAACTCGCTTAATACTCGATCAGGCTATTCGAAGCAAGCCTGGATACATATTTTGGATTGCGAGTGTACTACAATGAGTTAATATTGGAAAGATTTGGTTGATTACAGGTAACTACATATACTGTACAGTTGGTCATTAGTGAAGTGATTATTATTATAATGTTTGTTATTTATTTATTTATCTATTGTGATATATGAAGGTATTTGTTAGTAGTCTTTAGTAACGTTATATCATCGATTCCAACCATTTATTATTTACAATACAATCCCCTATTATTATAACATATAATTTATCTTTGTATCGTGCGAATGGTAAATTAATTAATCATGTTAGTGTGTGTGACATCACAAACACATTTAAAATAATATCCCAAGTATCATTCTAGTTTATTATTACATTGGTGTGTGTGTGTGTGTGTACAGATGCGTGAGAAGGACGTGTTGTTGATGACCTTCCCTAATAAGTGTGGGACCACGTGGCTGCAGGAGGTGGTGTGGATGATGAGAAATAACCCTGACCTTGACAATCCCATGGCCGCTGGTGCAGTCAACGCTAAGGTACGTTAATTAGTAAACACAGTATTTATCTGAGTAACTGTATATCTATGGATCTTTCTGTCTATATGTGAAACTCTCTGTTTTCTTAATGTCTATATGTGAAACTCTCTGTTTTCTTAATGTCTATATATGAAACTCTGCTTATGTGTCTGTCTATATATGAAACTCTGCTTATGTGTTTATCTGTCTATATATGAAACTCTGCTTATGTGTCTATGTCTATATATGAAACTTTGCTTATGTGTTTATCTGTCTATATATGAAACTCTACTTATATGTTTATGTCTATATATGAAATTTTGTGTGTTTGCTTATGTGTCAAGTTGTCTGTGTAAACATTTCAGTGAGAGCCTTAAGTCAAGGATCGAACTAGATACTCGGGTGTAGTTTTCAGTGACATTTGCGTCACACATGATTTTGTTGTGCATCTGTATGGATTATGAATATATGTGCTGTAACTATCTATATATATCTGGGGTCCTGTAGTCATTGCTTCATCAGTGTTATGGTGTTTTCTTGCATCATATTGTTTATCTGAAATGCATCTTGTCCACTCTGTAGGATGGACAATATCTTCTTACTGAATGTGTATGGGGTCCTGTAGTCATTGCTTACTCAGTTTTATGGTGTTTCCTTGTATCATAATGTTTATCTGAAATGTATCTTGTCCACTCTGTAGGATGGACATTTTCCTCAAGAGTATGAAGATCCCACACATCGAGGCTGACCACCCGTTGATAAAAGGTTTTCATAAGATGTGTCCAGGACGCGATGCTGCTGACGGTATATTCGTGCAGATGACTGAATGTTCTCCTGACCCCCGCACCATAAAGACACACCTTCCACTTTCACTGCTTCCACAGAACCTACTTGATACTTGCAAGGTTAGACTTTATTTGGTGAACGGATATATATATATATTTCTAATGTAGACAGGCAGGAGGTTTTCTCTCAAGCATATTTTATTAAAATTTATGGCAGCTTTATTATTGTACAGCTTCTTGTCTGCATCTTCTCTTTTCCTTAAGATGGTTTTGCCTTCCATAGGCAGTATGGTATATGGTGATATCCTTTTAGACTACTGCCTATGGAAGGCAAAACTATCTTAAGGAAAAGAGAAGATGCAGACAAGAAGCTGGACAATAATAAAGCTGCCATAAATTCTAATAATATATATATATATATACTATATATATAATGTACAGTACACACAAACCACAGGGAGGATGGGGCTAATGAAACTTCACCTCACTTGTCAGAACATTATCTGTTAAAATTTTGTTACATTTAAAATGACAATAGCACATATTTATATTTTGATCATTATGTACAGAAAACCTTTATACATAATGAAATCATTCGACCTACATGTGTTTCACTGTACAGTAGTTCGTTGCATGTAAATAATTTTCGGACAGAAATACTACTCAACTTTTACCTTTTATTGTTGATAATTATGAGTGATTGTGTTGTCTGTTATAGGTAGTGTATCTGGCAAGGAACCCAAAGGATGCCATCGTCTCCTTCCACCATTCCCGCATCTTAAGTTTCCTCAGCGACACGGGCACGTTCGACGACTTTGTGCAGTACTTCGTCGACGATGACTGTAAGTACATTTAAGGCATTACGTAATGTTTTGTGGGCAATTCGGAGGACTAAAAAATCCTTCAAAACTCGAGTATTTATTTGTACAAGAACGACACTTAACACTTTTTATATTTATTCCTGCAGGCATGAGACGTCACTGAGGGGGACATCCTTCGTAGGCAAATTGAATTACTAGTAATGTTTCAAAACTAAACTACAACACAGATTCCCTACTTGTATTTTCCGGCGCTAGTCTGTTTTCTGTCATAGTTTATAAATGAGTCAGTAGCTTCACCAAATTAACTCACAGCAGATTACTCCATGACATAAAAATGAATGGCTAAGCATTTCTGTATGTAGCAATATTTAGCAGTGTAACTAAATACTCTGAATATTTCACATACGTGATAACTGCTGTATAGTACAAGTATATTACAAAACTCTAAACAGCATCACACTGTCCAACAGCAACACTACACAATCACATGCAGCCATCATAACAAACACTATACCCTCGAATAAACAACAAGTTAACACCCTCAACCAGTATTTCTCTCATGTCAGTCACCTTCACCCTCACCCTGAAGACCGACAATTTATCAGACGTAAGAGACATTTTCCCACTGACCCAGACTATGCACCATTCACAAACCATCAGATGAATCACATCATCCACTCCTTCAAGCCTGTGGCCCTGACAACATCAGTAAAATACACCTTAAACACCTTGGACCACAAAGCATACAAGCACTCACTAACATAGCAAACTACAGCTACTCACACAACACAATACCCAATATCTGGAAGCATGGGAAAAAATCACTATCCCCAAACCCAACAAAGATCCCACACTACCCTCATCACACCTTCCTGTGCACCCCCTCCAAAGTAACTGAGCGCCTCATCATTAGTCTAATCACACAACACATTCCCCTCACATCCTCACAACATAGCTTCAGACCACTACACTCAACAAACACTCTTCTCACTGACCTTACACAGAGAATATATGATGGCATCAACTCAGATAGACCCCCACACAGAATACTCCTCGTCACACTTGACATCAGCAAAGCATTCGATGCCATCCCCCACCACAATCTCACAAACAAAATATACAACACACACATGCATAACAATACAAAAAGATGGCTGGCCAGCTTCTTGGGAGGAAGAGCAGCGCATGTTACATTTGCTGGTCAGTCATCTAACATTAAAAGTTTCACCAATGGTGTCCCCCAAGGTTCTGTTCTCTCACCCACCCTTTTCAATTTATACATGCACGACCTACCAACACAACAGGCACCACAAATACATGTACTGTAGCTTCCTACGCAGACGACGTAACACTCACATGTACACACACAAATGCAGACACAGCCACTCACATCTTCCAACCCTACATAAACACACTTAATGCCTGGTTCACCACAAACAGACTTAAAATAGGACCCACCAAGTCAACTATCAGTCTGTCACCCTTCTCACTAACTGGAACGCAGAACACCACTACACACCACACCTCAACTCACAATAAACAACACACACACACAAAATACTTGGCATAACATACAACACATCTATGAAATTCAAACAACATAACACAGCCATCAAAAACAAATGCATGCAAAGACTTAAAACCCTCAGATCACTTGCCAGGACAACATTTGGACACAACAAAGAAACCACAACCATATATAATATAGTGTACAAACAATATATCCGATTAGTGATGGATTATGGAAGCCGTGCATGGGCCTCAAACCTCACTGAGACTCATCTCTACACCCTTCAGACCATATAGAACAGAGCCCTAAAGACAATCACAGGCTGCACAGCTACCACACCTACAGACCACTTACACCATGAAACTAAAGTCCTCAAAATCAAGGACCACCTTGACATGAGAGACACACAAACACTTGCTGCAGCCTCCACAAACCCACACCATCCACTACACTACATGGCACAACACCCACACATGCCAAGGAACATCAAAACAACACCCAGTACACGATACCATACACAAATACTATCATCTCTTACACCCTGCCCAACCCAAACCAGTCTCCAGAAACATATCCATACTCAAATCACTCACCAATACATCCATACATTCAAAAACAACACCCAGCTGCATGCATGACCTCCTGACATCCACCCATCTGAATCCTCCCTTCCCCGTGAGGACAGAGTCCACCTGGCCAGGCTGCGGTGTGGCCACCACCCAGCCCTTCTGACATATCAGAAGAAGCTGGATGGAGCCATTGTAGATGCCTGTCCAGGATGCAACACAACACCCCATTCTGTTAAACACATTATGGAAGACTGCAATGTACACAACCACACTCACCAACAACACAACATACACTCTCTGACGCCATGGCCTTCCTCAGGAGCTCGGGGCTGCTTAGCCAGACAGCTTGAGGTACTTCCAACAACAGGTATACTACATTTTACCCTGCCGAAAATGCAATTTCTAGTAGATTTTTGTCACATGTGTCATATATACAGGAGCAAATCACACCAAACATATTTGTTACCAGCAACAGTTTGTAAGAACTGGAATCTTATCAAAAAATAATTTTAAAATTATTTAATATCTGGCAGATTTCTAGTGCTTTGTCACAAAAAAAAAAAAAAAAAAAATAGAAGAGAAGTATGGTTACTGTAATATTATTATTATTATTATTATTATTATTATTATTATTATTATTATTATTATTATTATTATTATTATTATTATTATTATTATGTATAGATTAATTTTTTTAAGATGTAAGAGAGTTCAAGTGTTCACTTCTCCATGAACAATTTGCACCACTTTATACTTTGCATAACTAAAACATGGTCCTAATGTACGGTGTTAAGTTGAGTTTAATATTACAGGTAACTATGGTCCGTACTGGCTGCACCTGAAGAAGGCGTGGAAGCAGCGTAATCATCCCAACCTACACTTCATGTTCTTTGAAGACCTCAAGACCAATAACATGGAGGAACTCAACAACTTCCTCAACACCAAATTGACGGACCAACAGCTAAACAATGTGAGTCATATCAAGCATATTTATTGCAGTTATAAAATGACCAATTTGGAGACTAATTGTAATTTTTTAACTGAATAACATTTAAGCTAGAAGATAATAATTTACTGTTTGTTTTACCAGGTTTCCCACTACACGAGTTTTCCTGAGATGAAAGCCCGTAACAACCTACTGGGAGATGGTGGAGATATATTCTTTAACTTAGATATAACCAATAAAGATGGAGGCTTCTACAGGAAAGGTAAACACAACTAATTATGTCCCTTCAGGTTAATTATCACTTTAAAAAAGGATCGGGGGGTTGAGATGTGGAGTGTGTGTGTGCGGGTGAGGGGAGGAAGGGGAGTTCTATGTTTGGGCATTTTGTTTCGGAGGGTGTGCGACGTGACGAGGCTACTTCCAGCGTGGAGAGGAAGGCCTCGTATATGTATGTATGTATGTATGTAATTGAATGACAACCCTCGTTTCGAAAAAGGCTGAATTTTCCATTCCGTAGAAATGTGGGTTAAATACAGATTCAGTAACTGTACCAACATTAATAACAAGTTGAATATTCTTGTCTCTCTTTATAGATACATAGGATTATTAAGTAAATTATAATACTGAGTAGGAGGGAGTAGGAGGCATAGACTATACAGTATATGTTATCTCTTGATTATTAAGTAAATTATAATACAGAGTTATTTAATGGTTGTAGGGAATAGGAGGCATAGAATATAATTATATATTATCTCTTCTTTGAGTATCTCGTTGGTAGTCATGTGTTTTAAGGGGGTAATTATTTTTTGGTACTTTGGAGTGCCTTGATTCCTCCAATGTATGCTAGGAAACAGGACCAAAATAGCAAAAGTAATGGTGTTCTGTTGCTTGGAATAGTTTGGAAGATTTTTTCAGTTGCTCCAGAATTACCAATACAAAACTTCCCCCTTA
The DNA here is from genome assembly GCA_033782935.1 of Petrolisthes cinctipes. Classification (NCBI taxonomy): domain Eukaryota; kingdom Metazoa; phylum Arthropoda; class Malacostraca; order Decapoda; family Porcellanidae; genus Petrolisthes; species Petrolisthes cinctipes. Next base: position 584,104 of record JAWQEG010000974.1, read on the forward strand.
ATTAATGGTGTTTTGCTTTGTCCCTTCAGGTGAGGAGGGTCATGGAAGGGGAGGTACACCAAGGAACAGGACCACAAAATAAACCACTGGATCAACAAGAACCTTGGGAACATCGACATCAACTTCAAATACACCGCTTAATTAAAGGGGTAATTCACTTTTGTTACATTGGAGTGTCTTGATTCCTCCAAAGTATGCCAGGAAACAGGACCAGATGAACAAAAATAATGGTGTTCTGTTGCTTGGAATAGTTTAAAGGGAGGATTCAGTTGCTCCAGATTTGCCAACACAGAATTTCCCCCCTTAAAGAACCCTGTGATCGTGTATGAGACTTGGTGTTCTTCTGATTCCTCCTGACTATAATGATCACAAAGTCTGGCCTCAATGTACTGACAAGAGTATATAAGTCTATTTGATGATGTATAGATGAACACAAAGTCTGGCCTCAATGTACTGACAAGAGTATATAAGTCTATTTGATGATGTATAGATGAACACAAAGTCTGGCCTCAATGTACTGACAAGAGTATATAAGTCTATTTGATGATGTATAGATGAACACAAAGTCTGGCCTCAATGTACTGGGATGAGCGGAAAATAAGTTCTAGTAGTAAAACACTACCGTTCAGGTCCGTAGACTTTAACTCTTTCACTGCTCAATCTTTCATCTCTACACAAGTTTCTGTGCTGGGTGTGTTGTAGAAATTGTCTTGTCAGTGCTGAATATTATGGGAGAGTGAGGGAGGCGAATTAGCACCTCACCGTTACCTACCCTCTCAGCCTCATTATCTCTTCTGACACTATGTATGTATGTGTGTGTGTGTATAATCAAGGGCTCAATTCTTTCTCCAACATTCATTCCTTGTTCATTCAAGAAAGAGAGAGAAACAATGTGTGTGTGTATGATTATGTATTCAAGGGCTTAATAATGAGTTATTCTTATTGACTGGAACAACCCATAACACACCACACCACTCATGAAGCACATTACAACCTGCCAGTGCCACATCAAAGGTGAGTATTACTAATTATTAGTTTTCAGATTAAAATGTTTTTACGTAAATTTCATTTAGCATTGAGTATGGGTCTGAGACCAAACGGGTGACATGTCAAAATGCCACCACCGATGACACTGACTAGAATGATGTAAAGTATTGATATATTTCCCACTGAGATACAGCATATTATCTCCTACACATAAGAATCTATACTGTTACAATTCCTACACTCTAAAAGCATATTTCCTCCAAAAAAGGCAGCTAGTTCTACTCAAGTACAGTAATGTTTGACTCCAAATATTGACCATGAGTTCATCCTACTTAGGGAGAAATTTATAATCCAGAACAAGTGGTGGGTGATTTTGAAAAAGTTTTAGTAAGGCAACTCTCTCTTACTGGAGCCATATGACCTCGCAGTTGCGGCGCCCAAATTCAATCACTCACTCACTCTCTCTTACTGGAAACATTTGAGATGTGGGGCTTGGCAGTTACTTTTTTTCACATATCCTGTACCAGAATATTAAGAAACTGGGACTAATTCAACTGTACACTCGCAATTCAAAATTTGTATCCAGGTCTTGTAGAAGTTTCGAATCATTTGACATACTAGTGAACCATTTACAACGCTTATCCTGTTTCATATTTGCTTGAACTCGCTTAATACTCGATCAGGCTATTCGAAGCAAGCCTGGATACATATTTTGGATTGCGAATGTACAACGACAACAGACAGTTTAATGAGTGGGTCAAAAAGATCATGACACTAAAAGTCATGTGCCAGCCAACCGGATGCATGAAGCAGTTAATTCTGTTCTAAGAAAATGTTGACGTGAATGATGATTCTCAGCCAAAGATTGTAATACTGCATTCACACGCTACTGGATTATAAAAGTCACTCCAGAATGGTGTTTTGAATTCTATCCTGCATAATAATGTAACTCATTTTTTCTGAAGAACTGCGCATTGTTTTGAACTTCACTTTTGTACATTCCACGTGATTACATATTTAATGAGCAGAATTGTAAGAAGTATGACATTACAACTGTAAATTTACGCCAGATATAGTACATTGTTTGGCGTAGGAGATATGCTGGATACCCAATGTTTGTGTAGGAAATATGCTGGATACTCAGTGTTTGTGTAGGAAATATGATCAACTATTTGTAGGATACATTGTTTGGTGCAGGAGATATGCTGGATACCCAGTATTGGTGTAGGAAATATGCTGGATACTCAGTGTTGGTGTAGGAAATATGCTGGATACCCAGTGTTGGTGTAGGAAATATGCTGGATACTCAGTGTTTGTGTAGGAAATATGACCAACTATGACACAATGTGTAGGATACATTCTCTAGTTCAGTGTTTGCCAAACTGTGTAGTGAGGGTACGTGGCTATGGATGCTCCTATAACCACTTCACCACTTAAGGAAATACTTTTAAGGTATGCATATACTACCCATGATAAATAAAGGCAAGTTTATGTAACCAGAGGTAATTGTATTATTACCCATCACGCTGTCTGAATAATGATGGTATATTTATAGTTTCAGCCAACCACGAAAATTAAGGAATTTTTGTGCTGTCATTCACTAATGTAAACATAAAAGAAAGTTAATTTTATGTATTTTTCACCACCCAAAGCTCCTGTTACCCAACAACCCCCAGATGATAGTTAGGTATAAAGGGGTATCTCCAAAATGAAGCACTTCCTAATGAAAAGAGTTTCAAAATCGTTCAAAACATAGGAAAATACCCTACTTAAACATATTGGTTAACTAGAATTGTGCATTGTCCAATAATTAGTCTGAATAGTCTTTGCTTTTTATCTTCCAACGACAGCAATTAATTGGCTTTAAAAAATTCCGGTAAATTCCAACCAAAAATTGCACCCCTCCCCGAGAGTGGTCATGGTGGCAGACAACACGAATATATTCATCCCTCCAGTATTATAGTGACTGAACTGACTACTGACGGGCCTGAAGTGCCCACACACGCTAAAACGGCTTCAACCTGACCGGAGCCTGACTCAAAAAATATGTCAGCAACGGTTGAGGCCGACTGCACAGGTGCTTGCACAGGCCCATTTTCGTCCCACACACTCAAGGTTTGTCAACACTAGGAAACAAATTGTTTGCAAACATTCGGGAAGCAGTTTGCAAACATTGTTTCTTGTGCAGACTTCAGTTGTTCTCACGATGTCGAGTGAGACTGTTGCTGCAGCAGCCTCTACATTTAACTTATCAGTTTCACTGCACACACGGAAAAGCAAAAATTAATAACCGAGACGTTTATGAGTGATGAAAGTCTTAGAAAAAGGAACAGTTCATGGTGAATTGCTTCGAGCCGAACTTAAAGTAGATGGAGGAGGTTTTTTAAATTATTAGAATGCACTGTACAGTGCCGGACTAATGTTCTGTCCCGCAGCCAGCCACAGTACACCCACCTTCTGAACCACTTCAGGCTCGGACAACGAAACACCAGATTGGTCTTCGGATTCAGATCAAGAGACGGCCCAAGGTGATAAAGGAATGGGTGAACACAGGGATGCCAGTCAACTCCAAGATGGTTCGATCAGTTGAATTGTGAAGCATCTTTTGAAGAAAGCGAGCTGATGCAAAGACACCGGACATTGAACATAATGGATGCATGCATAAAGCTTATTTGCGTTTGTTTTCTTTGGCTTAATGTTGTTATACATTTTCTACCTTCGATACATTATGATATTATTTGAAAAAACCATCCTGGGATTTTAGTTTCAAATTATTGAAAACAAAAAACGGTTGGATCTATACATTATTTATTACCACCTATGTTTGTAGAATTATTCCCTCATTCATTACATATGACTAAATATGAATCATGAGCTCTATACCTTAGTATATATTTGAAATAGAAATACTTACTTACTCTTCATTGAATTATAATAACAATAACGGTAAATGACAGCATCAGGTAATTAACAATATAATAATCATGACAATATTAAGATTCCCTCAATGTATGGTCCAGCCTCCCTCAGTGTCAATCACTTCACCTAATCTCTTATGTAGGGATTCCACCATTCCTTCATCACCGTGCACTGTTTCTTGATCTGCATCCGAAAATCAATCTGGTGCTTCGTTGTCCGAGCCTCAAGTGGTTCAGAAGGCTCGTGCATTGTGGCTGGCTGCGGGACAGAACATTATTCCGGCACTGTACACTACTGATTCTATATTCTTCACGTGAATGTTACATCCCATAATGCCGGGGTAGACTGATGCAACTCGATAAGTTCAAGAGTTTTAGCGACCGGTCACATGGTGGCGGTGCTACTGATACCTCTAGATTCCAGTCTCACCCCAACCTTCCTGGAGTGAAGACGTGTTCCTGGCGCTCTGCCTGTGTTGTTGTTTGTCTTGTTTCTACGTTCTTGTTTGTGTGTTGTTGTGTCTGTGGTGTTATAGGGGTTGTTTATATTTTCTATCTCGTTTTTTTGTGGTTTTGCTGTTTGTGGTATTGTTTGTGGTTTGTTTTATTGTGGTTCTGTGTGTGTATGTTCGTGTGTTCAGTTATTCGCTTCCCATCTAGGCCTTGCCTGGCCTGATGGAGAGCGCGGATTCGGATGTGGCTTCCTGCCTGGAGGCCGACTTGGATATGTTGGAGGAGGATGAGTCTCCTATCGAGGATCACTGGCCTGAGCTGCCTTCTCGCAACCCTCCCCCCCTCTCCTCGGTCACTCCGCAGCTCAGGTTGAAGCCGTCCACCTCCTCAACCTCTACCAAGCGACCCGTTGATGCCTCGTCCGACTCCTTGCAGGATTCCGATGGTGTGGACTGTTTGCCTCCGGCTGCCAAGACGGCGAAGGGTGTTTCAGCTGTGCATAATGTACCTTCTCTGCCTCAACGTGGTGTTTCTTCTTTGTATACCAACTCCTTGCCCTCGTTCAACCTTCCTGCTTTGAACAAAGTTTCGAGACCAGAGAGAGAGAGAGAGTAGGGTGGGGGTGAGAAAGAAGGGGATGGGTGTAGCCTGTGGACTGACGTGGTATATACGTCACACTATGATCGTTCGTATCCCAGTGTTAAATTTCATATACATGACACATTTCTCGGGGACAAGTGCCTTAATTATTCACTTTTGGTAATCCATAATAGTGCCAAAAATTAGCGGAAGGTGTGAAATAACACGTGGCAAAACATCATACTGATCCAACCTTTAGTTACAGAGTTATTCCCGAAAAACAGTGCGACACGGGCCCTGAAAGCTTTAGTAACAGTTTATAATCGTAGTGTCAAATATCAAGGCTCTCATTATCCCTCACGTGATAGCAGCTTTGTATTATTCTGAAACTTTTAATAATAGAGCCTGTTATATTGAATTATTTGAATTTGACTATGAAACCCTTGGTATGTCATTTGTCTCTTGGTAGCAAAAATTATTATTTGCTCTGTATCTCTCTTCTCTGTGTGCATGTCATATACTTATATATAATCCAGTACACACACATATAACATCATAATGTTGGTGACAGAGGTTCTATAGGTTCTATCTGTCATGAGTTGCGAGAGAACTATATTCATAATTATTTAAACATTGTAATAGTTCCATCAAGTAATGCACGGGATGCACAGTTGAGGTTTTATTGAATATGTTAATAAAGAAGCTGGCAACTATTTTCAACATTTCTTAAAATTAAACTTTATTGAAGGCGTGTTAAGGTCTGAAATCCTGCGTTTCCCATCATACAACACCTTTCCAATACTCACACCGTTGTATTTGATGCCATATTGGTCTTTACTGTCTTCTGCTACAAGGTTGATATTAGTGTGACTTTCCATATACACTCTACCAATACTCATACCGTTGTATTTGATGCCGTATTAGTCTTTACTGTGTTCTGCTACAAGGTTGATATTAGTGTGAATTTCCATATACACCTTGTCTTGTGAACTGACTGACTGCACCACCTTACACATCTTCAAGTCATCAGGACTGCCAACATGTTGGAGAGGGAATATTTCCACACTCAGTCTTCAATACCCTTAACAGTTTAGTGGTTTTCAACCAACTCATAATCCTCTTCGAGTATCAAAACTAATGTGGGCTAACGAGACTAGAGTTAACGTCAGTCTCTAATTAATGAAAAAAAAAAAAAAAAAAAAACTGTTGACAAGCCTGTGGTTGTCAGACTCAATCTCCCTGGCCTCTGCTCACAACTCACAAGTATAATCTGCCAAAATTAAGAAAAAAAAATTGCTACCTAGAAACAGATGAAATACCGAGGGATTCATAGTAAATTACCAAACAGCACGTGTTCACTATTTTCAATAAAACAGGCTGTTATTAAAGTATTCAGATTATTACAAAGCTGCTATCACGTGAGGGATAATAAGAGCCTTGATATTTGACACGATGATAATAAACTGTTCGGTAGATACGGGGGAAATGGAAGTGTGTGTTAGTGGTATCAACACTTGACACATGTAATATAAAGGTATTCACATTTGCTTCATTAAATAAAGAGCATTCTGGTTCATGATTCTTATTCAGTTATTGTGTAAGTATTTTTCAGGGTTTAGTGCTTGATAATAACCATTGAATACTATACGAATAAAGTATACAATAATGTTACCTCAGTTGTTTTTGTGTTACATCATAATATGAAAAAGTTAATCTTACCTTTAATGATGTTAATAATTGACGCGAATGTCAGTATATAAATAATTGATAACCGGGTGTATTTTCGTAGTTTTATTAAAGCTTCCACTCATTTTTCACCTCCCCAAGAATAGTTCCTCACTTCTCATGTATAGGCACCCCCCCCCCCCTACCCTCCTCAAATCCCTCCTTACTTCTCCCTCCCACCGGTGAATGGTTCGAGCCAGCAGAGCTCACAACTAGTGTTTCGGAGTTAATATCTCGGCCAACGTTGACAATGCTGGGTGAGCCTCACGGGAGTGTGACCAGCTGTACACTCGCCAGCACTGCCGCGTGGACAGGGGCTCACACATATTCAGAGATGTAGCACCACTGTGATTATTTAGCTGGAAACAATCCACGTGTGTGAGATGGAGTATCCTCGATACAGTAGCTAATGAAGTGAACTTTGTTGCTTAAGGAACTACATCACTTTAATCTCTTAAACATGTGAGCCCCTGTACCACGCAGCAGTGCTGGCGACTGTACATACGTACTGATACTGAATTATTATCACTTCCGGCTGCCCACACACAAACTCCCATTGTTTCCCATCCCGAATAAGAAACAAATTCACCCTAAAATTTGTTTCGCAATCATTCGGGAAACAGTTGTTTCCAAACAATGTTTCCCGAAAAGTTTCCTAGTGTGGACAGGCCTTCAGTTCTTTCTTAACGGGCTAGCTTATGTAGGCCGCCGGACAGGCTAGCCTGTGTGTGTTTGAGGCCCTCAGTATCCTGGTGTGGAGAAAAGAAAAAAGGTGTGGCGGCAACAGGAGGAGCTACCTCGCCACCACTACCACCTGCTCACCACCACCACCACCTTCTGCCTCGGCGCCCCTCTGGTTGTACCACCGGGGTCACCAATGTAGAGTATTTATATTCTTTTCCTCTCACACCACTCCTTTAAAATTACTAATTACCATATTTGACGTGAATTTATTTATTGAAAACGTCCAAGACAAGCCAAGAAAATCTTTTGTATCCTTTTTTTCCTTACTCTTATACACGGTACAGGATTTGCGGCTCGGACGCTACAGCGAGGCCGCATAGTGTGAAAACGGCCTAAATGGACTTCTTTTAACAAAAGGGAACAAATCAAGCATACAATGTTTTGAGTGGGAACCCACTAACCAAATGCTAAATACAGCACAGGTTGCTGTGACTGAAGTTAGTGGTGTAGGAAAGGGAAAATAATTTACATATATAAGAACAGTGTATTGTTTAAATCTCGGGTTAACTGGGATAATGTATGTGATGATGTTACTAATATCCAGTGGAACCACATACTAAGATCTGATGACCCAGTTTCATCACTCAATAACTCTCTCTTGGAAATTCTTAACAGAAGAGTCCCATCAAAATTAATCAAATCCCGTATAAAAGATAAAGCTTGGTTTGATGATGACTGCAAACGTGCTTTTAATAACAAGCAGGCTGCATACCATCGCTGGAGACGTGGTCGAAACCAGTTGCTTTGGGATGACTATATACATCTTAGGTCAGTTGCGCAGAGAGTTTATAGTAATGCTGAGAGGGATTACAATTCCCATTTACAGGAGGTTCTTGCAGGTGCTACTCAGCCACATAAATGGTGGGCTTCACTTAAGGCCTCATTATTTGGTATTGATTCCTCCATGCCTCCACTTCGTGATTCTGATGGTTCTGTTTCTTTTGACCCATTGATTAAGGCTAATATGCTTTCAAATATATTCATTGATAAGCAGAGTGATCAGGAATTGCAATTACCTTCAACATGTTACCCTAGTCCTGGTCTAAAGTCAATGGCTTTTAAATCAGCTGAATTGAAACAATATCTATTGGATCTTGACACTTATGGTGGGACTGACCCTGATGGATTTTTCCCTCTCTTCCTTAAGAAGATTGCTGTTGTTTTAGCACCTAAATTGGCTGTGGTATTTAGGTTGCTCTTGAAATCTGGTAGTTTTCCTCTTTGCTGGCGTAAAGCCAGAATTACCCAAATTCCAAAGGGAGCCACTGCGTCATCAAATCCATCCGAGTATCGTCCCATTTCCATTACACCTATTCTTTCTAAGATCTTTGAGAGGCTTTTAGCGAGGCGTCTTAACTCTTATTGTAATAATAATGATTTAATACCCATTTCACAATTTGGTTTTCGCAAAGGTTTGGGTACCTGCGATGCACTTTTGACCTTGTCTCACGCACTTCAATCTTCGTTGGACAAGGGATATGAATCTCGTGTTGTGGCTATTGATTTTAGCTCTGCTTTTGATCGGGTTAATCATAAAGCACTTTTACATAAGCTGCAACTTATTGGTATTGGTGGTAGTCTCTTATCAATTTTTAAAGAATTTCTGATGAACAGGTCACAATGTGTTGTCATTGATGGGTGCACTTCTGTCCCTGTACCTGTTGTTTCGGGTGTTCCACAGGGCAGTGTACTTGGGCCTCTGTTTTTTATTCTCTTTACTGCTGACTTGGGCTTTGAGCTCGAAAATAAGCTTATTTCTTATGCTGATGACACAACTTTATATTCACCCATTCCATCACCAGGGAGTAGAATTGAAGTTGCAGCATCCCTAAGCAGGGACTTGGCTAAGATTACTTCTTGGTGTGAACTTTGGGGTATGAAGCTTAATGCCAAGAAAACTCACTCCATGATTATTAGCAGATCACGCACTTTGGTTCCTCCTCATCCTTGTTTGCATATTTCTGGTGAACAAATTGAGGATGTGACAGGTTTGCATTTGTTGGGAGTGACTCTTGATCCCAAGTTGACCTTTGAAAGGCATATTCGTTCCTTATCTTCTACTATTGCACAAAAGATTGGTTTACTCCGCAAGTGTTTTAAAAAATTTGCGTGTGAAACCATAGTCTTAAAATCTTTTTATGCTTTTATTTTGCCTCACTTTGAATATTGCTCTTCTGTTTGGAACTCTGCTGCTGACTGTCATCTAAAGTTGCTTGACAGAGCTCTTACTTCTATAAAATTTGTTCTACCTGCTGTATCTCTTGATCTCCATCATCGGCGTCAGGTTGGTGCCCTTAGTCTTGTATTCAAAATTTTTAACAATACTCGGCATCCCCTGCATAGTGTTTTACCTGAACGTTTTATTCCGACTCGCATAACAAGGTTTACAAGGAGTCTTAATGACTTTGCCATGACTCTAATTAATGCTTCTACATCTCAATTTTCTCGTTGTTTTATTCCTTCTATGATTACCTTATGGAATCATCTGCCTAACGAGGTTGTACAGTCAACTGATATTACTGGTTTTAAATCTAAAGTTAATGTCTTATTGCAACAGTAGTTTGTCTATTTTTTAAAAATCATATCTTTTCTTTTGTATAAGCTTTCATTGACAACTAGTTTTCTCTTTTGGGCTCTCTATACTCAGTAGCCCCTTTCCTTTTTTCTTAGTTGTTGTAGTCTCTCTTCAGTACTCCCCAGGTATTTTGTGTGGATCCATCTATTGATGTGTCTGCACCCTGTTGGGAGGCTATGACAGCTTTTATAATAATAATAATAATAATAATGTTTAGCTTTGTAGGCTATTTACAACTCCAGTTAATAATTTGGTTTTGTCCGAGATAGTAGGATTGAGATTGTATTAACAAGTAACAACACTCGGTAAATAACATGGTTTTGTTTATTTTAGTTTTTTAAATCCTTAAGTCATTATTTTATTAATTTTATGTTCTTCTACAACAGTTATTCAGTTGATACTAAATTTTCCTGATTAGAATGAGCTCAATAGTTTATACTCGTACACCAACAAGAAGATGGTAGGATGACTGTACACACAGTCACTCAAAACCATGCAACCATGCACTTTTCATTTTGAACCTCGCGGTCCTTGCCTGAAGGGTTGCTATTTTGTTTATATATATATAGTGCTCGCTAGTCGCCACTCACCACACCACAGTCACACCAGATTTTTGTACACTTAATAATGGATTTTAGTACTATAGTAAATGTGTTTTTATTAAAATCTGGAGTGGATACTTTTTGGTCCGAAATGATACGTTTTGGAAAATTTGGGGATACATTATTCTACATTTACCAACTGGGAACAAACACTGACTGGCAGCTGACTGACGCTCAGTCAGTGTTGCTAGGTGTAGGGAAATTTCTCTGTGTTAGGGAAGTTTGAAGTCCACACGGGGAAATAATATAAAGATTGTTCAAGAGTAAACAGGGAAATTTCTACCACACGAAACACCAAAAAAGACCGTCAATGTTCAAGAGTAAAACAGGGAATTATTGAGGTAAAAAGGGAAGTTCTCATGTTGATGTTAGGGAAATTTCGTCAAGCACACCTGGCTGTCCTGGCATCAGTCAGACAGTCACTGACTCACTGGACTCAGTTGTTCGGTCAGTGTGTAGGAAATAGGCAGGTGCGTGTCTGCGTGATTGAAGAGATGACTCCCCAAAGCATTACTGTGTGTCCCTGGTGCAGCTACGATGCTTTAAGACAGTGTAAAGGTAGAAAGAAGTGGAATTTGAGTCAAAGAATACCTCGATAGGCCTGGATGACCTTGTAGCGCAGGGAGAAGGATTTCTAAAACACGAAGGTATGTCAAATCTTATAAGTCTGCAGCTGTACTTCTTTTTTGTGACCATGATAGGGCTAGAAAAAGGACTACTGGTTCTCATATACAGAGTGTATCGCGACGTATAGCAATGACTTACATCAGAGATATATAATTTCATTTTGTTCTATAAAGTATATGCTGTGTGTGATACTGATAGAAAAGATTGCAACTTGTAGACAAATGGTGGAAACTTCTGAGGGTGACAGGAGACGAGTATTATTACGTTATACGTACTGTACTCCACATAAAAATATTATATCTTAATACAAACGTGTCTTATCAGGAAACTTTACATAGTCTAAAACTCTAAATGATTCTTTAAGTGTTGGCAAATCTGGAGCAACCGATTCCTCCAAACTATTCCAAGCAACAGAACACCATTATTTTTGTTCGTAAGCTGGTCCTGTTTCCTGGCATACTTTGGGGGAATCATGGCGCTCTAACGTAACAAAAGTGAATTATCCTCATTTAACATCAAGTCATGCATTCCTGTAATTATTTTGCTGTAATTTAATGACTGTACTGTAGTGTGTTGAGAGGGAGGAAAGGAAGGTGTGACGGATGACTGGTATAGCCTAATTGATTGTAGGAGCAAATTGGCCTTATTTATTTTGTCTTTATAAGTTTTATCACAATTGCAATATTTTTATGATGTTCTATAACTCACATAAAATCATATATTCAATGCAGAAGGATAATGCCAGTCATGTATAAGAAAATCGAGGAAATGTAGGGAAAATGTTGATGCTTGTGTTCGATAATCATATTTCGTCGTATATATTTTTATATGGGCATGACATTATCCTTCTGCATTGAAGATATGATTTCAAGTACGTTATAGAATGTCACAGAAATATTGCAATTGTGATAAAACTTATTAAGACGATATAAATAAGGCCTCTTTGCTCCGATAAACCCATTAGGCTACTCGTCTTCTCCCCTCCCGACGAAGCTCGCAGCCTTTCGTTCCACCATTTCTCAACAAGTTACAACCTTTTTCATCAGTATCCAGTGTACTTACTATACTGGGATCACACTCACCATACTTTATACAACAAAATATACTCAAAGTGAAAATGTTATATCTCTGGAATAATTAAGTTATTGCTATACGTCGCGCTGTGCCCTGTATTTTACCACAAAGCCAGTCATTCATTCGCAGTCATTCCACCCGATGGTAATCTTTTGGGTTGGGTGTCGAAAACAAAATAAAACTCAGCCAGAATGAATAGGTAAACGACCCTTGCATGGCCAATGAATATGTAATGATGTTTGTTTGAGTTTGGTAGAAATGGTGTGTGTGGTGGGAAAAAGTGTGTGATTGTTGAGTAGTGTGTAAGGATAGTGTGTGGTAGAAGTGGCGTGTAGTGTTTTGTGGTGTATCGTGTGTGGGTAGTGATGTGTAATGTGTATAGTAATAGTGTGGTGGGAATGGTGTGTAGTGATTGTGTAGTGTGTAAGGAGATGGAGGCTTTCATTGTCTTAATTAAAGGAGGTTTGAAAACTTCTTCGGTAAATTCTTTGGTTAGTTCAGATGGGAGAAATTCAATTTTTATTTGTATTTTTCTGTTTTGGTTTGATCATTTCAATTTATTATTTTCATTTATATATTCCTGTGTAATATATTGGTATTTATATGCATATTTATGTATAATTTGTTCTTTATTGACGAAGTACAGTAAAGGAAATCGAATGTGAGTTGGTTAGTAGGTCAGGCTTTAAATGTGTAATGATGAATGTGGTTGCTATGACTCTTATAATGTGTAAACTGAAATGCTTAATACAGTATGCTTTTATTTATTTCTGATTCACACGACCTATAATTTCACGAGTTAGTTATTGAAGGGTATGAGGTGGAAGGGAAGGAAACATTTTGGAAGAGGGATGGTTGTATGTGTTAGTAAACAAATGGATAAGTTAATGCAGCGTATATAGTGTATAGGTTATATGGATATTATCAGCTGCCTGTTAAAGAAAAAGAAGTGAATGGATATATGTGAGATGGCTATGTCAGTAAACAGATGGATCCTTAAGGGGGAAATCCTGTGTTGGTAAATCTGGAGCAAATGATTCCTCGAAACTATTCCAAACAACAGAACACCACTATTATTGTTCATACGGTCCTGTTTCCTGACATAGTTTGACTGGATAATGACGTATGTAGGCTTTGGTTGACCTTCTCTCTATACAGGTGTCGGCGGTAATGTAATGAATGTTTCAGAACTCGAGTGATTATTATGACTATACCCGATCCCTCCTTAACCATTAATCATTATCCCCTATACTGTAGCTCCATTCTCCACACTAGTCTTGCCTTCCTTCGTGGAGTAACTCGTATCCGTGTGTGTGTGTGTGTGTGTGTTGGATTGATAGTGCGTGTGCTTGTACAGTCACCATCAAAAGTCCGGCCTCGGGTGAAAGAAAGCAAGCCATTTGAGTGGATCTTATGACCCAACGTTACAGAGATCAACAGGTACAGTATAATATTGTATAGTTTGGCATCATGTTGTCGAGGCCTTGTTGTCATTCGCTGGTGTTGCTGCATGGAGTAGGCTATATTATATTGAGTGTGACTATTTTTATTTTTATAGTATACCAGCATGTGCTTTTGTCTGTCTGTGTGTTATGTTGTGTTTTGTTTTGCATGTGTGTTTTCGTTCGTATGTGTGTTTTTCTTTCCAAGTTTAAAGGTGTGGGGTGGGAGGGTTAGGTACTGTAATAAAACTGTGAGAGGCACTTTTATATAATTATTAAACACGTTTCCGTATGTCCGTGCGTCAACCCTCCACGTCGGTTTACGGTCATTTCACTCACGACCTTCTGTTTTCATTTTCTTCCTTATGTACTTCCTACAGTCACAGTTTCCTTGCTTCCTATTTAAGTACCTCATTCGAAAGAAAATTGAAATTTTTGCAAAAAATGACACGACATCAGATGGAAAATTGCTGCCAGCATGGTCGAGTTGAGCCGTGAGTGTTTTCACACAATTGTTCACTTCCCTCAAGCTTTCTCCATGAATTGCCTTCAATATTTTTCTCATAATCATTAACTGAGAGAAAAATTCTGCTGATGGTTCATGCAATTTTCCCCTGTAAATCATATCTATCCATGATTTTCCTTCTGCTCCAGATGTTCCTGAACCACTCTTACATCCTAGGTGTGGATATTTCAGAGAGAATTTTCTTACCATATATCCACCTATATCTTGCAAAGCCTGCTCTTCTATAACAGTGCTTGTTGATGTGTTGTTAGTTTCACATTCAAGGGCAAGATTTTCATATTCACTATTAGCTGTTACTTCGTTCTCTGCATTTTCCATATCCATGTCCATATTCTTAAAGAGGATGCTTGTCATGCACAACTCCAGGCTCAGCTCACGATCATATGACTCCATCTCATTCATGCAATTAACTTTTAACTCTCTTAAGCATTTATCATCCCCGGGATCTTCACTGACGTTACTTTTGTGACTGAGCAACTTGACATCTTTCCCTAAAACATACTTCCTGAGTCTGTGCTTGAATGTGACAGCGTCTGGATGATCGTGAGGTCCACTCATTTGTCTGATGCAGCCAAAAAACTGTTCCAGACAATCTTGATTTAACTTTCTTGTCATGATGAAGTCAAGATTATACTTATCTTTCAGCATGGCATGCAACCCTATCAGTGAATGGCATGACAAAATGACTCCATTTTGGAAATTGCAGAATGACCCTCTAAGAAAATTGTTTACCCTCATTGTTGACATCAGTTTTGCCATTTCTAACAGTGTGTTTGTCTAAATCTCACTATGCAGGCCAAAAGCACATCGCTCTTTTTTGTCACTGTGAATTGAAGAGTTCATTATATCAAACCATTCATCTGTTAAAGAAATCCAATCAGCAGTTTCTTTCCAGTTCTTGGTAACCAGTAACCCCCTTTGTCCAAGATACCGTATAGAATTAGCACAGGTCTTTGACAACAACTGAGCTGCATATTTTACTCTGCCTTTGCTGTCCTCGAACATTTAAGTGTGCCTCAGTTACCTTGTATGCTAAACCATACTCTGACTTTGTTTTCATTAGAATTTCACGAATGCTCTCATCTGTAATTATATTACCATTCTCTAATACAAATCCTGAATCTATTAAGTTATTCCTAATTAATTTGAGAAGGTGGGGAGCGTCAGCAAAAACAAAAATTTCCCTGTCAGCACATGGGTTTTTAAAGGATACTGTCTTAGTTTTGACTGGATCAATTCCAAATTGTTTCCACACTCTAAGATTGGTTGGTCCTAAATCATGCACGATGGCCACAACAGGATATCCTGCTAACTCTATCTTCTCTATCAGTTCTAACATAATGTGTTGCAAGTTCGTCTCATCATAAGCATACAAAATTGGCTGTTTCCATTTACCAGCAAGGCCTCGCAACATGACAACTTGTACACTTTTGTGAGGTTTATATAGTCTGTTAGTACCTTTGTCGTAACTTCTTTTTGTCCAAGAAAACTTTGACTTGTGTTTCACTGAAAAATGGCTGCAGTATTTCCTTCACTTTTCTATCAACTTTATCATTGATTGCTTGTTCTTTGCTACACTCTTTAAACTCATTGTATTTATCCCGCCACCGCTGAGCCTCTGCTTGCAAGTCCTTTAATAGTGTTAACATTTCCTTCTGAGTTTTCTTACATTTTTCACAGGAATTTTGAATACTTTCAGCAATACCTTGGACACTGTCAACTGTATTATCACCACCAGTGTTATCTTCTTCAGCAGGGCCATCAGTACTCTCTGTTGTAGTATGTCCTTGGTGTAACACAAAGTTGCTATTGCATTCGTGCAACATCTCATCTACCGTTCTCTTGCGAACTCGCCTTTCCACCCT
This sequence comes from Petrolisthes cinctipes, assembly GCA_033782935.1. Taxonomy (NCBI): domain Eukaryota; kingdom Metazoa; phylum Arthropoda; class Malacostraca; order Decapoda; family Porcellanidae; genus Petrolisthes; species Petrolisthes cinctipes. The sequence continues at coordinate 600,221 of JAWQEG010000974.1, forward strand.
CTCACTTCTCCCTTCAGTCCTAGACACCTCTGTGGGAATGTCACCTGGAATGTTAGAAAAGTTATGCAGGTCACATTCATAAATACATACAATATGTAGGCAATGTGTAAGGCGTCTGGTTCAGATGGACAACATAACATATTGACTAACTTTTAGGGCAAAATATTATAAGTGTGCCTTATAATACATAATACAAGCTGTGCTAAATAAGAATATGGTGCAAGTATCATGTTATTATAAGTACAAAGCATGAATCCTAAGTAATTATTATCATGTGCAGTATGGCACCATTACCATTTCTATTAGAGTAAACCTATGTTTGCATAAAGCATGTTTTATTCCAGTAGTCTTAATCTCTTACGTACAGAAGTCGTGCAAAAGAATATTTGAGAAAAGGAAGAATACTCATATGGCGGGAAAATATATGATAACACCGCCTCTCCTTCACACACACACACACACACACACACACATTATTAACCTGGGGTCCATTGGTGGGATTCAAGGGTACGTGATGGTCTGATAATATTCTAATATTCTACATCTAGTGTAAATATCATGTTAGTAAGTACATAGCATGAATTCTAAGTAAACATTATCATGTACCAGAGTCCCTGAACTCGTCTCGTGAGATGTACAACCATATCGCCTTTGTATTTAGGAACTAAATTCTCTGCAAAGAAGATTTTCACCTTGTTTCCAAAAATGACCAATTTAGCGTTCGTGATAAATTATGAGCCCTTCGTCGTGCAAAAGAATATTAGAGTAAAGGAAGAATACTCATATTCAGGCGGGAAAACACCGCCACTCCTATACACCGCCACTCCCTTCACAGGTGTGTCCCCTGGGCACACACACACACACACACACACACACACACATTGGGATTCAGGGGTCCGCGATGGTCGGATAATATTCTACATTTCCCTATAAATGTTTATTAAGTTGATATATTTTATGTCCTTCAGCGGCTCAGTCTGGCGGGTGGCGAGCGTGACGTCACGCCACTCTACTCCCCCCCTCAGCTACCTCACCAATCTGGGTGACCTGGTGTGTGTAGGTCGTGATTTCGCCCACATGCCATTTCGTCCCCTTCCCTTTCATCTGCATGGCCTTCCATTCCATTCACGCGATTTGGGTAACTTGACTCTCAATTCTGTGATAAGTATTTGATCCAACTTACTCCTTGTGCAATGCCAAAGGAAAATAATGTTTTGTTTTTTTCTGGAATAAGTGTTTGATCTCTCCCTTCGCAAAGTGTTTGAAAAAGATGGAAGCATGAATGATAATTACAATATGGCCTCATTTCGCTGGCCCAGATTCAGTGACCCCCTAAAGCACCAGCCTGGCAATTAATTGACCCCCATTTGTACCCATTAATTTACTGCCTTACACATAGACCACCCATCAATAAGCAATAAACTCAGCCTCATCATCATAATTTTCATCCCCTTCTTCCTCCTCCACCTCCCATCCTTATCTTCATCTTACAAGGTCTGCCACAGCGTAATGAGCCTGTGGAGATTGGCCTCAAATTATAACATAGGTGCATGGTGCCACAAACAGTCGTGTGATCTGTGTGCTAAACCTTCAGTACCTGTAGTGCCAGTCTCGAATGTGGCACTGAGAAAAGAGTAGATAGAAATTAAGGAAGAAAAAAAGGAGAGGAGGAGGAGGAGGAGGAGGAAAATGGTAGAAGAGGGGAAAAGGGTGGGGGTAAGGAAAAGCAGATAGAGTAATGGGTAGAGAAAGAGAAAAGAAGAGAAGGAAGGAAGGGGATAGAGAGAAGGAAGAGATAGCATATAAGAAGAGGAAGCAGTGAGTGATGAGTGTGGAGAGTGGGTAGGAGAGCAGGGATGATGCCTCAGGTCACCCCACCATCCCTCCTCAGGTCACCCCACCATCCCTCCTCAGGTCACCCCACCACTCCTCAGGTCACACCACCACTCCTCAGGTCACACCACCACTCCTCAGGTCACACCACTACTCAGGTCACACCACCACTCCTCAGGTCACACCACTACTCCTCAGGTCACACCACCACTCCTCAGGTTACCCCACCACTCCTCAGGTCACCCCACCACTCCTCAGGTCACCCCACCACTCCTCAGGTCACACCACTACTTCTCAGGTCACCCCACCACTCCTCAGGTCACCCCACCACTCCTCAGGTCACACCACCACTCCTCAGGTCACACCACCACTCCTCAGGTCACACCACTACTCCTCAGGTCACACCACCACTCCTCAGGTCACCCCACCACTCCTCAGGTCACACCACCACTCCTCAGGTCACACCACCACTCCTCAGGTCACACCACCACTCCTCAGGTCACACCACCACTCCTCAGGTCACACCACCACTCCTCAGGTCACACCACCACTCCTCAGGTCACACCACCACTCCTCAGGTCACACCACTACTCAGGTCACACCACCACTCCTCAGGTCACCCCACCACTCCTCAGGTCACCCCACCACTCCTCAGGTCACCCCACCACTCCTCAGGTCACCCCACCACTCCTCAGGTCACCCCACCACTCCTCAGGTCACACCACCACTCCTCAGGTCACCCCACCACTCCTCAGGTCACACCACCACTCCTCAGGTCACACCACCACTCCTCAGGTCACACCACCACTCCTCAGGTCACACCACCACTCCTCAGGTCACACCACCACTCCTCAGGTCACACCACCACTCCTCAGGTCACCCCACCACTCCTCAGGTCACCCCACCACTCCTCAGGTCACACCACCACTCCTCAGGTCACACCACCACTCCTCAGGTCACACCACCACTCCTCAGGTCACACCACCACTCCTCAGGTCACACCACCACTCCTCAGGTCACACCACCACTCCTCAGGTCACCCCACCACTCCTCAGGTCACACCACCACTCCTCAGGTCACCCCACCACTCCTCAGGTCACACCACCACTCCTCAGGTCACACCACCACTCCTCAGGTCACACCACCACTCCTCCCCTGAACTCCCTTGCTTCGTACCCCTTGGCCCCTACGATCTCGTCCCATTACACTTACAGGAAGGGTCCCACGGGGGTGCAGAAGGTACCGAGGAACACTGGCTGTCTGGTCAAGGCCATCTAGAATACTATAGATGACCTTGGTCTGCCCCCTCCCTCTCTCTCTTCCTCTGACTGACTGACTGTGTTGTTGTCTGGACGGCGTATCCCTCCTCTCCCTCAATTTGCAAATTGTTGCTTCTATACCAGTGGTTCTCAACCTGGGTGCCATGGACCCCAAGGGGTCCATGGCAAGAATTTAGGGGTAGAATGGCGGCTGTCACAAATTATACAATTCTTGCCATGGAAAAAAAAAAAAAAACTTGCATCACTCTGTCCTGGCAGAAGACTTAAATAAAGCAAGTGTTCTCTTCATCAACATTTTGTTTTTATCTTATTTAAACCTTTTTTTTTTTTGGCGGAGTGGGATTTGGGAAAATATGCAGGGGAGCCACATGAATGTTGAGAATTCATGAAGAGGGGAATGGACTGAAAAAGGTTGAGAACCACTGGTCTATACAGAAGGCAGAGGTATGCATACGACTGCCTAGAGCAGTGTTTCCCAAACTTTTTTTGTCGTGACCCTAAACACAAATATATTTTGGCCTGGTGACCCTCAAGGATGAAATATTATTTCAGTATTATTTTAGTTTTTATCCATTAGAAAAAAGGTTAATAAATTTTACCATAAGTTACTAATTAATAAATACTCGTATATGTTTTGTTCTACCTTTACTTATCATACTTTTTTATACAAACTATTTTCCTGTCCCAGTTTGAATGACGATTTATATTCCACAATTTTGATGATACTAATTATGTTTAAATTAGTTTTACTTCTGATTCTCTCTCTCTCTCTCTCTCTCTCTCTCTCTCTCTCTCTCTCTCTCTCTCTCTCTCTCTCTCTCTCTCTCTCTCTCTCTCTCTCTCTCTCTCTCTCTCTCTCTCTCTCTCTCTTATTTATTTATTTATTTATTTATTTATTTATTTATTTATTTATTTATTTATTTATTTATTTATTTATTTATTTATTTATTTATTTTTATGTGTTATTAATGTTGTAGCCATCCGGCGACCCTGAGGAACAGCCATGCGACCCTCATTTGGGTGGCGACCATGGGGTTTGGGAACCACTGGCCTAGAGCTTCATTAATATAGCTAGATGGTTTGGACCCTAGATATGAGAAGTGTGTGGGACTTGGCCATATTTTAAGACATAAGTTTCGAGCCTCTCCTTAAAAAAAACCTTCGGCTGGCTAACAGCAAGTTGTGCATGCCGTTTGTGACGGTGATGTGAGAATGATAGATAATGTATTTTATAATATGACAATTACAACTTACCTTGCCCTGTTAATTTATGATCTCGTTGGTTGGCTGCAGCGAAGAACAAAAAGTCGGGGATTAATTCCCCGTTTAGGCCTCAATCACCACGCACATAATAAATTTTTATGTTAAGGGTTCTTCCCGATATATATGTATTTATATAGATAACAAATCTACTGGTGCATTTAAACAACCAATTGCAAATTTTCTATATTTATTCAACTCCAGTATGCCAACATGAATAAATTAATTTCACACACACACACACACACTCACGCCACGCTAACTAGCTACTCGCTCTCGCTACGTCTCGTTCGTATACGTGACGATAGTCTAGGTTACGTTAACACTTGTAGTAATTCTATCAATTGTTACGCGAGTTGGAATATTTCTTAATGTCTCACACTTGGGAATAATTTAGAGTCTCACAACACACTCGTAATTTTCAAAGATCCAGCTCCCCCTCACCTTAATCCACTTACTGAACCACCGTCGATGCAACTGGCCAGTATACAACTGTAAAGCCTTGGAATCGTGGTAATATCCAACGAATTCGGCGTCTACGTTGATCCTTCCCCACTCAACACGTGGAGGATTAATTCAGGCAAGCGGAAGCTAGTTTATACGAGTGTTGTCTCTCCAAGTGTCCTGTTCCAACTGCCCCAATTCTTCCTCCTTAACTGGTTCAAAGTTTCTCTGACTCCTCCTCCTATCTTTGTTCGTTTTTCCTAACTGGCTACGATTTACATTGTACCCACTTATACTTGAGTTATACCTGCAATTCCAATTTACCTATGGCGTGTTAATAATTCCCGATAATTCCCCTCCACTTCACGATCATTTACAATACCATAAATTACCCTGGTAGCATAATTTATCAATACAAGATGTACTTAATGTACGAACACCTATATGACTGAATGTGGCAATTCAGTTGAAACCCAGCCTTCCTGACCCTTTTCTAATTACCTGGTCTATTTTTGGATACTACCAGCGGATTAAGACTACCTGCAGATTAACCCGCACCTACCTCCTTTGTCTCATGGAATATTCCCCTACTCTAGAACATTCTCCAGTATGGAATTTTCCAACTCTCTGTAATTCAAATTACGTCACGAGTATTATGTCTGACTCGTGACACCGTTGTCACGGTAACGTGAATTAATTTGAGCTGAAATGGCCGATACAGTGCCCGAAACACAAACAGTAACAGAGACAAGCGACAAACCTCCAAGCACAGAAGGCACATCACAGTTTCTAACCAATTTTGGAAGTTTATGGAAGACGGTTTCTTCATTTCACTGGGGCTCGCTGGACTGGCACTCAAATTAATTATGGACTTCGCTTATTATTATCACATGTTCCGGGACGTAATAACGGTGACATGTAGATATATAAAATTATTGTCAATAAGCGGGGTCACGATTTATTAGTGTTCATTATTATTTACTTCAGCTTGTGAAAATTCCTCCTTTCACCTCAATTGCTTGCGATAATTATTACCGTCATCATCTCTGGTATTCCATTAAGCACGACGACATGACATCCATATCGACCGTGTTAAGACATAGCTCTTATTGTAATATGCATGAATATTGTTAGCTTATGTACTGTACTGTACTGTAGTTCTCCTATAGCAAATACCGTATGGAAAACATGCTGAAACACTACAGTTGTTGTTGAAGTTCCTCAAGCTGTCTGGCCGAACAGCCCCGAGCTCTTGAGGAAGGCTATGGCTTGAACCGGGCTTTCCCACAGTGCCCTCAGTGAGTGTATCTCACAGTTCTAAATATTACTGTGAGAAAGAGGAGGTGGCTGCTAGTATGCGGGATAAAAGGAATACAGGGATAGCCGAAGACAGAAAAGGGATTGGTTAGGGTCCGAAAGGTCTCCAAAAACCTATATTTTTCTATCTAATACCCAAAGGATAATAATCAGTATCCCACTACGGGGGTGAACAATAGACAGTGCCTTTAATTATTTCGTAGATAAAATACAATATAATGCAGCAGATATTCTAATAATTTTTTGTTTGTAATCTCTTTTCAGGTACTCACCCTCATTTGTTTTACCCTCTTCCCCCTCACCATCATCTTCACTCTCCTTTATGGTAAAGGAGAGTGAAGATAAAGGGTTCATCTATCTAATGTATGATGCAATTCTTTAAACTATTGTTGATTCGACACCATATCAACAATATATCCTATTATTGGTATAGTGGAACCAGCACAGCTGGATTGCTATAGAACACACCCCTTCTCCAGCCCAGGCCCCGTATAGGCTTATTCTGGGCTAGAAGGGTCTATTCCGTGAAGATCATCAGAAGTAAATATAAATTCAAATCTGGCGCTGTACTGATATGGGAGACAACTGGTGGCGGCCTCTAGAGGTAGTGACCCGCCTGGGCCAGCGGGAGCGACCGCTCGGTCACTTTCTCGCGGAACACGTACCAGTCAACATCTACGCTCCTCTCCGCTTCGCTATGGTAATGTGTTGCCCGTGTTCCTGCTAGTGTTTCTTCTGTGTTGTGTCTAGTGGCTTGCCTGCTTTGCAGATGTGTGTGTGTGTTTGTGTGCGTCAGGGGTTTTTATTGTGGGGCAGTTTTTCTTTTCCCTCGGGCTGGAGTCTGTTTTCCCTCCTTCCCTGGGGCTAAGTTTGGGGTCCCTTTTTGGGTTTTTCTCCCCTTCCTGCCTTCCCTTTCCCCTCCTCTCTGCCACTAGTTCACTATAGTTGGGTTTTCCGGGGTTGTTTAGCCTTCTGCGTGAGTGTTCTTCCCCACGTGGGGCCCTTGCCTCCCCACATGGTGCTCCTCGTGGGGCCCCTACTGGGCCCCCTAGTGCTTCTTCACCGAGTGTTATTAGTGTTTACAGGCGGCAAGGATTGTGCGTTGTCTTTGCCCCTGCCCTTTAGTGTTTTGGGAGTTTTTTCTCCCCAGTGTGTGTGTTTTTCCCTGGGGTGTGCCCCTCAGGCTGACAGTGCCCCTCCTGCTGGGGGCTGCGGACCAGTGTTTCGGTCCGCGGGGGGTTGGTTTACGGGGTTTTTCTTCCACGGTGGAGCGTGTGGGGGGTTTTGATTTTTGCCCCGGGGGCGGGAGGTTGAGCCCCCCACTACCCGAGCTTGTGTGTTTCCATTGTGTTTTTTCACGTGCTGTGTTTTTCTGTGTACACGTGGATTCACGTGTTAACCCCTGTGTTTTTTCTCCCGCAGTCTACTCATGCTTTATGTGCCTATACGGGGTGTACTGTGCGGGTGTCCCCTGACGGGTACCTGCATTGTTCCCCCCATGCGCCTTGCTTTACGCCCAAGGGCTACGACCCTTTGGCGTGTAGTGTGTGCCGCCCCTGGGCTGAGTTGTGTCGGGAGACCCCCGCCGCTGCTCGCCCTAAGCTTCCCGCCCTTGCCTCTCTTCGCACTGCTTGGACGAGAGCTAGGAGAATGGCACACAAGCGAGACGGTTCCTCCTTGACTTGGGCAGACCCTGTTTTGGGGGCCGATCTGGGCCTTTCCAGAACCCGGTACCCTTCGACGTGCCTCTCGGAGTCTCAGGGGATCGAGCCTCTAGCACCCCGAGAGGCTACGTCGCTGTCCCTAGACGGGTCTCAGACTCCTTTCCGGGGCTTCCCGCCCCAGGAAGCGAGCGAGTCCGTCGCGCTGGCCACCCAACCTACCTCACCGGTACAAGGGCTGGCTCTTCGGGCCACTCGCGGGGGCGCAAGCATTCAGCAAAAAGGTCCCGCCACGCCAAGAAGACCCGGACTCGTCGTCATTCTCCTTCCTCTTCGTCGTCGTCTACCTCCTCCTCGTCGGAGAGCTCGCCCTCCCGTTCGCAAGCCCCGCAAGGGTAAGCGGGCGGGTACGAGCCCTTCGTCGAGGAAGATGGCGCGTATCATACGCAATATCCTTCCTACTGTCCTTCCGGACTTCGTCCTCCCTTCCGGTTCTTCCTCCCTTCCGGTTCTTCCTCCCTACCTTCGGTAGCGGCAACGGTACCTGTTCCCGGACCTACTCTTCCTCTTCCCCTCCCTGCTGCGTCGCCGGCCGGGGGCACGTTGTGCCCCGGGGAGTTTGGAGGCATTCCCGTACCTCAAATCTCTCCGGTCCTTGAGTCCCCGACCGGTGCCCTGGCGGAGGAGCTTGCTACCTCCTCCCCTCCTCCTTCTCCCCCTGCTAGGGAGGACTGTTATCTTTCCTACTCTTTGGCCTTCCTTCCTCCATCCTGGACTCAAACTTCAGAGGAGGGCAGACTGGTTGCGTGGTCTCCAGACACTACTCAACCAGAGGTGTGGATTAGGAGAGACGAAGTCCTGGTGAAGTGGGGAGCAGACGCGTCAGGGGATTCGATCCCCTTCTACAAGGCCCGCCCGATCTCCGCTCCTGTGCCCACTTCGTCCAAGGTCTCCACGGCGGCTACCTTGGATGCGATGGGCTTCTTGGTGAAAAACAGTCATCTCTATCTGTCCCAGGCCTGGAAGATTGACCACTCCTCGGAGAATACGACAGTCTTCCTTTCCTCAGACGCATATTTTCCAGGGGATAAGGGCGATGGGGATCTGGACATTCCAGCCCTTCTCCTTAAGTCCCTGGACCACCAGAAGCCCACCATTTCCAAGAGATCACCTCCTCCGTCCTTCCCAGTCATTCTCCCCCCTTCCCGTGCCCCTACGTTTTTGAGGGAATGCCTGTGGAGGATGGAGAAGGAGCCGCCGGTCCCCTTCCAGCTCAAGGAGCCCAACGGGAAGCTGAGGCAGGCAGAGACAGCCGCCCAGTTGTAGTTGTCACATATCTCCACCAGCGCGGCTATCTCCCTCCTTCGGGACTGCCTCAAGGGCCTCACATCTACCTTCCATGAACTGTCAGGTCTGGAACTCTCGTAAGTACCTTGGTTCGTTTCGTTGTGTTTATTTTGATGGGTACGGGGTACGCGGGTCCTTAGATAACCTCCTCGAGTCTCTAACCTTGGGTTCCCTCGGGTTACCTGTTTCTCCCCTACAGCGACTCTCTCATGTCCATGACCACCGTGGCGGAAGGCGGCGAGGACCTTCGCCGAGGCCAGACTGGCAGCCCGCCAAGCGGCCGCCAAATCCGCTCCTGAGATTCCGCAGCGGGGCGTGGTACGTGCCTCTCCCCTGTCCCCTGCGCTGTTTGACCAGGCAGCAATTGACTCGGTGTTCTCATCCCTCCCAGCAGTTATTAATCTGCCCAAACCATCTACCTCCAAGTAAGTTCAGTTCGGTTTACTCGGTGGAGAGATTGTGTTGTACAGTGTTTTTTGAGACAGGAGAAGGCGGGGCGGGTGGGAGATTAGTCCCAATTTACCCCCGCTCTCCGTCTTCCCTAACCATCTTAGTTACCCTCTAACCATTCTGTTTGTCCGTAGGCCGCGTGCCCCACAGCCAGCCAGACCAGCCTTCCAGCCTCGCAGGCCCTCCCAGCCTGCGAGACAGCCCAGGACCGCTTACCCCACTCCCCCGCAGCAGCCCCCCAGGTTCCACCAGCGGGGTCAATAGCCCTTTCGTGGAAGGAGTCAGGGCGCTAAGCCCTACACCAAGCCCAAGCCCTCCTCCTCCCACCCCTCCCAAAAAGACCGCTCCACTTGAGGGCCCTTTCCGGGGGTGCCTCACGGGTTGAGCAGCTGCCTGGCCCACCCACGGTTGGGCAGCAAGGGTAATACGGCAGGGCCTGACTTGGCCCTGGATTTCAGTCCCGGTGAGTAACTGTTCCTCTCATCCTTCCTGTTTTTGACATTTCTGACATATGACATAACCTCCCCACCTAGGTGTCCCGTTACTGTCAAACTCTCTCCCTCATCCCCCTCCCCTGGTCCCTCAGGTCACGGCTGGGATTAACCTGTCACCCCACTGACACCTGTCACTTTCCGTTACTGCCGCTACGTCTCCCGCCTGCCTCCTCCAGAGTGTCACCTTCGGTCGTCCCTCACGTGAGAGAAATGCGGGAAAAGGGGGTAGTGGAGCGGGCGACAGGGAGGGTTTTTCTTTCTCAACTTTTCACGGTCCCCAAAAAGGACCCGGGGTAAACGAGACTGGTGATGGACCTGAGCAAGCTAAACAAATTCTTGAAGCCCTTACACTTCAAGATGGTTTCGGTTGCTTAGGTCCCCACAGTTCTCTGAAAGGGGGACTGGTTAGCATCCCTGGACATTCAGGATGCGTACTGGCACGTCCCGATCCACCCCCGGTTTCGCCGATTTCTGGCATTCCAGGTGGGGACCGAGACGTTTCAGTTTACCAGGCTCCCTTTCGGTCTCTCGCTAGCTCCTCGGGTCTTCTCCAAGCTCGTGAGGGTGGTGGCATCCCGCCTGGCGGAGGCGGGTGTCCCCACCCTCAAGTACCTAGACGATTGGTTGCTACACGCCCCCTCCAGGGAGCAGGTAGCAAACAACGTCAGGATAGCAAGGGGGGTGCTAGAGGAAATGGGGTTCTTGCTCAACGTCCCCAAGTCCTCTCTCACCCCTACTCGCAGACTATCGTGGCTGGGAATAGAGTGGGACTCAGTTTCGGCCACCCTCTCGCTCCAGACAACGCCCGCCGGATCCTCCGCCACGTCCGCCAGGCTTACTTTTCCCGTACTTTCTCTCGCTGACAGTGGGAATCATTGCTCGGGTCTCTGAATTTCGCGGCCCCCGCAATGCCCCTGGGACGACTGAAGCACAGGAGGCTAACATGGGAGGTAAACCTCCACCTATCTTCCGCACACAGGGACCTTCCCAGGCCAGTCTCCCACACACTTCACCGTCTCCTTTGCCCCTGGCTGCGTCCCGGTGCCCTGCGTCAGCGGGTTCCCTGGGTATTACCTTCCCCGGGGATCACGGTGGCGACAGACGCATCGGACGTAGGCTGGGGATACCAATCTTGCCTGAGACACCAGCTGTGCGGGGGATGGAAGGAAGAGGAGAGGCTACTACACATCAACGCTCGGGAGTTGATGGTAGCAAGGGAGTGGCTGTCCCTGTCAGAACAGATTTTCTCGGTAGCGGCCAAGCGGGCGATTCACCTCTCGGCCCGCTACGTGCCAGGGCGGGAGAACGATTGGGCGGACGCACTATCCAGGTTCAGAGGGACGTCAGTCGAGTGGCAACTGCGTCCCCCGTGTTCGAGTCACTCTGCCTTCGCCACGGGACACCGGAGGTGGACCTATTCGCCTCCCCAACCACGGCCCAACTTCCCCTGTTCCTGTCCTTCACCAGGACAGAGGTGGGGGGCCCAGACGCCTTCACGGAGGACTGGAACAGGTGGGAGTACCTGTATCTCTTTCCCCCACCAGCAACATCAGTCCTCCTCCAGGCGATCCTCAAGCTGAGCGCATTCAGAGGGAGGGTACTCCTCATAGCCCCCCTCTGGCCAGCGCAGCCGTGGTTCGGAGAACTGTCCCAGTGGTGCCCTCATCCTCTTCAGTTGGGATCTGCGTGCCTCTCTAGCACTCTGTCCGCACCACTCCAAGCGTCACTGAAACTACACGCTTGGAGTTTCTACGGGGAGTCCTCGGCGAACGCTTCACTAAGGAAACAGTGGGCAAGATGCTGAGGGCTCATCGCCAATCCTCGGTGCGGCAGTACGAATCATGCTGGAAGAGATTCCAGGACTTCTTACGATGACATCCCTCCATGATTATCTCGGAAGATACGGTCCTGGAATTCCTCACTTGGCTCGCCGATTCCACCAACAGGGCCCCGGCGACGGTGCTTGCGCATCACGCAGCCCTGTCTGATCCCCTCCTCCTAGGTTTTAATATTAAAGTGTCAGAGAGGCACCTCTCTCTGCTGAGGATGGGGATTCGGGCGGGGACGGCACCTCACCGGGCCCAGACTCCTTCCTGGTCCCTTCACCGCATCCTTACCTACCTGACCTTCGAGGGGGTTCCTCTGGAAGTGTGCCACCTCCTCCAGAAGTCTCTCTTCCTGCTCGCCTTAGCTACAGGGTACAGGGCCTCCCAATTGGCAGCCCTCACCCGTCATCCAGCCTTCTCCTCTGCAAGTCCTAACCTTACTTCTTTGACTGTCTCCCCCTCTCCTACTTTCTTAGCTAAGAACGAGCAGGCTGACGACAGGATTGGCCCCCTCGCAGTACCCTCCTTCCTGAGGGATGGAAGTTTCCATCCACTATGTCCAGTCCACGCCTTCACAGCTTACGTGGAGGCTACGAGGGAGGTTTCTCCAGACCACCTCTTCTACAACTCCAGGTCTGGTAAGCCTCTCTTCCCCAGGTCCATCGCTCGCCTCCTCTGTCGAGTGATCGAGAACAGGGATCCCGGACACGCCCCCAAGGCCCACAGCGTTCGGGGCGTGGCCGCCTCCCTCGCCTTTCTCAGGACTCACTCGGTTGAGCAGGTACGGGATCTGGGGGGCTGGACATCCACCTCTTCCTTCAGGACGAGGTATCTGTTCCACTCGCTCTCCCCCACCCCCTGTGTGGCGATGTGGACTCCTCCCACTCTACCACACCCACGTCTCACGCCTGGCAAGGTTTCCCGCAGGAGACAGAACAGGGGGAGGGGGCGCCCGAAGGGAAAAGGTCGGACTAGATAGCTCCCTCATCACCCGTCCCTCATTGTCACCCCATACGTCATCTCCATTTTGTACATTTTCACGCTCATCCCATGTCATTCATGTTGTACATATGGTGCTGGTGCAATAAAACTACATTGTTATGGAACTTTGAGTATTTATTTTCCGAGGAATGAATAATGGTGACTGGTTACAATAAACACATGGTTAGGACATGTTGGCGTTTCTTTCCTCACCTTGGAGTACTATGAAATAAAGGGGGGGGGGGGGTCTCATACCCCCCTACCTCGCCCCTCGAGTCTGACTATAAAGACAAACTACTGAGAGTTAAAAAAAAAAAAAAAAAAATTATTAATAAATACAAACCTCTCTGGATTATAACAGAAATGGTTTGTAGATATATAATGATAAATTATATATACATATGTAAAGAACTTCCAAAGGGTCCATTACCCGAACTCTTTGAGAATCTTTTACAATAGTAGTACCTCAATACTCTTTATACGAGTTCCCGTTCCGGGCCAGGGGCTTCTTCCCGCTCTTCATACGGGGGGTGAATGCCTCCTCCTCACCTCCCACCGACCGCATCACATGCATATCAATCCAGCTGTGCTGGTTCCACTATACCAATAATAGTGCATTTGTCGCGGCTTCCAGCCGCTTAAATTGTATTTATTAGTTGTGGAACCAGCACAGCTTTTACTGTCCCACCCACCTCCCGATGCGGCAGACATTCTCCTTCAGTTCTCATTTAAGTGACCGAGCGGTCGCTCCCGCTGGCCCAGGCGGGTCACTACCTCTAGAGGCCGCCACCAGGTGTCTCCCATATCAGTACAGCGCCAGATTTGAATTTATATTTACTTCTGATGATCTTCACGGAATAGACCCTTCTAGCCCAGAATAAGCCTATACGGGGCCTGGGCTGGAGAAGGGGTGTGTTCTATAGCAATCCAGCTGTGCTGGTTCCACAACCAATAAATACAATTTAAGCGGCTGGAAGCCACGACAAATGCACTAATATATACCGTCACATACCTCCTGACACACTCGTCTCCCCTACCCCATCATTCGTCCCCTCCCCCCCCTCCCACCAGTCACCCTCCCACATTTCTCCCCGCCTCAATCTCCCACATCCCTCCCTCCCTCCACCTGCAACTGTTACCTGATCCGCCGAGGCCCAAACCAAGTCGCTGGTGGATGGGGTGTTGTCGTTTGATCTATATGGAGCTGTATGCTATGGTATGTTTATTTTTCTTAGCAATATATTAGGGATATGTCTATAGGTCGTTGTGGAGATTAATATTTTAAGTAGTGGGTAGTGAAGATGTCCCGGAAATATATGCCGTGCAGTGGTTAGTGAAGATGATATAAATATGGGGGTAGGGAAGATGTGCTGGAATGATTATGGTTGTGGGTAGGGAAGATGTGCTGGAATGATTATAGTTGTGGGTAGGGAAGATGTGCTGGAATGATATGGTTGTGGGTAGGGAAGATGTGCTGGAATGATTATAGTTGTGGGTAGGGAAGATGTGCTGGAATGATTATGGTTGTGGGTAGGGAAGATGTGCTGGAATGATTATGGTTGTGGGTAGGGAAGATGTGCTGGAATCATATCGTTGTGGGTAGGGAAGATGTGCTGGAATGATTATAGTTGTGGGTAGGGAAGATGTGCTGGAATGATTATGGTTGTGGGTAGGGAAGATGTGCTGGAATGATTATGGTTGTGGGTAGGGAAGATGTGCTGGAATGATATGGTTGTGGGTAGGGAAGATGTGCTGGAATGATTATAGTTGTGGGTAGGGAAGATGTGCTGGAATGATTATAGTTGTGGGTAGGGAAGATGTGCTGGAATGATATGGTTGTGGGTAGGGAAGATGTGCTGGAATGATTATAGTTGTGGGTAGGGAAGATGTGCTGGAATGATATGGTTCTGGGTAGGGAAGGTGTGCTGGAATGATATGGTTGTGGGTAGGGAAGATCTGCTGGAATGATATGGTTGTGGGTAGGGAAGATGTCCTGGAATGATTATAGTTGTGGGTAGGGAAGATGTGCTGGAATGATATGGTTGTGGGTAGGGAAGATGTGCTGGAATGATTATAGTTGTGGGTAGGGAAGATGTGCTGGAATGATATGGTTGTGGGTAGGGAAGATGTGCTGGAATGATATGGTTGTGGGTAGGGAAGATGTGCTGGAATGATATGGTTGTGGGTAGGGAAGATGTGCTGGAATGATATGGTTGTAGGGTAGGGAAGATGTGCTGGAATGATTATAGTTGTGGGTAGGGAAGATGTGCTGGAATGATATCGTTGTGGGTAGGGAAGATGTGCTGGAATGATATGGTTGTGGGTAGGGAAGATGTGCTGGAATGATATGGTTGTGGGTAGGGAAGATGTGCTGGAATGATTATAGTTGTGGGTAGGGAAGATGTGCTGGAATGATTATAGTTGTGGGTAGGGAAGATGTGCTGGAATGATATGGTTGTAGGGTAGGGAAGATGTGCTGGAATGATATGGTTGTAGGGTAGGGAAGATGTGCTGGAATGATATGGTTGTGGGTAGGGAAGATGTGCTGGAATGATATGGTTGTAGGTAGGGAAGATGTGCTGGAATGATTATAGTTGTGGGTAGGGAAGATGTGCTGGAATGATTATAGTTGTGGGTAGGGAAGATGTGCTGGAATGATATGGTTGTAGGGTAGGGAAGATGTGCTGGAATGATATGGTTGTGGGTAGGGAAGATGTGCTGGAATGATTATAGTTGTGGGTAGGGAAGATGTGCTGGAATGATTATAGTTGTGGGTAGGGAAGATGTGCTGGAATGATATGGTTCTGGGTAGGGAAGATGTGCTGGAATGATATGGTTCTGAGTAGGGAAGATGTGCTGGAATGATATGGTTCTGGGTAGGGAAGATGTGCTGGAATGATATGGTTGTGGGTAGGGAAGATGTGCTGGAATGATATGGTTCTGGGTAGGGAAGATGTGCTGGAATGATATGGTTCTGGGTAGGGAAGATGTGCTGAAATTAAGGATGGCGTAGTTGGAGCTCCAATGTTTTAATGTAGCAAAGATATTGGGGGTGATACTGACTCATCAATAATGTGTCGTCGCGGGTTTAGAAGATGTAGGCTATATGAAGTGTGGATAAGTGGTATGTGTAGTGAGTAGTAAAGATATTGCGAATTAGTTGGTTTGGTTGTGGAGTATCTGAGGTGTGATTTTCATATGGTAGTAAAGATGCGAGGTGGGTAGAGATGTCAATTGTGGTTATATATAGATGTTTAATGATATGTTTATGAAATGTATGGTAGCACACATCATAGCTACTAAGAACATGTTTCCAGGATAACATTAAAACATAACAAGCGATGACCATTAAGCATAAGACACACCTTAAAACCAGACCAGAAAAAAAAAGTTGTTTACGATCCTGTTGCAAGATGTCAACTACAACAATTTATATTGACGTGAGTTCCTAACAAACATTATTCCTATTTTCAGTTTCCCACCAATGTGTAAGATATAAAATCTACTTATAACGAGATTAGAATTTTTTTCATTTATATGACCCGTGTTGCGCTGTCTCCAACGTATATTTTTGGCCAGTCAAGGAACCAGCAGTCACTTTATTTCTGCTTTGGTGAGGCAGAAAATTTGTACATAAGAGTATAAGAACATAAATATTTTAGGAAACTACAGAAGCCTATAATAGCTGTTGTTGACCCATCCCTTTGAGTCCATGTATCTGTCTAATTTATTTCTATAGAACAATTTATACAATTACTATATCTTTTGGAAGCAGTTTGTTCCACCAGTATTTTCCTATTTCTTGTCTGAAGCAGAATTTCACTACCGTAACTTGCATCCTATTTCGATAATATTTTACTATAGTCTCCTGTGTTAAAAAAAACTTTCATTCTTTCAAATATATCAGTTAGATCACCCCTCGCCCTGCGTCTTTCAAACGAATGCAGGTTTAGTTTTTTTTTTTCCAGTTTATGTTGATGGGCCGGGTTGTGAAGCGTCAAAATCATCATTATTACTACGATGGCTCTTTGTTGTGTCTCCATGACATCTTCCTACAACACTATCCTCGTTTAGCCTATGACTTTTCTAACATAGAGCTACCGGTAGTGATATATTATATTTTTATGTTAGAGGAAAATGCCATTCAGCGCAAGGAATATGTATAGCCTATGGTTAGTATTATTATTTTTTTACTCTGGCATCATTAAAACAAGAATTTCCATACAGGTAGAGAAGTGTGAGACAGGGGACCAAACACCACCGATGAAGAGAAGTACTTCAATATCCTCATCCCATTCCTCCAACCAGGACTGCTGCAGGTATGTAAACTTACTCTTGACCCATTCTGATTAACAGCTTGTCAAGCACTAACAGACACCAGGTGATCAACTATTTCTCCTCTCCCAAAATCCTGTCAAGTTTCCATATGTATCTTTTGTGGCACTGCTAACTTCTATTGTAGGGTTCCTTATCTGGTAAAGTGGAAAAGAATGTAATATAGCTACACATCTCTGAACAAGTCAGGCAGAAATACATACCAAAGGATTCATAATAAAATACTAAACATTCAATACAACAGGCTATTTATAATTAAGAATATTCAGAATATTGCAAAGCTGGTGTCACGTGAGTGGTGGGCGGTATATCTCATCATAACATTCCTTTACCACCGGTTCACCTATGTGCAATGTCTTTCGTACATTTTGGGTGAGGCGTATGAGTTGGCAATGTTTGGGGCACTGGGTTGTCCTGGGTCAGAGTAAATGCTGTTCCGATGGCGGATGAGTCCACCTTTTTGGTGGACCAACGGCATCCCTGAGAGGAGGTTTAGAGTTGAAGCCATAGTCGCTAGCCCGATCTTCCTCCAACTCTCTCCTCTCCCTTCCATACAGGGCTTGGCGTATGCTTATCTTCCTTTTCCTATTCTTTCTTCCTGGTGAGGGCTGGCTCTATCCAGAAATGAGGAATTTGGCATCCTCTTCCACACCTTGGCCTGTTTTATCTGTCTTACTACTTCTCATTCCCTCTGGGTAGCTGGCGAGATCGCCCGATTGGGTGGCACAACAGGGGAGGCAACTGTTGATGAGTTCATTGGCTCGGGGGTACCATTGAGTGGCACAACAAGGAAGGTTATAGGTTCGTTGGCTCGGGGTACATGACCGTGAGCCAGTTGTCCCCTCGTCTGTTGCCTTCGAAGAAACAGATCTCACTATCTCCCTGACTCACTTTTGGGGGTCCGAGCACCTGCGCAGCTTCGGTCAACCAGACTCGGGACTGCTCGGACAGACAGTCTGGGGAACAACTGTTAGGTAGATACGGGGGAATTTTATAGAAGTGTGTGTTATTGGTATCAACACTTACCACATGCAATATAAAAATATTCATTCGCATTTGCTTTATGTAATGTAAAGAGCATTCTGGGTCATGATTCGTATGCAATTATTGTGTATTTTATGACGTTTAATGCCTGATAATAGCCATTGAATACAATACGAATAAAATACACAGTAATGTTACCTCAGTTGTGTTTGTTACATCATAATATTTAGGATCTTGAGAACGTGTATGAGAATTGCAGCAGGTTTCTGATTCCTCCTGACTATGCCTCGAAAAGGTGGTGGTGTTTCGTGGTAATATTTGAAGGATTCATTTACTTCCAAAACTCTGACTACTCACAGGGTCCCTTAATTAAAATGTTAATCTGACATTTAATGATGTTAATAATTAACACGAATGTATATATATAAATGTCTGATAACCGGGTGTATTTTCGTACTTTTATTGAAGATTCCACTCATCTTTCACCTCCAAGAATAATTTCTCACTTTTGTACAGTCGCGGCAGATAGTCCTTGACCAGCCTGTGATGGAAAGGTGTGGCCAGCTGTTTCAAACTGTGATAACATGGATTTGTTGCTTCAGTCAGCTGCCTGATTATAGTATGGGTGTAAATGTTTCGAGTTTTCGGACGCTCCTGTGTTGGTCACGGCTATCCATCACTGACTGGTCAAGGACTATTTGCCGCGACTGTACACACACACACACACACACACACAAATAATAAAAAAAAAGCTATCGTTTACCTTCTTCACGATACAAAATGACACCACGAATGAAGGTGTTTGATAACAGCCTTCTCACATTGGTATCCCTGCGTATGTTAGTTGCGGCCGTATCTGCTCGAATCAAGTGATGAGCACTCGCAAATGAAGCAGTAGGAGTTGAACTGGCCACAATAACACGGTGTCAAACAGCCATAAAATGAGGCTATCACGCCAGGTGTTATGTCCGTTTCAACTCATATTGAATCATGAAACACTAAGGCTCGGAAATGGTCAGTCACTCACGATTCGGACATCTGAGCAACTTCCACAGACTGATACACCTCATATGCCTCCACCGAGCTTAGGAGGTTACGTAAAACATAGATAAACTCGGTAATAGATCATGTCAAACTATCAGCCTAATGGTAGGGCAATTTAGGGCTTGGTTCCACTTTATTAGCTTCTTTTTTTTCCCATACATGAGTCACTTCCTAGCACTCGTTGGAAAGACACACTCTCCTCCTCTAAGTTTCCCCTTTCCTTTTGTTTCCTTAGTGTTTGTTGTCCCACCTCTCTATCACCTTCGCCGCACCTAAAGAGTTTTATAGACCTAGAGCGCTTTTCCTTTCATTCTCTTCAGTCAATCAATTATCCCATGTATATTTCTATACCTTTTCCTATTTGGCAACTCTCCCACGCCACACTTACCAACCCTACCGAGACAGCCGGATTATTCAGTATGAAACCCATCGAACCCCTCTGTAACGATATTTTTTTTTTTATTCTGTGTACAGGCACCCCCCTACCCTCCTCAAATCCCCTTTACTTCTCTCTCTCACCAGGGTTAAACTTGCCTCTCACAGTGTATGGTTGGAGCGAGCGGATCTCACTACTAGAGTACTCGTGTTACAGGGTTAATATCTCGGACAACGTTGACAACGCTGGGTGGGCCTCACGGGAGTGTGGCCAGCTGTACAGTCACGGTCAATAGTCATGCAACACCTTCCAATGAGATGGCCTCAAAATACTATCTGAATCTATAGCTGTTGGTCTTTGCAATAATGGTTCATAAGATTCACTCAAATGGCTCGCTTTTATTTACCAGGTTGCAGGACTTTTGGCCCTGACTGTACACTCTCACCAAAAAGTATCGGTCCACCTTGTCACAATGTTTCTGGAAGTGAACAATACATACAGACTAAGTCACATGGACAGCATTACCGTTTGGGTTGGTAATAGTGACTGTGTGAGTTGCCACCATTCTCTCATCATCACACATTTAATACTGTTATTGTTTAAGTGCCGTGTGTTACATAAAGATTGGAAAATAGATTGAATGTGCTCTTAAACACATTTTTTTTATTTGTTCCGACACTGGACATAGGTTTCATCAAGCCCGTTACCGTGGCCCAGGTGAACTGCTACTCACACACACACGTCACGACTTCGGAACTGGTACCCAGCCACAGAGGGAGGGAAGTGAGGGTAATTCCCAAATACTGCAGCTGTTATGGTAACAGTGAGGGTGTTTTACGACGTTCGGTGGCCTTATAGTAAATATTCTCAGGCCCTCACCTGAGAGGAATCGATCTCCAGAATACTAACCACTCGGCCAACTCCCCTCAATAAAAAAATAGTTAATAAGTAAATTTAGCTGTACTAAACAGGTGTTCTTTTGTTATACATTAAAATATAATTATTTAGGCTATATTTACTATTACATATTGGTTGTGTAGAAGTATTTCCATTTTGGTACATTGTTGGCCTATTCATCAGGAAAATCTGCTGCTTATTGAGCCCCACTAGTACAACTACACGTACTAATTATCTTCAGTAACACAAAACTAATTATTAACAATAATATTAATGGATTATACCCCTGTATCGTGACCTGACTATTTTGTTCTCCCCTTGTAAAAACTGGTGCCGGCACCCGTGTAGTATCATGTAGTACTTTACTTCTCTTCATTCTCCCCAGAATCTGCTTCGTTGAGGGCGATGCAAAACATCCATTTGTCTCACCCTGCTTGTGTGCTGGAACTATGCGTTACGTCCATCAGTCATGCCTACAAAAGTGGACCAAGTTCTCAAAGAACGAGTCGTGCGAGCTCTGCAAATTCAAGTTTATCAGAAAGAATAAACCTTTCTTAAAGGTAAGATATACAAAGTTGCTTTTTTGTCTGTTCACTTTTTCATCATATTATAGTAGCCTACTGTACATCTGAAATTGTGTTATTCATTAACATCACATATCGGCCATATATTACCACATACTCGTACTGTACAACCACTTAACTGAACTGTTGTACAGTCACGAGCATTAAAAAGTATCCAGGTGTGCTTCGAGTACCTAGAGAAGGGAAATAAATGCATAATAAGATCTCCATTGGAATTACTTTGTTGGTGAATTGGACTGTTTAAAGCTTCAACCAAAGCTGTATACTTATTAGTGCTGGTGACTGTACAGCACACCTGTACTTTGCTATAGTGCCTATTGACATGAGTGACCACCACTGGTTCCAATGGTGGTTACTGGTTCCGTCTGCCTGGTAGCATCTGGGACTGGGTCAAGTTGTAACTGGGTAGAAAGTGAGAAAGTGTAATGAACTATACATACTGTTGGGTTAGTATGCCTCACCAAGGTGCATCTATGTACCCATGTATACGTCCTGTATGTTTTGCTCACCCGTAGCACAAAAACAAAGGATAATGCGCCTCACAAGTCAGGATGGCTGTGTACTATCAAAGACAAAAAGTCGTGTCGTTGTCTTGTCCGATGATTTGATATAACTCGTGATACGTAATGGAAACCCCACCACAATAACGTCCATGCCCAGTATGGTTAGCTCTTTACCATTATGTTTCCACCAAATTTAACGACACGACTTTTGTCTTTGATAGTACACCGCACTGAGATGAATTGTGCTCATCTACTTCATGTGATACTGGCACATACGATCCACACCAATCCCTTGTTACTGGGTAACCAAATACTGTAGAAGGATCGGCGGAACCTTATTTTAAAGTAGAGTGATACAGCTATCTTATGGTATCTTTATGTTTACGCTAGGTACAAAAATAACACGTAACTATGAAAAAAATGCCCTAATTGTGAATGTCTCCTAGAGACTTCTTAATCTATCGGTTCAGCTACTGATCTATCCATCTCTTTATTTTCGTCTTTCTATCCATACATCCATTTATCTGGCAATATCTGCCCTTGGAGACCTCTTGTGTCTCATTGGGTAGAATATTGACCTGCTGTCAAAGAGATCGGGTGTTCAATCTCCGGCCTGAGACATCAAGGTGAATTTGGTGGTAATTATCTATAATCCTAGCCAGTGTTTGATGTGGGCTGTTTCCTCCTCATATCTGCTTGGGGGACTTGAGCGGTATGATCCAATCTCCCCCCTTGGGGTATATCCCCAATAAATACCTAATTAACAAAATTTATCTGCCTTTGTTTCTTTTGCCAAAGTATAATTCTCACATGAGACTACCGTAGTTCCACCACCACTATCCTTTTAACAATGTGTGTATCTGATTGCAGTGGGAGCGTCTGGGTGTGTCCAGGAAGGAGAACCTGGTTGTAATCGGTTTGATTGTAGCCCATGTCCTGAGCTTGTCCTATGTTATTTGGCGTGTAAATGACAACCTCATCCAGTTGCCTGAAGTAAGTCCATCTTTTCCATATATAGTTAGGGAATACCCATTATACTATTCAGAGTGCCCATAATTTATCTGAACCACTTTAAATTTCATTTAAGAGGAATTGTTCAGATAATTTTTGGACACCGTATCCAGGGTGTATCGCGACGTATAGCAATAACTTACACCAGAGATACAAAATTTAACTTTGAGTACATTTTGTTGTATAAAGTATGGTGAGTGTGATCTCAGTATAGTATATTGGATACTGATGAAAAAGGTTGTAACTTGTTGAGAAATAGTGGAACGGAAGGCTGGGAGCTTCGTAGGGAGGGGAGAAGATGAGTAGCCTAATGGGTTTATCGGAGCAGAGGCCTTATTTATATCGTCTTAATAGGTTTTATCACAATTGCAATATTTCTGTGACGTTCTATATCTATAACGTACTTGAAATCATATATTCAATGCAGAAAGATAATGCCAGACGTGTATAAGAAAATCCGAGGGAATGTAGGGAAAGGTTGACGTTTGTGTTCGGTTGAGATTACTTTCGGTCCAAAAGATTAATCATATTTAGTCGTATATTTATTATATGTCGTATGTGTGCATGTGTCTTATGTCCGTTAATGCTGACCAATCCAGAGGACCAAACTGTACAAAATTTGTACCATAGACGTAACTTTTCACGAGGAATGATTTTAGCATGGTCCTGTTGACCTCCGAGGTCGCCAGAGGCCACAGGCGCAGCGAGCAAACCCACTGCCAGGCGCTATCCGGCAATATGCAGTAGCCTATATATATATATATATATATTGAGGTGCACTACTTCTTCCATTCTTACAATGTTGCCATAGGATATATCGGCCTGGTAGGTTTACAGTCTGTGCCTTGGAGTGAGAGGATGAAGGGGCATTCCAGCTCGACCTCAACAGGAGGTGACCACGAGGGGCTTGGGGGTAGGCCCAGGGGCGGCGGAGATGGTGAGGCTGCCCAATAGGCATGACGAATGGCTGCTAAATGTACAATTGCTTTTAGATATTGTGGGCTTTATGCCTATCGACTCATGGTGTTGGTCATTAAGGCAGTCAAGTCATATTACATCAACACATCTTACCCCAGCCTACAAGGTTGCTATCCTCGCTCTTACAGCTGAGTACCTACTTACTGCTAGGTAAACAGGGACATATGGTCTCAGGGTCTGGGAAAATTGTCCAACAATTCCACTGACTTGGGAATCGAACCACGGATCTCTCGCTTGCGAGGCGAGCATGATAACCATATATATCTCACAATCTCGCTTGGAGAGATCATATTTCCTCTCTTGCTAAAACAGTCTCAAAGAAGTTAGGTGTGCTGCGCAGATTCCGTGAATACTTCACCCCCACACAGTTGCTGCCTCTGTACATTATGGAGTACGGCTCTCATGTGTGGGGTGGTTCAACCTTCACAACACTCCTGGATAAGGTGGAACTAAAGACTTTTCGTCTCATCAACTCTCCTCCTCTTACTGATTCACTACAACCTCTCTTCGCCGCATTGTTGCATCACTTTCTCTCTTCTATCGCTATTACACTGGACATTGCTCTTCTGAACTCTCTCAATGTATGCTTCCTCCCCTCTCACTCCTTTTCTGTCCAACTCCCTAATACGAAAGTTAACCGGTACTCTGTCTTTCATATACACAACTGGTCAACTCTGGAACACTACCTTCAT
The DNA here is from genome assembly GCA_033782935.1 of Petrolisthes cinctipes. NCBI lineage: Eukaryota > Metazoa > Arthropoda > Malacostraca > Decapoda > Porcellanidae > Petrolisthes > Petrolisthes cinctipes. The sequence goes on from JAWQEG010000974.1 coordinate 624,518, forward strand.
CCATCTTTCCACCTTACTACCACTTATGTTCCGTCAAACTCAATGTGTCTAGGCATCTTGAACGAAATTGGACATGATTTTGGACTACGCCTATAATTTTATAGATGAGCACGATTATCGGGCTCCAAGCCCTCATATTCTTTTATTATAGAACAATAAATCACACCATCAGTTCGATCCCTCCTTACAATAATTGCCACCAGATGACTGGAGGCAGCGAGGCCATCCCTACACCATTACCACTCAGGGGTTCATTGGGTTTCTGTTACAAAACATGTCTATGAGTCTGATTCAGGCTGGCCTTTATCTGTTGGAATGTACAAATCGTTAATAAACTATGCACATTGCACTGTACAAGGAAATTGGTATGTAATGTTGCTATTTACTAAATTAGCTTGACTTTTCTACTTAACGTATTTCCTCATACATTAACTAACGTCAAGTGAAATACTGTCAATGGAGATTTTCCAAATAACAGGGAAGTGCTAAACACTGCTGCATGACAACGAATATGTAAATTAAATCCACAGCAGTTTTCTATCAATGACACTGCACAATATGAGCCGGATTTACAAAGGTGGAGTATTTATTTGTTCCGGGTGTATATTATGCCTGGCTACTCTTACAATTACGTCACTATCCACAACCGTGGTAACTTACGCCGGAGTTAATGGAAGAGTATCTCTGGGAGGTTATGTGACATCATTAAGTTGGTCAGTCAATCACAGGGCAGAGTTTGACTCCAGTTAATCAAATCACAAACTGATAACTTACATCAAATGTCACATCATAAATAATAATTGAATGACGAAGAAAACTTTTCCTTGAAAAAGTAGTTTAATAATATCACCTTTTGTCTTTTTATTGTATGATATCATACATGTATAATGTAGAACATACATATACAAGTAGTACTTTAATAATACCACTTTTCACTTCCATACTCACACTTCTACCTTTTATAATCCTCCCCAGTGATCCTATGACCTGTCTACCCCTCATTGCTCTCTCCCTGATTTCTCCTTCCATACTTTCATGTTTACACAGAACTGTACCAAGGTACTTAAACTCCTTCACTTCCTCCATCCTCTCACCCCTCAGAGTTATCTCACACTTAGTCCCAGTTGGTATTCCCACTCTGTAAGGTGTAGCAAAGTCAATCACTTCAGTTTCTGCTCTCTCAAATACCATCACTTGACTTTTACCAACATTCACCTTCAGTTTCCTTCGTTTACACAGACTGAAACTCGTCCACCACTCTCTGTAACTCCCTTTCACTCTAAGCTATCAACACAGTGTCATCCACAAATAAACTTGCCACCAAGGACTAATTTACTTCATTCAGCCTCAACTTCTCCCCCAGGCCATATATATATATTGAACAGCCATGGTGACAACACACCCCTGTCTCAGCCCTACACTAATATTAAAACTTTCACTTAGATCACCCTCTGCCTGAACACATGCTTTTGCACCTGCATAAAAGGCCTCATTGCCTTTCAGCAAAGACCAGTGTGGATACTGGTGTAATAAGTCGTAGTCACATTTACACCGGCATAAGTGGTTTTTGGATCCCGGCCAATAGGTATATATTGTCCAGAAAGACGGTTTAGATTAGTCTTTAGTGAGGCAACTTCAAGAGAACGACCCCAGCCTACCGACGTTCCACGATCACCTCCAGTACCTTCCTCCTCGTAACAAGTGATAATGATGATAACCCTACATTTAATATTTGAGAGAAATACGACTGAAATAGAGCATTAAAGTTAATGATATATCAATTTCATAATAGGCTACAATGTACTAACGATTTTAACATTCAAACTATATTATGCCAGCCTGAGTCAGATGCGTATACATGGTTCGAAACCCACTGAACTCCCGAGTGAAAATGGTGGAGGGGTGACCTCTAATAATTTGATGGCAATAGTACAGTACCTTCTGGATCAGGGTATCTTCCTCTTGTAGTAGGACCAGGTGGCTCAACAGGGGTTCATGGGGCCGGAGCAGGAAAGGGTGGCAACAGGTGGTTGTTAGGAAGAGGGATAGCTGGAATCATTGGAGGTCAGGACTTGTGTCTTGCAGTGGGTGGGACACCTCCTCCTTGACACTTTTGGGTATAGGTGTCAGGAGTAATGGGAGTAGCATGCTTGGCAGTGGCTATAGCACCTCCCTAGTCCCCAGGGCTTGGCAACACTTGGCAGTGCTGTGTAAAGGTCCGACCGTATGTACTATGTTGGAAGGCGGTATGGTCAGTGACGGCTTCACCATTCATCTCCTTGACCCTTGCTTGCTGCCCTGGCAACCTGCGGGTAAGTCGAGGCTTTACCTGACCTGTTCAGACTGGTGGTGTAGATGCTGGATAAGATATGTTTGATCATAGGTGGGTTATTGTAAGAGTAGCCTACAGTATGTCTCCCCTTTGTGAGACATTCTTGTCCTGCCACAGACGGAATTCCCTGGGGAGTGGTAGAAGGTGGAGTAGGTTGGCTATCATGGATTTTCCCCTGGTATCTACATTTGGCTTGTCGGAGGGGCAGAGGACTCCTGTAGGCGACGTTGTTAGTGTCTCAACGGATGTCATTTCCTGGCTGTGTCCTAAGGGAAATGGGTGCCAAGGTGGCTTCCTCCTGGCTGCAGGTGGAGTGAGATAAGAGGCAAAGTGAATGGCCTGGGGAAGGAAAATAATTTCCACCATTTGGAGTGGGTGACACTTTCTTTATGGAGTACGTGGTGATATATACATACTTAATCATACTATGCCTTATTTACAGATTGTAATATTATGCCTCGGAGGTGTGGCGATCATATATTCGCAGTTTCATATGTACATGAATCTAATCAAGAGGTGGCGTGATTATAACAAAATTTTCCAGGATGCACCTAAAACAGGTACTGTATTCCCCAAATATGCAAAAGTACAAGAAAACAAAATATAAACTTTATTAGTCTTGGGTGATAGAACTTGGGGGGGGGGGAGAGGGGGGAGCTGAGAATTTCATGGGCTGATCCACATGGGGAGTGAATGGTTGTGGTTGTGTGTGACCCTCATTTCTGGATGCTGTGTCACCAAAAACATGTAGAGCAGGTGGGACTTCAAGCAAGCAAATACCTTTATCCACAACTGGAGAGCAGTAGAGTTGTCAAGCAGTGCAAATGACACATAAAAATACATCTTTACTTACAGTGCCGAGGTGCCCGGAAGTGAAGGCAAATGTGGTAATGTTGCTTTTGGGAACAGTATTTGTATCCTTACCACTGAGCTTCCATGACTGGGTCAATACTGGGACAGATTTACATTTTACAGAAATTTATAGGCACACTCGCAACACTTGTATAGCTTGGGCATTACAATAACAAAGACATACATTTACATTAAAATAACATTTTTATTCTACTGGTAGCTCCATTTTACTTTTTATATGTTGTATTGATACAATTCATTATTTCTACTGCAAATTTAGCTAATTTTAGTTAGTCTGTATGATGTATACTGTTAAATAATTGTAACATTTTGAGCATTAAGAGTGCAATAATATTTTTCAAAGTACCTGTACAGTACTCCGCAGTCCCACAAACTAATAGCTAGATTTTAGTTTTTCCTACCATACTATTTCATTCTGGAACAAGGTGTGGACAATGCGGCACATTTCACCAGCTACCCGATTCTTTTTGTGTTTGTACCGACTTTATTCACTCACTTTCACACCTAGCATGCCTAGGAGTCCACAGTAAACATTTACGGAGTGACCACTGATGGCCTTGTTTCCTCAGGTTCTCAAGTTGAGCAAGATAGTGTGGAGCCTCTGACTGAGGTGGGACCACAGCAGGATGGAATGGAGGCCAGGGATGAGGTCCACCAAGTATGAAAAGTCCCCTTACCATTGTCACTTGAGCTGTTAGTCATGATCCTACTCCGTCTACCAATACCACTCTTACCTGCACACCATTCAGCACTAAAGATCCTATACAGTAGAAGAGAGACTGGAGGACGGCTAATATTCCAGCTGCTCTGAAATTGTGCGACTGGCATGGTGACATTTTAGCTCAAATGGGGGCAGAATTCCCAGTGACACTAACCCAGTTGATTGATATTGCTGGCTTTTCAGTGTAGAAGTCAGGCTACTCCTATATCGACCAGAAATCGCATAGATTCTAAAATTTCTCCTGTATTAATTACCGATTCTGTACACTGTATGTAAACTTTTAGAGATTTTATATTTTTCAGCTGTAATACTTATTTCTTAGATATGCATTAGTGTGATAAATGCAGTAAAACAGTTAAGAAAAGCCATAAATGTACACATATATAATCATTAATATCTCTACAAGTCTCTAACTGCACCTTTGTTGTTTTCTAATAGAACAATGCTACACCTGGAGAATGCTGAAGAAAATATCCAAAGTTTATTTGTATGAATATTATATTTACATGTTATTTGACATTGGAATGGTCTAGTGATGAGGATTAGCTGACAAACTTAGATGTTCAAAAAACTATTCTGACACCTCTTGCTTGAAACAAATAAGTACTGTAACTTAAAAAGATCGATAGGCCCTGTTGAAAATCAGGATCAAGCCAGCATTTGCCCTTTTGCTGTGTAGGAATTTGAGGCCGAAAAGGATCAGATTAATTTTATTACAAGTAGCCTACAGTTGGCCACAGTAATTCTTGAACAGGCTATAAGGAAATAGATGTTGTTATTCTAAAAGTACTGCAAAAACTAGTTTAAGAACTTAATAATTATGTTGTATTGGAGTTACATAGTCTTACAATATTTTTATCTTGTAAACCCTCAAGAAGAACAGGGTGTATGAATTCTTGTGACCAATAGTATAGTACATTTATTATTAAGAATAAAAATAAATATATCTATAATGGTATAGTTAAACCTTAAGATTCCAATTATTTTCTTCCATAGAATTTTTTGGTTTGGTAAAGAAAGTCTTGATTTATATAAAAAGTACTGCTAAGAAGTACAGTTTCACCATAGCTACCATCAGAACTTTTAGTACAAAAGTTATGATGCTGTTACAATCACTAGTACTTTTCTTGGCCAACACTTATAACTCTATTTTCATCACTAGTAATATTAAATATACTGCTTGCCCATTATTCAATTCAATATACTGTAGAGGCTTTTGCAGTTGAATTAAAAGTATCAATGGCTACTTGTACTTTGAAGAGTTCAATAAATTGATCTTAGCTTTTAGAAGGCAGTCTCTATTTTATACCAAAGAGGAAATGCCACAATACTCTTTTTATGGTAATTTTGCCCTGTAGCCATGCTCCCTTGATAGCTGATTGGTTGATTTATAACTGTGTGTCGCTTCCCTTACATAGACGTTGAGTGTGTTTATAGCCTATTCCTTATTGATGGAAATTAGGAACATTAAAATATGAAGGAATTTTAGGCATCAGCTGCTATGTAGTACTACAGAGAGGATGGTAAGCTGGTAAAATCACAATATTTTGCTTTTAAATATCTAATACTGTATATCATTTCATTACAGGAACATAAACATAACCAAAATTAATAACATTTGGTGACAAGGGGTGGGGTGAGCTGTGCTTGCTTTTCCTGCCTTGGCCGCCTGGCCACGGTGGCTGTTCCGCAGGCAATACTACCTCCCCGCTACAGACCCATCTATTTATCAGGTTTTTCAGTTATATAATGACTTGGACTGCTGCCTGTTGTACGCTATTTGTTATTCCATCAGTAAGCTATGTCCGAACGTGTGTGTGATGATGATAACTGCGACCTCCGAAGATACATACAGTATATAGAAATTTTACCAGCTTACCATCCTCTCTGTAGTACTGTACTGCATAGCAGCTGATGCTTAAGGGGAGAGTATACTTTTGGTACATTGGAGCACCTTGATTCCTCCAAAGTATGCCAGAAAACAGAACCAGAGGAACAAAAATAATGGTGGCCTGTTGCTTGGAATAGTTTGGAGAAATAATTGGCTCCAGACTTACCAACACTGTATCCTCCCCTTAAAAATCCTTTATACTTTAATGTTCCTAATTTCCATCAATATTAGACAGAGGAACAGGCTATAAACACACACAACGTCAATGTAAGTGAAGCGACATGAACAGTTATAAATCAACCAATCAGCTATCAAGGGGTGTGGCTACAGGGCAAAATTAGCGTAAAAAGTAATGTAGAAACTCCACTGCTCACCACATGTGGTACACACAGGCTTTGGGAAGTTGGTTTAACCTGTCTCACATGCATAAGGAGTAAAATTGACCACTTGGTGTGAGTTGGTAATTCCCAGTAAAAACATTGCCAAAATATTGCTTCCCCTTTACCAAAAGGGAAATGGGGTTGAAAAGATGATGATAAACCATTGGCATTTATAGGGTTAAGATGGAGGGAGATGAAATATTAGGTTTAAGAGAGGGTAGGCAGGTGTAGGTATGTGATAGAGGCAGGAAAGTATTAGTGATAATGATTCATGGACTATACTCCGGCATATTTAACTTCATCAAAAGCCTTCCTGGCCTTTTTGAGTTCTTCATTCATGTTGAGGAGGTCATGGACACGGGCATACTTCCTCTTGTCCTTCCTCACCAGGTACAACACATCTTCCACTTGCACACGTCCAGACCGACCCACTTCCATGGCCCGCTGAGTCTGTAACAGTGAACCAAAGTACAATATAAAGTCTATCTATCTATCTCCTCGTTCCCTCCGGGAACTACCCCCTTGGACTGCAGGTTTAATTCTTTAAACTGTAATTCGTGGGTGTAGTAAAATTTCGACACTAGCAACAAGTCTGGAGCACCATGGGTGTAGCCTTTATCCTACAGCACATCTTTTTTTAAATTGCGCGATCCTTAGCAAGCTAGTTTCGAGGTGGTAACACTGGCTGGCAGCCAAAGGACATAATTTCATCACTCCTCTTTTCTTGTAATTACCATATATGTATGTAAAAATGACATTGATATTACATTTCATATTGTTGTGTTGAAAAATGTGATTCTGAGATGTTTTATAACAAAATTAAAGTGTGGAAATAGTGTAAAAGTGAATTTTGAGTTGATGTCATTTTGAGGTGGCTACCCATCCTACAGTTGTCATTTTAGTCTTCACAAGTACATCAGTAGACAACTAAAGGCTTGTATTTCAATATCCTGTTTCATTTATTTATGTCGCCTGAGTGGTTTACAAGCTATTAGCCATCAACTGTGTTGTTCACATAGTGACCGCAAGTGCAGGAGAGAGGCCCGGGAGAGGGAGCTGCTGCAAAGTGGTTAACCCTTGCTCTCCTTAAAAGCCTATGATACCATACAGAGTTACAATAAACACAGTACATTTCTAAACTATAACCTGACTGGTGAGGACTTGTTCTATCCAGAAAAGAGGAATTTAGCATCCTCTACCACACCCTGGCCTGTTCTGTCTGTCTCTCTTACTATTTCGCATTCCTTCTGGGTAGCCGACGAGATCGCCCGATTGGGTGGCACAACAAGGAAGACTACAGACGGTGGGTTTGTTGGCTCGGGGGTACATGCCCATGAGCCAGCAGTCCCCTCTTCTGTTGCCTTCGAAGAAACAGATCTCACTATCTCCCTGGCTCCCTTTGGGGGCCCGAGCATCTGGGCGGCTTCGGTCAACCAGACTCGGGACTGCTCGGCCAGACAGTCTGGGGAACTACTACAACAACAATAACTATAACCTGAATATATAAGAAAAAATTATGGTAACGTTACTACTAGGGTACTACTCATTGTTACTGTACTACTATGTTTCCAAGGCTGGGAGTCTGTAGCAATTAATAGATCTTGTTGATGTGAGAGACCTGGATCTGGTATAGGCCTACTCATAGTAAAAGTTGTGCTCCAGCTTTGCTCACATACAGGACAACCTGGATTCAATCACACTTCACCCACTGCTCATGATTTACTGTCATATTTGGTTTTAAAAGGCAAATAGAGAAATTATCTACAGCGGTAATATTTTCAACTAATCTTTTGTTTTTATGTACTGTCTAAAGTGCATCAACATATTACAGTATCTGAACAACTTTACATGTTCAAACAATACAATCAGTACAGATCATTTATAGACACCCTGTATATCTCAACCTAAGAACTGTAGGTTGTCAGGAGCCTGTGACTTTTGTCAGGCCTCCAAATTACTTGACTGAAGCTTCGAGTATTGGTTGATCACATTTGCTGCAACAGATGTGTTGCGTGGATTATGTCCCTTAAAACTTTCTGAAAAATACAGTACTGTACATGACACTCCCTCCTTTCGCCAGGGATACATTTAACAAAATATGGAAAAATAACGAACCCATTTTTCCATGAGATTGATATTAAATACTGTAGGTGGGGATAGGTTCTTGATGATCTCCTAGACCCAAGAAAATATTCCTGTATCCAAGGGACACACACAGAGAAAAGCTCTCTTCTCTACCCTCCATTTCCTCCAGCACAGGTACAGTTGCCCAAGAAAAGACTGCAACCAAATTTGCTTGTGTGTGGCAATATCTGGCATCTGCTCTAAAGTAAACACTCATATTTTATCAATGGGTCATTCAGAACCTACAACCTTTGTATGGATGGATGGTATTGGCTTCAGCTAATTACATTAATCCCTACAAGGGTTATAGGTTCTGAGTGATCCATTGATAAAATACGGGTGTTTACTTTGGAGCAGCTGCCAGATATTGCCACACACCAGCAAATTTGGTTGCAGTCTTTTCTTGGGCAACTGTACATACAGTACATGGAATAAATAAAAGAATACCCTATAGGATGCAAGGAAGTACCCTGAGGGAAATTTGCACAGGGCAGTAATAAATTACGGGAAAATTAGCAAGCTTTCCCCTTCACCACCTATGGTATATACAAACTTAAAAAAAAACTATCAGCAATTAAACCCATGAAGCAAGGTACTGTACTGCATCCATATTTGAATAACTGAGTACTAGAAGGAGATATAGAAGTTTTAACATCTACATTATTAACACAATAACATAAACATAAGGTAACACTACCATCTGGGTAATAAACTCGATGACAAGGTCCTCCAGAAGGTCTACACTCTCAGTATAGGGGTTCTGGTCATCTCCAAAGCCATACATCATGCAGCGCAACTCCTTGGAAAAAAGTCTCTTACGGCCCCCGGTACCTGAGGTGATGGCTGTCTCAGACTGAGTCTCCCCCGTTTCCTCTTCTTCATACTGATGCCAGGGATGGAGCAAATATAGAGTGCAAGACTGACAGAGAGACACAAGAGTAAGAGGGAAAAGAGAAGCTAGAGAATGAGGTGGAAGGTGGAGTCAAGAGTTGCACAGCAGAGGGTCGGGAGTCATAAGACTGGACAAACAATGAAGAAGGACAGGGAATTATAGTATAAACATACTGAAATAACATGAATGTGTTACAAAATAATTACATCTTTCACTCTTTTTTTTTTTGCTGTATTCCAAGTAGTTTTTTATATATGAGGTGTAATATCAATAGCATTCACTTTTTGCCAAAAACCCTAATGAGACATACCTATTCCAATGGAAACATATATTCTAACGAGCAAATAATTAGAATACTCTACACAACACATAATCAAAGCTGGATACTTTACCAATTTGTGTGTGATTTTGCTGAGAAATATGGAGTGTAATTTTCACATTACAGTGTAATTGGTGTATGTTTTAGCAATGTGTCTAGGCACCTCAAACCAGATTGGACATGGTTATGGACCTCTCTCACTGTTTTATCTCACAAATGAGAACAAGAAGTAAGCTGTCAGCTCTTAGTCCTAATCTTCATTAATATAAGAAAAAAAAATTGAGTTTAGTGTAGGAGCAGTGTGCTACGATCATGTATTCAGGTATCCCTTTGCTTTGCTATCAGTTGGTTGACTTGTGTGACACCAACCTGTGCATCATTTTTATACAGTTGTGGACAATAATAATCATCCAAGTTGGGGTGACTCATGTGAATATTACCCTATTTAATGCATTGTAGTGTTGTTCAGACGAATCTAGTTCGAATATGGCGAAAATTAGGTGTTTTATGAGATTGGGTTGGGGGAGGGTGGGGTGATATCCCCCCCCAAACACTAATTTGCGACGAATGTGAACAATAAATTTGTTAAAAACACACTATAAAACGTTACATTCTGAAAACCTCGAGTTGAAAACAAATTATAGACAAACGCTTGACTATTACCCAAAGCTTTACCCTCAGTATACGATGGTAAATATTGAAAGAATTACCGTTATTGCATACAGTTTTTCTACCTTCATTACCCACTTATTTAGACTATTCTAAGACTATTTTCTTCAATGGCATTTCCTCCGCAAATGTTACATTTCCATGACATATTCAAATGGGGCATTTTGAGGTAAATTTACAGAAGTACTGGGTTCACTATATTGTATATTTTAGTATCATTACCCACTATTTTGGACTATTCTAACATACTCTTCATCTATGGTGTTTCTCTCGGAGATGCCCCGTTTTACAAACATAAGTTGGAAATTAGTCTGACCTAACCTGACCTAACCTAACCTAGACCACAGCAGACTACCGGGACCTAACCTGGGCAAACTACCAGGACCTAACCTGGGCAAACTACCGGGATATAACCGGTGTGAACTATCATAAAGTGACTGGGGCAAATTCCCGGGACCTAGCCGGATGTGGTAATAAAGTTAAAGTTAAAGTTGCAGGGTTTTAGTTCTGGTATCTATCTCTGATGAGACACTCTCCAGAACGTCAGCCAGGCAAGCCCAACTCCCCACCATGGTGCCCAGCCATGGCAGTAACCCCCCAGTAAACAGTTTTAAACTCTCGGGCCTGGACGAGGCTCGATCTGCCGACCTCACGGATGCGAGGCAGGCGCGTTACCACTGTACTAGCCAGGGGCTATAATACTGCGCGATCATAGCCAAAAACCCAGTTATTCTGTAATAATACCCATTTTGAAATTAGCCTGACCTTACCTAACCTACCCTAGACAATAGCAGACTACCGGGACCTAACCTGGGCAGACTACCGGGACCTAACCTGGGCAGACTACCGGGACCTAACTTGGGCAAACTACCGGTAAAGTACCGGTACAGGAAATGACCTGGGCAAAATATTGGGACCTAGTCGGATCTGGCAACACTGCTACAAAACGGTAATTGGTATTTATTGAAAGAATTACCGTTTTGCAGCAGTGTTGCCAGATCCGGCTGGGTCCCAGTATTTTGCCCCAGTCATTTATTGTATTTTATCACGATTATTTCCCGGTAGTTTGCCCAGGTTAGGTTCCGGTAGTTTGCCCAGGTTAGCTCCCGGTAGTCTGATGCGGTCTAGGTTAGGTTAGGTCAGGTCAGGTAAGGTCAGGCTAATTTCAAAATGCCCCATTTGAATATGCCCTATCTTGGAAATGGGGCATTTGCGGAGAAAATGCCATTGAAGAAAATAGTCTTAGAATGGTCTAAAATAGTGGGTAATGAAGGTAGAAAAACCGTACGCAATAACGGTAATTCATTCAATATTTACCCGGTAATTCTTTCAATAAATACCAGATAAAGGGATAAAGTTTCTAAGTACGCCTCCTAAGTTAATGTATTTTAATGAGAGTAACCAAACATGTAGTTCATATTACCTGGTCAAAGCTGTCGTCTGCGGCTGCCATATTTGTAACGTAACCTACTGTTCTGTCAATTCTTAATAAATTAATAAGAGACTGCTGCTGGTAGTAAGGTAACAATTTGAGTTTGACTTGGAAGGCGATCACTTATTAATTATTATCTCGATACAAGAATCCGTGCTAATCAAAACCTTTACTAAAATAATAATAAATAGTCTCTATCCCCTCTAACAGCTAATACAACTTTGGTAGTCTGGGGCTAGGCCGTGGGGAAGTGTAAAAAAGATAGCGAATTAGAGATTAGAACTTATGATTATCGTTTAATATTTACAATTTAATGGTCTTCTAGAGACTAGTACTGTGAGAAGGATAGACCACTCTGACGGAAGTTTTGGTGGTGGTTGTACAGCAGAGCCACCTTCCGGCTAATAGGAATCACTTACACCTGGCATCTTTACTTGCACCGGAGCTGTGGCCTTTATATATATATATATATATATATATATATATATATATATATATATATATTTTTTTTTTTTTTTTTTTTTTTTTATACTAAAGTTGATTTTGTGTTACTGAAATGGGCATTACTGCATGGGTGCGTAACAATAAACTGTTCCACCAACTCTAAGTGGAATAAAGACATATCCATTTTCCGCTTTTCAAAAAATCCTGAAACGCGAGTTTTTACATAACTTATTAGTAAGCTACGGACTGATTGTGATAGTTATATACAGTATTAATTTGATATTAACTGGTGTTAGATTATGATACCTTATCCTCTAGCAAGCTACGAAATAAAGATGACTTATTGTGATAGTTATATGTGCAGTGATAATTCTATATTAAACTGGTGTTAGATTATGACACCTTATCCTTTAGCAACTACGAAGTACAGATTTGACTGATTGTGATTGTTATATACATTTAATTGATATTAACTGGTGTTAGATTATGATACCTTATCCTTTAGCAATTAAGCTACGAAGTACAGTGGCGAACCAAAGTTTCGTTACCCCCTTGGCTGACAGGAAGGAGAAGACAGTGTTAAAGATATGCTGAACGATCGGACAAACTGGTGTATCGAGTTGGTAACGAAACAGTGAGGTTCATTTTCACAAACCACAAACCGGAAGTCATGGAAAATGAAGCTCAGCCTGTCTCGTTACCAACCCCATACACCAGTTTGTCCGATCGCTCAGCATATCTTTAACACTGTCTTCACTTTCCTGCCAGCCAAGGGGGTAACAAAACTTTGGTTCGCGACTGTTCATATGACTTATTGTGATAGTTATACAGTATTAATTTTGGTGGTAATGACATTAATATTAATTGCAGTGTCAGATGATACCATATCCTTTCTATAGTTATACAGTATATTGGTGGTAATAACATTGATATTAACTGCATGGTGTTAGATATGGGGCCGATTCCACAGTCGTCAATATTTGTTTGCGAGCCAACAAACGAAAACCTTTGGTAACGTGTCCGATTCCACAGTCGTTTTTCGGGACCCAGTTTGTTCGGGATCCAACCAAAATCATAAGCATTATTGGAACTTTGGTGATGGATCTTTGGGGCCGATTCCACAGTCGATTTGTTACAGCCCGAACAAATACCATCCCGAACATGGTGAGACCCTTTACCAATAAGCCTTTCCGATTCCACAGTCGTCTGATCTTTGGTTTGCGAGCCAACAAACTTGGTGGCCGCGCAAACAAATCCCCGGAAGGGTTGGTACACCTGAATGGTGGATATTGGCCATATAACTATAACAAACTCGCACCTAAATATGAACTGTCACCTTTGAGCAGAAGAAACTTGGAAGAGAGAACACATGACCAGTTGACGACCACAATTTCTCCTCGTGACAAGGCTCCTGCTGCTCTAACTTATCAGCAGTTAATTTTCACTAAATAACATAAAACTTGAGAAATACTGATGTTAAATATATTTCAAATACATAAATAATGTTTTAATAATACATTTGTCTGCTGTCATAGCGGGTAATATGATTAAAAAGATCATACAAACTGTTGATCTTGGACGTGTCTACACTAGTGTAAATTTGAGTTATAATTAGTTCCCTCTACTCAGTTCTAAGTACTTGCATAAGGTTATACCATAATAAATGTTTCACAGGCTTATCTATAATGAATTTGGAGTAACGTGTGGGAAGAACAATAGATGTAAAATAATGAAGTGCTGTGATGCTTTTAGCCGAGTTGAAGCCAGTGTTGCCAGGTCTGCTTGATGAAATTTCCCCAACTTCAACATCAGATTTTCCCTTTTTACCTCAAAAATTTCCGGTTTACTCTTGAAGATAGTCGTATATTTCGTCTTGTAGAAATTTCTCCATTTATTTTTCAATAATCTTAATATAATTTCCCCATTGCTACCTCTAATTCTTCATGTCTAGGGAAACTTTCCCATACTTGGCAACACTGGTTGAAGCGCAGCAGATGACAGACTTGAATTTACTGAGATCATCAGGATTATCGTAAAATAATACAATCTTGCTGTTTTTTCTTGTTTCTGGATGCCTTCTATAGAAAACAATGGACATGCATTATACAATGAAAAATAATAATTTGGTATGCAAATAATATAAATATTTTCAATAATATATAATTAGTTAGCTCGGTTGGGCAGGTATACCCTTCACCAAAGATCCATCACCAAAGTTCCAATAATGCTTATGATTTTGGTTGGATCCCGAACAAACTGGGTCCCGAAAAACGACTGTGGAATCGGACACGTTACCAAAGGTTTTCGTTTGTTGGCTCGCAAACAAATATTGACGACTGTGGAATCGGCCCTTTGGTGAAGGGTATACCCACGGTATAATAACTAATTATATATTATTGAAAATATTTATATTATTTGCATACCAAATGATTATTTTTCATTGTATAATGCATGTCCATTGTTTTCTATAGAAGGCATCCAGAAACAAGGAAAAACAGCAAGATTGTATTATTTTTACGATAATCCTGCTGATCGCAGTAAATTCAAGTCTGTCGTCTGCTGCGCTTCAACCAGTGTTGCCAAGTATGGGAAAGTTTCCCTAGACATGAAGAATTAGAGGTAGCAATGGGGAAATTATATTAAGATTATTGAAAAATAAATGGAGAAATTTCTACAAGACGAAATATACGACTATCTTCAAGAGTAAACCGGAAATTTTTGAGGTAAAAAGGGAAAATCTGATGTTGAAGTTGGGGAAATTTCGTCAAGCAGACCTGGCAACACTGGCTTCAACTCGGCTAAAAGCATCACAGCACTTCATTATTTTACATCTGTTGTTCTTCCCACACGTTACTCCAAATTCATTATAGATAAGCCTGTGAAACATTTATTATGGTATAACCTTATGCAAGTACTTAGAACTGAGTAGAGGGAACTAATTATAACTCAAATTTACACTAGTGTAGACATGTCCAAGAACAACAGTTTGTATGATCTTTTTAATCATATTACCCGCTATGACAGCAGACAAATGTATCATTAAAACATTATTTATGTATTTGAAATATATTTAACATCAGTATTTCTCAAGTTTTATGTTATTTAGTGAAAATTAACTGGTGATAAGTTAGAGCAGCAGGAGCCTTGTCACGAGGAGAAATTGTGGTGGTCAACTCGTCATGTGTTCTCTCTTCCAAGTTTCTTCTGCTCAAAGGTGACAGTTCATATTTAGGTGCGAGTTTGTTATAGTTATATGGCCAATATCCACCATTCAGGTGTACCAACCCTTCCGGGGATTTGTTTGCGCGGCTACCTAGTTTGTTGGCTCGCAAACCAAAGATCAGACGACTGTGGAATCGGAAAGGCTTATTGGTAAAGGGTCTCACCATGTTCGGGATGGTATTTGTTCGGGCTGTAACAAATCGACTGTGGAATCGGCCCATGGTGATACCTTATCTTTACTATAGTTATACAGTATTAATATTGCTGGTAATAACATTGATATCAACTGGTGTTAGATGGTGATACCTTAAGCGTTTTATAGTTATACAATATCTATATTGGTGGTAATAACATTGATATTAACGTGTGTCAAAGAATGATAGACTATACCTTATGTTTTCTATTTTCTTAAGTACTGTATATATACTGTAGTATGTAGGATATATCTATTTGTTCCTCTTAGGATGGAGTATTGCATTTATATTTTCCTTACCCCCAGACTGAAACTATGGCTTGAGGCTTGCAGAGAGCAAAATACTGTATAATGAAAGTAACTCCTGATTATTAGAACCTTTCAAGTTAAGAAAGAAAGCAGGAAATAATTTATTTTAAAACTCATTAAACAGTTCCTCATAGTAATGTACTGGAGATGACAGTACGCTACTTATAGTTCATTGTGTTGTAGTTTTATGTATGGTCTTTAAAATCTGTATGGCTGTCCTTTTTTAGCAATATATATTAGGACTTTGTCTTAGATATTATCGTAATTTATAATGTAATTTAACTACAATGAATATAAATATTCATTCTATAGCCAAATACAGTACTTAGTATCAAAGGTCCTGTGCGTTACAAATAAAGAAAATCCGACTTAAAAATTAATCAGGATAAGGGAAGAGGGCGAGAGCTGGAGTGTTGATTCCCCGTGTCCGCTAGAGGCGCCACCGTCCCACTCCCAGCCAGTCAGCAGAGTGACCACACCAAAATAACATTGAGTGGTCTTCTGGTCTATCCTTCTCAAAGTACTTGAATCCTACCTTAATGTTTACAATGCGTAGTTCGTCTGTCTTCCGCCAGGGCTCTGTTGGTGTGCCAGGCATTTTATTATTATCATTATTATTATTATTTACTGTACTTATAAACTTGTCAACAAACCAATGCTCATGCTGGAACCTTATTGAGCACCTTGGGTCTTGACTTAGTTGATTGTGTTTGTGTGTTATTGTCATCTTGGTAAGGTTATTATAAGTTAAGCACCTCTGTTGTTACGTGGAAATGTAGTCAGGTGGAGTATTTTCGGTAAATATTGAAAGAATGACCGTTATTGCGTACTGTTTTTTTTACCTTCATTACCCACTTATTTAGACCATTCGAAGACTATTTTCTTCTATGGCATTTCCTCTGCAAATGCCTCATTTCCACGATAGGGCATATTCAAATGGGGCATTTTAAAATTAGCCTGACCTTACCTGACCTTACCTAACCTAACCTAGACCACAGCAGACTACCGGGACCTAACCTGGGCAGACTACCGGGAAATAACCGTGGTAAAGTACAGGAAATGACCGGGGCAAAATACTGGGACCAAGCCGGATCTGGCAACACTGCTACAAAACGGTAATTCTTTCAGTAAATACCTTCATAATTAACTTATATATTTTAGAGTTAGTCTGACTTTACTTAACCTCATCTGGACGTGGGCAGACTACCTGGACCTAACGGAGGGAAATTACTAAGACCTAACCTGATCAAACATAGTTAGTGGGTAAATCAAACGGTTTACAGTCCATCTGCCCCATTGACGATGCGCCCCAGAAGTTGGGGCGAATCTACTTCATCGGTAGTTGATGCGCCCCAACGACTCAATATTGAGTTGTTGCGCCCCAAATTCCTTTTTCAAAGTTTGAAAACTTTTAGTCATCATGATAAACGAACTCGCAATTAAAAAAAGAATATTACACATTGGATGTAATAATAAATAGTTTTAATACAAAAAAAAAAATCTGTATTGCATATATACTCGTCATGAAAACCTCTTTATTGCATATTCGACATATTGAGTTCTTGCGCCCCAAATCCTTTTTTAAAGGAACTCAATTTGGGAGATAAAATTATTAGACACATTGGATGTACTAATAATAGTTTTAATATAAAAAAACGTATTTATTGCATATTCATACGTCATGAAAACCTCTTTATTGTATCAAATACAGTATTTTAAACATAAAAGGAGACATAACAGGATGAAAAGACTAGTATGGTACAAAATAGGAACATTCGGCAAGTAGTTGTATCGGTGACAGATCTCCATTATTAGTGTATCTATCCCAGCAATTATGCAAACGGGCTTGGAGTGTCCTATATGATTTTCTCTGGATGCGCTTGATTTTCCTGTCAGACACTAACTTAAATGACCTATCAATATCTTCTGGTTTTAGAAGGGTAGTTACGACATAGAATGGTAATTGGCTCTTTCCCACATTACTGTTGAGGCGGTTGTGCCACCCTTCCACATCATTGTTGGTCCTCACATTAAGTTTGTAAACACTCCAGCTATATAGCCGGGGAAAAGATTGTGGATGTGATCCACTGGTTGCGCGAATGTACGCAACAAGAGTAATTAAGTTACGGGTAAGGGCTGTGCTTGAAATTAGCTCGTCAAATGTTGTATTGATATCCTCACATGGCAGGTATGGAAGTGCAAGCAACTTTCTTATAAACTTGTGTGTACCACAGTCTTGGCGGTAATCAACTTGCAAGCTATGGGCCTGCACTTGTCACCACACTGCCTGGGCCCAGTGAAATCTGCAGCCGTGGATGGTCACTGTGGGAAACACCTTTGGTATTGCTCGCCATATCACATGCTCATAACCAACAATGACACGCTCCACTGCAACAGTATCGGCTAAATCCGTTCACCCAATGATCCGAACTGAATTGGGTTAACCTATAGTACAGTATATAGTATTTGTATGAGAGACAATATTTGTACTCCAAAGTAACCTCATTTGGCTGGTTCATCCAATGTATGCGAGTTGGGGCGCAACGACTTGGTTGTGGGGCGCATTGGGGCGCATCAACTTTCAACTTACGGGGCGGATGAACCTGCTACCAATCAAACATTGTCAATATGTTGACTATATTGGTATTGGAAACAAAATGGGAAATGATTCATAAAACAAAAACAACCACCAATGAAAATATGAATGAAGCCGTCCATTCCTAACTATGCTCTGACTATTTATTAGTAATTATTCCATTGATTATTGAAAAATGGAAAACCTGAGCGAAATTTTGCCAACCTTAGCTCTGGTTGTCCATTGTTTAACAAGCAAATATTGCTAAAATGGAAAAACCAAGCCAAGGTTTGCCACACAAACTAACAAACTAACCTGGACCATGGTACAAGTGTCCTTCAGTTTTAACTTAACCAAACCTGAAGTACAAAATTTGCCGATCAAACCAACAAACCCACTTAACCTTTCCTGGACCCCGGCATCCTTCAGTCATAACCAGGACCTTCTTCACTTCTAACCTGAGCATCCATAAGAAAATATGGTATTTATTGAAAGAATTACCGTTTTGTAGCAGTGTTGCGAGATCCGGCTAGGCCCCAGTATTTTGACTCGGTCATTTCCTGTACTTTACCATGGTTATTTATTTTTTGACCAGGTTAGGTTCCGGTAGTTTGCCCAGGTTAGGTCCCGGTAGTCTGATGAGGTCTAGGTTAGGTTAAGTCAGGTCAGGTAAGGTCATCTGGCTAATTTCAAAATGCCCCATTTGAATATGCCCAGGCTATCTTGGAAATGGGGCATTTGTGAAGGAAATACCATAGAAGAAAATAGTCTTACAATGGTCTAAATAAGTGGGTAATGAAAGTAGAAAAACCGTACGCAATAACGGTAATTCTTTCAATATTTACCAAAAATATTTTGGTTTTTAAGTTGATTAAAGATCAATCAATATTCTTTAGTGTGTTACTGATATTACAGGAGTGTTGAGATGTCAGATGAGGGACCAGATTCTGGCGTGACCTCAGAGGAATTGATAGCACGTCATCGTAAGGAAAAGAAAGAACTGCAAGGTAAACACATGCTTACTAGATTCATTTGAAGAACTGTGGGTATATAAATAAATATACTGTAAATTCAGTTTGTCATTTTTTTTCTTTACTGATGGTACAGTCACGAGTCATAATAAATATCCAGGTGTGTTTCGAATAGCCTGATGGAATATGCAATGAGCTGCGGCTTGTGTGAGACAGGATATAAGCATTGTCATTGGTACACTGCTATGTCAGGTAGTGACGTGTATAAATAAGGTGTGGTCATCTAGTGAGGCAGAAGAGAAGCTACGGTACCAACATCACCACGGAGCTCCACTGTCTCATCTGGTGCGACACCCAATAATCTCGGCGCCTCGCAAGAGTCACGGGCTACTGACAGCCTACAGTCCCGAGGTTGAGGTATTTAAAAAAAAAAAAAAAAAAAAAAAAAAAAAAAAGAAGTTATTCCAAACTTCAACAACACCTGGATACTTATTATGACTTTTGACTGTAGGCTACTTTATATATAGTAATTATAAACTGTACCCCCTCATTACTCAATTGATATTTGGTCGATTCCACAGTGGTTGATAGTGGTTTGTAAGCACGCAAAGGAAAGAATCTTAGTAGTGTTAATGACTTATGGGTGAATTATTTAATGAATTTGGTGAGTAAACTATGCAGTGATCATCATTATCTAACTGTTGGATAGATTTTGTGAATGTAGATACTCGGCTTTTGGAAAATAATGAAGCCTTACAAACCAAGTGTAGTTGGTTGGGAAGCTAACAAACCAATACCACTGTGGAATCGACCCATTATGTCGGGCAGAAATGGACAAGGCAACAGCATGGGCAAGGTTGATTATTCTCCAGGATGTACTGTTGGCAAAAAAAGTATTGGAACTCCCCTGTACATAATTACCCGGTATAGTTAATTTAAATGTAAGGGTGGTTCCAGCACCGTACTTTATTTGCTGACTGTACCTGGAATTGTTCACACTCCTACCATATATAAATGTCAATACTGTACCTCCTAAATGGCACCCAACTGCAGAGGGAGTACATGAGGGTGCCAGAAAGTTTTCTTTGTATGACGTTTTATGATCATAGGAACGATTGAAATTATTGAGAGAGATTATAATATTTTCAACTCTTCCGCTGAGTGGATGCAATTTGTAATTTATAGTACAATACCATACTCTGCCAATTTATGTTGTGGGTGTGTTGTGTGCTGGTGAGTTGGGGCTAGGATGGAGATGGTGGTGGCGGTGGGGGTAGGAGTGATTGTATTTAATCACTGGATGAGCTGGTGACTTATAATAGGTGGTGATCAAATACCATCATCGATCATGCTGTAAAGGGAAGAATTAAGCTCTTGACGGTAAATTGGAGGACTGTTGACTCTTTTAAACAATGTCGGAAACAACAAATCCTCTAGGAGTATAATTGAGGTGATTATTTTGTTTTCTGGCTCATTTTGATGAATCAGTTGCCCTCTTATTTACCAAAAAGAGGCTTCCCTTAAAGCAAGAGGTGTACAGCCACGATCAAATATCCATAGACACTTTCCTTCCATCATGCAAGTAAATCAGTATCATATCGAAATATAATCATAAAACACCTTATGTCAACTCAACCCCATCAATTATTATTATGAGGTGCTGCAAAATCATACATGTGTTGTTCTTTATTACCAAGATATTTATTACGATGGAAGGAAAGTGTTGGTGGATATTTGATTGTGACAGTACATGTATGTATCATGTTCCTTTTCACTTTTAAATACACTAGACATGTTATTAGCTATAAAGTTTATGGAATTTTGTTCCTACTCTTAAATGAGCCAATTTTATGAGAGGAGCAAACTAAGATCTTGCAGTTTCAGTAATATCAAGGAACATTCTTCAGTTTGCTCTCCATCTTTGTGAACTGTCTACAGCTGACTCTTTTCATTCTTCACTCTGTAATATGTTTGAATATAAAAACCGTTATTATGTACTGATAATAGCTTATTTGTTTAGCCCACGTTCAGAACCTCAAAAGGCAAATTAACAAGGACAAGAAAAAGAAAAAAGAAGTTGGTGAGGAGATTGAGCGACTGGAGACGGAACTGAAGGAACGCCATGCAAAGGAACTTGCTGATGCTACTACTCCTGGGAGTGCCTCATCCTCTGAGGTATCATACAGTTGTTTACTGTTAATATTTATGAAGCATTTTTTACCTTTGTCAAAGTAACACTTCATGTTCTAGAGTAATATATACAGTTACTGATATTAGCCCCTGGCTAGTACAGTGTTAACGCATTGGCCTCACATCCATGAGGTCGGCAGATTGAGCCTCGACCAGGCTCGAGAGTTTAAAACTTATTACTTGGGGGTTACTGCCATGGCTGGGCACCATGGTGGTGAATTTGGCTTGCCTGGCTGACATTCGGGAGAGTATCTCATCAGTGATAGATACCAGAACTGAAACCCTGCAACTTTAACTGTAACTTTATATGTGTGATGGGCACACCTCAGTACAGTACATTACATGTACTTCTGTTAGAGTACTGTAGTGAAAAATGTGTATGAGAGTGATTTTGAGGGGTAAAGAAGGGGAAAATCTAGGAGAATATGGTACGATATGGTGAGCAATTGTGTAAGAAAGTCTATCTATCTATCTATCTACTACCAGACACCTCAATCCCTGAAGGGGGTGGCTACAAATGAGTCCCCTCCATTCACCTCTGTCCCCTGTCCACTGGCATCCCTCCTCCCACCCAACTCCACTCTCACTCATATCTCTCTCATTTCCATCCTTCCACCTCACTCTTGGTGTGAGGAGAGTGTGGTGTAAAAATGAATGAAGCAAAATAATATATACACGATAAATAAGCGTGATGGAAATTTGTTAGCCAGAGTATATGTTAGGGCTGGCAATCAAGGTTTAACTTGACAGCCCATGGCTTGTCTCCTTGCAACAAGGTTAATTGAAATGTTTTTTGTGACAAGGAGCTGACAATTTTGTGGGTCTTGAATAGGGGAGTGAATGTGATTATGACTCATTTTACTGGGTATTTTGATCTTCATGTATTTTAATATCATTTTTCCACCCCTGGTTCTGTTGCCCCTACCCAGAAAAAAAGGGATTAGGTATTGATGATCATAATAATTTTTTATTACAGGTGAATGATGTGAATGAAGTATTGGAATCAGTCAGCCTAGATAATGACGATGGTGAGGAGGAGAAGGAAGAGGATGATGCATTACTCAGTCCTTACCAAGACATAAACCAAGGTGAGGACACAGTTCCAGTCCTTTTTATTGAATTGTCCAACCTGGAAGACACCAGCCATACAAGGTGTACCAATACTGATCTTTTCTTGTCTTATCTCTGAGCACGAGAACATTCCCCTAATGACCTTTTCATCTATTTCCTGTATCTTCAGCATTAATCAAAGGATGCATAGTCTGTCTGTCAGACTCGATTGCTCTTCTCTCTCATGCCTTCTATTCCATAGGAAACCATAAGAAGCTGGGGATTATCATTGCATAAAATGATTGACATGTTGCTTATATGAGTTGCCTGAACACTTAAGGAGTAAAACAGTCTAATCCACCACAGGTAAAAAATTAAGCAGGGCAGAGAAGCGGCGACAAAAGAAGGCAGAAGCTAACAGAGAACGAGAGGCTAGAATCCGTGAAGCCAAAGCCAACAACAAGTTCAGTGCCCGTAGCATTGAGGCCCAAAAATTAAAGGAGCTTCTGAGAGAACGCAAGCTCAAGATGGTCGAGATCCAACCTGATGGTAACTGGTAAGGCTTAACATTTTGTGTGTCTTGTATAGAGATAATGATTCTTAATTTAAAGTGTTCCTTTTTACTGTAATTCAAGTTTGAGAGATCAGTTATACTGTACACTAAGTCCAGTATTTCTATTTTAATGGCAGCATGTATGCAGCTATTGCCCATCAACTTGGTGATGAGACTACTGTGGAATGGCTGAGAGGTCAGGCAGGTCACTATATCCGCGAAAACTATGATGACTTTGCTCCCTTCATCACTGACCCCAAAACAGGCGAGCTGCTTACCCAGGACCAGTTCTCTGAGTACTGTGACCGCATAGAGAACACTCCTCTTTGGGGTGGACAGCCAGAGGTATGTATGTGTTAGCAATATAGTATGAATTTGTCTCTACTGTATTGAACTTTCTATCAGAGATGCTTCCGAACTCATTAACATTTTCACCTTTTTAGATCCCGCTGATAACACTTATGTGATTTGGGGCATGAAACTTGTTACTGTTCAACCTGTTTATTTTTGCTACCCCATTTTATTCTTAATGGATTAGTAGTGCAAAAAATAATTGTTGATATGTTAGAGCTCATAGCAGTCTAAGTCCACCACTGAAAATTTAGAATTCTGCATGTCAGTCCTGTACAGTTGGCAAAATATGAATTACTACAACTTTTGATGGGGCATTAAGTATTTTAAGTCCATGGTTGTTTGTAGGGATCATAGGTATGTAATACAGAAGAAAATATACGTATCCTTTGTATTGCATGCTTATGGTCCCTACAAAGAGATGTACTGTACATGTTAAAATAGTTAACATTCCTCAGATTTGTCACAATTCCTATTTTTTCAACTGTATAATATTATGATGCTGCTGAAAAGCTCGTCCCATTTCCATGTTGTTTAGAAAGCCTATTTCTCTTTGTTGAATATCTACTTTATTGTTTGAAACTGTGAATTATAGTAATGTTATATACCATAGTATATGGCATACTGCTGGAATTAAAAATGTAATTATAACATTCTGATTTATTTAATATTTTGTACAGTATATGAAAATGAAATATTTCTTGATGTCAACTTTACCATTTCATTGGTCCAGCAATATTACATTTCTACTTGTAGTGGAAGTAAAGTTCTTATTATACTGTACATATACAGTAGTTGACTCAGCTTGCAAATTAAGCCTAGTGAATCTCTTGATAACTCATTCAGTCTTTATGTTAGATTTATTGTTAGATAAACACAGGTATGCTTTTTCCTCACAAACCACCCCAAAAAATAGAAAATAATCCAAGATTAGCCCATTAATTCCAACTGAGTGATAATTTTCCTTCAATCTCTTAACTTACCTGTATAGTACTTATATGAGTGTACACTTGTAATACATAATTTCGGACCAGGAGTTCTACAAGCTCCACATCCTCTTACGTCAATACCTGAATATCATATAAAAAAATATATTAGTGACTTCTTTAGTGGTAAAGATATACAGCAAATTTTATGCATTTCCAGATCAATTCCTTAATACAGTATATGTATTAATAGTATGGCCTGCGTCAGGTCATGACTTAGTTGTTACTAAGTCTAAAACTCCCTGGTCAAAAATTGTGTATCACAAGTGTACATATCTATATATAAGAGAGAGAATATTTTTTCTCTAAATCCTCTAAAACATGCTTTTTATTTCTTTTTCTTACAGCTGAGGGCATTATCACAAGTCATGAAAATACGGATAGAGGTGATTCAGGTAGGTTTCATTAGAGGAATACTTTTTGGTAAGGGTAAGGCTATACTACTGAATTGTTCATAACAAAAGTCCATAAGTTTTCATAGTTGACAGTACGATTACTTGGCTATGTACTGTTGTGGACAAAAGTTTCTTTCCTCATAGGGGCGACTTTATTATCCATTTGATTGCCTTTTTCTAATAGTGAGCTGTATATAAATTAACCTAGAAGCAGTTTCTAACTTCCAGCAAAAACTCACACACAAATTAATGCAATAAAATCATAGGAGTACATGAAAATAATGCTGAGATAACTGTATGAGTCACCCCTGAGTGGAAAGAAATTATTGTCCTCAATATTACATTCGTGAGCTGATGGGATAGAGACAATGGCAAACACATATAGTGGTTGCTTCTACCCTGCATGTTATAGGGGATATGCAGGAGCTGGTAGAGGGAGGAAGGACTGGAGGGAGAGGGGAGGAGAGGTGCCAACAACAATGGCTGGTTGAGTTGGAAGGTGGTAGATGTTGCCAAGTATTATGTTATCTTAAGGATTTAAATTTAATATTGGAAGTGTTTTATTAATCATGATTCCTATTCAATCAATACCATTTATCAATACCATCAATACCTTACTTTCAATACCATAATTTTTGCTAGAAGTAACAAGTCAGTCCCTGTTCACTCTCAGTCAGAGGATCATGCAAGAAGCATATTACTGTGGTGCTGACACAAAGTTTGTCTTTAATAGGTCATACCATATGATTATTATGCCACATTATACACACATACGCAAACACTCAAGTCAATGACAACATAAATTTATCAATGAGACAAGATAACAGGAGCTTGAATAATGAATTACAGCAATGGTTCAATACTTATCAGGGGGAGAGACTGTGTATGATATTATTAGCATCACTAACAGTTTATGTTGAATGTTAAACAATGTCTGAGATAATCACATTTTCTTCGTGTTAAAATATAAAATGGAATGTACTATGGAATGTATATGTACTACATCAATATTCTTGTTTTAAGGAACATGAGGTGTGGTCGTTAGTATAGTCATAACACACACCATCAAGATGAATAACCATATGTATTAGAAGAAAAACTCCCAATTATAATTAAATCGGCCAGAGCTTAGCAACAAAGACAGTATAACAATGGTCCCATGTTGCGGCCAGATTCGAACCTCATTGGTATAAATACTGTAAGCATGGAGCTGCAAAGCTCCCATATCTTCATCTTTGACACAACAAATTGCCCTTTCCCTTAAATTGAAGACAAATGAAAACCCTTGATCAATTATATCATAGACGTCATGAGTACAAAAAACCTCACCCAATACCAAACTTGAATCCTTAGGATAACATATTACCTGGCAACACCTACCACCTTCCAACTCAGCCAGCCATGGTTGTTGGCAACTCTCCTCCCGTCTCCCTCCAGTCCTTCCTCCCTTTATCAGCCCCTCCATTCCCCCCCAACATATCCTGCCGGGTAGAAACAACCACAAGGTGAGCGTACTGTCTTCTCTATCCCATCAGCTCCCGACTGTACCTTGTCAGTCCTTGTGCAAAGCTAACTGCCAAGAAAACTGAATATGCATGAGGGTAAAAGAAAATATCTTGTTAGAAGAATGTGCAGAGAAAAAATATGATTAAAAATACCTTGTTCTTATACAGGATATCTTAAGAGTTGATCCTTAAACTTTGAGAAATGCAAGCTTATGCAATTCTAAGCAGAAAATATTCTATAATTATGAGTGTTTTAAGTGCTCAATTACAGGTTAGAGAATGTGTTCAATTCTGATATCTGCTGATGAGTGAGCGGGGAGACAGGGATTGACTTTGCTGTATTGACGTTACTCCATTGTATTTTGAAATTTACACACTGTTCTCATTCTGAATTAAACTATTCTATCAATAATTGTCAGGTAAGTAATTGTTTTAGAAAAGTACAGTACAGTATGTTGCTTTAAAGTGGAATAGGTTTACATACATACCCACCCTACACAATAATGTTCTATGTTGTAGCTTTCAGATACCTTTGGCTTTTAATTATTTCTTGATTTTCATAAATGTGTACAGTAGACTACCTTAATATTCAATGTGTATTTTACCTGTAAATACAAACTTATATTTCAGTACAGTATATTAATTGATTTTATCCTTTAACCAGTTCATTAGCATCTTTTATTATTAATACAGTGTATGTAAAATATCTTCAGTTTAGCCTTAATATTTTTGTTATAACAGTTGCAGAATAGAGGAATTAGGAAAAAGTCCTAAGTATCTTTTTTAATAACAAGACACTATGCCAGTGGTTCTCAATTCGTTTCTGTCCACACAGACCACTAACCCAATAAAAACAATGTCATGGACCATTTGAATTTTGAATGTCATCTCTGTGGTATTTCATGATTATAGTTTACATTATGACGGCAGTATTTGAATGTAATGCAAATTTTTTTTCGAGGGAGAGCACAAATTTGGGCATCTCGAGTTACTGTTAAGGGTGTCCAGTATACAGAAGTCCCGGGCGTTTCGGGAAGCGCTATCGGACAGAGCCCTATGGACCACCTGAAAAGTCACCATGGACCACAAGTTGTCCATGAACCATGAGTTGAGAACCACTGCACTATGCATAATGCAAATTCATACAGTGGATGGAGACTATATCCAATGTGAGCCTCTTCTTATGAGAGAGTGAATATGAGTAATAAAAGTGATTGAACGTGTTGCCCTATGTTTCCTTTTTTTTTTTTATTGAGAGGCAACTTGCTGATGATCGGTACAATGAGCTGGTTTTATATGAAAAAACATGTATGTCATTTTACATTACAGGCTGAAGGCACTCCCATCATTTTTGGGGAAAGTGGTAACATAGGAAAAGGGATCCTGCTGGCTTACTACCGACACTACTATGGTTTGGGTGAACACTATAACTCTGTCACCACCATCACCACATCACCAGAGGAAGATAGTACTGAAGAATCTTGATAGAATGGCAGCCTTAGGTAAACACCATAATTTATCTAATAGTACAGTACATTTACCACAAAAATAATAGTCGCACTATAAACATCACAACCTAATCACATTATGTCAAGTTTGACTTATGTAGTATGTAAAATATAAAACTAAAATATGCGTTTTTATATAATTGATAGTGTGTGATCATTTCACCCTTCACTTATATCTTGTATTTCATCAATTTTTCTGTCTGAGAGTTTTGTCTATTATGACAGGCTTATTACCATCAGTGCTTGGCAACTCTGCAATCACATCCACAAACCTTGTATTTATTATTGAATCAATCAGCATCCACAGGTCATTGTACTTCTCTCTAACCTTTAGACACAGTTTTGTAAGAATTTTCATCGCTGAATACAACTTTGTACCAATCTTCTGATGTCCATTGTTCATATATCTTGCAAAACTTGAGTAGTTGGTTTCACGTTTTCTCGGTCAGATGAGGATTGTGAACTCCACCAATATTGAAATGTTTGTAAGGCAACATTTTCTGGCACAATGGCATGCCTTCACTTAAATTCCTTGACAGTAGTGAATGGGTCTCTCTAAATTTCACACTTTTGCAAATTGTCCGTTCTTCTGTTTGTCTTAATTTTTCACCCAAAACCCACCTTTCTATCGGGAGTAGCACCTGACACAGGTGGCCTTCTATATACATCAAACGGCTGTTTCTGTTCTTTTCGTTTTTCTTCCAATTTTATAATTGCTTTGCCCTTCACAAACTAACACCATCAAGACACCTTTTCTTCCATATCAGGCTTGGTAGAATCCACTGTGCAGGGTGGTGAGAAATGACATCTTGATATGGGAAGGTCAAGTAAAAAACAGGATTAGGGAGAAAGGAAGTGTGGTACAAAATTTTATAGTGCGATGAATTACTGTATTTTTGCAGGTGGGGTACTGTAAGTTCCAAATGCTACATTTTTCTGCAAAGGAGACCTATATCTCTGTGATAGTAGTGAAATATTAAGCTCCTCATAAGAGTACAGAGAATAGAGAATGAAATGGGAGGAACATGGTTTGCGCTGTCAGGTAGAGTATCTCTTTAATTAAAGGGTTGAAAGTCAAGGACAGATATAGCACTTGGAAAAATCCCTAGCCATATAGTTAGCAGCATATGTACTGTATTTAACGTCATTTTAAATGAAAGATAATGAGCTCCACTTTACTTGTATAATACCAGTAGAGTAGTATACTACACTTAAAATGGGTTTGTTACAGTTTGCAAGGTAAAGAAGAGTAGAATACCTGTATCACAATTTTTTTTTCATTAGATTTTTCAAAAAGTTACATTGAACTCTTTATGAATGTACAGTTAAACCTCGATCTAACGGACCCCGATGCAACGGATTTCGGATGCAACGGACACAATCCGCTGGAGAAAATTTTTAAAAATTAGTCTGAATTTTGGGTCCGAATGTTTAAAACTCCCGCCCGGGTGAAACGTACCGAGACCGCTACTTGAGTTTTTGTCAGCTTGGCGGCGCGGGTGTTTTGTTTTGTTTACAAACATGGGTTCGACTGGTTGTGTTTCGCTACATTTCTCTCGTTTTCATTATATTTTGCAGTGTTGCATTATTTGTTTGGTCCCCTGTGTTCTACATTATCACTATGGCACCTATAGAGAAAAGAAAGCGTGTGAATCTGAGCATTGCTGATAAATTAGAACTTATTAAGAAGTTAGAAGCTGGTGTTTCTGTGTCATGTGTCTGAAATTTACGGCGTAAATAACATTTTTCTCTTTATTTTTTCTCCATTATATTTTTTACATTATACAGTAGGTATATTATTTACACATCATTACATACCTATTTATGTATATATATCTGTATTTTGTGTTAATTTTTGTACATACACTTTTTTTTTTTTTTTTTTTTTTTAATTTCGTACCCCCTCCTAAAAATTCTTCGCTGTAACGGACTATCGGCTTTAACGGACACCCTCTCCCCCCTATTAGTCCGTTAGATCGAGGTTTAACTGTATTACCTTCACATTGAAATATTTTTGCTTATATGACCTCTTCAGGAACATAATACATTACTCACATTAAACAAAAGCTACCTGTATATCCTGTCTTCAAAGTGATATAGGCTACCTTTTTTGCCATAGCGGCCTCCTTAAATACCTGTCTGCAGTATTCCCGCCATTTGTCTCATACTCTCCCCACTTTCCCTCTTCCTCTCCCTATAGTTTCTATATTGTTTTGCTCCCTTTCCTTTCCTACTCCTTCTGTTCTTCCCACATGTTATTTTATGTTTCTGCTTTACCTAGTTTGTAATGTTCTCTCATGTTACGAGGCTTTTCTCTTGCAGCACCTCCATACTCTTTTTTAGCCATCTCCACTGCCATTCCTCAGTGGTCCTGTTGTATATGGATGGCTCAGAGTCTTCTGCTGGCACTGATTATGCCATTATCTTCCCTGACTGCGTCTGTCAAAATTGCCTTTCACAGGTTTTTACAGTGGACCTGTTTGCCCTTTTACTTGCCCTCCATATTATTTAGGTTCCTTGGTACATACCTTTGATATCTACATTGACTCACTCATTATCCTCCGTGGCCTTCAGTCTATCCCAGCAGTTGATCTGCTAGTTTTGGAGATTCAAGAATGGTTGTCCTGTATTGTTATTGGACAGTCATCAATTTCCTACTGTTGGGTCCCTGATCCACATTGGAATTTCAGTCAATGAGCATGTTAACCTTTTGCCACCTCTTGTCATATCACATCTCGCCCAATGCTAGCCACAGACAGTTTCCCTCTTATCACCTGCCTCCTTGCCCAACAATGGCAGGCCAAGCAGTCATATGTGACAAGTAAAAGATTGCTCTGATAAACCTACTATGACTCCATGGTGGTCCCCTTTTCATTACAGTAGGAGCTGGGAGACTACCTTGGCCCACCTGCAACTTAGCCATACAAAGATCATGGATTTTTGATAGACAGGGGTTTTCCCCTCTCTCTCTATCCTGTTGGGTTTCAGTCACAGTCCAGCATCTTGAGGTCGACTGCCCCCAGTCTCTCGCCATTCGTTATTTGCACTTCCCATATTTCCTCTCCCTTGGGTCATCCCCCTTCCCTACATGACCTTCATAGTGAATCCCCTACATTCTCCCTCACATGCCTTAAGCACTTCTTGTCCCTTGCCCATCTTTAGCTATGGTACGCTCTACTTCCCCTGTATCTTTGATGACGACTCCCCTGATACTATTCTGTTTATTTATCCTTTAACATTGTATTTGTGTGTGCCATATACATATTTTGTTATACAGTACACAAGTTGTTGTTGTAGTTCCCCAGACTGTCTGGCTGAGCAGTCCCGAGTCATCTAAAAACAGTACACAAGTTGTTGTTGAAGTTCCTCAAGCTTTCTGGGCAAGCAGCCCCGAGCTCCTGAGGAAGGCCATGGCCTGAACCGGGCTTTCCCACAGTGCCCTCAGAGAGTGTATGTTGTGTTGTTGGCGAGTGTGGTTGTGTGCGTTGCAGTCTTCAATAATGTGTTTAATAGAATGGGGTGCTGTGTTGCATCCCGGACAGGCATCCGCAATGGCTCCATCCAGCCTCTTCTGATATGTCAGAAGGGCCGGGTGGTGGCCACACCGCAGCCTGGCCAGGTGGACTCTGTCCTCACGGGGAAGAGATGATTTAGATGGGTGGATGTCAGGAGGTCGTGCATGCAGCTGTGTGTTGTTTTTGTTTTGAGTGTTTGGATGGACTGATAAGTGATTTGAGTATGGATATGTTTCTGGAGATTGGTTTGGGGTAGGCAGGATGTAAGAGATGATAGTATTTGTGTATGGTATTGTGTACTGGGTGTTGTTTTGATGTTCCTTGGCATGTGTGGGTGTTGTGCCATGTAGTGTAGTGGATGGTGTGGGTTTGTGGAGGCTGCATTAAGTGTTTGTGCGCCTCTCATGTCAAGATGACCCTTGATTTTGAGGACTTTGGTTTAATAGTGTAGGTGGTCTGTAGGTGTGGTAGCTGTGCAGCCTGTGATTGTCTTTAGGGCGCGAGTCCCTGGGAACGGCTTCGGTCACCCGGGCAATACCACAGTACACAAGTATTTCTACTTAGTTTTATTTTCCCTCACCTTCAGGTCACTCCTTTTATCATATTCATGAATGAAGCATGTACTTTTTCAGGTATGATCCTTATTCCCTCATTTGCAAATTTTCTTTTTTCTACCCTGCATTTTATGACAGGCCTTTTCCTCTTATGACCGTATTCTCGATTGTATTTCTTCTTTTGTGTGTTGTTATTGTATCTGTACTTGCTTCTTTATCGTACTGTACTTTGTATTTGTTACATGTATCTTTGTCCCTTGTGCAGTACTGTATGTCTGTTTTGTTGTGTCATAGAAGTGCCACAGGTCTTTTCTGACTTGGTGTTTCCTATTATTATTATAAATATTACCATTTTATTATGTCAAATATAGTCACATCTAGGAACATCAATATATATTGTATCTGAAGTTTCATTCAGACCATATACACTTGCTCATATAGCAAAGTTAAAAATATTTTTACATATACAGTTCATCAAAAAGTCGTACAGTACTTTTGGATTTATTCTTTATTGTAGAAACATTAACGAAATTTCCATTATTAAGTTTCATGATATTAGCTATATTCAGTACGGTAACAGCTGATATAATTATAACATACTATCAATGACTAAAAAATTGTTTTGGATACAAAGCCTTTGGGCTGTTTTCCAGTTTATTCTTCCAATCCTTGCACATTCACTTACTGTATCCATATCTGGATCAGCAGTGGCTTCTTGTTGCTTCCAGGCTGGGCATTCTAATACTATGTTCATCTACATTAATTTATATCTACCAAGTCCCTTTGTTATGTTACTGTTTTCAGAAATAAAACTAAGCAAATATTTTCTCTTCACGTCGTTTCTTGGTCATGACAGTCCCTGGCTTATGCTGTGCCTCATGGTGGTTAGCTAACTCTGGTGGACATGAGGATACAGGTGAAGTAAGGATAAGCTGCTTCAGGTCATAGAATAGATGCGAGTCATCCTTGGTCAAGAATGACATGGCCTTGCCATGCTTACCTGCACGACCTGTTCGTCCAATCCTGTGAGTGTAGTCTTCTATATTCTTAGCCATATCATAGTTAATGACAAGTGAGACATCCTTGATGTCAATACCTCGTCCAGCTACATCAGTGGCCACCAAAATGTCTTTAGCCCCTGATTTGAGATTAGCCAGGGCAAGTTCTCTCTGGTCTTGTCCTTTTCCACCATGGAGTGTTGTGGCATTATGTCCCAGCTTCTCCAAGCCACGAGCTAACACATCGGCACCCTTCTTCTGGTTGACGAAGATGAGAACTGGAGGGGTGATGCCCTGCTTCAGGATATCCAAGAGTTTCTTCCTCTTCTCCTGTTCACTTACCAAGTATACAACTTGTTCTACACGCTCCACTGGCTTGCCCACTGAACCAATGTACACATAAGCAGGTCTTCTCAGGTACTGCCTTGCCATTCGTTCCACAGCCGAAGGCATAGTAGCTGTGAACATGACTGTCTGTCTGAACTTGTGTTTTGTGAGGAAGTTTTGCAGCAATTTATCCTCATCCTCTGCATCATCATTGTCTGGTTTTTCATTTGTCACCGGCATGAACTTAAGAATCTTCTGTACATCAGGCTCGAAGCCCATGTCAATCATTTTGTCAGCCTCATCAAACACTACATATGTGCATTGGTTGAGCACAAGGTAACGATTTTCCAAAACATCAACCAAACGTCCAGGTGTGGCAATTACTATCTCGCAGCCCATCCTTAGTTTCATGCCTTGCTCCTCCCTTGATAACCCACCAATGACAGCCACTGTGCGTATTCCAAGGGGACCTCCAAACTTTGTTGTTTCCTCCTCAATCTGTTGAGCCAGCTCACGGGTTGGTGCCATCACAAGGGCATATGGCCCTTGATCAGCATCTTCTAGTCGAGCTATTTTAGGAAGAGACTGAATCCATTCCAAGAGAGGGATAAGAAAAGCTAATGTTTTTCCAGACCCAGTTTCAGCCACACCAATGATATCCCTGTTCTGTAGGCCAATTGGTATAGCCTGCCTTTGGATAGGAGTTGGGTCCACGTAACCAGCAGCAGCTATGATATCCAGAATATCCTTCTTAATATTGGATTCATCCCACTTGCGGATTGGATTGGGGATTTTCCCACCCTTGATGGCAATGTTGTAATCTTCCCGGAATATGCGCCAATCTCGCTCAGTCATCTGCTCTACGTTCTTCTCACTCCAATGGCGGTCATCCCACTTCTTTTTGTCTTCCTTTTTCTGTTCCTTCTTCAAACGTATCACCTCCTGGTCCTTGTCTGCCTGGGTGCGTCTGTGCTCAATATAATTACCATAAAACTTTGACTGCACCTTCTTTTGCTCCTTGAGGTCAAGTCCACCAAAATGCCCTCGACCAAAGAAGTGAACAAGGTGTTTGTTGATATACAACTCATTGTAGTCAACTGAGGTATCCTCACCAGCATCCCAATCAAAGACAAACTTACGATCATTTAACCTACGAATTTTCTTTTTCTTTTTCACAATTCCAAGGTAACGTTCATTTACTGCATCTCTTTCAAGCTGTTTCTTGCGTTCTATTTCTACATCTTCTTTGTTTTCCCTGGGCTCCCGGTCCCTGCGGTGGTGCCGGTCACGTTCTCTGGGGTCATCCTGTCGGAGTGCTTGTTCTAGCTCCCTCCGGCCATCCTGGTACATGCTATCTCGGGCCTTACGCTCCTCGTCCTGCCGTCGCCGCATCTCCTCTACCTACAAAGGGAAATGCAACACTAGTCTTATATGCTCTAGTATCAGTAATAACAGTATATGGATAATGTGTCCCATCTCTTTCCATACCAATACCTGGAAAATATAATCTTACCCCCTCCCACTGTATATATAACCCAAGAGTGTTAAATTGACCCTGGCAACACCACCTTTCCAGCCTATCATAGAAAGCCAATGGTGACAAATGACAGAAATCTGAGAATCAGGTAAAAGTTGAGTACCAAACAAATACACATACCGTATCTCATTATCATATGAGCTTTATCTGACTCTGTTCCTTAACTTTACAACAACTAGTTTTGTCTGACAATTTGCTTACATATAGGCCTAAGAAGGAATCCCTACAGGCAAGATGGTAGAGTTTTTTTTTTAAATAATGTTAATGAATGAAGACATTTGGGTGAATCCATATTAATCTTAACAACCAAGATAAATGGGAGAAATTTATGATATGGGTAAATTGAATAACCTCCACAAATTTAACTCCCCACTTCCCATTGTTGGCAGGATTAAAACCCACACACTGCTGGTCGAAGGACCATAGTCAAGAAGAATGCATCAGGCCTCCAAAGGTCATCCAATGCTTGGAGCTGGAAGCATTGAAACTTTGTGTTCACCTTCAGGCAGGGATACCACCTGAAGATCCACCAGCGACAGATTAAAAAGTCTAGTTTTACAGAACCTACTGATTATCCTTGCAAACTGTTATATTTCTTCCTAATATGACTACTGGTATAATGTCTATATCAATACACATTATAGTCAAAGTAAATAATATATATAAAGAGTCCTGTATTACTCAAAAGTATGGTTTGAAAAGTTTATCCCACTTTTACAAAATTATTATTAGTGGCAAAATCTATTTGGTTATAAAGCACCTATTCTCATTCAGCATAATCACTTGAATATGATAGTGCTTATAAATTTTAGATCCACTCATACATGTGACATACAAAGTTATTTGTACAAAGATTTACCACCCAGTTTTCAGCAACATGTTGGTAAAGGACTTTAATTAATTTCTCTATCATTTGGTTACCAAAATTATTACTGCAACCCTGATATGTTACATAATATTGGATGCAGTAGTCTGCTATTCATAATTTACTGTAAAAAAACTGAATAAGTTTTGTTTATTATAAATAAAAGACTATCTAGAAATTTATTAGACCTATTAATATCAGTCAAACATTTAGTTCTGATATGAACCAGTGAGCTAAAAAGTGTGTGACCAAATACCATAAGCTAATAAACACTAAGGTTATATACAGTATGTGTAAAGAAAGGAAAATATATTTTTTTATATATATATATATATATATACCAGGCATTTTATCTCCATGCTGGAGGTAGCCCTTTTTGCCCTGAGGCCATTGCACCATATATCACAGTGGGCGATGGGGTCGCCACATCTATCCATCTATCTATCTATAGCTCCGACGCCACGTTCCCTCCGGGAACTCCCCCCAAGGGGGTGGCCACGGCAGAAGTGTCTCCAGTTCTCCCTGTTCCAACACTCCCTCCTTACTTGTTCAAGCCCTACTCTGCCCCTCATGTTTCTCTCCTTTACATACTCTTCCACTCTGTTCTGCCATCTTACCGGAGGTCTGCCTCTCACACCAGGTCCCACAACTTCACTTCCATACACCTTTACAAATTTCACGCATTGCATTCTCTCCACACGTCCAAACCATCTCAATGTATCACGTTTCACTCTCTCAACCACTCCACACTCAATGCCAATTGCCTTCTCACTCATACCACATCTCTCATACACACTCTCATTACTTTCTCCATCCCATCTAGTAAGTCCACATGTTCCTCTCAAGTAACTCATTTCCACAGCACCTATTCTAGACTGATGCGCCCTACTCCATGTCCATGTCTCCAACGCATATGTCAGTGTTGGCAGGATTATACTATTTCGTAGTCCCTTTTTCACTTCCATACTCACACTTCTACCCTTCATAATCCTCCCCAGTGATCCTATGACCTGTCTACCCTTCACTGCTCTCTCCCTAATTTCTCCTTCCATACTTCCATGTGTACACATCCATACGCCAATTACACCGGGATAGCGAGGTCACAACTCCTCGACTTATGTCCCGTACCTATTCTCTGCTAGGCGAACAGGGGTTACACATTTAAGGAAACAATCCCAAATTGTCTCCACCCGACCGGGGGTTGGAACCCAGGCCCTCTCGGATGTGAACCGAGCGTGCTAACCACACCACCACCAGGCTGTAGGCTATTTAATATTTAATATGCTTATTTAATATTTCACTATGACAGAGAAACTTACTTATCTTACCTCAAATACCCTTAGTGCCAAACATGAGCAATTTTCCTAGCAAAGAAAACTTTTTTTACCTTCACCTGAGGTGGATTGTGTTTGTACCTACCTGTTCTTGTCTGCGCTTGAGGGCTTCAGCAGCTCGCTCCTCCTTGGAAAGAAACTTGGGTCGACTAAGAGCCTCCTCCTCAGCCCGCTTCCTGGCCACCATCTCCTCTAGTGACAAAGGCTCCCTCTTCATCTTTTTTTCAATATCTGATTTCATATCCTCAAGCTCCTGAGAAAATTCACTTATTATTAATTACCTTGAAGTGCTGCATGATATTCAGGGATATAAAGACAAGCAAACTCCACCAAAAAAAAGGTCATTACAGAACATTTTACAGTACATACCCTTTCACCCTAATTGAAAGAGTTTTTCTTGAAATAAAATCTTTACTGCTACTCCATTTTTTCAAAGACTATAATCCATTTATCACAATGTGCTTCACAATAATGGGCCAGCAATCATGAATACAATACCTGTATTCTTTATTTTTTTTCCTTCAGTAGGAATTCCAGGAATTAATAACCAGATAATATGGAAAACGAGTGTTGACCAGACTGAAATACTGTAATACACTACTACAGTAGTGCTTGGCCAGACAGCTTGAGGAACTTCAACAACAACAACAACTACAGTATCAAACTTGACTGAATCAGACAAGAGTGGGGTGGAGTTGTTGACAGTTACACAGTCATGTTTCAAAAGGTTGATACATAAATGTATGATTGTAAAGTATTTTTTGCATTTTTTTATATATAAGATTACTGTAAATACTGTGTAGTAAATGCAGCAATTTATACTGTAAAAAATCACAATCTTTTATAATTTTTCAAACCAGATAATTTTAGTTACTTCAGTCAACCACTACTAGAGTTATAAATCTGAGTGTGGTGTGGTGTGACTGTGGGGGATGCTCCCTCCTTCAACAAGGGCTGGGGTGTTGAGATGTGCAATATGGCGAGGCCAACCCCATTACGGGAAGAAAGCCCGGTATATGTATGTATGCCAAGTAAGCTTAGTGTCTCAGCTTACTCTACACAGCTCTCTGTTTACATGTATAAGTTGAATTTTGACATACAATACTAGGGCCATGGGTAGAAAATCCAACACATCAAGTAAAATTAATATCAATATATATTCTCTCGCAATGCCATCCTAACATTAAAGTAAGATTACAGGGGAACTCCTGTAGTATATGGGACCAATGGCTGCTTGTGGAATGATACAGCAGGTAGAGGTGATGCTGCTATTAAGAGTTGGCTGTGTTTATTCTGGGATCAAGTGTTGACAAATCTTTGCCATTACAGTTATTTTGTTTTTAAAATACAGTACTGTATTATATGTACCAACCCAGTTGGTGCATACATATACTTTTCACCGTTATGGTAGTACATGCAGTTTTGAGAAACACCTACAGTATGTGGAACTAATCTGTTACGAT
The DNA here is from genome assembly GCA_033782935.1 of Petrolisthes cinctipes. Lineage (NCBI taxonomy): Eukaryota > Metazoa > Arthropoda > Malacostraca > Decapoda > Porcellanidae > Petrolisthes > Petrolisthes cinctipes. The sequence continues at coordinate 662,996 of JAWQEG010000974.1, forward strand.
ATTTTTGCCTGTTCCGGCATCTTCACCCAATCCTCACAGCCCTGTTCTAGCAGCCATACTCAGAGCACTGTATGCATTGTATTCTGCATACTTACTTCTTCATTAGCTAACTCTTCTTTTGTCTTGAGTTCTGGACGTCTCTTCTCTGACCGATCCTTGTCCCTGTCTCGCTCTCGTTCTCTGTCCCTTTCCCTCCCCTTTTCTCTGTAAGTTATATAAAATCAGTAGCAATTTTGAGTGAATATGTGTAATTATATCAAAATTTTAATTATCCAGGAATACTTTTTAAGAAGTCATTTCTCACTACAGTCATGATTTAATAGCAACTACAGTTGCTTCTCATGTTACCACTGCATAAGTGACTACACTTAATGTGAATAATAAAACTATGCTTTCCCAATGGTTTATACTGTACTACTCTAAGACAAACATATTTTATGATATTTACATTACAATTCAAAATTATGGAGAAACCAATGACTTTTTTTTTTTTTTTTTTTTTTTTTTGTGTGTGTGTGTGTGTGACAGGTTCACAAAGTGCAAGTAGCTAGTCTTACACAGTATTGTAACTGCTGAGGGCTTTCAAAATCCCTTACCTTTCCCGGTTCCTTTCTCTGTCCTTGATGTAATCCCTGTCCCGATCCTTCTCTCTATCTCTGTCATATTCCCTGTCCCGGTCCTTGTCTCTGTCTCGGTGATGGTCCCGATCCTTTTCTCTGTCTCCTATTCCTCCGCCTCCACGGTCCCTGTCCCGGCGGTCCTTTTCCTTTCTGTCCTTCCTGTCTCGACGGTGTGATCGTAAGCCCGTATCTTCATCCATTGTTGTAGTTCTGTAAACAGAAGAATAAGTGATAAAGTAATGTATCCACACTGAACCAATCATACATGAAGGTCCCCATTGGTATTCTGGCCACTGACCTGGCTCAGTTCTAATTCAAGTCAGCCCATTTCCAAGATAGGGCATATTCAAATGGGGCATTTTGAAATTAGCCTGACCTTACCTAACCTAACCTAGACCACAGCAGACTACCGGGACCTAACCTGGGCAGACTACTGGGAAATAACCGTGGTAAAGTACGGAAAATGACAAGGGCAAAATACTGGGACCTAGTCGGATCTGGCAACACTGCTACAAAATGGTAATTCTTTCAATAAATACCCATTTCTTTTCTGAGGCTCTTTTTAAACATTATCAAAATACAGCATTATTATATTACTTAGCACTCTGTCACCTCAGCAAAAGGATGGTTTTTGTAAGCACCTGTGAAACAAATACTCAAATTATTGAATAACTTCTCTTTTATGAGAATTATATATATATATATATATATACATACCGAAACCTGTTGAGTAAGATTTCACATTATTCTAAGGTTCATGTGTTATTATGAATTGTCTTTAGGTGGATTCCACAGTGGTTGGTATTGGTTTGTAAGCACGAAAACGAAAGAATAGTAGCCGTGTAAATGATTTATGGGTGAATTATTTAATGAATTTGGTTTGTTCTATATATTAATGATTTACCAAAATCTCTAAAGAACGGCAGTGATATTTATCTATATACTGATGATACCAAGATATTCAGAAAGATAACAAACATTGATGACTGTAAAAAGTTACAGGAGGACATAATATTATCTGAAATGAAGAAATGGTCAGAGACATGGCAATTAGCATTTCACCCTGACAAGTGCATATGGATGAGAATTGGAAAAATACAAGCAGAAGTCTTTAATTACGAGATGCATGGAGAAATGAAGCAGGTAGACTGTGAAAGGATTTAGGAGTGCAGATAGATTGTGAAATTAACTTCAAAAGACATATATAAATTTAGATGGGAGACTATTCAAAACATTGTATACTGCCATGGTGAGACCTCTTTTAGAATATGAAACCAAATTTGGCACCCATATAAACAAAAAGATATAAATGCAGTTGAAAATGTGCAGAGGAGAACAACGAGAATGATTCCTTCCTTATAGGGGTTGAGTTATGAAGAAAGATTGAAGAAATTAGATCTTCCTTCATTGACATACAGAAGAAATAGGGGAGACATGATTGAAACATTCAAGATTGTAAATGAAATATATGATAGGGAAGTATGCGGCAATATATTTCAGAGAACAGAGGAAACTAGAACAAGGGTACATAATAGTAAGAAGATCAAGAAATTACGACCAAGATTAAACATAAGGAAATATTCATTCACCTATAGAATTGTAAAAATTATGTCATAAATTCAGAAAGTGTAAGGAAGTTTGAGATTAATCTGGACAAGGAATGGAAGTGTCAAAAACAAACATTTCAATATAAAGTGATTATCCTTATTAAATTTTAACTGTTGGATAGATTTTTTTTTGTGAATGTGGATACTGTACTCGGCTTTTGGAAAATAATGAAGCCTTATTACATGTGTGGTGGGTGGTTGGGAAGCTTACAAACCAATACCACTGTGGAATCGACCCTTTATATGACCCACAAACAATTCACAAGACACTAAACTAACCCCAATACAAATATAATTGAAATAAATGCTGCGTGGATTTGGTTGTTGGTTCTGCCTTCTTCTGTGTGTGTGTCAGTGTGTGTAAAGTAAACGTTTATTTATATATGTTTAACTTCCTATTATATTTGACTAGAGTGACTGACACATGTTATTTGAATTATTAATGTATTGTGATAGTGAATAAATATATAAATTAATATATAAATAAATAAGATATATATAAATAAGGCGAGAGTTTATTCATATATTTAATTAACTTCCCATTATATTTGACTAGAGTGACTGACAGATGTTATTTGAATTATTAGTGTATTGTTTGGGACAGTGAATAAATATATAAATTAATATATCTCTGTGTGTGTGTGTGTGTGTGTGTAAAGTAAACCTTTTTTTTATATATATTTAACTTCCCATTATTGGACTTGAGTGACTGACAGATGTTATCTGAATTATCATTTGGGACAGTGAATTAATATATAAATTAATATATAACTAAATAATATATATAATAAATAAGGTGAGAGTGTGAGGGAGCATAAGTATAATGTTTGTGTTGACGTAAACATCACTTCAATGACAATCTTATAATATAATCTGTCAGAGTTCACACAGTACAGCATTCTTATCTCGTATTCAATAAGCAAAGCCTCATTTTGGTATTTTTCTCTTAAGTGCGTGTGTCTTAAATCCCTCCCAACACATTAATTGAGAGGGAGAAACACTAATAATGGGTAAGATGATACAAATATACATAATAATTATACTGGAGGTAATACATACTGTACTCCATTATACTCGACTTATCAGTAAAATTTGAGATAATTGTTAAGTAGAGTTGCGTCTGGACAAATGTTAGAGATATATATGAGTCGATTCCACAGTGGTTGGTATTGGTATGTAAGCACGCAAACGAAAGAATATTAGCCGTGTAAATGACTTGTGGGTGAATTATTTAATGAATTTGGTGAGTAAACTATACAGTGATTATCATTATTTAACTGTTTGATAGATTTTGTGAATGTGGATACTCAGCTTTTGGAAATTAATGAAGCCTTACAAGTGTGGTTGGTTGGGAAGCTTACAAACCAATACCACTGTGGAATCGACTCATATTATTAACACTAAAGCTAGATATTGTCCATTTACATACCTTTTTAGGTATTATTACAGAATAACTGGGTTTTTGGCTAGGATCGCGCAGTGTTACCACATCCGGCTAGGTCCTGGGAATTTGCCCAAGTCACTTTATGATAGTTTACACCGGTTATATCCCGGTAGTTTGCCTAGGTTAGGTCCCGGTAGTTTGCCCAGGTTAGGTCCCGGTAGTCTGCTGTTGTCTAGGTTAGGTTAGGTCAGGTCAGGTGAGGTCAGACTAATTTTCAAATTATGTTTGTAAAACGGGGCATATCTCGAAAACGGGGCATCTCCGAAAGAAACACCATAGAATAAAAGTGTTTTAGAATGGTCCAAAATAGTGGGTAATGATACTAAAATACACAATATAGTGAACCCAGTTCTTCTGTAAATTTACCCCTTTTTAATTATGAAAGTATCACTGAATTGTTTTAAACCATATCGTTAATTATGTTAACTTTAGTATCTTGGAGGTAAGAACTGGTATTGGTAAATTTACAGAAGAACTGGGTTCACTATATTGTGTATTTTAGTATCATTACCCACTATTTTAGACCATTCTAAAACACTTTTATTCTATGGTGTTTCTTTCGGAGATGCCCCGTTTTCGAGATATGCCCCGTTTTACAAACGTAATTTGGAAATTAGTCTGACCTCACCTGACCTGACCTAACCTAACCTAGACAACATCAGACTACCGGGACCTAACCTGGGCAAACTACCGGGATATAACCGGTGTAAACTATCATAAAGTGACTGGGGCAAATTCCCAGGACCTAGCCGGATGTGGTAACACTGCGCGATCCTAGCCAAAAACCCAGTTATTCTGTAATAATACCCTGGTATTTATTTACTATATTGTCATTCTGTACGGTATTTATTGAAAGAATTACCGTTTTGTAGCAGTGTTGCCAGATCCGGCTAGGTCCCAGTACTTTGCCCCTGTCATTTTCTGTACTTTACCACGGTTATTTCCCGGTAGTCTGCCCAGGTTAGGTCCCGGTACTCTGATGCGGTCTAGGTTAGGTTAGGTCAGGCTAATTTCAAAATGCCCCATTTGAATATGCCCTATCTTGGAAATGGGGCATTTGCGGAGAAAATGCCATAGAAGAAAATAGTTTTAGAATGGTCTAAATAAGTGGGTAATGAAGGTAGAAAAACCGTACCCAATAACGGTAATTCATTCAATATTTACCTTCTGTACCAACGTTGCCACATCCAGTTAGGTCCTGGTAATTTGTCCCAGTTAAGTCCTGGTAATTTGTCCCAGTTAAGTCCTGGTAGTTTGTCCCAGTGAGGTCCCAGTAGTCTGCTGCAGTCCAGGTAAAGTCTGGTTATTTCCCAAATTTTCCATTTTTAATATGCCTCATCTTGGAAATTGGGCATTTCTGAGGGAAATGCCTGAAATGAATACTCTTATTATGGTATAGATTTTTTCTTTTTTTAGTGTTCCGACACTGGACATAGGCTTCATCAAGCCCATGGCCCAGGTCAACTGCTACTTGCACACACACACGTCATGCCTTAGTGGGTAATGATGGTAGAAAAACCTTACTAGAGAATGGCAATATAGTCAATATTTACCTAAAAACTTTTGGTTATAGTTAAGAAGAGCCACTGAAAAGGAAGTTATATACAAATTTCCTTCATATTTTGGTTGGTGGTTGTTTTTGCTTTATAAAATCATTTATATAGTCACGGTCACACAGAGGTGTGACCGTGCATTTGACCATGTTTGATTTCCCCCCTATGTTTGCCCTGGTTAGGTCCAGGTAGTCTGTCCCGGTCCAGATTTTGTTAGGTTAAGTTCCAATTAACGTTAGGTTAGGTAAAGTTAAATTAACTCTAGAATATGTATATAAATGTTAATTATTTAATGTGTTAATTACTTCTTTTACCTCTAAATCCAGCCTCTTGGGGTGGAAGGGGAATCAAACATGGATAAAATGCACTTTTACATTTATATTTCAAAACAGGGAATGATGGATTAGCCAAAAAAAGTTGGGAAAAATTGTTTTCCTTTTATGTGGCTCTTCTCAAACTTTTCCAAACTTTTGTATTTTCCATTGTGGCTAATTTTGTCCCTCTTCTTAGTTCCTTTAAGAAGCAGTAGTGAAAATTGGATAAAATTTGCAATATGGAACTTGTACTAAATATAGCCAGGTTAAGTTCATAATCCTTGTAGTTTTATTGATCATATTTAGTTATAGAAATCATTAATACAATCTCAGAAGTCCTATGTGGCTTAAATCTGCAAATTAATTTACACTTTATGCCAATAAGCCATTCAAATATTTCAATATGATTTTCTGATTTTTTGATAGAGATTTGATTGATTTTGACCTTCATTTCAATGCATTATTTGTTGTTGTTGTTGAAGTTCCTCAAGCTGTCTGGCCGAGCATTGTTTATCATTTCCCCTATAGGCCTATATTGGTTAACATGGTGCATGATATTATTATGATGCCACACAAACTAACCTGACCTAACCAAACCTGGACCTCAGCTTCCTTCAGGTCTGGGACGTAACATTCTGTTACGGGACCAACATTACACTGATAATGGGGATATGACCACTTCTTATGTCACAATGTTGGAATCAGAAAATTGTGGAAATTTGTAGGTTTCCAACCAATTATATTCTATTATACAGGTACAGTATATTTATAAAGTACGAATAAGTGGTGTTTTGAGAGGTTTCATTTCTACTCTCATTAAACTGCTATATTTCTGATGCCAGACCTGTAATATAAGAAAGTTATCTCAGTTATTACCAAGACAGGTTTTGAGTGGGTATTGCCCCTTCACCCTCTTTCCATTAAAATCATAGGTACTGTATTGGTATTGTTATTGCTGCTATTATACACCTGTTTTTGACATAATGTAACATTATGGACCATTCAATGATACTTTTCTCTTATGTCATTGCTCCATTTCAGAGATGATTTCCCCTTTCATAGGTTTAGATTGGGTTGGGTTAGTTTGGTAGTTAGTGAGTTACAGAACTGCCCCAAGTTCCTGATTTTCTCATCTCTTTGGAGGTAGTGGAGGATATATCAGAAACAGATATGCCAGGTTCTTTAATGCTGAAAACACACTATTGTATGTGATTTTCCCCAACCTTAACTTCCTGAGTTCCCCTCTGTGTTTTATGTTGAGAGGGAGCATGTCTCAGAAATGCAGCATATCCAATGTAGCCTAACTTTGATTATGATTGGCTTATTCAAGTCGATGATTCATGCTAGGAGGTACTGTGGTTGGGAAGGGGTTTTTGAATGGAGGCTTGTTTGGAAGGTTCTCATAAGATGGCACCAAAAGCTGGGCACAGCTGTTAGGTATATGATCCCAATAATAATGATAATCCATTAACCATACTGTACTGAAATTTTATAAAAGGGAGATTACCATACTGTCTTATTTTTCAAGTAAACATTTGTTGTCTAGATAAAGCCCTGGTGCAGTGAAAATGAGTTATTTGAGAGGTGGATGTGGACTTACCTACCAGGTGGGATGGAGAAATTAATGAAAGTGTGTATGAGAGATGTGGTATGAGTGAGAGGGCAATTGGTATTGAGTGTGGAGTGGTTGAGAAAGTGAAGCATAATACATGGTTTGGACATGTGTAAAGAATGCAAGGTGAGGAGTTTGTAAAGAAGGTGTATGGAAGTGAAGTTGTGAGACTTGGTGTGAGAGGCAGACCTCTGGTTAGATGGCAGAAGAGAGTGGAAGAATATGTAAAGGAGAGAAACATGAGGGGCAGAGGAGGGCTTGACCAAGTAAGGAGGGAGTGTTGGAACAGGGAAAACTGGAGACACTTCTGCTGTGGTCACCCCCTTGGGGGTAGTTCCCGGAGGGAAAGATGCGTTGGAGCTATAGATAGATAGAAGCCCTGGTTTAATATGGTACCTGGTATGCTTTATACTATTCAAATAAAAAAAGAATTATTTTTATATGAGTACTAAATGTGCTACAGGTAAATAGTCGTCACTGAGTACTATACTGAATGATAGTGTCTGGGTGAGCTGTACCACCCAATAGTCCAGGAACCAGGGAGTGTTTGTATGCTTTAAAAAGCCCTAAAGTCACCCACCTGACGTTGATAAGATCACTTGGGCATGATATTAATGAGAGTGAATAATTTAAAATTTGGAAATTATATCACATATGATGTTTTTTGTAAACTTTGCACTTGTCCTAAATTACCTCCAAAATTTAGATGGTCATTGTGAATAGAGATAACAGCAGTGGAATTTTAATGTCACTCAAACTATAGCTCATTTTATCAATTTTATGATGAATCTAAGCTAGAATGTATTGCATGTAAAACTTGAACATATTAAATTTAAATGAAAATGTGAATTTATGTAAAGTTTGCTGAAAGTCTAGGTTTGTAACCCTTTGATAATAAAAATAATACTTCAAGTGGATAAACTCATCTTTAATTCTGTACTGAAATACTGGTACACTATAGAGGAGTTTGTTAAATCAACATAGAAAACATTTTAGACAGATTTAACCATGTGCTACCTGAATTTTACCATTAGTTTGCCATCATATTCTGTTTGGCAGTTGTGATTCCATTCTTATAAATGCAACAGTTATATGTATAGAGTAATTATTTGTTTGTATTTTTACAGTGCAGTAAACATTAAGATTAATATACTGACTCTTGAGCATTGACTCTCATCTCTATTTCTAGCCCCTTGAGTGATCCAGAAATAACATGGCCCTCACCGTGATGAAGTGGAATGTGGTGGTGGTTATGGTGGTGGTAATAACAAGTGTAATCCAAGAAGTGAGTGTTGAGGCTACTAGTACTTCAATAAACACCACCACCACCTCACTAAATGCATCAAATAATAACTCCACTGCAGACCTGATCCTGAAGAAGGCACAGCAGAATCCAGTAATATTTAAGGTTTGTGTATGTGGAAGTTGGTAGTGTATTTTTAGTTCATGTGTAGTGTGACATAAGTCTGTTCCTGGGTTGGTTTGATGAATGCCAGGATGTACAGTCGGCAGCATATGTTCGCTTCATTTCTACCTGCGAAAGTATGAGCCTAGTGAAGTTGTAAAACTATTTAAGTACAGAGATGGAAGGTTCCACAGCATCTCATTTTCGTGTGTTACACAGTCAAGCAAAAGAACTTATTTATAATGTAAATAGGGTCTAAGTCTTTTTTAGGGTGAAAAGGCCAACAGAGGACCTTTGCTGTCACAATCAAGAGCAACTGCAAGGATAGCCAAGGTGACTAACGTTAGGTAAAGGACAGTCAAAAGAATTTATTCTGCATTAAAAGATCCCATGACACACAAAATGCACCAGAAGAGCCTATAGGAAAATCTCTTAAAAACAAGCGCCTAGACGTTTACCCCAGTGGTGGTGTGGAAAAAAGGTCAAACAGAGAGAGAGAGCAGAAAATAAGTTTAAGAGAGGGAGGAATATTTCTCAAGTCTTATAGGGTAGGTGCAGGATAGCTTAAAACACATTGGGAAAAAATGAAAACAATTTTATGGTTAGTTTTCAAATTATAAGCCAAGCGAAATGGAAAAAGGTGGGAGAGCAAAAGAGGGGGAGAGTGAGAGAGAGAGAGGTCATATGGTAAGAGAGCACGGACTGGTCCTGACCTCACACCAGGGGCCAAGATATGCTATATGGTGATGGACATGAATTTATGCTGCTTGCTGTACAACTCACAAAACAATATGAAGTGCTGATTGATATCAAATTGACACTGATGGCCTGCTTGTTTGTAGTGAGGCTTTGTCATTGTTAGTGATTCAGAGATCTTGGGTTAGATACCACCATACCAGTTTGAAGTTCATATCCACCATTGTTAATATGATACAATAAATGAATCATAATCATTCTTACATCAGATTCAAACTTCATTCCACCGACATCTCTGGCCACACAACAATGATGAATTCATTGAAACTGCTCCAAATATATGCCTGGGAGTTAGTGTAGTAGTAGAGGCATTTGTATGTTTTGGGAAGTTTTTGCTAAATTTTATGAATACAGTTTTATCTTACACTGTACACAGTACTGTACTGTATAATCTGAAGTTAGCCAAATGATGACTGTATTCAGTTGAACATTATAATTATTTGGCTACCCAAGACTAAGAAACTTATATTTATGTACTGAAGAAAAAATTATATTAATTGATCAATGCATAAACTAATTTATATTACATGTATTTTTTTCTAGGGTGATGATTTAGAGGAAAAAAGACTTCTAGAACCTCCTACCACCACACCTGCACTTCCTACCACGGCTTCACCACTTCCACAACTAAATCTCCACATTGGCAACTCTACTGTGAGTGCGTGTGACATCACCACTCAGGAGTATACTAAACTGACAGCTTTTTACCCACACAACTGTGCTCAAGAAGAATCTGATTCAGACAGTGAAGATGCTGACAAGTGAGTCTTTTCTTGGCCCTCTCACCACAGGTGACGTGCTTGTAGCTGCACAGAATTAAGCTTTGGTATTACAGTATGTGTTGATTGGTACGGCCTGTACAGTACTGTATGTAGTTCTTGATTGTTACTTCTTCAAGGAAAATATGTTGTTTATTTGGTTTGTTTATCTGTTGACCTTTTTGTTATTGGATTATAGAAATACTTGTATATAATTTGATCTAACTTTTACATTATATTGATGAAATACCTACACATGGTGGAAGGGACATTGTTGCTCAGGCAATGGGAGCATCACAAACTTATCTGGAGGCAGATCTGTCATAACCATCCCTTAGCACGGGTTGACCAGATGAAAACAAAGTGTCAAAAATGTTAATACATTTTTTTTTTTTTAATGTGTGCCTTGTAATTGGCTACAAGTGATTAGATATTAGCAAATATCTTGATCTGGACTCGGATCCATGATTTTCTTTTTTCTTTTTTCTTTTTCAACTGTTCAGTCTATTGCTGATACCATCTTCCCTTCTTGACACTTCTCAAGATTATATCATCATGGCTGAAGTATATGTAGGGTAATTTATCCCTGCACAAGTGATGTATTGTCTCCATTACTTCCCTATCTTTTCAGACCCTCTCTCCTATATATTGATTTATTTGCACATGCTGCATCAAACAGATTTTTTTTCATATTCCATCATTAGCATATGATCCTCTCAGCCAGACTGTCCAGATAGAGTCTGAGTTACAGACTCAAAGACTTCACTCCAAAATTATACATATTATAGATTGTGTGTTAAAATTATATATACATTACTGGCGGCACCATGCATCCCTTATTGTAGAACCATGTTTGATCCCGTTTGGTAGTTTTTTCATCCAAACATTATTATAGTCTTATTTTTATAGTACAGTATATACAGTATACACTGTCTTGACAGTTTCACTTTCCCTGTTGCAATTAGGAGTAGTGTGGAGGGAGAGGCTGGGAATGAAACAGAGCCATGTCACACGAGTATTGACCTGCCTGAGGTTGGAGCAGCTGAACAGGAGCACCTATCATCTCTGTCCATCTTCCTCATCCTCTGTGTGCTCGGTAATATTTCACTTCTGTTATTCTCTTCAATTTGATTGTCTTGCTCGGTATTGTACTGTATTTCTTTAGCTTCTTTATTATCTGTATGCTTGGTAAGTTTCCATGTACCACAGTAAATCAGTTTCTTCCTTATCAAAGCACTAAATAAGAGGAACTATTAAATACTGTAGTAAGAAGGTAGTTTTAAGTTTACTTACATGACATTGCAACAGTGTTCAATGCCTTTCACATGTTCATATTTACAGTATATAACCCATGAAATTTGTTAACTACTGTACACACTTTCTCGACTGTCTCTTTCAAGTGCCTTGATAGTTCAGTTAGAAAAGATGAATTTACTAACTGTAGTTTGAAAAAGTACATGGATGCATTTTTTTTCAGCAATGTGTGTGATACTGATCTTCTTTTTACTGAAAACCAAGCTCAACTACCTTCCTGAGAGTGTGGCTTGTGTCATTGTAGGTAAGTTTGCTATCAAATTGTAACCCTTTACTATATTGTGTGGACAATCTTTTCACCATAAAAACTTAGTAGCATTATCAAACGGCCTCAGAACTGGACCCCTTGCCTGTTGGGGTTCCTGCAGACTCAGACAGGCACTCCTGGCCATATGGAATGTAAAGGCTGTGAATGATGTTCAGAAGAGGATGGAAATGGTGAATGTTCTGAAGAAAGGAAAGTTGGATGTGTTGGGAATACTGTATGTAAAACAAAGATTAAAAGTAAGGAACTGGATAAAGAAAATGGTGTGAAGTGTATCAGAGCAGGTATGGGAGAGCAAGAGAAGTGGAAGACTGGAAGGAAGGTGAGGGTTTGCTGAATAAGGAGTTGAGTGATGCCATGAGAAATTATGTGTGGGTGAGGTCAGGGTCAGGTCAGTATGGTGAATGAATATGTAAGAAAGGGTGGAAATAGGTGAAGTAAAATCATTTGTTCATGATAGATAGGAGTAGAAGGAATTGACTAGGAGGAGTGAATGTTAAGAATGGCAGCCTGGTATTACTTGATAGTTAATGGAATGGTTCATTTCACTAAGGCTAAATGAAGGGAATGTGTGGGTGTGTGCTGAGAATTTTATTGGCTTGAATATGAGTATGACCCCCTTCCACTTGGCTGTCTGTCTCTCTCTCTCTCAGTATATTTCTGATTTAGTATATCTATCCCTAACCTTGGAGCCTCCCACTCCGTGAAAAAAGGGAAATGGGGTATTGATGATGATGAATTATTTGAAATATTAAATTTGTTTTTATTTTAACCTATGCCTCCCAACACCCAAAGTTACTGGTAAATTTTGAGATTGTTTTTGCAAATATGAAGCACCAAAGTATGGAAAGACTGAAGCTGTGAATATGAAAGAATGTGCTTGTGAAGCCTAGCTTGTCTGAATAGATAACATAGCATAGAATGCTTGAATGAAGCCCTTGAAATAAGTAAAGTACTGTACACAAAAGTTTATTCTCTCAGTCTGCCCCAATGTAACTGAAATATCTGTGTTTCAAGCGACAAAACACAGTTTGCCATCTGTCCTCTGTTTTTTAATTGTTCAAACCACAGGTGTTTCATTTATATTGTGGCTAGCTGAGGGAAGGAACTTTTGTGCACCATAGTACCTTATGAGGGGAAATTATTATTGACAAACTTTTGCTGCTTTTTCAACTGGTCAAAGAAAAAGAATGAAACATTATTAGTACAAATTCTACCATATATTGTGTTTATATTTGCAAGGCCAATAATGCCATCAAGTGTATTTACATTTTTGGTATTTGCATCTAGGTGGTGTGATTGGACTGGTGCTGAAGATACTCTATAGTCAGCATATTGCAAACTGGCAGGTAAGACTCATTTGTATTCAGCTTTGGGCAGTACAGTAGTTTTTTACCACACACATTAAGTTTACCAAATACAATTAAGATGATAGAATATACCTTGTGATTATTAGAGGTAGTGAGTGTATATAGCCCCACTCAGGAAGGTACAGTACAGTACTACAGTATTGTACTTAATATGCAAAGGTGTCAGGAGACTTTAAGTATTGCCTGGATTCTTATGTTTCTTCCAGGCCGCATTATTACGAACTGTATATTGAGTCGGCACCATACCCCCCGCCAGCCAATCAACGGCTAGATGTATCAGCCAGCCCGAGCCAATCACGACGCAAGAAGGGCTTGACAATGACGTCATGAAAAGTTTCTATGTACCAAATATAAATTCTCAATATTTTGTTGCCACATCACTAATAGTAGAATATAGAGAGCAGTTAGTGAAGAAGTATAATGGAAAATGTACTCTCCTATATAATTTCTGAAGCATGAAACTCAACACAAACTAGGCTACTCATACTGAACAATGTTGATGACTAAGGCAAAATTGCCATGTATAACTTTAGCTGCGAAATAATATGCAGTGTGATACTCACTGTCTTAATCAAAGCTCTCATTTTTGAGGTAATTTCCTCAGATTATCATAATTTGGGGTAATTTAATGTATAGTTGTTGCCATCAAAGGTAATTTCCATAAACCATCAGTTCTTTTTTGGAAGTTGTACATGTAAAATCGTGCGTTCATACTGATCATAGCTTTCATTTGTCAATTTGTAATAATTATAACCACTAAAATTACGTATCACTAATGTACAGTATGCCACGTGCTTACTTTATCCTCATATGATCATATATTTCAGTATCTAAAGTACTATAGCCCCAACTATGGTTGTTGTTGTTGTTGAAGTTCCTCAAGCTGTCTGGCCGAGCAGCCCCGAGCTCCTGAGGAAGGTCATGGCCTGAACCGGGCTTTCCCACAGTGCCCTCAGAGAGTGTATGTTGTGTTGTTGGCGAGTGTGGTTGTGTGCATTGCAGTCTTCAGTAATGTGTTTAATAGAATGGGGTGCTGTGTTGCATCCCGGACAGGCATCCGCAATGGCTCCATCCAGCCTCTTCTGATATGTCAGAAGGGCCGGGTGGTGGCCACACCGCAGCCTGGCCAGGTGGACTCTGTCCTCACGGGGAAGGGAGGATTCGGATGGGTGGATGTCAGGAGGTCGTGCATGCAGCTGTGTGTTGTTTTTGTTTTGAGTGTTTGGATGGACTGATGAGTGATTTGAGTATGGATATGTTTCTGGAGATTGGTTTGGGGTGGGCAGGGTGTAAGAGATGATAGTATTTGTGTATGTTATCGTGTACTGGGTGTTGTTTTGATGTTCCTTGGCATGTGTGGGTGTTGTGCCATGTAGTGTAGTGGATGGTGTGGGTTTGTGGAGGCTGCAGCAAGTGTTTGTGTGCCTCTCATGTCAAGGTGATCCTTGATTTTGAGGATTTTGGTTTCATAGTGTAGGTGGTCTGTAGGTGTGGTAGCTGTGCAGCCTGTGATTGTCTTTAGGGCTCTGTTCTGTATGGTTTGAAGGGTGTTTTGATGAGTAATTTCACACAGTTTCAGTAATGCATACTACAAAGTAAATATTAGATTAGATTAGACTTTAATTTTAATATATAGAGGCGAGTTCTTGACTGGAATGTCCCATGCAGCAAGAGGGAAGCATAAGGCTACTCATAACCTCTCCCCTTCGCATGTCATCATTGCTTGTCTCCTCATAAAATTATATTGTATAATTATGTATTACAGCATTCCTCTTTTTTTTACTAACCTTTTGTTCTTAAACTAATAATGGAATAGTCATGTTGGAAAACAATGTGCTAGGCCCTACTATTAGGCTATATTGTACTCTACTTGTATTTATTTCATCTATTGTATAACTTCATAATATAATACAGGTACTGTATATCTAGTAAGACAACCTAAGTGACATTCTCACATTGATGACTAATTTGCTGTGAATAACTGATATGTGTGATTGTCAGTAATACCACAGGACATTCATTTTATACTGTATTTTACAAAGGGATCAACAACTGATAGGCAAGCTAAGGTAAAGCCTTTATTATCACAAAAGCCTATAAACTATACCGTGCTACAAGGAAGAGTGGTACTCAGTTGTAGTAACACTGAAACAAGGAAGTACAGTACATTGCTTGGTCATGATCTATTTCAGGATGCACAAGCCACAAAGTTAGTGAAGTTGGGCTAAAACTGTAAATGGGTAGAGAAGCCGTGCTGAGGGTAGTGAGGATTTACAGACAGGTTGTGAAGATGCACATAGGGTGGTTAACATTTGTAGATGAATAGTGAAGTTTGACAGAGGTAAGTGAAGATGGGTACATGGGTGGTGAGGTTGTGTGGGGTTTGTCAAAGTTTATGAAAGTACAGTATGGCATGGTGAAGCTTAACAGGTCAAGATAGGGTCACAAGATTCCCTTTCGTGAAAAACGCATACGAGTATGCCTTGATAAAATGATAACAGTAAGGACTTTATACATTTCTTAAGAGGTACAGTTGAGCAAGTAGAAAGTGCAAGAAAAAAATTATTGTACTTCTGGTGGTAGGGGGATCTCTTACAGTCAAACAGTCTCAGTACATTGAAGCAGGTGTTATTTTTCTTATTAAAAACTTCCTTCCACTCCCATGCTTGTTTATCATGAAAAACATTGGTCTTCACTTGCACTAGGTTTCTTTCATTTTTCAAAATTATATTGTCAAACCCTTCCTCTGTGAAATCCAGGTTAAACATACTGGTAGGCCTATATATAACTTTAAATCACAACACGAGTGAAAAATATATCAGACTCGGAGACACACTGTTCTTGTTAGTCTGCCAGCTGGTGTCACTCTCGAGTTTTAAAGACACGCCGCTTAGAGTCTCTTGAAGCGACGCTGTACGCTACGAGTACAATAATCATTCGCAATGCAGGATCAAATAATTAACAGAAGTATGTCGAGTTTCATGCTTCAGAAATTATATAGGAGAGTACATTTTCCATTATGCTTCTTCACTAACTGCTCTCTATATTCTACTATTAGTCATGTGGCAACAAAATATTGAGAATTTATATTTGGTACATAGAAACTTTTCATGACGTCATTGTCAAGCCCTTCTTGCGTCGTGATTGGCTCGGGCTGGCTGATACATCTAGCCGTTGATTGGCTGGCGGGGGGTATGGTGCCGACTCAATATACAGTTCGTAATAATGCTTCCAGGCCTTGATTGCTGGGTACATTTTTTTCTGTTTCCTACAGTTGGGGTGTGAGTTTAACTTCAGTTACAGAACTTTCACATCCATGGAAATTCACCTATACAGTACCAGTTTTTTTTTTTTGTCTACCCAAGAATGCCATTTTCTCAATACAATACATTACACTATGCTATACAAGAACTAGAGCCCTGCTGGGCAAGAAGTGAATAACTAACTCCCTTGGGAGTTATTTTTATGTTTTTTAAATTTTCCATCGCAGTACTTTTCTGTCAGCCAAAAGGACACTATTGTTTATTGGACATAACAAGGTAACCACTGAATTGGGGTGCTTACAGGATAATCAGCTTTATGCATCTTATGAGTTGTACATTAATATCACCGTTTTATAATGATATAACTCATATTTTTGTTTTAGAAAGAGGAAGCATTCTCTCCAACTGTTTTCTTCTTGGTTATCCTGCCTCCCATCATCTTTGAGTCTGGCTACAATCTCCACAAGGTTAGTGAAACAAGCAGCCTGTTTATCTAATTTTTGTTATCTTCTAGATACTGTATCACTTGAACATGAAAGCTGAAATATTTTCTGAGCAAATATTATTGGAATGATCTATCTGTATTTAGGATGTATCACAATTAGACATTGTTGATGAAAACATCAATTGAAGGAAAACATGAACGTCCACTTTTGAGTACTGACTTGAAAAATTAGTACTGCACTTGTACCGAAAGCAAGATATAATATTTTTTATTCTGTCTCACTTTGTATTAATTTTCTACACTCCATCAATAAGTTGCTATCTTAACTAACGGTGCAGTTCCTTGCAAATATAATTAGCGCTGTTGTGAACCTAGTTGATAGTTTATTCATTATTGACAGATATCAAAACTGGGATCCACAAAACACTTCTGCCAGTATAACTCGGAGATACTCCTCAGTGGACTTACACAGTGTCTCTTAGAAGATGTCACAGGCATAAATATAACACAAAACTTTCATTAATGCAGTGCTCTAAATACTCTCCCTTTTCACCCCCTTGAAATTAAGTTGTCACTGCAGTGGCAATATAAACACACTACACATAGACATTATAGTGTCAACTCTATTTCATACAATTACTCATGTTACTGGTACAGTCCTTATACAAACAAATTTTGTCTTAATTATCATATTTCCAGTTAAGTTCTGGTGTTGCTTACAGCTACTGCTAGTAGTATCAAATGTCTGTGAGGACTTTGATGCTAATTACTCTGATGACAGAGGTGTACAATGTCTCCTTGAATTACAGGGTAACTTCTTTCAAAACTTTGGATCCATAATATTGTTTGCTGTCATGGGGACACTCATCTCAGCTCTCATTGTTGGTGGTGGAGTTTACTTACTGGGACAGGTAAGTTCTATATATGTCTATATATATCTTATAAGATAAATACAAGAAGGAATGTCTCCTTTCACCAAGGCTAAATTAAGAGGCTTTCATCATGAATGTAAGAACTTGTGGGGGATACTGAAAATTTCATGGGCTTGAATGGGTTTGTGAATGTAAATGTGTCCCATTTCACTGGGTATTCTGTCCATCTCTGATTTCTGATTTAATTATTCCATCCCTGGATCTGAAGCCTGTTTGTTCTTGTAAGAAGACAAATGCAATATTTGTGATGACAAAAAGTATGCTTGTAGAAGAAATGCATTTTTAGATGTTATGGACACCTGTAAAGAATAAAGGGTGATGAAGTGGCAGTCACTATAATTATAAAGTATGTCAAGGAGCAGTTAGATTAATTACATGGGTCAGACAGGTGGAACAGTAATCTATGTTGGAAAGTGAATTGTGATGGAAAGAGGAATGAAGATTGGTGCATAGATATAGTATAAAGTAACTTGAGGACTTTTTTTCTATTGCTGCATCAGTAATATTGAGTGAAGAATCTTATTTGTGAGGTAGAGTAATTTATTCTTTTGTTACCCACAGGCCGATGTTGTATACCAACTGACATTCGTTGAAAGCTTTGCCTTTGGATCACTGATCTCGGCAGTAGATCCAGTTGCCACACTAGCCATCTTTCATGCCCTAAATGTGGATCAGGTCCTGTACATGTTGGTGTTTGGAGAAAGCATTCTTAATGATGCTGTGTCCATTGTACTAACAAGGTAATGTAAAGTATATTATTTCCTGTTAACTTTGTCCTTCTTACCCATTCTTTTGCACACACACACACAGTGTCAGTGGCAGTATTATTACCATTGAAGTTGTATTAACTCTGGTTTTGATTAGGTTATTACAAATCAGCTGTCTTTTGGCATAAAGCTAAAAATGTGAGATGCATTTAAATAATTGTATCATCAACTTCAGTCAAGTGGAAAAGTCCCTCTTCATTTTGGCTACTTCTCCTTTGGAGATATATCCAAGTCATACTCCACCTACTTCTGGTGACCTCACTGACACCCTTAATATCTCTAGCAGTAACACAGATGGGGGCAGTGCTATCCGTGATAAATATGTTTATATCCTGGGTGGTTTAATTGATAGTTTAATTGCTATCATTGTTAGTATTTAGTTGGAAACACTCAGCAAAGTTAGGGAGTTTTGTTCACTCATGGGAAAAAGTGAAGTAACAACACTATGGAATCAAATACTGTACTGTCTACAGTAAATTTATAACCTGCTGTATTTGATTGCAATGAAATAAGTTTAAGTACAGAATAGTACAGTATGGGAATGGTACTCAAATTCTACTACTGTACACTATTCTGTAGTTTGTATAAACATCTTAGTCACAGTTTGATCAATAATAAGAATATTCACAGAGTAATCAAGGATACATTTCAGTACTGTGATAGAGATGGCATCCCCAACAATGGCAGACATGGGTTCGGGCGAAGCAGTTCTGTATACAGTGTGGAGGTTTTGTGTTATGTTCTTTGCCTCGGCTGGTATTGGCGTGGCCTTTGCTCTCCTCAGTGCCCTCACCCTCAAGTATGTCCCTGTCAGAGAATACACCTCACTGGAACTCTGCATTATACTCATCTTCATCTATGCACCATACACTCTTGCGGAAGGCATTCATCTCTCAGGTTTGTTTTTTCTTTTTGGCAATTGTAGGCTACCTTATACAGTGGTGGTCATTTCCTGCATAGTTTAGAGCAGTGGTTCTTAAACTGGGGGGTGCCAGAAGCTTCCAGGGGGGGCGCGAGCAGGGTTTTGGTAAATATGATTATACACCATATAAGGCTCTCAATACAGCTCTTACAGTGTATATGGTTTCAAAATGCTCCATAATGGGCACAAATTTCCAAAATTTTCGAACCCGAACCCCCCAGCTGATACGCCACCCCACCCATACCATAAGTAATTTTATATTCATAGTATACTGTTTGGTAAAAATTTTAAGGGATAGGGGGGTGCGGGATCTATAAATAATGCAGAGGGGGGCGTGAGGCAAAGAAGTTTAAGAACCACTGGTTTAGAGGAATCAGTGGGAACATTTAATTGAAAGAACAATTTCCTGAAAGTATCTCAGCTTGGTAAACCTTTAGTATTCCCTTTGAATGTTTGTGTGTGACTGTCTTGTTTGTACAGGCATTGTTGGAACTATATGGGCTTATAATGGTGTTTACATAGGAGGACCTGCAGAGGGCTACTCTTGGGTGGCTTTATATGGCACACTAAGAAGATTTATTTTCCTATAGCAACTGCACTCATTTCTACCTCCCTTTACCCTTGTATAGAGGCACAATGATGGCTTATCTCCAGTCATCCATCACGTCTCCTTGCTTCCAAGCCAGGTTGCATATAAGCAACATCCACTCCACCACTGTCTCCCTCCCATCAGTGCTACAACATTTCTGCAGTTATCCCATCTCCACCTGGGCCTTCAGTTTCCCTATTTCTTTCCTAACCACTTCCCTTCCTAGTTCTCCGTGTATATCCTGTCATCTACCAAGAGCCTCCATCTCTATGCAGGTCACTACTCTTGAATTTCTACTAGATATACAGCATGTGGACAAAAATAGAAAATAGAGGTGTAGGGGATAAACTCACAGAAAAAATTTATTTACTGTGATAAGAAGTTTTCCTCACAGATAGCGATTTCAAGGATGGCAACATTTTGAACAGACTCTTTGTGTCGCTATCCACGCAGCCCTACTGTACTGTATATAGTTTCTGCTACGGTAGTTTAATTTCTCTTTATAATGTTTTCTGGGTAATTTTGTAGTGTAGTCAGTGTTGTGTATCATAACATTTAGCTGCTTGGTATGCTTTATTTGAACTTGTTCTTATGTGCAATAGGCCAGTAGTTTTTGTAGCTGTCTGTTGAACCATGGTGGTGACTGGTTGATTGCACATGCTTTTGGAGTATGTGTTCTCTAAAGTGAGCTAAGTCCTCAGAGATAGTTTCCATAGTTTGGGGTATTGCCTGCATTAGTGATGTGGGCAATACTTTAAGGGTTTTGGCGCCCCTTCGGCCCCAGCCACTAGCTTTTAGTTCTTCAACTGTCCCTCTTTTCTCTCTATTTCCTTCCTGCTTGCTGTCTCACCTCTCTATCACCTTTTTCTGGCGCTGTATGACCTCGCTGTTGCAGCGCCTAATATCAATCAATCAATCCATAGTTTGGTTACCAAGCCCCATTAAGACATATGTTCATGTAATAAAAGAGGTGCTGTTGATAAGGATTAAGTCTGGTACTGAAATGTTTGTGTGAGTGAATGGATGTTGATTATGTCAATACATTTGATTATTTGTGTATACAATAACTATCTATCATCACATCTACAGTAAAGAGTTTATTTTCTGTCAGGGATTCATTTCTTATTGCTGTTTGTCTGTTCAGTACCTGGATGATGTTCAGTAAAAGTTCTTGCACAGATAGAAAAGAATGGAGACTTCTTTCTATTACTGTATTTCTTATTTACAGTGACATTTTGAAATGAGGTGTCCAAGATGAAATAAGCTGTGGTACAAAGAAGAATTCAAATTTTTAGTTATATACAGTATATATATGAAGTAATTGTATATATAGACTGTCTATGAAAGAAATGTTTAAAGTTAGAAGTCTTAAAAGAGAATATTGTATATAAAATAATACAAAAGCGAATACTGTATAAGTAGAGATGTCCTGACTGTTGTAACCTTGTTTATGGAGCTCAAGTTAGAACTACACTGGGCTGTATATACTGTACTGACCTCATTTCTTTTCAGGAATCATGGCAATTCTGTTCAATGGTATAGTGATGTCACATTACACACACTTCAACATGTCTCCAGTTATGCAGATCACTATGCAGCACCTAATGCGAACACTGGCACTAATTGCAGAATGTACAGTTTTCATCTACCTTGGACTGGCCCTCTTTAGTTTCAGACATCAGGTAATTTGTTTGTGAAGGGAAAACTGTATGTGGTAATCACAGGGGGATATGCCTCCTTTGTGTATAAGGGAAGGTGTATTGTAGGGTAGTGATCGACAGAGTGAGAGTGAGAATAAAGAAATGGGACGGCGAGGAGCAGGGTGGGTTTAGGAAGGAAAGAGGTGTGCTGTGGAGAAATATCTAGAGAAGGGCAAGAAGTTATATGCTACATTTATGGATTTGGAGAAGACATATGACAAAGTCGGTAGAGAAGGTCTGTGGAAAGTACTGATAATATATGGAGTGGTTGAAAAGTTGCTGGAGGCAGTGAAGAGCTTTTATGAGGGTGCAAGAACGGCAGTCCGGTTGGAGAGTGAGCAAAGTGAGTTCTTTAATTTGAATGTCGGGCTAAAACAAGGGTGTGTGATGTCCCCATGGTTGTTCAGTGTATATATGGATGGAGTCATGAAGGAAATGCAGGGAAGAGCAGTGGATCATGGATGTTGGTGTACCTCTGATAAGGGAAGGGATATCGAGTGAGTGGAAGTTGTCTGTGTTGCTGTTTGTTGACGATACAGTTCTGTTGAGGAGTGATGATGAGTGGGAGTTGCAGGGTTTGGTGAATATGTTTGGAGATGTGTGTGAGAAATGGAACCTGAAAGTGAATGTGGTGGTGAGTAAAGTTATGGTCTTTGAAAGGGGTGGTGAGGTGAGGTTGAATGGTCAGGTTATGGAGAATGTCAGCTCATTTAAGTACAGTATTTGGACAGTGTGATGAGTAAAGATGGGAGTTTAGAGGATGAGGTGTGGGAGAGGGTACAACAGGGGAAGAGGGTTGTAGGAACGGTGAAAGCAGTGACAAGGAATATGGTGATGAGTATGGAAGTGAAGAAGACTTTACATAAGGATAGTGTGGTAATCCTGATACTGACATATGGGAGCGAAGTGTGGACGATGACGCAGAGACATAAATCAAGAATTAGAGAGGTGGAAATGAGTTACCTGAGAAGTGTGTGTGGCGTAACATGGAGAGATAGACTGACAAATGAAGAAGTATGTACGCGAGCGATGTGGTGTGGATGTGGATGTGCTGGAGAGTGTGAAAAGGAACACCTTGAGGTGGTTTGGTCTGTTAGGAGAGTGTACGAGAGTGAGATGGAGGGACGGAGTGTGAGGTGGAAGGATGGAGTTGAGAGGTATATATATGAGTGAGAGTGGCATTGGGTGGGAGGAGGGACACCAATTAACGGGGACAGAGGTGCATGGAAGTGATTCATTTGTGACCAGAAATCTGTAATAGAGTGACAGTATAATAATATTTGTCATAGAACCATGCATCAAATTCATGTGGTACATATTAGAGCGAAACATGTCCTATGTTCAATTTGGTGTGCATAAACAGTTAATTTGGAAAGCATTGAAAATTGCTGTGGGATTAATTCTTCATGAGGTATATAACACTTTGCTTAATGCTGGACAATATTGCTCACCATGGACCCACAGCAGTTGATTAACCCCTTCAACATTTTGTTGCCATTCTAGTTATTTTACTGTGGTTAATATCAGATGAAATCTTTCCAACTGGATAATCCAACACCAAAGGAAAATAATGCACTTATAGTATCTCAACAATTTCCAGTCACCAGACCTCTTAGAGATGGTTTTGAAGTTGTATATACTGTAGTTACTTTGTAAACTGTAAACTACAAGGGATGTGGGCATGTTTTGTCTGGAAAAAAGCAAAATAAGTTAAATGTCAAACTATTTCAGTTCCATCTAGCGCTAGTGTTGTGGAGTATAGTGCTGATCCTACTAGGTCGGGCTCTCAACATCTTCCCTCTCTCCTGGCTGGTCAATAAGTTCCGGGACCACCAGATCAACTACAAGATGATGTTTATAATGTGGTTCAGTGGTGAGTACTCCAAGGGAGCCCATTGAACTATTGGTTACTGTACTTTCACTCAAAAAAGTATCCCATTAATTTTGTGCTTAGATACAATGTATGACAGTATGGATGATGGAGTCAGAAAACCCTCTCAATGCAACTCAACCCATAAGGATACTTTTTTTGAGCGTTTGTTCTATTGGACACAAGAATTCATACACACGTTGCTGTTTTCAAGTGTTTACAACATACAGTTTAGAAAATGTAAGGCTATGTAACTGCAATACAACCATATTATTAGATTTGTTGTTTTGTAATCACAGAGTCACTTGGTACACCATTCATTGCAATACTTCCAGAATAATTACCTCTCTTTCCATATAGACTGTGTATAAATTCCTGTGGCCAACCATACTTGCTTATTGGGGCCATCATCTAAGAAGGCAATATTAAGTGATTTGGAGGCTTCTGGTGCCTCTAACTCATCATCATCATCATCATCATCATCTCAGACACCTATTTTCACCCGAGAAACCACCATTAAAGGATAGCCTCCTGATACTCTTCCCCATTTTCAGTAAATACTTTATACTTGCTAACATTGAACTCCTCCATTTCCAAAGAGTCACTCCACATATAATTTTTTCTATATGTTATCTTATTAAAATCTTCTGCAGTCTTCCTCATTTTTTTTTTTTTTTTTTTTTTTTTTTATTCTTGTGATCTTGGCATCATCTACAAACAAACTTGCATGGCTGTTTCTGTCTATTACCATGTTATTTATCTGCACTAAGAACATTATGGGTGCCAAAATTGATCTATGTGGAACTACTGTAATGGTAACCTTTCTACATTCAGACTCTACATCTGTAATTACAGTTCTCATCTTTCTGTCTGTTAAGTAGTCATCGACCAATTTGATCAGGTTTCTTTTCAGACCATTATTTTGTATCAGCTTTCATAATAATCTCTTACGTGGTACACTTGCTGACCATAAACTCTAGCCCACCTGAGTCGAAGCCCGAGATCTGAAGCAGGCGGTTTTTGGATGGCAGCCCACACAAACCATAACAAAGCCACACACAATTTTCGACCAATGAATGCTTTGGGGGAGTTGTCATCCAGACACCACCTGCTCCAGATCTCAGGCTTCGACTAGGGTGGGGTAGATTATGTGGTCAGCGAGTGTACCTTGTCAAATTCCCTCTTTAAATCCAGAAAAATGCGTCCTACCCATCCCTCTCATTCCTGTGTGGTCAACAATTGTGAGATAAGGGAGCCACCCACTAGACCATGTCACACTAAAGAATCAGACAACCTTGTTTTGTTCTGCTTTGAACCCAAGGCTCCCTTGAATGAGCTCTGCTCATCTATTGCAGGAGGTGGTTGTATTTTTATATCTCATCCCAGTGAATGGTATGTGAATACCCAAAAAATCACTATTCCTTGCAAGTAAATATGAGCAAGTTGCCCCATGTATACCACTCTTGTGCTAGAAATGAAGAACAAAATAATAAGTCCACTCACTTTATTGTATGTAGTAATGTAAATTATATTAACAATTTTATCTTGTACTAACACTGACAATGTACACTGTTATCAGTGTTACAGTCAAAAGTTCAGTGTTTGTTTGCATTGTGCATTTATCAGGGAAGTGGAATGGGTAAGTATTTGACCTGGGGAAAGATCATTAAACCTATAATTTTTTACCCAATATTTTTCTTTTTAAGGGATAAGGATGAACAATGTCCAATCTCTCATCAAAACATCTGCCAGATTTGTTATAATTAGTTTCAGTATGAACAATAATACTTTCTGTTGTACTTGTATAGTAATTGCTAAATGTGGAGTTCATATCTAATGTATGTACACTCGCAATCCACAATCTCTAGCCCACTTGAGTCGAAGCCCGAGATCTGAAGCAGGCTGTTTCTGGACGACAGCCCACCCAAACCATCATGAGGTCATAAACACACACACACACACACACACATACATTTCGGCCCAATGGAGGCTTTGGGTGGGCTGTCGTCCAGAAACCGCCTGCTTCAGATCTCGGCTTCGACTCAGGTGAGCTAGAGATTGTGGATTACAAGTGTACACAGATACATAGAGTGGTAATCACACTACATTAGATGTTAGTCATACCAATGTTATATACAGCTAATCATTACTGTATATCCTTGATTCAAGGTTTGAGAGGAGCTATAGCATATGCCTTGGCACTTCACTTGGAGTTTAGTGATGAAAAACGACATGTTATAGTCACAACCACGCTTATTATCGTCCTCTTCACCATCTTCTGCCTTGGGGGATCTGCCATGCCTCTTATTAAGGTTAGTATTATAATGAGTACAGTACTTCATTGTCTACTGTGCTCTAGCATTACAAATTGAGTAATTATTCATTTATGCATTTCATGGACACAAAGGTATGGGTCTAAATCAGGAGCTGTCAAAAACTGAGCCTTCTATAGTTTCCTATATTCATATGGTCACTGTATAACAAAAATCATGATTAATGCTAACCCTATATTGTAGTGTACAGTTGTGTGTATATGTACTATAATGTGTCAATTAGAATTTTCCTTCACTATTCGTTATAGCCCTTCAGTTATCATTATGATGTAAATAAATTATCTCTCTAAACTAATAAATTGAAAAGAGGATCTATACTGTACTTTCATCAGACTCTGAATGTGAAAAACTGTAACCCTGTACTGATAATACAAGTTTATGTCTTCTTTGGCTTATTCAGCCATAGCCGAAGCTGACTCGGGTCTCACATGGGTGGAGAAGTCTCTGGGCCACTCATCATCTTTGTGATGTGTGCTATAGTTGTGTTTCATACAGTCTAGTGTGCTTCACTGTCCCATTGACTGCCACTCATTGGCGGCTTTTACATGTTATAGAATGTACAGGGAATATGCATAGGTTTATTTTGCTGTACCACTCCACTGTAATTGGGATAAGGTCCCATATATTTTTTTATAATTTCAGTAATTATAAGTGATTTCTGAGAGTTTTGCCATCCACAATGTCTTTGTGGTCAGTAGCTCTCATGGAAAGCAAGGGATTAATGTAACTGTCAGAAGAAACAATCACTTCTCATTCTTGACAATATTTTTTTATACTGCAACTGTACAACAACCAGTTCATTAGAAGATCAGAAATCTCAGTTCTAATCAAATGATGATCTACTTAACAACAAGTAAAGTTCTGACCCATATTTCTATATTTTGTAATCATAGTATCTCTTTACAAGAGAAAGACTATGGGAGTTCAGAGCCAAAAGTAATCATGCCGTGATCAGCACATGATAATAAATAATTAAGTGAATTTATAATGAAAATATTTACTTAACATTTTCTTACAGTTCCTCCAAGCAGACAAAAGACAGAAAAGCAGGAGAATGAAGGAACGTGACAAGGAAATGACTTTAAGTAAAACCAGGGAGTGGGTAAGTAACACACTGGATAAAATAACTGTTTGAGAAAGGACCTTCATTAATAATGTTCCTCAGCTGCAACCTTAAATCCCTATGTATGGTATCTTTGAATTGATGGATCAGAGGCAACCCTTAGTAGGAGTAACTCATTCTAAACTGGTACTGTTTATACATTTGAAGAATTGTCATGGAATGAAGTAGAATATTACATAAATGAAGGGAGAAATGTTGAAGAGGTGTGGATTTTGAAATTGAAAAACGTGCATTGTGTTATGGCATGTTGATCACCTGTGTGGAGGGGAATTCCCTGTTAATGAGGGATCGTGAGAAGAGTAGGTAGAGACAGAAATATTGCCTGCCACTTGGACAAGCTCAAGACTCATAGCATTAGTCCAGGTTCACAAGACATTTACCTTCTCTTTCATTGCATGTTGCCTGGTTTGATTACTGCCTAAAATACTTAAACTTAAAAAACCAGAACCTGCAATTTTTTTTTACTCTTCCCCAAATACAATTGTTATAATCCATTTCAATATGAACTTGCTCAAATCTTGCCATAACTGCACAATTTTTCTAGAATAGCATAATTTCCCCACCTTCAGGGACAAGCATTAGACTCGGAACACCTGTCCGAGTTTACTGAAGATGAGAGCGACACGCCAACTGGTACGCAGGTCAGTGGATTCCTGCGCCTGGATTTGCTCTACCTCCGTCCTTTCCTCATTCGCCGTGTCACCCACCAAGAGGTTGGTTTGTCTGATGACTAGTGTATGGACAGTACAGTACAGAGATTCTTCCTACACATAACTTACTTTCATTTATGGGGAGATTCTCTTGTTGGCAAATTGAGAGGCTACAGATTCCTCCTAACTAAGCCAGAAAACAGATGGTAGTAATAGGGGATCTGTTTCTTGACATAGTTTGGAGGATTCAGTGACCCTCCAGTGCACCGACAAGAAAATATCTCCCCTTAAACAATCTTTCCTGCTTGTTGAGTTCTTGTACAGACTTCAACACAGCTGTCCTCCCTGATTTGGATGGAAACTTGATACAAATCTTGAGGCCTTTGACACAGCAAGGACCATATTCAAGAACATTCGTGGTGTGTATGATGGTGTGGTACTGGTACGACGGCTCCATAGAAAAACAATAGAGCCGTCGTACGGATACCACACCACCGTCAACACCACAAATGTTCTTGCATACCGCCCTTAGTCTCATACTGCTTACAAACTTGAATGGTAATGAGATAAAAGAAACATACGAGTACTGTAGATATAATTATACTTTTAAGTGTTTATGGTAGACCTTCTCACTGACACAGCAAAGTCCCTCTTAACAGTTTTCCCACATGTACAGTTGGCAAAAAAAGTGTTGGAAATCCCTATGGATAATTATAGTTAATTTCAATGTAAGGGTGATTCCAAAACTTTTTTTGCCGACTGTACCTTTACACATTATACAAGCCTCTTCCACCTTCTACAATATACCTGTCCAGGTAAATATGTTGGTAATTAATAATAAATAAGAGCTGAAAACTTTTGATAAACCATACTTGTTGTAATATGTAACTTAGTGCAGATATATTCTTTATTCAGATAGAGGTGCCTCCTATCAGGCCTTATAAAAATTTAAGTTCAGTACAGTATACATTACATGTACTATTGAATTTCTGGAATCAGTTATTGTCTTATTGACTAGCATGCCTTATAGGTAACTGCACCCGGATTGAGTAGAATGTCAACACCGTGTCATCTGTTTTACGAGTAATCTGTTGTCAGCTTCAAAAAAGTCTGTAAAGCAAATACTCTAAATTTCTCCTTTTACACCAGGTTCGATCACATGCCTACGACCTCAAGAAGCAATGTTACCAGTCCATAAATGTCCAGGCATCGGAGTCAGAAGAGGAAATTTTCAGTGCTCGTTGATCTTCCTCTGGAAAGGTGAGGTTTATATTTATAAACTTACAAAATATACTGTACTTCAATCGAGTTTGGCAATGGTGTGATATCTGTGTTTGAAGTTTACCTGGAAAGATTAGGGGAATGTGGAAGCCAGGGATGAGCATTTCTTTTCTTTTATTTTTTTTTATGAGGAAGTGGGAGGGAGGTCATCCTGAGTATACAGTATATTGAGAGAAGCTTAAGATTGTCACTGTACAGCCATTTTGAATCCTTTGCTCATATTTGTGCCATTTATTACTCTACTCATTGTTACACAGACATACATAATATATAATATAATGTACAGTATGTTCTCTAAATACATATATATATATATTTTGGAAGGACAATTTTGACAGATGTATTGAAATATGTTTATATATATTTGCAATGTATATATTGTATTAATTTACTGTAATATAGATCTGATTTAGGGCCACGTTCCAGAATAATATCATGGCATTCCATAAGTTTTTCAGCCCAATTTAACGTTATATTTTAAAGTAACTGTTGTGATTCCAGAACTTAGCTGTTACTGAAGTTACTACTGTACTGTACTTCTAAATTGTCATTATGTATGGCATACAAGTGTAGGGTTACTTCAATCCATTTAGCTTGTGACAAACAAAAGATGCAACTGCTATTTCCCAGAGTTCAAGATACAGTATATGATGGGACTATTCTTGAACAGGGGTTGAAACTATTGATCTTGATTATCAACTAGCCAGTCAGGCTATCCCTTACATGTATTATTTTGTATGGATTGACATCTTTTTCCCACACAAAAACTCCCTACTAAGAGTTGGCCAAGGTAGAACCAAGGAGAACCCACTGAGGAGGTTTGTGTTGCAGAATGTTATTCTTGGGAAAAAGTATAGCTGGAATAGGTGATGATTCCAGGGTAGTGTGTTGTCCAAAGTTTGAGAGAGAAATAAGGATCCTGGTGTCACCCTACACTTCCTTGGGTAGGGCTGATTACCTTTACTACCTTTCACTATCCCTTGAGTATTTCTATCAACCCGTAGGAGTCGTAGCCCAAAATGAAATAAATTTTCATTTTATTCATTCTAAAGATTGTTAGCAGCTGCAGTTCATATCAATAACAGGTAAGCACAAGCTAAGCAGAAACAATATCTTAAACTATTACAGCATACAAAAACTTTATGTAACACAAAGCATAGGATAGAACAAGTACTGCTGCATAAGGTCTGCAGACATTACAGTACAGCAATCTGTTTAGATGAACAGTGCATCCAGCTCCTAGCAAGTTTTTGTTTCTGTATACATAATTAGTTGATTTGATATTATTTCAAGGGCTCATAGCTTTTGCGACATGTGATTGACTTGTCAAACTTCTATTATCTTTGATATTGATTTATTATACCCATCATAAAGTATTTTCAATGTTCTTACAGTATTACCCGAGTGCATACATTGGTAGGTGAGGCATGGCTTTTGTGAGCCTTAGACCTAGTCATTTGAGTTTTAACAAGCAAGGATATAGGTATGAGTGAGGTAGTTATCTCAAGTGTTTATTGTGATTTTAGTCTGTTCTTATGAAAATGGTATGAACATTTTATCAAGCTAAATCCATTATACAAGTAGACCACCTCTTTCCTCTTGGTTTACATGCTGCAGAGAAAATAAAATTAGAACAAAGTGGTGTGAGGCAAACTCTTCTACTTCTGTTCCAACCTGGTGCTCCTGTCCAAATGGAAATAGGTTTTACCCTAGCCAAACAATATGGGTCATACCTGAGGCTACCACCTATTCCTACCTGGCTTGCATCTCACTTTGGAAAAATAAATATTCATAGCCCCTCACCTCTGAGGGTTCTATCTCCTGACCTTGAGCACACTAACCACTCAGTCACCTCCCCAGCAAAATGTAGTAGTGGATACTTCAATTTTTCATGCCAATTCCATTCCGTTCTGGAACGAGACCCTATATTACCTGTACTCTTGTCAAGAAACAGGTTGTAATAGGATTAAAACAACACCAAGAAACTAAGTGTGTGCTTGTCTTACTTATGGTGCAATACTAAGTGAAATATAATATCCTTGTTATCCATATTATACCTTGTATGTTTCTATCAAAATATATTATACTTTAATAAATCTGTTTTACATAATTTTCATTGTAATATTTTTAATTCACCACCCATAAGCCAACAACAATTCACTCCTAGGAATCCTGCACTGTAAGTGAATGAATTTTCCAGCTGTGCAACTTATTTTTTTTTTTAAATAGCTCAACCTCATAACTGCAGGTTGTAAGTTCACATTTATGACCATGTTACTAACCTTGGTGAAAATGAAAAATGTGCACAAGAATTAATGTTTATTCATCTGAACCATCATCAACGTTCACTGTACACAAGCCCTTGAATGAGGCAACAGGAACAAATGTCACAAGGGTGTAAAAAGGTTGGGAGGAATCTTCATCCTCATTACGGCGACGGGAGAGGCGAACACGAATCCGGAACGGGACATTCCTGAAATAATAAAGATATACAATAGATGAATGTACAGCTACCGAAGGAGTGTTACTTGCAATAAAGTACTTAAATTTGTTATGCGCCTAAATATACACAAATACATAAAGAAATTTCTGTTTTATGGGTATTCCTGTTTATAACAACAATCACAATCCTAAATATCTCACTAGGGTTTTTAATATAATTAGACTGAGAACAGAAGACAAGATATGCTGAGAAATATATAGAGGCCAAAGAATCTACTGGGTAAGAAATACTGAAATCCCAGGTAAGGTGTGAATAAACCACTGGATCGATGAGCAAAGGAAAGTGTTTATTATGGTAAGGATATGTGGAAAGAGAAAATATCAATATGGTAAAGATATGTGGAAAGAGAAATTATCAACATGGGGAGTCATTGTGTATGAAAAACATAATCAGTAAGTGCAGAAGAGATTCGCTGGACGTGTTTGGGCTAATAGATACGGAAAAAAGGGTAAAATTAAAAACCCGTCGTCCACCTTTAGACAGGATCAAACACTTGGATAGACTAACTGGTGGGTGTACGAAGACTTGTTAATTCTATCCTAGTTATCATTTAATTTTTGCATACCTATAAGTATACTAGTAGTGGCAAAATCAGGTTCTTTGGTAAATATAATGGTTATTCAACAAGTAAATTGCACAGAGGACAAGTGAAATACAGTATATATCTCAACGGTTGCGCGGGTATCTCTGTATGGCAAATTTTACAAGAGTATTACTGTTACTTCTTGTTAGATATTCTATGCCCCGCTACATAGCTACAATAAATGCTAGAGATAAAAATAATACTGGCTAAATAAATATCGACAACCCGACTCATTAGAGGTTTTGATAAGAAATGAATGTTGCCAAATAAAGGCTATGGGTATACCATTTAAATATACTGTATCTATAGATCTATCACGGTATCCTTCAGTAATGAGATTATTTACCGATGAATATTTGTGAACATAGCTACAATAAATGCTAGAGATAAAAGTAATACTGGCTAAATAAATAGACAACCCGACATCATTAGGTTTTAATAAGAAATTATTGTTGCCAAATAAAGGTTATGGGTATACCATTTATATATACAGTAAGTAAGAGCAACAAAAAGTATTCTCTCCTCTTACACCACCATTTGTTTTTTTTAATTATGCAGTTCTCTAAATTGTTGTGACAGGAGGAAATATATAAACCATAATTACAAGAAATACAAACTAATCCGATTTGTTAAAACATTTTAATATTTTAGCAGGGATCAAGTGTACTTACCTACGCCCCCTAGACCAGATGAACTTGTTTAGTCTAGTGTCAATACGAACATCTTCAGTGTTCATTTGTTGTGTGGCAAACCTGCGGACTTCCTTGATAGCCCGTCCTGCCCTCTTGTTGAAGCGTACACCATGCATGCGCCTATGCATGTTGATGGTGTATTCACGAGTCACCACCTTGTCAATGGTGGACTGACCTTTCTTCTCACCCTTGGTACGAGGCATCTGAAAAAATTTAGTTGTTTGTTTATATTATAAGAAATAATAACTCTGTGAAGGCTACTTCATTATTATCAAGAATAGTCCTTATCTTTGAATGATGTTATATTAGAATTACGTGATAGAGGTGGTGAGAATGACACTGAGAATAATTAAAGTCAAGAACTCAAGATGTGGTGGGCAAATTACCAAGAATAACATGTGTTCATATCTTTGTAAAACATTAAAATAAAAAAGATCTTATATTAGATAATTACATACAAGTAAAAGGTGCATGGAGATATCACGAGTCACTGTGATAAGCAGAGATAAACTAAGGTAAGTAAAACTCAACAACAGTGGTATGCACAGAACGGAAATTAATTTTCTATCTCCAGCATTCTATTCCAAATTACTGTTCGTGGTGTGTCATCAATAAAAATTAACTCAAATATGCTAAATTTACATAATTCCTCCACCCAAAACATAGGTACATAGGAATTTAGGAAACCGCTGAAGGCCTGTTGGCAAAGTACTTGCCAATCCCCTGATTTCAATTCATCCCTTCGAGTCCATGTATTTATCTGTCCAGCCTATTTTTTAAGCCATTCATTGTTTTTGCATTTACTACTTCTCTTGGAACTTTGTTCTACTCGTCCACTACTCTGTTTCCAAACCAGAGTTTTCCTATTTCGTGTCTAAAACAGTATTTTTCTAGTCTGAATCAATTTGAGCGTGTTCTATCTTGGCTACCTACTCTTAATACTTCGCTTAAATCTCCTGTTAAACCCCTTCATCCATTTAAATACTTCAATCATATCACCTCTAACCCTGTGTCTTTCAAGCGAGTGCAGGTTCAGCCTTTTTAGTCTATCTTCATGTGGGAGATTTCTAAGGTTATGAATCATCTTACTCATCCTTCTCTGAACGTTCTCTAAAGAGCACCGCATACGAAGTTTTCATGGGACTGGCGGAACAAGGTACCAGAACAGATGGGGCAGCCCTACCAGGTGAGTAGCTATCATACTCGAGCAGGCTAGTTCTTTGAATGTAGAACACTGAAAGCGGCATAGCAGACGAGTCACACGACGACGACAAAACGTAAACAACATGGATCTTGATGATCAGGTTGTGGCTGCATTAGCCCTTGCAACTATTATTTTTGAAGAAGAGAAGAGGAAAGACCATCATAGGCTTGATTTGTTGTCCATGTTTACATACAATGATGACTACACTTGTACATAACATCCTTGTACTCACTACTTGGGAGTCGGGATGTAAACAGTAAGATATCGACATCGAATTTTCTACTCGTGTGTTTTTTGTAATTAAAATATATTTATATTGCAAAAATATTTTCTGATATTAAACCACCATTTGTACATTGAATAAATTGATATTCATAAATAATTTATTGACTTTGTTCTGCATATGCGAAACTGTCTTGGCTAGAAATACATTCTATCTTTGTCCCACAAATGCTGCCACTGTTCCTCGCTCACAGAACTTTGTCCTGCCAGTCCCACGAAAACCTTGTACGCGGTGCTAGTATGATACCCCCATAACAAATTAATATCCAGATCCTGTAAGATGGGCTCCAGTACTGGAGTGCATAGTCCAAGTGCAGTCTAACTAAAGCTAGGTACAGCTACAGCATAACCTTTTCCATTCGATTATTAACGCTTTTTTATATGAATCCCAGTACAGTATTCTATTGTCTTTGTTTCGGACATGATTCTTTCACAAAACAACAAAATCCCCGCTTTTGCCATCAATTATCCGACCTAACACTGAAACTCCTTTCCTATTCAGGTGAACATATCATTCCTTAGTCATAGAACCAGTACCAGTTGTCAA
This sequence comes from Petrolisthes cinctipes, assembly GCA_033782935.1. Classification (NCBI taxonomy): domain Eukaryota; kingdom Metazoa; phylum Arthropoda; class Malacostraca; order Decapoda; family Porcellanidae; genus Petrolisthes; species Petrolisthes cinctipes. Next base: position 697,700 of record JAWQEG010000974.1, read on the forward strand.
TGAATGGTACTTCTACATCCTGGCAGAAACTATCCAGGCAGGGCTCTTGATGCCAATAGCCCTGGAAATCCACTCTCGACTGGTTCCTCTTTACAGCAAGATGCTACATACAACTGGGATCCAGCACATAAGACCTAATTTTCTTAATGTCTCCTTGTACTGTACTGCCTCCCTAAGTCTCTCACTCCTAACTCTACTGACATTATTTCCATTTGCCTCCTACACTGAGGCAGACAACAGGTTTAGTTCCATTGCCTGGCATGATGTCTCCTATTCTCTCCAATACTAACCCCCCCAATTACCAATGCTCTCCCCTGAGTAATACCTCAAGATTGTTGCATTGTTCGGTAGGGGGTATCGGTATTTAATGAAAGAATTACCGTTTTGTAGCAATCGCCAGAACCGGCTAGGTCCCAGAGTTTTGCCCCGGTCATTTCCTGTACTTTACCACGGTTATATCCCGGTAGTTTGACCAGGTTAGGTCCCGGTAGTCTTATGTGGTCTAGGTTAGGCAAGGTCAGGCTCATTTCAAAATGGGGCTTTTGCGGAGGAAATGCCATAGTAGAAAATAGTCTTAGAATGGTCTAAATAAGTGGGTATAGGTAGAAAAACCATATGCAATAATGGTAATTCTTTCAATATTTACCAGGTGGGTATCTCCAAAATATGCATTTCCCAATGGAATGAAACAATGAATGTCAAAATTGTTCAAAACAAGAGAAAAATAGGCTATATTAGTTAACTTGGATTGTGTATTGCCCAACAGTAAAATAAAACCTATCTTTTATTTATCCTCAGCCCACAATCACCTTCAATATCTGTCAGTATATTTACAGCCTTCTCTTATTGTGTAACTTAGATAAACAAAAAATAAGTTATGAGCTGCAAAGACAAGACCAACTAACGTTAACGTATTAACTTGGACTGCATACGACATTTCGAAGTCCATTTAGTTCGGTAAAGGTACAGAAGTGGACCTTACTGTATAATAGATATTTTACTGTCAATACCCACTATTTTGGACCATTCTAACACACTTTTCTTTTATGGTTTTTCTTCCTCAAATGCCCCGTTTCCAAGATATGGCATATTCAAATGGGGCATTTTGAAATTAGCCTGACCTTACCTGACCTAACCTAACCTAGACCGCATCAGACTACCGGGACCTAACCTGGGCAAACTACCGGGAAATAATCGTGATAAAGTACAATAAATGACAGGGGTAAAATACTAGGACCCAGCCGGATCTGGCAACACTGCTGCAGATTGTAATGAAATGAAATAAATTGGTGAATAATATATAGTATACGACGTAAATTAAGGTAGGAAGTGTATTAGTATTATAAAGGCAGAACAATAGTAAAATGCGTGTTTCCCCCACCCGTCAACCCCCGATTCCCATCGGGCCCCCCATGTTTCTATGGGTATTGGGAATGGGGCATATCTCGAAAACGGGGCATTTGAGGAAGAAAAACCATAGAAATAAAGTGTCTTAGAATGGTCCAAAATAGTGGGTAATGACAGTAAAATATCTAATATACAGTAAGGTCCACTTCTGTACTAAAACCTTTAGTTCTTCCTGGTAAACTTCACACACTTATTTGAATCGAGTTGCATGATTAATCCTAAATAATTACGGCCCCATTAATCCTAAATAATTAAATACGGCCCCATTTACCTGTGTACAACCCTTCATTTAATTTATCATTGGGGTACAAAACCAGGGCGAGTTACCTGCAATGCTAACCTAACTTACTATACCACTGTGGGCCATATTCAAGAACGTTCGTGGTGTATACGATGGCCCAATGGAAAAACAATAGAGCCATCGTACCGGTACCACGCCGTTGTCAACACCATGGATGTTCTTGCATACAGCCCACATGTAAATACGACAACGTGTTACATCAATATCAATTAATTAAAGCATAACTAGACTCATTTACAACATGTTATAATGTAAATAAGCATAAGGAACAGTTATCACCTCTATTCCATGCTTCAAACTCACTTCAAACACTACAAATATGAAGAATAACGAGAAAAGCTTGTTTTTACTCACGTTTGCTCGGAGGGAAGAAAATGAAGAGACAAGTGGTGGACTCTGGCGGTGAGTATACAAGTTATAATAAAAGAATAACGCCTTGCGCCCTACACATAGCCCAGCTGAGCATAGTACAATAATAACTGTAAAATAACTGTGATTAGCCTATGTCCCCAGTTCTACATGGTTGAATATTGTGTATTTATTTGGTTGTGAGGACCTGAGTGTATTAAAAGTCTCAGGTCAGCAGAGAAGTATTCCCTGTACGCCTTCGTGAATGGTGGTCTGGGTTACCTTATTTTTCTTATTTCCTCCAATTAGGATACAGCAACACCCTTTCACCATCACAGAACACCCTTTAAAAATTTGTTTCCGCCTCATCTCCTACTCACTTTAATTAATTTTATCCTCATGCAGCCCAATGGCAATTGATTAAACCACTAGACTGTGGTCTGAAGCAACCCACATTCACACTTTTCCGTAACACATTCACACCAACATAGGTAGATTAGAAGCAGTGGGCAGAGATAGCACAAAGTGTCTCTGACTAGCCTCTGCACCAATTAAGTGAGGATGTTTAATAAACCCTTGTCCTTGTGTCAAAGATGTACATTGTGTTTTAATTGTGTCCCAGATTAGTTCCCCTTGTTTCCTCTGTCTATACATTTTCTGTGTCAAAGGGTAGAAGGGGAGATAATATTATGTCTTTTTACCTGACTTCACCCTAGACTTTCATAAACTTGTTATAGAAAGAAATACTCTCTCTGTAGCCTACTGTGTTTTATTTGATGTACTGTATTATTGACAAGTGTAAAAATATGCATGGATTACTGTTTTTCATTAATTGTTTTAATTCTGTATGTTATCACTTCAATCATATCCATTATATTAGAGTGATAGAAATAAAAGCCTATTATTCTATCACAGTATACTTAAAAACCTTGAACATCCATGTGTGTACATATATCTTATTCAAAACATCTTCCCAAATGGAAGCCACGGACGTGTTTCAGAATGCGCCTGCAAGCTTATATTAGTTTGTATTTTAATAACCTCTTGCGGTCAATTAACCCTACCGAGAACTAGAAGGAGTTGAGTACATTTGCTTCCTTTTGACTGTAAATTCATATGGATCAATGTCTACAAAAATGGGTAAAATAAATGTTTGACTGTATTGACCACTACAAAAAACACTGAATTAATTTTGACAGATTAATATGGCAAAATTTCAACAAATATTAAGGCTGGGTATGAAAGCTTGCAACTGTGGCAGCCCACCGTGAAGGAAGGAAGGAAAGAAGGTTGTGCCGCTGTACCAAACCAGTCAGTCAGTCAGTCCTCACCCAGCCTCTGTGGTTAGTGTGTCAAGGAATCATAGGTGGAGTAAGCCTTGTCTACTCTCTGACGTCCTCCTAGCTGCCACCTGATATAGTTTTTGGCTTGTGTGACCTGTGCTTCATGACTGTATTAAGTAACAAGCCATATTATATGCAATGGTGACTTATTTGGTGAGTAGGAGTTTTTAATTTTGTTTACATTTGCCTATGATATAGTAATAGTTGCATGTTTTATTCTTCGTCGTATATTTGAATTTCGGTATAGGTGTTATGTACATTATATTTATTGAGGTGTAATGACATACATGTAAATAGTGATTTAATGACACAGGTTTTATCGTAGTACTTGTGTGACATTGTTCCCTTCACTTAAACTAAAAAAGAAAATAGAATACTCACGTGCCTATATTGTTTACTGTCAGTAATTAAAGGAAAATACTCGACATTTGTTGAGAAATTTGGACTACTATAGCTTAATTCGTGTATGGTTAACTTTCATGATTACTGCATTTTATATCATTTTCACTCTTGGTAATACATAGGCTAAATGCCCAGAGGATTTCAGCAGAGGGTAGATTTATTAAACGAGGAAAAAAAGACTTCGTTGCTCAAAAGATATTATCTTGTAAACGAATAAAGCGATGAAGAGCTTTTACCTCGTTTATTAATACCAACATATACCCTCCCCAAAGAAATTAATAAGTCAATAACAACGAATCAATTCTTCTTGACACAGGTTATATACAGCACATAATTATGACTAACGAAACAACGTGTAATTATTGATAGCTACGCAAAATCTAAGCTCATAGCATAATGCACACTATAAATCACAGTGCGAAAAACCGCATCATCCCATTAATTTACCATGAACTGTCCAAATTGAAGTCATTTACCATAGCATTTCCACGAATCTCCATGTAGGCCTATCCTAATAATTATATACTGTATATGGCTGTACAGGTGCAGTGGTTGTGCATGCTTTTTCACGCTAACATTAATTTATCCTGAACTTTTCAAATTCACGGTCATTTACTATAGCTTTACCACGAATTTTCATGTATCCTAATATATACATGGCTTTATTAGCAATGGTGGTAAGAATACATATCACCGAATATTAGATGATTTTGGTATTTCTAAACAACAATTCCACTTGGACTTTTCTCTAACATCTTACAGCTTTTCATGCATATTTTTGGGCGTTTTATTTTTTGACAATTATTGTGAGTAAATATCCTTTAACCTGACCTGAGCCAACCTAACCTAACCAACTCAATAAGGCCTTAATTAGGAAAGGACAACCTCTGGAATTAAGGTAGGTTAGGCTATCTTAGGTTTACTTACTTATTTAGAAGATATTCTAGGTCCCGCTCCACCATAGTAAATGCACTCCACAGGGCCTCACTCAATATTATTAAACACTAAAATAACTTCTAATACTCATATCATCCATGTCGTAACACTCAGCGAACAGATGTGTTTTCAGTCTTTTCTTAAAAATCGTGCAATTTTCACTACTCCGGACATTTAGTGGCAATCCAGTAAAGAGCCTTGGTGCACACCTTTCAAACACTCGAAAACCCATTGTCACTTTGTCAGATTACTCCTCGGCTCATTTAACCTGTATTGTTCGTCACTGTGCTTGAGTTCCATTAAGGTATTTGTATACCGTACTTGAAAACCTCTTAAGAGATTCGTTATATATTTTGGTTTTCCAAATTTCACTGCTCGAAATGTTAGAAGACATAATATCTTTTACGCAATCCTTACCTTTATTGTTAGCCAATGTAAGTCAATGAGTGCTGAAGTGATCCTCTCACGAGATGGAAGACCTTAATTTAATCTTGCAGCTCTGTTAATTATATTTTGCAACTTTCTTAATCGATAGTCTGGCAAACCATAATAGAGGGAGTTGCAATAATCCAGTCTTCTTATGACATAGTTATGAAGAAGCATCTTCACGGTATCCTCATCTAAATATTTTCTAACAAAAGCAATTTTCCTCAAATGGTAACCAGAAACCTTCACCACTTGATTAATTTGAGCTTCGAAGGAAAGATTTTCGTCTAGTAGCACTCCTAAATCTTTCACTTTATTTCTTACATCCAGCGTACTACCATGCACTCGTAAACTTGAAATATCTAATCTTCTAAGATTAGTCTTCTTTCCAACGACCAAACACTCAGTTTTATTTGGATTAAGCTTCAGTTGCTTCAAATCTATCCAATCCTTGAATTATCAGACATAACAACACTCAACTTCTCAGTATCCACCACATTATTTATAGACATATAACTAGGTATCTTTAGCAAATTATTTAAAAATCACACCGTGTTTCACTAGTAAATGCGATGATTCAATAGTGTAGATACAGAAGAGAATAGGACCCTATACACTCCTTGAGAGACTCCTCTTCGCAGGGGTTTCTTCCTCTAAAAAGATTTCCCAACCTGTACACAAGAGGTTCTATCTCTTATATAATTTTCCAGATACGTCAATGCATTCCCGTCTACACCTATAAACTTTAAGTCACCTAGAAGTATACTATGCGCTATTGAATTAAATGCAGCACTCAAATCAAGCATAATAAGAACACTAAACTTTCCTTCATCCATCAACGCTAGTAGGTCGTTAACTACGGTAGGCCTACATAGGCTAGTGCAGTCTAAGTCGAATATAGGAGCCTGTAAGCACCTCATTCAAGTGATGCCATAACTGATTTAAAATTACATTTTCAATCACTTTCGATAGAAAGGTCAGATTCGATACAGGTCTTTACGAACTCATGTTGGGTTAGGTTGGGTCAGATCTGGGAGATTCTTTTATCAACTGTTTTGTTAGAAAATGAATAAGACACCCAAAAATATGCATGGAATACTATAATATGATGGAAAATATCCGGTGGAACTGTTCTTCAAAATTACCAAAATTTCATATGGCGCATAGACAGCATGCTGATCTTTCCCTTGTGGAATAGGCTACCCTACATGGCAAAATTACCGGTAGGCTATATGTTCTCCGACCGTGGTTCTCCGTAGCTACCACGAAACATTTGGTAATAATTGGAGCTGAAATGACACCCCGGGGACTCACTAGTCACTGTGTGTGTGTGTGTGTGTGTGTTCTTCCCGTATTCTCCTCATATAGATCTTATTTCCCAAGTGTATTTGAGTTGATGTCCGTTCTAGTAGGTCTCTGTAAGTAATGTATTTGTTTTGTTTTTTTATCGTGGAGAAAATGCACTTATTTCCTTAGATACAAGTTTCGTACATTGCAGAGTTTATAAGTTGCAAACAAGAAATCTATATAGTTGTATAAATCTTTGGTGTACTTTGTCCAGGATTGAATTACATTTGCCTATTAACATTACAATTAGATGAGGGAGCAGGGATATGTTTTCGCCAGTTATAATGATGGAGTATAATGTAGGTTAGGTTCCATTGGTTAAGAGCAAGACCGCATAAAGTGGGCTAATTACTGGTATATTTCTGTGATTAAATGTTTAGGATGATATTTAATCTAAAAAACATTATGATTATTAAAGAATGGCATTCTCTTCTGTAAAATGATATATATATATTTTTTAATCTGCTTTTCGTCATAGGCCTATCCACAAGCCTATATTATTCCTACAAGAACTACGATGTCTTCAGCCACCTTTTGAGCCTATTCTGATTTGTCTGGCCCGATGTTTACAAACTATTTTTCTGGCCAGAGAGTTCTGATCTGTTGGTATACCAATTTTCGAAGATTTCAAATATATAATTATATACTTCAGTATGGTAACGGAACTATAATTTTCGTATTTGAGCTATCGCCAAACGATTTTAATTGCCAGTGGAATGATCTCAGCAAGACCCATTGAGTTACGGCTGTCTCAAACAGGCTATATAATTCACCACAGGAAGTAAAAATAAAGTTTTCTTTGATATTCTAAACAAGATGGGTTTATAAAACGAACAAAAGTTCTGCATTACAATTTCACTGTTCTTGGACGCGGCCTCTTTTAAAGCTGCCGACACTAAAGCATTGCTACATGCCTTCACAGCAGTGTCATTACTCAGCAGACTACCTCCCCTCTCCTTCCTTATTCTTTCATACTTCCCCCACCCCACACTCTGGCAGTAATTGAAGAACATAGTGCCCTCGGTGGTAAAATATGGGAACGTGTAGAGTGAAAAAAAAAAAAAAATGGTCTTGATTAGTATGATATGTTGCCCGTGATTCAGTGTAGGTAGACTGTCGTACTGTATAGGAAAAGAGAAGGAACTTTTCTCCCCCTCTCTCCCTTCACACTCCATGGCTGATCGTCCACGCAGGATGCATGAAGTGGAACAAATGTAAGCAACCTCTGTGAACGATTCGATAGTTAATGTTGATATAAACAAATTTTGGCCTGCTGGTCTCTTCATGCGTATCACTAATGATGGAAATAGATGTCAAAGCAAGCAGAGAACCATGCAGATGGCGAAAGGAAATGAGAGAATATACTGGAATAATCAGAGACACAACAAATAGACAAGACTGAAAAGTTAGAAGGGGTCTAAGTCATACAATGGACAGACAACGATCGATGCTGATGACTACATTGTTTACATAGGCCTACAAACGAACACAACACACAGACCCGAGTTTTCCCTCATTATGTTGGACAAGATAGTGATCAGTGATACAACAACAATTTTACCTCATTCCCTTTGGATTGCAGTGAATTTATGGATTCTTACAGTACAGTTAGGCTAGATTCTTAAGTCGTGTCCTTTGCCACCAATCAGATCATTTATTATCACATGGCTTGTTTGTGGAGTTTTTGTTTAACTCGTGGCGTGACCTGTAGATGGGTTTATGCTCCACAGTCATGTATGGCTAATAATAATAATAATAATAAAAAACTACAAATACTGCATCACAGGCGAGGCGGTTACACTGACCTCTGGTGGCAGTGGACATGACTTTAGAATCTGACTGTATAGGTGTGACCGGGTCGACCTTGAGCTTATTGTATGTGGCAAAAGACTTGGGAGACGTTATTACCTTGTGATATGGATGAGAGTTGTAAAGATTTTCAAAGGCTTCATGCATGTGTGGTGATTCAAGGAGGAGGTTATGTAAAGGAGAGAACGAGAGGGGGGGACTGAGCGTGACATGTCAAGGGGGTGACAAGTGAGAAGGTCGATGCCTGGCTGAGGTCACTGACTGGTAGTGGTGGTAGTGGTGTCCTACAGTAGCTCTCTCTCTCTCTCTCTCTCTCTCTCTCTCTCTCTCTCTCTCTCTCTCTCTCTCTCTCTCTCTCTCTCTTATACAGTATTCTCATTTTACTCTCCCTTTCATTATCTCAGACACACTCTAATATAATTCATTCTCTCTCTATCTCTCTCAAGTGATATTTCTCTTCACTCGTTCTGCCATCCAGTTCTCTGCAGTCCCTAAAATGACGATAATAATAATAATAATTACCGGGTATGTAATTTCCAAAAATCTTTTGCTTTATGTACAGTCGGCCTCAGGAATTCGTATACACCCCTGTGACATCAAGGGTTCGTAGCAACTAGAAAATTTAGTACATTAATTTTGTTAGTAATGTTTATTGGGTAATACTTGAATCAGTCAGCAGAACAATGCCTACAGTATGTGCAGAATAAAGACCACTTGTAACCAATGCTCTGTGTACGAATTCCTTAGGCCGACTGTACATTCGATAAACTTTACACATTAAGAAGTGTTATACGTATGGTGGTGCATTGCATAAAAGACTGCAATACACTCATACTATATATTTCAACATTCTTAAAAGACATGATTATGTATGTTCATGAAAGGTATAAAGTCCGGAAATTTTGCAAGCAACTGTACTGTACTGTACTGTACATGCCTATTGCATACTTATTGTGTACTAAGGTCAGTCAACTTAGAGTGACTCAAGTTAAAGGTGGGTAAGTTCTTCTGCGGCCAACAACTCCTCTAATTCTCTCACTATCAGGGCAGCTGGCACGAACCCCAGAATGGAAGAATGTCAGATATCCGGCGGTGGGGTCCTCTTGCGTGCCTCTGATGGAGAGAGAGAGAGAGAGAGAGAGAGAGAGAGAGAGAGAGAATGAATGTGTATGTGTGTGTGGGTGTAGTCATTTTAAGTAAAGGTAAATGATACAGTAGCCTCTATGCAGTATATATACCTCGGGAACCATCTTAGTTAGGGAATGATGTGGAACAAATGATTCCTTTAATTAAACTGTTCCAAACAACGGGTCCACCATTATTTTTGTTCATCTGGTCCTGTTTTCTCACATACTTTGGAGGAATCAAGGCACTTTAATGTACCAAAAGTATACTTAACCTAAAGATGTCCATAGTTGAACCTCACTGCAGCCTTTCCTAACTTGCCGAGTCGTTAGTGTATTGATGGGATAGTTAATAATTATGTTTGCCAGTCGAAAATAGATAAGGATTTGTTCTTATCCAGAGTTGTTAAAGCTGCAACTGAGTAGACCTTATTACACTGTTATGTCATCAAGGCACAGTTATGAAACCAACTATTAATTATACCGGTTATGAGATGTAACTTTTGTCGGCGGCTGTAAAAATAAACTTAAAACTTCATTACTATTATTAAAAACTGTAGAATGGCATTAATTTTTTGTTGGTGACTGTACGCTGCCAGGCATGAGAGTGACCAACGAGTGTGACCAGTGTGGTGAAAGTGATGACTCGTCGTGTCATGGAAACACAGTCACTCGGCTTTTGTTTTCTTCCAAACTGCAGCGACCAGAGGCGTCACGTGGCGTATCTAAAATTCTAAATACAGTCAGTTAAGGGACCCTGTGATGTAGTCAGAAAATTGGAGATAAATGAGTCCTTCTAATGCTGCCGCGAAACACCACCTATCTGGAAGGAGTTTGTTTAGTGGCATGGTCAGGCGGAATCAGAAGCCTCCAGTTCTCATCTTCCCACAGCGTGCATACTGGTGTCTGCTGATGGTGTCACGTTGGCACAAGAATAAATATTATATAATTTTTGCATTCATTCAGTACACGCATGGGATAAATAAGTTAAGGGGGCAGTAGTAGCATACACTTTTGGTACATTAGAGCGCCTTGATTCCTACAAAAAAAAAAAACAAAAAAAAAAGCCAGGACCGGATTAACGAAAATAATTGTGGCTGGCCTGTTGTTGCTGGGAATAGTTTGGAGGAATCAGTTAAATTGCTCCAGATTTACCAACCCTATAGGCTACGTGCTTCCCCCTTAATTAATACCACCAGGCAGTCTGCTATTCTATCGCTTTTGATTCCCCCCCCCCCAATGCATCAAATCCTGAAGAAATGAAAGTAAACAAGTGCTCTAGTATTTTTTTTATATTACAACATTATACAAATACGTGATGTCACTCATCACGTAAATAAAGGGAGAGGAGGAGGAGCCAAGATAGGGTTTCGTGGGATCGATTTAAGGGGAGATTCTCTTGTTTGGACGGCTATAGATTCCTCCCAACCATTGCCAGAAAACAGACGCCCTCAATGGTACTGATAGGGGATCTGTTTCTATGCATAGTTTGGAGGAATCGGCAGAGACCTTCTAATATAGCCTAGCCTACCAACGCAAGAACCTCCTCCCCTTAAACGGCTTCAGGTGTGTCGGTCAAACATCTGGTAATCTCTCTCTCTCTCTCTCTCTCTCTCTCTCTCTCTCTCTCTCTCTCTCTCTCTCTCTCTCTCAAAGTAGTAATATATATAATAAATAAACAAATAAATGCCTCGCTGTACCAATTTCTAACACTCATTCAGAGGGAGAGAGAGAGAGAGCGAGAGGGAGACGAAATATGAAGAAGTGAGAAGAGAGAGTAGGAAAGCAACCGAGAGGACAGTGGAGGATGAGGAAGGAAGGAAGGGATGAGAGGGAGGAGTAAGGGTAGAGTGAGTGTATACATACAGTCGTGTACACAAATTTGTCGTACAGTCCCAAATGGAAGATAATGTTTGTTATGGCCCTTCCAGTTTATAGGGAACTCCACACACACATATACCAGACACCCATGCACTATAATAACAGGCACGATACAGTACCGTATACTATTACTATTACTATAAGGGTAGGTATTGTATCTAGCTCTGACCAGGACTATAGACCACTATAATTAATGTGCATGACTGTACCGTCTGTGTTTGGGAGATTTTAGACAACGCCCTTCCTTCCTTCCTCCCTACCTTCGTTCAATATTTTCTTTTTCTGTTTTTGTCTCTTTCTTTCTTTCATATTATATTTTAACTATTTTCTGATACTATGTGATCTTATTATCATTTTCCCTCTATTTCTCTTTCTTTCCCTTCCTATTTGCTAATGCCTTGTTCTTCATTCCTTCCTTACTCTTCTATTTCTTCATTCCTCTCTTCTATTCCTCCCTTCCTCTTCTGTTCCTTCAAATCGTACTTCCCTCACGCATCCCTGACTTCCTTCCTGCCACCCTGTCTCCCACCGTTCCTCCATCTCTCCTCCCACCCATCCCTAACTTCCTTCCTCTCTCACAACTCATTTCTTGCCTCCCTGATCACGTATATAAGTACTTCTCCCGTGTATAATAATTCCACAGCTTGGACTCAAGAACAAGGACTGGTATTTATAGAGATCATAAATTGTAGGTAGCATCTTCTCAGTATAGATGTCGAAACGGAATGCTGCATAATCTTATATCGTGGTAGGCTATTGATAGGTGCATGTTTTTTTACTTCAATGGGACAAGCCGTTTATATCAGAACTCATGTGCCTGTTCTGTACAGCATAGTAGTGTTGTGTGTTTGTGTTTGTGTGTGTTATATTTCTGTATTGTCCTGTAAGGCAAATGTATAGGACTCAAAGGACAGGAAGGGAGGAACTGAGGTGTAGGCATCTATTGACCACAACACACACACACACACCCATACACACACCAGTAGGCTACCTTGATATATTTATATTTATTACAATGGAAACTAAGACCCAGCCTTGAGAGATTTTAGGCATGAATTTTTAGAGTTCTACACCACTACTATATCCCGAGAGAGAGAGAGAGAGAGAGAGAGAGAGAGAGAGAGAGAGAGAGAGAGAGAGGTGGGGGAGGGAGGGAGGAAGAGAGACATTAGAGAGAGGAAGGAGAAGGGGGCAGAGGAAGGAGGGGAAGGGTTGGCGGAAATAATAGGGTGGTAGGTCGGAAGTACTCTCTCTCTCTCTCTCTCTCTCTCTCTCTCTCTGCATGTGTTTTTTTTTTCCTCCATAATGACCTTTATGTAGTCGATAGAAATCAATATATTCCACAGTCATAATCATAATATTTCTCTCTCTCTCTCTCTCTCTCTCTCTCTCTCTCTCTCTCTCTCTCTCTCTCTCTCTCTCTCTCTCTTAGTGCAACCACGTGAGTGCATCATTCAGTCATTCATTCATTCAATTATTCCTCCTTTCATCTCTTTGTTCATCACTTTCTCCCTCTCTAATTTCTTCCGCCCGTCCAGTCCCACCTCATTCATTCATTCATTCATTCTTTTTGATACATTCATTCAGTTATTATTTCATACATGGAATAACACAAATATAGACTCACTTACTTTGAGAGAAGAGAGAGAGAAAGGACAACACAAGATATACGTAGTCTTATAACAAGCGTCTTTCTTAAATACTAGATTATGATTGACTGTCCAAAGCAGGGCGAAGTAGGTGGATGTACAGTACTGTACAGCCACAATCAAATATCCACCGACACTTTTCTTCCATCGTTCAAATAAATCAGTGTCATTTCAAAATATAATCATACAACATCTTACGTCAACCCAATCTCCTCAATTATTATTATGAGGTGTTGCAAAATCATAGACATGTTCATTATTCCCAAGATATTTTACTCTGATGGAAGAAAAGTGTCGGTGGATATTTGATTGTGGCTGTACATGAGTCACCTTGGGTAAGTAACCTCGAATATAATTGGCTTAACATCTTAGCCTAGCTTAGAACCGTTCTATAGATTTCATGCTTCGTAGATGATGTATTGCTGAGGTTGAAGTTGGATTAGCGTTAGTTGCCATACAGCGTAGGAAAAAACCTGCCTTTTTAATATTAGTACTACTGTTATTATCCATTTGAAGTAAAGGGACAGGGTTATGGTACCATGCACCTTTCCCACGTTCTGACGATATGGCTGAGTGATGCTGTGGAGTGAGGCAGGGTGGTGAATTGTACAGTACTTTCTTTACCTTCACTTGTTTTAACACTCAGCTTCGGTTCATGGCCTTGTTTATGTGATATGGTGTCAGTTATGGGATTTAATTCGTTAAGTCAATCTCTATTTAAGTATGCAGTTGGCTAAGTAAATCCTGCAAAGTTTGGGTCCGCTCTAACATCTGGTAGCCTAATAAGTCCTTACGGCATTTTTCTATACAGTATCTTACAGTAGATCTATTTGTCATGGATTCTACTCCAACATAATGATATCTAGATTTAGAAATGAGTAAATATATTCTTTTCATCCCTTACATGGGCTTACATGGGTAGTCTAGGCTACAGTAGGTTATGTACAGCCACAATCAAATATCCACCGACACTTTCCATCCATCGTAGTAAATATCTTGGTAATAAAGAACAACACCTGTATGATTTTGCAGCACCTCATAATAATAATTGAGGGGGTTGAGTTGACGTAAGGTGTTGTATGTTTAGATTTTGATATGATACTGATTTATTTGCACGATGGAAGGAAAGTGTCGGTGGTTATTTGATTGTGGCTGTACAGTAGGCTACTGTATAATGTATGTTATCCACGGTGTCTCAAGGCCAATTCGGTCAGCTCACCTGCACGTTAGCCTATTTCTTTCTTTTCAGTAAGTTGGAACGGTTCATGTGTATGAATCTTGAGGGATGAGCCTGAAAACATAACTATGACCACTGTTTGAAACTGGAGGTAGGAAGGCAGGATAGAGTAACAGACTTGGTGCTGACCGAGCATTAACCAAGACAGGGATGATCGTGCTACATTCGCTCTATGTAAAAAGTATATAAGAAATCAATATATTGATCTTGTATCATTAATTTGTCTCATTCTACGCCCCTGCCGCAAGTGAGAACATTTTTAAAAAGTATATTATCCTAAGCGCGAAAACATGTTTGCTTGTTTGTTTGTCTTGAAGCAACATCGCTAATTTTTCAACCAATCGTTACCAGATTTGGCACGATGTCCAGACCCATGTTAAAATAATGCATGGCGAAAGAAACCCCGTGTCTGATCTCCCTCTGTTGTGCTACGACCGTGAAGAGTTTAGGAACGTGAAAAGTTTTTCGTAATAGTTAGATTGCTAGTAGGATAGGATATCTTGATGAGAGTTGTATGTATTGATAGAATTCGCTGTACATAGTAAGATAGCTATTTACTTTATTACTTTATTCCTATCTTGTCGGGTAGATAGATGCTTTATCTGTTAATTGTTCGTTGGTAGATTTGTAAGTTAATACAGGTATGGTGTTTTAAATGATTGGCCGAAGTTTTTTTAATCTAGGTAGGCGCAAGATCACAGGGTTCCCCATATACGTTACGATGGTTTCATGGTTATCAAGGCTTCAGTATCATACATAAATAGTCTGTGGGTGTACAGTCGTGGTCATTAATAATTATCTGCATATGGGTAACTCAAACTAACTGCTGTCTAATGTTTTCACGTTCTCATAATTTTATGTTATTATTTTGAATAGTGAGTAGCTGCTTGTTAGATTAGAAGATGGTATGGTATATACTTAACCTATTTATTGGAAAGTTTCTCAGCTAAATAGTGAGTAGCTGCTTGTTAAGTAAATTAGAAGATGGTATGGTATATACTTAACCTATTTATTGAAAAGTTTCTCAGCTAAAGAACAGAGGGAAGCTGTCCAACATTTACATGAGTCACTTCTATACGGATGATTTTTATTTATTGTCCGTGGTGGGTGAACCTATTCTCATTTTGTAACCCCACTCCACCCGCCAGAAATGTAAACAAACACCGGGATACGGGCTCGGCGGGCTGCCAATCCGGATATGCCAGAACGGAAGTAGCGGATTAAGGGAACGGTGGTGTGTGACTTATAAAAAAAAAATCGAGTTGAAAAAAGTCGAGTTAGGTTACCGGATCCTTGCAGGGTTGGGAACATGGACGTGTGGGTTGAGTACTGGTGGGTTCTGAGGTTCGATTCCTCACGATAATTTAGGTTGAACTTCTCTATAGAGCTACAGTGGCTCAAAGTAATATAATTTATATCCTCCGAAAAATTATAGGGTACCGATACGCTATACACTTTTGTAATTACACCTTTGTAATTACAGTGCCTGTCCAGTTGTAACATTCGTGATATTCTCTAATGTATGTCACTGTGCATCTGGGTTGACATATGTCGTGACGTGTGTCTTTAAACTGTACATTAATATTAACTTGGCAGATCTCGATATTGGCATGAAGCCTATAATGGTATAGCTGTGTCCAGAGTCGGAACATAAAAGGGAATATAAATCAAAGCTCAAGTCAAAGGGACGAAGTGAAGTGAGATAGGACAATAGAGAGGAAGTGGTGGGGTGAGGTGATAAAAGGATGGGTGGGTGGTGTTTTGGAGAGAGAGAGAGAGAGAGAGAGAGAGAGAGAGGAGGAGGGTATAGGTGGTGTCAAGTTGCGTAGACACATGTTCAGCAGATGTCAACTAATCCTTCATTGTTCCTCCTATAGTTCGTCCTCCTGCACACCTTCCATTACTCACGTCTGTCTCTCGCTTTCCTTTGCTCTTGCTTCCCCCTTCTCCCATTATTTATCCTCCTCCCTCTCTCCCGCTGTTTTTGTCTTGTTCACCCTCGCCGCCTCTCTCTCTCTCTCTCTCTCTCTCTCTCTCTCTCTCTCTCTCTCTCTGATTAGGCTACTTACAAACGATTTATGAAAGTTGTGTACGCGAGTCATTAATGATGTAGTAAATTGTTTATGTAAATATTTTTGGTTATAGTTTTGGTGGTACAGTACTTGGCCACATTCTTTAGTTCGCAAGCACAGCTAATATATTTTATAATTTATTTTAGACAATATTCCCTGCCCCTCCCCGTCACAGGAAATACTCAGCAGATATCAAGAAAATTGACTTGATCTTGTATCGTTTTCTAACCTCATACATCTCTTAAGTAAACCACAATATATGGATGCAGGATTTGTGGCTGTATACTTAATGAATTTGTGGTTAAAACGATGTAATGGATGTGGGCTTTGTGTGTTAAAAAAAAATATTATAGAGGTGTGATGTTGGACAGAGTTAGGCAAAAACCGTGTTGCAATTTCGTAGCGAGCATAATATTATGGTGTGTGAGTTTTCGCTGTAATGCTCTCACACATGCCACCCCCACCCTTGCTTGCTCAACCTATTCTGTATACATCACCTTCACACACATATTTCTATACACCCATATGATCACAGTCTCATGCAGTAGCTATCGTATAAATAAATCTACGACACTATACAGAGGGAGAAGGAACAACCAAGCTAGGGGTATGTATATTTTCGGGGGTGTGCGTGTGGATGTGGCAAGAGTATTTGGGTCGTATTATTAAACTACTTCTTCGGGGAAAAGTGCGTTTCGTCGCTAATTTCGCTTTGTAAAATAATACGATTTGAGAGACGAAGAGCCTTTAATTCCCTCGAAGTACTAGTTTAATAATACCACCCTTTGTGTTGAAGTGCCTCTGTTTATTTATGTGTGAAGATTTGGGTGGCTTGAACCAACACTTTCAGGGCCTTATGACACTCTGCCTTGGAGTAGGTTTGTGGTCTCCGAACGTTCTTGTAAATGTATAGTTGCGGACATAGGGTCGATTCCACAGTCGTTCCTAGTGGTTTGTAAGCCAGCACACGAAAGAATCTTAGATGTGTAAATGACTTATGGCTGAATTATTTAATGAATTTGGTGAGTAAACTATGCAGTGATTGATCATCATTATCTTAACTGTTTGATTGATTTTGTGAATGCGGATACCTACTCAGCTTTTGGAAAATAATGAAGCCTTACAAGTGTGGTTGGTTAGGAATTGCTAACATACGAATACCACTGTTGAATGTGGAATGTGAGATGTTTTGTGTTTAGGTGAGTCCTGTTCTATACTTGACAAGGGGTTCGTTTCAAGTGTGTCTTGTCTGTTTCATCTGTCCGCAACTGTACAGCCACAATCAAATAACCAGCAACACTTTCCTTCCATCGTGCAAATAAATCAGTATCATTTCAAAATATAATCATACAACACCTTACGTCAACTCAACCCCCTCAAATAGTATTATGAGGTGCTGCAAAATCATACACGTGTTGTTCTTTATTACCAAAATATTTACTACGATGGAAGGAAAGGGTCGGTGGATATTTGATTGTGGCTGTACATACAAGCGTCGATAATATTGTGAACTTTGATGTTTCAGTACACACTATGGGACATCATCCTGTTTACCTGTTATTGAAGAGGACATCACGCTGACATGTCCTTTCCATTTGTTCTCCGCTCGCACGAAATATTTCTCCGCTCTCGTGCAATTTGTTTTGAGGATTTAAATATACCCACGAATCTAGAGAGTGTAAAGAAAAACTCATAGACGGACAACGATGGAATGTATGCAAATGATTATTATTGTATGTCAGGGCAAGTGAGTGAGTTGCTTATTTTTGTAGTACAGTTACCTACATATTTTTTTTTTTTTTTTGGACAGGGAGTAATTTTGTTTCGCTTTGTGATTTGTGTCTGGCCGTAACTAGTATGCTATTTCCGGCACCCAGCTCTAAATCACAGGGAGTGGGGGCAGTCAAGCACATTACAGCTGCCTGACTTGTAATTTGGGCCTGCCAGGTGCTTGTTGCTAACGCTGTAACGTAATGGGGTATGTATTATGTCTGCAGAGAAGAGTCATGAGGTAAAGTTGACAAGAAAAGTTGTTGTGCAAATCACGGTTGGTATTCACACAAAAATGTGCGGCATTTCTTATTGTTGTTTATACCTGCCGTTTGGTTTGTCGATTCGAAAAGTTATTTTTCTTTTCTGACTGACTGTACTCAAAGAAACGAAAAGAAGACAACAAGACGCGATAATATTATATTCTGCAGCCTCCCTTCTTCCCATTCCCACGTATTTTAATTCTATTTTGATTTTTTACTGTCCAAACATGAATTATTTCAATAAGAACCCATATTCGTTCTAGTCGTTGCATAAACTCATTTTCTCTACTGGTGTCCACTAAACTCGGTTGATACTGGAAAATTCTTAAGCTTAGGTAATTCACCCGTCAATTATTTATTTCATCGTGTAAATATTATCCGATTTTGACGACACCCAATAAATTATATACCCTGTGAGTCACCAGCCTCTTTAATCACAATTGTCGAGATTCTCTCAACCTATAGGCTATTGATTGCCTGTCTAACTAGACTTATCTCTTGGGTTGATAAGATGACGAGGATTAATAGTACAAAGATTTTGGTCTTACAATAATTTATATTTTATAGAAAGTGAATATATTAATGTGTGCACCTAGTCAATTGCAACCTTGTGCACATATGCAACTTTTTACGAAGAATCCGCTGATGTGCATCAGTTTGTGAGGTCATTGCCTTCAAGGCCAAGATCAATAATACTATAATTCTCTGGTTTTGTTTACTTCTCGAGCATTAACATCCACCGACACAACACGCAGCTGGTTGTCAAAGTCTATGGTTACCACACCCCACAGGCTCATGGTCCTCTGTGCTTGGCTTATACAGACGGTAAAGGTGTTGGTGGGTTAGCCTATTAGTAAGGGGTTAGTAGGTTGGTGGTAAGTGGTTGACAGCTCCTGTGGACCTAGTCATAGCGCCGGTCAGATCAGGTATAGTGCATAGCCTAATATAATCTAGTCATAGACTTTCAAAATTCCCTCCCCCCTCCAACACACACACACACACATACCGTTATTAGGACATCCAGGAAATAGTTGACGCATTGGTGAGTAATGAAGCACCAGGACAGGAAGGATTCAATACCTCATTAACATTGTATTCAAATGGTTTTGGTTCGGATTTGTTTGATTTTGGTTTGGACATCATCGCCCTCGTGACACACACCGTAGGCTACTAACTAGGCTATGCCAACAAACTACTTAGGCTACTACTACCACATCTAGCCTAACTGGAAGCACCAATGATTAAAATATGCAACAAATGGAGGTAAATGGTAAACAAACAGTATATATAGTTTTGCGTCCATAATTATTAAACTGTCAAACACTGAACCAGTTATTAATCCAGGTTAATGTATGTGTGTGTGTGTGTAGCGTTGAACAGTATGAATAACGCAACTCACTATATTCATCATATTCGTGCCATTACAAAGTATTAACATTAGATCCAGCAGGTGCATTATCTTTTTCCAACTCGCGATGACACAAGTTGAGGTGGATCCGCTAGCCTATACTGTATATCATTGGTGTTGCGTTAATGATCTTGCAATACCTTGATCCAGTACAGTAAAACAACTTTCGATGCGCGGAGTAGGTTACTTATGATAGGCTGCTTGTACTCATATACGGTGAAAGTGATAAGTTCAGTTGTAAGTCACTACAACCTTTGACACTTTACAGCTCTAGTTTATACAGCCTATATGGAAGTCGTAGTGAAGCAGTTTTCAGAAGATAATTAATTTTATAACTTGTGCCCTGTCTATAGAGGCGTGTGAGATTATTAGATCCAGACTTGTATTGATGTTATATCATCATATGTTATCACCAAAAAAAGGGTTTATTCATATGGAAGTCGTAGTAGAGAATTTTTCAGTTAATTAATTTATAACTTGTGCCCTGTCTATAGAGGCGTTTGAGATTATCAGATCCAGACTTGTATTGCTGTTATATCATCATGTGTAATCACCAAAATAAGGTTTATTCATTGCCCAAGATTCACTATATAAAAGCAAATCTTGACTCTGACTTTCACTGCATGTGTTTTGTTGTTGGCAGGAGAACATGTTAAAGGTCATGACTGTGTGTTAGTCGCTGTTCGTTCAGTATAAAGTTTATGTTAATTCACAGTTTAAAGTGACACCAGTATGTTTGTTTGGTAATGATATTGAGATATAGAAACCAGTACTTTGTGTTTCAATATAGCCTAGGCGTGACACCAGATTGTTTAACCACCTCGTTTCTCGTATGTACAGTTGGACACATGAATGGGTGGTACAGCCCAAGTGAAAGATGGTCAATTTCTCCCAATATCAAGTTCCTTAGTGCCAAATAGGAGACATCAGGGGCAGAAGTCAGTATTGAGGATGGTAATAAAAAGCAAGTACCTGATAATAGACACTGGTTACTCAAATGGGACAAGTATCTTCCACCTGGGCTGTACCATCCATTCATGTGTCCAACTGTACAGCCCCAATCAAATAACCACCGACACTTTCCTTCCATCGTGGTAAATATCTTGGTAATAGAAAACAACACGTGTATGATTTTGCAGCACCTCATAATAATAACTGAGGGGGTTGAGTTGACGTAAGGTGTTGTATGATTATATATATATTTTGATATGATACTGATTTATTTGCACGATGGAAGGAAAATGTTGGTGGTTATTTGATTGTGGCTGTACAATAATATTATATAAAACATTCAGTATATAACCTGCTTGCTTGTATCTTGAAAGATTTATTATCTTACTTAAGGGAGGTAATTCACTTTTGTTACATAGGATTGCTACGATTCCTCCAAAGTATGCCAGGAAATGGGACCAGATGAACAAAAAATAAGGGTATTCTGTTGCTTGGAATAGTTTGGAGGAATCAGTTGCTCCAGATTTGCCAACACTGTACTTCCTCCTTAACCTTAAAGAATTACAAGCAAGGGAAGGGGAGCTGTTGGCTACAAAAGAAAACAGATTAGATAGCCTAGCGTGATGTTGTGTAATAATGGCATGTTGCTAGGTGAGGCACTCCTGCATGTGTACAGTTGAATGAAGAAATTCGCCCCACAGTTATACATATACAGCCACAATCAAATATCCACCGACAATTTCCTTCCGTGGTAGTAAATATCTTGGTAATAAAGAACAACATGTGTATGATTCTGCAGCACCTCATAATAATAATAATTGAGGGGGTTTAGTTGACGTAAGGTGTTGTATAATTATATTTCGATATGATACTGGTTTATTTGCACGATGGAAGGAAAGTGTCGGTGGTTATTTGATTGTGGCTGTACTGTATATAGGAAGAGGCAAGTGATATTGTAACAATTATAATGGGCTAACAGGAATGAGCTGCTCTTATTTACATAACCAATTAGGCCTACTGATGATGTCGGAATAAACCAAAAAGAAAAACTCCCCATATTTGTTGGATATTAGTAAGATCAAGATGAAGTTATATATAGGAAGGATTGATGAGAGTGGTGAGAGGATCCTGAAACAAGCTCTTTCCATATTGGTGTGTGTGTGAGTGTTTCGTGGCAATATTTGAAGGACTCGTATAACTCCAATTTCCTTAAGGATGCATACAGGGAGCTATAGGAATTATTATTGGAAGAGGGAGAATGAATGCATGGCTGGTGGAGACAAATATGAGACGTGAAGTGAGGATAATTTGTTGAAGAGAGTGATGTGAGTTTGTTTAGTTGGAGAAGGGTACGGAGAGAGAGAGAGGGGGGGGGGGAAGAAGGATATGGAAAGAAGATATGGAACGAGTGAGAGAGAGAGAGAGGGAGTGAGTGAGTGAGGCAGGAAAGAGGGAGTGAGAGAGTGAGTGAGTGAGGAAAGAGGGAGTGAATGAGTGAGGGAGGGAGGAAAGGAGTGAAAGAGTGAGGGAGGAAAGAGGGAGTGAGAAAGTGAATGAGGGAGGGAGGAAAGCGTGAGTGAGTGAGTGAGGAAAAAGGGAGTGAGAGAGTGAGGAAATAGGGAGTGAGGGAGGAAAGAGTGAGTGAGGGAGGGAGGAAAGAGTGAGTAAGTGAGGGAGGGAGGAAATAGAGAGTAAGAAAGTGAATAAGAAAGTGAGTAAATGAGGTAGGAAAGAGTGAGTGTGAGTGAGTGAGGAAAGAGTGAGTGAGAGAGTGAGATGGGGGTTCCTTCCGACAACTACCCACAATCAATACACAATGCACGTTGGTCCTGTAATCATGTGTGTGAGAGAGAGAGAGAGAGAGGAACACACATACACACACACGAGTTTATCCTACACACACACACACACACACACTAGTTTAGTTTATCCTACACACACACACACACACACACACACACACACACACACACACAGGAGTTTCGTTTATCCTTCACACACACACGAGTTAAGTTGATCACACACACACACACACACACACACACACACACACACACACACCGGAACATAATTATTATCCACTCTCATGCATACATAGAGTCTAACTAACATAAACCTCACTTAGCTTATGTTGGTTAGGTTAGTTGGTTTGTTAGGTAGCAGTTTGTGATGCACTGTTAACTTCTTTTAGTTGGTTAATTAAATGTTTACTGAATGATTGTATAGTTTATTTACTGGCTATAGTTAATTTGTTATTTATTTATATGATTAAGGGACCCTGTATTGTAGTCTGAAAATTGGAGGTAAATAAGCCCTTCAAAAAATATTGCCATGAAACACCACCTATATATGGAAGGAGCTTGTTTCGTAGCATAGTCAGAAGGAATCAGAAGCCTCCAATTATCATACACGATCACAGGGTCCTTAAGGAGAGACTATATATCTTTTTGGTACACTGGAGGGCGACTGAATCCTTAAAACTATGTCAAGAAACAGATTCTCTTATGATAGTAATATTGTGGTGCCTTGTTTCCTGTGATAGTTTTGGAGGAATCAGAGGTTCTACCCTTAAGTGGGAAGTTTTGTGTTGGTAAATCTGGAGCAACTAAATCTTCCAAACTATTCCAAGCAACAGAACACCATTATTTGTATTTATCTCTGGTCCTGTTTCCTAGCATACTTTGGAGGAATCAAGGCACTCCAATGTACCAAAAAGAATTACCTATTTAACCTATACACGTCTGATTGTCAGTGTCGTGTTGTGTTGTTGTGTAGCAGCTGTAGCTATACTCTGACTCACCCCACACCCATGCAGCCGATCGAATTGTACCACAGCACAACTACACACTCTGAGGGTTGACCGGTTGATGCGTATCTTGCTTGATTAACTCATGTATGTTGTAGCAGTGTTATTCCTATTCCTCATATATGAAGCGAGTTTATTTAGCAAAGTAGAAAGCACTGGTCTTCAATAACAAATACTATATATAGACTCTGAGGATTGAAACGTATATTGCTTGCTTGATTAACCCATGTATGTTCTAGCAGTGTTATTCCTCTTCCTTGTACGTACAGCAGTATATATGAAGCGAGTTTATTTAGCAAAGTAGAAACCACTGGTCTTCAATAACAAATACTATATATAGACACTGAGGGTTGAAACGTACCGTACCGTATATATCTATAGCTTGATTACCCCATGTTCTAGCAGTGTTATTCCTCTTCCTAGTACAGCACCATGACCAATTCAAGGCCAGTTCATTATTTAGCTAAGGAAACACCATTGGCAGTTAACAAAAGACATTATAGACACTGAGGGTTGAAACTAATCTTGATTAATTTCTATACTATGACCAATTTGGGGCGAGTTTATTTAGCGAAGGAGAAAAAAATATTGGACATTGGCAGTCAAAGGTTTAGTAGTAGTATTTTGGCCTAGAAAAGAGAGAGAGAGAGAGAGTCTACACACTATTGCTCTCAAGGGGTACAGACAGACAACCACATTTTAAGGACTTTTTGAGTTGAAGACGGAATGTTATGCGACCCTTACATACGTCCCTTCGGTAGCATTGGTGTCGAAGGTTACGCCCTCAGGGTCACACACACACACACACACACACACACACACACACACACACACACACACACACACACAATTGCGGTCATGATGAAAGGCGGGAGGTGGATGCTGAGTGAGTGAAGAAGGAAGGAGGTTTGTAGGGCAGGGCAGACAGACAGACAAACTCATACACAGAAGGACGGGTCGCTTGCTTCTGGTTCTGCTGCTTCTGTTGTTGTTGTTCTCTGCATGGAGGTCAGAGGTGGCGGGGTTAACATATATTGACGGTTTGGGACATTTTTTGTGCTCATGATTTTGAGATAATAGTACTTGACGACTCCGAATGACGAGTTTATTCAGCTGAAGGAAACTCAAGGGACCCTGTAATGTAGTAAGAAAATTGGAGATAAATGAGTCCTTCTAATATTGCCACGAAACACCACCTATATAATATGGAAGGAGTGTGTTTCGTGGCATAGTTAGGAGGAATCAGTAGCCTTCAATTTCCATACACGATCACAGGGTCCTTAAAATTCTTCAGTATAACCGTAGATAGTTTTGAATGTCACCGATAAGATATATTGAGGCTCATACTTGACGATTATTTGCCCCTAAGTAAAAAAAAATATGAAAAACTATGATAATGTTGCCTATTATATCCTCACGATCATACACCTATACATGTATATTGTAGCCTACATACAATTATAGTCTATCAGGTTTGGAGTTATAAATAGCTTCTGCCCAAAACGTAAACGTGTCCATTTGAAGGGGGAGTGATGAGGTGAATATAGGGTTGACTTCCTCACTCCAGACTGACCAAATGAAAGGACGCGTTTGACAATATTTTCATGTCCTTCATGTTTGACTCCTATATAGCATTGTGTTCTTTTCAAAAACTGTGTGTGTGTGAGAGAGAGAGAGAGAGAGAGAGAGAGAGAGAGAGAGAGAGAGAGAGAGAGAGAGAGAGAGAGAGAGAGAGAGAGAGTGAGAGAGAGAGAATTTGAAGAAGTGGGAGTGGAATATGGTCGGATCGGGCAATGTAAACATAATATATTAATCCTTATAAATCTTTATAAATACTGTATATATGTAATTATCAAAGCCGTTGAGCACACATTCCAACTGATACGTTTTGGTAACATAAAATGGAAGTCGTGTGTTTTATGCTATTTATTGTAATTTATCGTCGACTATATCGGACTAATACTGAAGTTGCTAACATTTATACTCTACTGGGAAATAGTTACCGGGTACATACATACATACACTATACTGGGAAATAGTTACCGGGTACATACATACAAACACTATACTGGGAAATAGTTACCGGGTACATACATACATACACTATACTGGGAAATAGTTACCGGGTACATACATACATACACTATACTGGGAAATAGTTACCGGGTACATACATACATACTCTATACTGGGAAATAGTTACCGGGTACATACATACATACACTATACTGGGAAATAGTTACCGGGTACATACATACATACTCTTGTCTCACAGGAAGTTGTCTTCATTTTTTTTTTTTTTTTTTTTTTGTTTATTTGTCAGTAGCCTCAATGAGAGAATGACACAGCAGCAGACACTAGTGTGTACAGTCAGGTTCAGAAATATCGTCTCTCTTGTTTTCCATTTCTCAATATCATAATAATAATAATAATAATAAAGAACTTTTGGATATGGATGAAGAGGAACGAGATTTTTTCTGCCCTTTTGCATTAAGTATAGTAGTGTGTCATATTATGTAACTTTACCCTCTGTTTTCGACGCAAATGTCTGTGGGAAAAGCCGTGTCGGATTCTTCTTCTCCGTAAAAGTTAATTAATTTATATAGTAAAAATTCATTCATTCATATAGTAAAAATTCATTCATTCATATCATAAAAGTAAATTCATTCATATAGTAAACATAAATTCTTTCATATAGTAAACATAAATTCATTCATATAGTAAAAGTTAATTCATTCATATAGTAAAAGTTAATTCATTCATATAGTAAACAAATTCTTTCATATAGTAAAAAATAATTCATTCATATAGTAAAAATTAATTCTATGCTGCATCATAAACTTCCTCTCTCCACAAGTTACTGAAGTGTGTGGAGAGTGATATTGACAATACACCTGAAAGTGACTGTGTTTTGACTCCGGGGTAAACATAAAGGTTCAAACAACACCCGAGAAACTCAACGTGGTGTCTAAAATGCACACAGGCAGCTACAATTAGACACATTTTAGACTTTCTCTTTAACCTGTGCGGAAGGCGACCTCTGAACCTCCCTCCTTCCCTGCCTGGGTTTTGTTCCGGTGGTGGCGCAGCAGTACAGTATTATAATGTGTCCACCTTTCGTACGTTCTTTTCTCCTTATATATAATGTAATCTGTATTCCCAATTCTGACGGTATCTCGCAAACGGGGACCAGAGGAGAATGGTGGCTTCTTTGCTGTAAATGGAATAGTTAAAGTTTCCCCCATAAACATGTCATTGAAGCAAACCAATGGGCTGGAAACCTGACACACAGTCACTGATTCACGCTTCTTAATCGTTATTGTTAATTAATATTGATGCATTATTTTGTGGTTGTGCCATTTAATTAAGTACACTTGCATGAACACAATAGTCATGACACACAAATACGTTTTTCTCTCACAATATTTATATTTATTAGTGTTATGAGTTATTGAATGTCAGGAGGAAAGTTAAACCTTTCTTCCCCAACTGTACCACGTCTCTTTCCTTCCTTCCTTCCTTCTTCCCACCCGCTTCCCACCCTTCCTCTTCATTCACTCTCTTTTCTTTTTTTTATTGCATCAAGGATGTAGTAAAAAGAAAAGAAAGTTGTTGCGGAAGACAGAGTGGGTCAACAAATGGTGATATGGTAAAGCTATAAAGGAAGAGAAGAAAAAGGAAATGAATGTGCAGTTCATGACAATCCACTGCAAGACAAGATCTACATTATTTACTAAGAGATGAAAGAGCAAGGAACCTATCCACGCTGGCTTATGACAGATTGGATAGAGTGTGTATATGGAAGAGGTGGAATGCATGAGAACCAGTGGGAGTGTCATGTGTTTGCGTGTGTAGCCTAGTAACAGTGTAGCTTCTTCCACGGTCGAGTTAGTAACTCTTAGGATAAGTGTTCAACAGTTAAACCCGGGACCTCTTTCGCTAGCGACATGACCACAAGACCATTATGGGTGCTGAAAAGTAAACGAAAGGAAAGCTCTAGAGTAAAGATGTATGGTGTCACGAGAAAGGAAGATTCGTGGATAAACGGAGAGATAAGTACAGGTTAGGATTATGTGGTGGTGGTGTTGTTAAAAGTAAGACGTATGGCCCGTAGGAAATGAAAGTGTTACTCTAAAATACTGTGTATGGTGCAGTGAGAAGGGGACACATTGTATAGCCTATATAATTATACAGTATAGGTAGGTAAACGGAAAGGAAAGAAATTAATAAAATATATGCTGTAGTGAGAAGGGAAGAAAATCAACATAATGGTTAGGGTAGAGAATAATCAGCTTGTTGTATGTACTGTATGTATTGTTACAGTACGTACTGTATGTTAAAAAATTCGCCAGTTGTATTTACAGCCAGCAGCATAAATTCGCGTCCATTTCATGCACAGTCGGCCTCTTGAATTCGTACACAGAGCATTGGTTATAAGAGGTGTTTATTCTGCACATACTGTAGGAATTGTTCTGCTGACTGATTCAAGTATTAGCCAAATAACATTACTAGAAAAGTTTAGTGTTAAAACAGTTAATGAACTAAATTTTCTAGTTACGAGCCCAGTGATGTATACGAATTCCTGAGGCCAACTGAACTTAATAATAATGCTAATATGACCAGATATTTGCATTCTTAACCAGTTTCTATTCTAACAACATGTAATTTACCATATGTGAAGTATATTTGTCATCTTTGCATTGCTCATATAATTATACGCAGGTGGAAATGATGCAACTTGTGCTTTCGACTGTACCTCCGATGGAAAAAAAAAAAAAGCGCCATAAGAATCTGAACTGTCGATAGTATGATAAAATATTCAAAGGTGTCTGAAATTCAATGATAGTGACCTGCAAGATCAGAGATGCACAAAAGTTCGTTCCCTCAGACTGCCACAACACAACACAACTGAATGATTGAATGACCTGTGGTTTGAACAACTAAACAACAGTGGATAGAGATCCGACAGACGGAGAACTGTGTTTTATCGTTCGAACCACAGGCAATTCAGTCGTGCTCAGCGTGCTGTGGATGGCTGAGGGAATCAACTTTTGTACACGATATAGTAGGCTACGTGAGTTAGGCTACACCATTACCAGTATCATCTTCTATCACAACCGTTGTTACTACTACTACTACTACATTGCATTATACGAGCTGATCATGGCCCGCTAGATCCTCTCTGTGTTCTCCAACTGTATAACACCGCTGTTGAACATGACTGATTGATACCGGTTCCCCCGCCGCGTAAATAAAGTGTCGTGAATTAAGAGTCCGTCCGTCCATTCAATTTGAGGGCATAATACACTTTTGGTACAGTCACGAGAACTAATAAGTATCCAGGTGTGCTTCGAATACCTAGAGACAGTAAATAAATGCACAATAAGATCTTCATTGGAATTACTTCGTTGGTGAATTGGACCGTTCAAAGCTTTAACTAGAGCTGTATACTTATTTGTGCTCGTGACTTTACATTAGAGCGTCTTGATTCCTCCAAAGTATTCCAGGAAACAGGACCTGATTAACAAAAATAATGGTGGTTTGTTGCTTGGAATAGTTTGAAGGAATCAGTTACTCCAGATTTATCAACACTGTAGCCTACTCTCCCCTTAATTATTTATTTTATAGTTTGTCTGGTACGGCAATATATGTATGTGTATTTTAGTACAGTATCATCTCTGATCTCGTACTTCTTCAGCTTCACCTTAATTTATAGCCTAAGTTCTTTGACGTGCCAGGTTATCAAATTGGTCCGGTAATCACTTGGCAGGGTATAGAAGCCAGCCAGGAAATCCTTACCCATATTTGTTGATGCATGGCTGCCGATTTTACTTGGTGTGTGAGTGTGTGCGGAAATAATTGTAGCTAAATGCATACAATTTTCGACCAAAGTCAAATTGCTGGTTTCCGAATAGCGAGTTGAACGTTTCCGGAATGAAGCAAATCATTATCTGGCCAATAATTGGAATCCGGAGGTACAGTTAGGGACACCTGAAACGGGGCCCCTTACTGGGCATAGGGTAGGATGAGCCGTACTACGTTGTGTGTGTAGAGGCGACACTTCCTATTCTATGCTTGGTGAGGGGCCCATTTGATGTGTGTCTGTTTCATGTGTCCGCGACTGTAGCTACACACCAACAAATATTAGTTACTCAGCGTACCGTCTTAAATGAGAAATATCACTTGTATAAAGTAAGCTGTGCACCCTGTGTGTAAGTGTATATATCATTGTGTCTGTAAAATACGGTGTTTTGTGATGTTCAGTAGAATTAATAACTAACTCCAGATAATTTAACTTTAGGATATCTATCCCGAATATTGACGAATTTAGTAACACAGGAACAACGCGCTTTGTTCGAAATTATGCAATAATTAATTTGACTAAGATGTTGCTGACAGAAAAGAAAATATAGAATGAGAAAACAGAAATTATACGACTTAATTTTTTCCTGAAAATTGATGGTGAAAGTTGTGTTACAACTGTGTTGTCAGGCCTGGGAAAAAAAAAAAAAAAAAAAAAAACCTTTGCCTGGCGTCTTCAACTCTTATTAATAAGTTTAATTCAAGAACCAAGATTTAACAGCTGTTATGAAGTAACCTAAAAGTTTTATAGTCCTAGGTTTGTGTATTGGATCATGTGAGTAAAGTTTGATAATTCATTTATCAATTAATGAACTTATAACTACAATACATTGATATTAATTGTATGTATTATACTCTACCAACAGTCTTTGACGGTTGGCCAAAGACAAAATTTTAACGCACATGCAGTTGTCACATTCAGAGACCTGCCGGGGGTTAATGTATTCAAGTCCACTTTAAAAAATAACCATTTTCACGGTCCATAAGTTTTGACGAAGGGAAAGCAGAATTACTCACTCGTGGAATAAATTATTTAAATATAAGAGCAGAGAACTAAGATATATTATTTTATACTTTCACCTAAAATAATAGCAGGTAGCGTACAGTACGTGCTTACTTCATCCAGGTAAGTTACTAGACAGTCTACACAGTGGTTGGTTCTCTTAGTAAATGGAACACAGATGTGCATCATGTGCTGTGTAGGCTACATGGATGGTTATACTATATTATATCATTTTATTGTGAGGCTTCTGGTTTGGGTTGCTGCTCTCTCTCTCATGTCGTGAACTTAATGATGTTTGTGTAGGTCATAAACATGATGCCTCGCCTACTTGTGTGTATACCATAGCAATAGACCTTGTACCATAGTTGCCTGCAAAAGTTTCTATAAACATGAGGGTGACCTAAGAAAACGTAATACAGCTCTCTCTAGAAGTGAGCTGGATTACATTAATTTTGACGAAATTTAGCAGCAATTCTTAATTGGTTGTAAACAGGATCTCACTTATCAAAGTAATACTGCCGAACGAGTACATGAAAACAAGGAATAATAGTTTGCATATCGAAAATGTTGAGACAACTGTCCGCCCCACCCCCTCCCCACCCAACTATAGGAGGAATTAAATGGCTCTTAGCAACAGAGCATGAACTCAGTAGGCGTATCTGCTTAAATGTTTGTCATTTCTGTCTGCCTGCTCTTGAAAAAAATAGAATATGTAGATACAAGTTTATGAAATACGAAGCAGAAAGTTTTAAAATATAACTGAAGTATTAAGTGGGAAATACTATAATGGTATACATCACGTCTTTAACATGAGTCTGTTGTAGTTTCCTACCCAGGATGAGCTCAAATAATTTAATTGAACCAGTCAAATACATTAATTGTGCGTCATCCGTGAGTTCGTGAGTGTGTGTTGTACTATGGATGAGAGGTTATTATACCGTATGTGACCTTTGACTCCGCAGGGGGGGAAGAGAAAATCGGAAGTAGTTAGTGCAGACTTTTTGCATGAATGTGAACTCACAGGTCTTTTTTCTCCCAAGTGAAGAATACACTCCTTTCTCCACATTAGTGACCCAGAATTTGTAATGCACTTACCTGTAGAGCCATAAAACTTACTTATAGTTGATGGTAGCCTACCTACCGTTTACACTGTTTCACTTGAGTAGTACTGAAAGTCAAAATTACTGTTGTTTTTAAAAGGCATAGTGAATATAAAGAAAAAGAGTGTCTGTCTTTATACATATGTGAACAAACGACCATAGGTGTGGATCGTAAATAAGCAACTGTTTTCACACACAGGCATGAAGGATTCCCATTGACTGGGGTGAACGAAATTAATTTTGTATCCCATTCCTACAGTACATTATAATCCAATAAATCACAAAGGATGTTGCGAAACACCTTCAACAAAGTAGATATACATTACATACAGTACTCCTGACTATATAATTATACAGTAGATATAATGAGGAGGACGACATTACGTGACTGTACATTATAAGGCATTCCTGGAACTCGCATGGGACCACTTGTCAGTGGATGGTGGTTGTTACCGTTTCGTGGTTGCTGCTGTGAACACCCTGTACACGAGCTACATTTACGTGACAACCACAGACAGTTCCATTATGGATGTCGGGGAGGAGGAAGAGTGTATCATCACATGGCTCCTTAAGATAACTGGAAATCATACAGGGCTGGACGTTTTTCCATTTTACATATCAATATATCACAGTCAATAACATTTACCGTCAGCATTGTGGCTAACTACAAACACTTGAGTCTACAGGGCCCATTCCGACCGTCAACAACACCAACCTACAGTTGGACAACCACGGCGCTGCCACCACCAAGTGTCCTGTATGCAGGGTGCCATTTAAATTAACAGTATCTATGACAGTCACCAGTGGTGTGGCGAGTAAAACGGCCCCGGTCACCATTTTTTTTTTTTTTTTTTTTTTTTTTTTTTTTTTATTGTGACTGCCATGAAAAAATGGCTCGTGTGCGGGCTTCCATAGAAACACGTGCGTTTCATTTCTCGCCACTAAACAGCAGCCAGCGTCCACTGAAAAGTGGCCCGTGCGCGAGGGGCCTAACAAATAAAACTAATTCAAATTAAGGACAACTAAGGGTGCCAGGAAAGATTAAGTGGAGCATCTCTTGTTGGGGAATTAGAGGATAACTTGGACTCCAAACTACACCTGTGAATGACTTTCCCTCAATATTACTTTTCGTGGCATAGGAATCAGTAGACCTTCAATTCCCCGACTTTACACAACCGAATTAAAGAAGTATAGCATAATTTTAGCATTTCCCAATACAGTAACCGGTGTTCTGCCTCTCACACCAGGTCCCACAACTTCACTATCGTACACCTTCTTTACAAACTCCACGTCTTGCATTCTCTCCACATGCCCAAACCACCTCAATGTATTACTCTTCACTCTCTCAACCACTCCACACTCAATGCCAATTGCCTTCTCACTCATACCACATCTCCCATACACACACTCATTACTTTCTCCATCCCACCTATATAGTAATTCCACATGCTCCTCTCAAGTAACTCATTTCCACAGCACCTATTCTAGACTGATGAGCCCTACTCCATGTCCATGTCTCTGATGCATATGTCAGTGTCGGCAGGATTATACTATTTCTCAGTCCCCTTTTCATTTCCATACTCACACTTCTACCCTTCATAATCCTTCCCAATGATCCTATGACCTGTCTACCCTTCACTGCTCTCTCCCTAATTTCTCCTTCCATACTTCCATGTTTACACAGAACTGTACCCAGGTACTTAAACTCCTTCACTTCCTCCATCCTCTCACCTCTCAGAGTTATCTCACACTTAGTCCCAGTTGGTACTCCCACTCTGTACGGTGCTCTCTCAAATATCATCACCTTACTTTTATCAATATTCACCTTCAGTTTCCTTCGTTTACACACAGACTGAAACTCGTCCACCACTCTCTGTAACTCCCTCTCACTCTCAGCCATCAACACAGTGTCATCAACAAATAAACTTGCTACCAAGGACCAATTTACTTCTTTCAGCCTCAGCTTGGCTCCCAAGACATCCACTTTGGCCTTCATTTCCCTCATACAACCATCCATATAGACATAGAACAGTTACTGTGACATAACACACCCCTGCCTCAACCCAACACTAATATCAAAATTTCCACTTGTAAATGACAATGTACTATATCTGACACATTACAAGCTTTACCACTACTGTGTAGCTATCTATATTCACAAATGACTAGGCTATTGTTGTTGTTGTTGTTGTTGATGTTCTCCCGGGGCTGAATGGCCTCCTGCCCCACAGACCTCTGGTACACTCTAGGTTATTGTAATACTCAGTGAGCTTTTTTCCTTTTTTTCTGGATTTGTGACATTAGCTATGGATTTTTATATTATCAGCTTCTAAACCTGTGAATGGCGAGTTAACCAAAAGTCTTTGATGTTTTACAGACAGCGGTGTTGGTGGTGACGGTGATGGGTGCGATGGCCCTGGATCCTCCACCTCTTAAACTTCCTGGAGATGTTGTCATTGGTAATATATCTTAAGATTTATTTATACATGTAATCTTGAAGCACTACTAGTTAACAGTCATGGGAATATAAGAATTATTGACACAGATATAAATGGCACAGCAAAAGATGACAGAGGAAAAAATTTCCCTGGAAATAATGGTAGCCTACAAGACCAAATTGAAAATTTTTCAGGATTGTAATAAATGGCACTTACTTATCGTAATCAAATATACTGTATTACACCCCTCAATAACATCTGGATAATTTTCATGACTATGCATAGCAATCAAGCTGTTTGGTATAGACTATAGTTTGCGGATGAACTCTGCTATATTTTCTAAGCTAAAAATTTCTGGATTTTTCCAATGTACAGTAATTTTACATGTACAATTTTTTTCTGTTCCATTTATTTTTGCTAAGTTTTATGAATCATCCATGAAAAGGTGTATGTACAGTACTGTACCTGTGGCATGTCAATTGTTACTGGAAATTATGAAGGTACAATTAAAGACAAAAATTATGTCAGGAAAAGCTGTAAATAATTATCATAGGCCTATTTGACCTGCATTTCTGACTTTCTGGCTTTCTATGGTAGCCTAGTTTTTGTAGTACTGTACAGAATATGTAATTATTGAACAGAACAGTTGCTCAAACATTTTCTTTCATTGTACTATACCAAAACAAACCCTAATGTAAACTGACCTTTAGAGGACTGTGTCTATCTTCAGCCATCTTTCCACCACAAAGGTAATGGAGCATGTCTTCATAACAACAAATGTATGCTATATTTACAGGTGTGATTGCAGGCCTACATGGGAATAAGGGTGATCATATGGAAGGGTGTGGTGGGGTGAGGGCGAGAGCTGTGGAACAAGTGGTTGCAGCTGAGTGGGCCCTTACTACTATCAACAACCAAAGTCAGCAGGATTACACTATTGGTAGGTGAATATCATTATAGCACATGAGGATTTTGACCATAGCAATTTCCATTGAATCTTACAATAAAAACCTAGACTTCTTTGATCTTTAGTGCTAAATGCCTCAGCAGAATCATAAAATATACTTGGAGGGATTGGATATCCAACCAGAGACTATTTTTAATTTTGTGAGGCTGACTAAACTGCTACCATATTACCAATCTGATTCCAGAATACCAATGTCAGCTATACTGAAAGGGCATATGACTACAGTATTTACCTGAGGTTAACCTTGAATACTGTGCATTTTGTTTGAAAGAATTACCCATGGCTTGAGGAAGCCAAAAGAAATATGACCGAACACATAGCTGAGGCACATCAGTAATTCATGTGCACAATGCTTTACATGGTTAGAGTCTGCTTGGAGGCTCACATGAAGGGATGAAGAGGAGTTTATCATGCAAACATTCTTACTCCACATGATTCATGACTGATGCTGATGAGAACTATACAATATGTATGGTACTGATACTTTACCTGTGCCAGTACTTTACTTAACTAATATTATTTTTGTGTTGCTCTAGGTATGCATGTGTATGATGCATGTGGAGACCCTGACACCGCTCTTCGTCAGACTGTTAAGCTCCTCCAGGGTACACAGGCACCACACTCACCACTCCTAGGTTAGTACAGTTTGTTACAATAATTATTAAAGTCACTATTGCATAGTTTGAAGTACAAAAACCATTGTTTGCCATAGATATGGGTAAGTCATCTTAACTTGTTACCAAACATGATCTATTGTAACATCTCAGTTTAATACTGTAGTGGTAAAAAACCACATTGCATTGTATGAAAACTTACAAATGTGTATCTGTCACTTCACAGTCTTATCCAAAAAGTAATGGAACCATCTTTTAAAGATAAATCACTATGTCTAATAATGTATCATTATTTGCACATACTGTACAGTAAGTACTCAACAGAAAAAGGACGTGATTGTTTGTTTTTTTACTCATATAGGGATTTGGATTAAACTTTCCAGTAATTATCTCTCAATTCAAAATTTGTATTAGGACAGGCATGGTTGAGCTATATGTATAAAATATGGAATAAAAATAATGTTCAAATAATTTTACCTTTGCAAATATATTTTGTGGAAGGTTATGTAATCATTCATGAGTTGGTTATATCTGTAGAGTTAATTAGCATTTGTAAAGGTATGTACTCTATTAACTGCCCTTCTTGTTTGGAGAATGTATAAAGTTCCACTGCTCATTTGCACCTACACTCTTGATGCCTTCTATATCAGAAAATCGTAAGAAAAAAGTAGGAGTTAATTTTACAGGTCTGGGCATATAGCTTAGCTGAACACAGTGCAAGGCCTCATTGATCTTCAAAACCCTAACCCTCTCTCCTGTGTTGATAAAATTGAACTTGTTAACAGGTGTAGTTGCCATTGGGTCCCAGGATGTGGTGTCTGGAGCTGCCTCACCTCTACATGCGTTCACTACCCCACTCCTTATCACTGACTCCACCGCTGCCCACACTATCACACCCACGCACAACCTCTTTACTACTGCACCACACCTCTCAGACCACCTGCAAGTGAGTCCTATGTTAGACACACTAGTACATATTTGCTGTAGATACTGTGTACCCACATAATTGGATAGATAGACTTTAACTGTGGATGACTGGTTTGATAAAATATCCGATGAAGAAGACAGGTTGCCTGCTCATACATACACATGCACACAAATCCATATACGGTATATAGTACACATACTTCTGCACACACACATAACATATCTCTCTGACTATAGCTCTGACACCTTGCTCACTCCGGGAACTCCCCCATGGGGTGGCCATGACAGAAGTGTATCCAGTTCTTCCTGTTCTAGCACCCCCCCCCCCCTTTCCACTCTTAATTGTTCCTCTCCATCACATCCTCCTTCACCCAGTTCACCCAGACCTTAGGTCTCCCTTGCACACTGGGTACCTCAACCTCACTCCCATTAGCCATCATTGTAAACTCCTTATCTTGTATTTTCTACACTTGTCCACATTACTTCAATTATCCTTCACCTTCTCAACACCATATGCCTTCACATCCAGTCCACGTCTCATACCCATTGTCATTACTTTCCACAATCCTACCTTGTCAGATTTTACGCTCCTCTCAAGTAACTCATTTCCATCATATCTGTTCCTGACTGTTGCTCCCTATTCCATGTTCATGTCTTTGACATGTATGTGTGTTGGCAGGGCTATATTATTTCTCAGTCC